>JAGFMF010011803.1:4838474-5102733 GCA_019455555.1 Galemys pyrenaicus | reverse complement strand
CCCCTCCCTGGCCAGCAGCAGGGATCGAACTCGTGCTGCAGTGACTGCGGTTTGCTTCATAGTGTGTTGCTTAACCCACTGCGCCACCAGGGAGGCCCCGATACTTTATATTTTCTGTGGCAAAATTACTTTCTCTAAAAATGATGGACTTATAAATATTTTACTTCCCTACTCAGAAACTGTCAAAGTTTCCCATTGTATGCAGGGAGAAATATAATTCAGACATCCCATCATGACATTTGGACCACCTAGGGTCTGGCCTCAGCCTCCTTTTCATTTAGTCTCCCATGCTGAACTCACTGTATATTCAGCTTCTCTGGACTCCATGTTGGGACACCCTCTTTATTTGTAGAATTCCTACCTTATTGCTCTAGATTCTGGAAGGAAACATGTGCTATCCTCAAACTGGATTATTTGATGAATTTTTAGCATAGGACTTATTAACAAAGGTGAGAACGGTATTTAGAAAGCCTGCAAGGCATTAAGCAGTGCCTCTCAGCAAACAACATTGGAACCCTTACCACCCATGGGCCTGGAGGAGCAAGAGAAAAGAGCAGTGACTAGGACCTAGTGAGGGTAACTCTATGGAGAGGGCCACCTGGCAGGTACAGTGACCTTGGCCACAAGGTCATGCCACTAGGCAGGAAGGAAGTCAAGAGACTGAACATTCCAACCCTTTATTCCAAGCTACATTTCTTGGAAATTGGGCAAACCCAACTGGAAGTCAGAGGGCACTGTAGCCATGGATTCTCTCATATAAGTCAGCCTTTTTGGGGTGACAAAGAGAAGAGAGTGGGTCTGATGGGACAAAGAGAAGATATCCAGCACCCTAAAGGTCCCTAAATATTAGCTCTTAGAATGTTTTAGTGCTTCCCTTAGGACATCTAAAATAATTTAAATTCTTTTTGTAAAATATCTTATCATTAATCATTTATTCCTTAAAGAGAGCTGTGTCATTTTCACATATGTAATTGGATGATCAGTAAGGGGTTTCTTTAAAGCAGTTGAGCTAGAGGTAATAGGTCCACAAGAGATGGTGGAAACTATGAAATACTGAGCAAGAGTCTAGGTGGAAGGGGTATCAGGTACCAAGACACAGGGCCCTAATATAAGCTCCATTCAAAAGTCAGCAAATGAGGGAGCCACATAGACCCATTTTCAGGTTGTACAGCACCCAGTTGAGGCTGAAGGAGAACCACTGCTGTCTTTTGAGGTGGTCTCTAAAGGATACAAGATGGCAAAACAACAGCTCAGAGAAAGCATGGCCAACTTGGAAATCCTAACTCCTTAAAACAAGATTTCATACGCCTCACACTGGATTGCCATACAATCCCAGGGTGTGCTCAGCAATAGCAATGCAGGTTTCCTCAATTCTGCAATATCCCTCTCCAGTATTATCTCAGGGGTGGTCCAAGATGTCAGTCAAGTTCCTCTCTCTGACTAGGGGTTCTTGTTAAATCTCTTACAGGATGGACATAGGCAGATGGGAACAAGTGATTCAGAACTCATAAATAGGAACCAACTCTGATCCAGATGCATGGACTGCTGAGCCTTCCCTGAGGTTTGGGCTCTAATTGCAACACCATCAGACACTGAGTTTAATCAACAAATTCTCTGTCAAAAAGAAATAGGGAAGAGGGGAAGGGTTGAGGGCAGATGGGAGCACAGGGGACTGAGGTGATGATGCACTGGTGTTATGGTGATGGGAATGCATGGGGATTACAATTGATGTCAAATATATGTAAATTAAACAAATTTTTAAAAAATTAAAAACAAGAAACAAAACAAAAAAAAAAGAAATAGACAGATTTACTGTGGGTATGCTTAAAACTTTGAGTCTGAGTAGACTTACTTGCAAACTATTTTAGATTTGTTATTAGCAGTGATAATACTCATAAAATACCTGGAACAATGCCTAATGTGCAAAGTCATCCAACAAGTATTTTGTTTCCTTCCTGCTACTCCCAGTTCACAAATGACCATTCTGTCCATGTCACTGTATTTCCTCTTTCAAAAGTATTAGTTTGAAGTTGGAATACATCACTCCGTGGGTTATAAACTTTAATGCCTTTTGTACATGATATTGATTTACCACCTAACGAGGCAATAAAGTAGCATAGATAAGAATACAATACTGCAACCAAAATAACTGGTTTGTACAAAATCTAGCTTTGTAAAATTAGACAAGTTGCTTGATGGCTATATGCTAATTTTGCTCATCTGTAAAATAGACATAATCATTGTACCTGCCTCACTGGATTAAACTTGTTAATGTTTGTTAAAACACCAAAAGAAAAACCTATGTGGGTTTGTTATTATCATCTTCTTTAGAACTGGAAGGAGCTATAAGAGAATTGAGTCAGTGTTCAGAGCAGGGGTCAACAGTAAACAGAACAAGGATCAAATATGTGAGGAAGTAGCCTGACCCACACACACTCATTCCTTGAACTTGCAGGCACTGTGTGTCCACTCTGTATGCTGAGCTTAGCTTGGGTGGGAAGATAGTAGGAGATAAATTAAAATATACTCGTTATATGCCTTTAAATAAGTTTATGTCAGTGGGTCTCAATATTCCCATCTGCTAAATTTTTGACCCATGAATTCTAGAGTTCCTTCCTAATCTAAAAATGGTTTTGACTCTATGGAGAAAAATAACTTCATGAAAGTCACCTCTATCAGAAATCATAGTCCCAGTGCTTGAGCCAATGACACCAGTTCAAATGTCTACCTCAAAGATATTGCTAAGTGGTCTTAAGGGCTATCATGTTTTGGCTGGCCCCCTCCAGAACAGATTTTTGACATGGACCTCAGATGAAGTTGTTCATTCAATCACAAATTTATAGAGATAATATAGAAAAGCACTTATTACACAAATTGAATATCCCACTGAGTAGTATACAAAGAATTAATACTTTTGTGACATTGAGACCTATCTTGGTCTTACTCTTATATGGCCTTGTATGTTATTTGCATCAACTTTTTTAAAAAATAGATTATATATATATATACATATATTAGTCATTTCTTCACTTTATAAGTAGGAATACATAATAAAATTATCTCACCTTACTCTTGAATTGTAAGAAATCTTGGGGACCTTTCCCTTTGGTTGCTTCATTCTCTGGCCAGCTCATGCTTTGTCAAGAAGTGAAATGTCAGAAACATATTTTGAGTGGAATAAAACACGTAGGATGGGGTGTAACCCCAGGTGTATGCAATTTGCTGATAGCTCCAGTAGAACTTCTTATCAAGTATGCCGCATTAGATCTTAAGTTCTTGAGGGCAGGACTTTGCATCTTTGAGTAAGTTCAACACAGATCAATTGTTCATACATATTTGTTGAATGAAATCAAGCTGATTAAGAAGGTTAAAAGATTGATGAGACAATGAGTTTCTTGTACTTGGGCCTGAGGTCTCATGTGTTTCTGGATGCTAGAAAAGATATTTATTAAACTTTGTCCTCTGTGACATGGTTGACCACGGCTCCTTTGAAACACTCTTCTGCTTTGATTCTGTGAAACTATGTTCTCCTGGCTTCCTGTCTGCCTCCCTGGCAATACTTCTTAATCTCCTTTGGTGCTTCTTCCTTTGCCACCAGATCTCAAAATGATGGAGAGCTTTACAGCTTGGGTGTCTTCTTTCCGCCTGCTATCCTTAGCTTACCTGACATAGTCCTACACCTTCACAATATGCTGATTATTCCCAAATATGTATCTTTAGTCCAAAAGTAATAGAATTTTGGATACCTATTTGGATGTCTTAGAGGTATTTCAAAAGCAAAAACATTCAAAGTATAGTATATAAACTACCCTTTTGTTACCCAAACATGTCCATTCCCCAGTTACCACCACAGCACTAAATGTCACCACCTTCTTCTAACCACCAAATTCATTTAGCCAGAGACTCAAAGATCATTCTTGATTCCTCTACTTTCCTTACTACTCATTTCTAATCTATTGACAAGTCTTTTTAAAAATTTCTTTCTAAATAATTATTAATTTCATTTGTTTTCCTCCATTTCCACTGCCAAATACACCAAGTCATTACCCTGTCTTATCCCAAGTTTGGCTCTAGCTTCCTCAAATCTTCAAGGGTCTTCTAGCTTTCAGTCTGCTCTCCTTTCAGTTCCTCTTCCATTAGGAGCCAGAGTTACCTTTAAAAACAAATAAATTAAAACTTGTCCTTTGCTTAAAACCTTACGATCTTATGTAAAACCATCTATGACTTTTTGTACTTGGTATAAAATGCAAACTGCCACGTTTAAGAAGCACTTGAATGATCTAACCCTTTCCTATACTAAGCTCATCTTTTTCTACTCATACGATACCCCTGACTGACTGCCTCCTCCTCTTTTTTTTTCCTCATTTAAGTCACACTGTTTTTATCTCTCTGACCAAAACACTTTTTCAGCTCCTCAGATGCCTGAGTTCTCTTATGCCAGGTCTCAGGTCAATTTTCAACATTTTGGGACATCCATGATCTTCCTCCTTCCCCATTATTCTCTGCCACTGCACTCTTATACAAGTTTCCATTTTATATGTATACATTTGGCTTCTTATTTATTGGTTGTCTTGTTCTTTGGATTCCAAACTCAAAAATGAAAGGAATAATGAGTACTTTGTTCTTTACAGGGCACAGCAAAATCTTTGACAAATAAAAGACATTAAATTAAACATGTTTGGGAAGAAAGACCGGTGAGACATGGAGAAACAGAAGGGGGAAAATAGATGGGGAGAGAGGATGAGAAGAGAAGAGAGGAAAGAAAGAAGAAGGAGGAGGAGGAAAAGAGGAATAGGACCAGGAGTACAACAGGAGGAAGAGAAGGAGATGAGGAGGAAGACAAAGGAAGAAATTCTTTAGATCAGCAGTATCATAAAGAAAATAAAGGCTTGGAGTAACTGAGTAAAAAGAAGCAAGAAGAAAGGGCCTAAAGTTTCCCTCCCTCTCTCTTTCTATCCCTTCTTTCCTTCTTTCCCTTGTTCCTTCCTCACCCCTTCTTTTTCTGATATCTACCCTGTGAAGATGCTGTATAAATTATTTCAGCTAATCATCTTTCATAATTCTATGAGAAGAATTTTAAAACTTCCTTTTACTGGCAAGAAAAAAGAGACTCAGCAAAGCTAGATACTGAGCCTGAGATCTCTCAGGCTGAATTGAGCACCCCCCAACCCATCCCCCCACACTCCACACTAGTCAGTCAGGTAGCTTGCCTCTTTCACAGTCTCAAACATACTGGCAATTGTTCTTTTTTTTTCCTTCAGTTTTCATGTTTTTGATTAAATGCTATTTGAAGAGAATGTGTTAACACCTACCTTTTGAAAAGATTTATTTATTTATGCATACAAGCACTGGGGAACAGGCCAGAGGTGTGGGGAGTGAGAGGATTCACCACACAGAAAACAGGGAGCAGAACAGGCAGATCAACTGAAGCACACTGCTGAGGGGAGCAGCGGGCAAGGCAGGAGAGGTCTGCCGCGCCATGTGGGTCCCCTCCCCGGCCAGCAGCAGGAATTGAACTCGTGCCGCAGTGGCTGCGTTTTGCCTCATAGTGCGCTGCTTAACCCACTGCGCCACCAGAGAGGCCCCAACACCTACCTTTTGACTAAAGAACTTGACTGGACTTGTGGAACAGCTTCTTTGGGAAGCAGAGGGGCAGTCCCCCTTCCACTAGGTCTCCACTGAGTAAAGCTGCCATTGGTTGGTGGGCTTTGAGGAAAAGAGGAGGGATCAGTCTCCATGGTGTGAACACAACACAACTCTGTAGCTAACACTGCCTGCCAGCACCCAGTGCTTCCGCTTCTAAATAAGACAGTGAGTATTTTTCTATTACTCCTATAGTCAGATGTTTGCTGAAGTTGTTGGTAATTATATTTATTAGAATTTACAGGTATTGCCTATTCTTTTACATCAAGACACCTGTAAGAAAAAGATAGAAATTTAAGTATATTAAGTCTAATTTATAACTAAATTTTAGTTGTCACTGGTAAGCTGGTAAATTATATATATTTTCTAGAAATAATTTCTAAGAGAACTCCTCTAATTAATTGCATCATTTATCTTAAAAATAGTATTGAGATATAATTCATATATCATAAAAGCCATCTACATAATGTACATGACTCAGTGATTTTAATACAGTTGAAGTTGTGAAACTATCCCCAACCACAGTCTAATTTAAAAATATTTCATCACCCCAAAAAGAAATTCTACAGTCATTAGCAGCATCAACTTATCCCAGTCCTAGGCAATCAGTAATGTACATTGAATCTGATTTGATTGGTCTCCTCTGATATTATACATAAATGGAATCATATGATATGTGGTCTTTGTGACTGGCTTCTTTCACTCAACTTGTTTTTAAGGTTCATTCTTATTGTAACATATATAAATATTTTATTCCTTATTGTCAATAATATTTCATTGAATGACTTCCACATTTTGATTATAGATTTACCCATTAGTGGACAATTAGACTGTTTCTACTTTTTGACCGTTATGATTAATACTGCCTGCCATAAACATTTATGTAGAAGTTTTTGGATTTTTTTTTTTTTTGAGTTAGTGTTTTTGTATTTAGATGGATACCAAGTGGAATTACTGGGTCATACGGCAATCCATTTTTACGCTTTTGAGTAAACTTCATACTGCTTTCCACAGGGTTAGACCAGTCTACATTCCCACCAAGAATGTAAGAGAGTTCCTTTTTCTCCACACCCTTGACAGCACTTGTTGTTTCTGGTCTTCCTGATCTGGGCCATGTGGAATCCCCAGCTCTCCTTATTCTGGGGAATATTGTCTTGGTGCCCAGAGTTCTTGCTTGTTAGCGAGGTCATGTAGGAGGTCCCTCACCATGGGCATAAATCCTAGTATGAGGAACATACTGGGAAAACAGTAACTGCTGATAATAACAGGCAGATATTAGAATAGAAAAAATATGTTTAGACTGGCAGGAATAATGGAGTCCCCCAGGCAATATCCCCTGCTCATTGCACCCTACCTTACATCCCTAAACCTATCACCCAGGCATGTACACTCCATCTGTACTTGCCCCCACCTTGGTTATGTACAAGTTTTCGTGTGAACATATGATTTCACTTCTCTTAGGTATATCCCTAATAGTAGATATACTGGTCATATGATAACTCTATTTTTAACCTTTTAAAGAACTACAAAACTGCTTTTCAAAGTAGTTGCAGCATTTCATGTTTGCATAACAGTGTGTGATTTTTTTTCCACACCCTCAGCAACATTTGTTATTGTTTGTCTTATTGACTCTAGTTAGCCTACTGGGTGTGAAGTGGCATCTCATTGTGGATTTGATCTAACATTTCCTCAATGACTAATGATGTTGATCATCTTTTCATGTACTTATTAGACATGTATAGATGTTTATATTATACACATATTGTATATATTTACATCTATGTATACAAAATGCATATATACATATAGTTTTTTTGGAGAAACTTCTATTTCTATTCTTTGATGATTCTTACTTGAACTTTTTTAAATTGTTGGCATAAGATTTTTTTATATGTTCTGAATACAAGTTCCAAAGGAGATAGATGCTTTGTAAATATTTTCTCCAATTCTGTGATGACTTTTCACTTTTTTGAAGGTATTGTTTACAGAACAATAGTTTTCAATTTTGGTAAAGTATAATTTTATCTGAGTTTTTTCTTTTGCTGCTGTACTTTCAGTATTCAGTATTTGCTTACCCCAAGGCAATGAAGATTTATTCCCATGTTTTCTCTATGAGTTTTAGTTTTTAAAGGTCTTATATTTAGTCTATGATCCACTTTAAGTTTTGTATTTGGCATGAGATCGACGACAAACTTCATTCTTTTGTTTTTGGATATACAATTCTCAGTAATATTTAAAAAGGATATTTATCCCACATTGAATTTTCTTGACATCTTTGTTGAAAATCAATTTACTATTAATATAAGTGTTTATTTCTGTAAATATATAGATTAAAAACTAAAATAGAAAGAATCCTATAGATTCTCTCATGGGAATAAAGGATTATAGAGTTTCCTAATTGACATGTCTTTTTCCACAGTTGTTTTCTGTCATGGAATTGACCAAAATGTCAGATATGACAAAGCTCCACCAAGCTGTGGCTGCAGGGGACTGCAAGTCAGTGAAAAGGATTTTGAAAAAAGGTTTCTGTGACCCAAACTACAAGGACGTGGACTGGAATGACCGGACTCCACTTCACTGGGCTGCAATAAAAGGTGAGTGGGCAATGCCCACCCAGGATTTCAAGTGACTAGGAAGTCATCTGTGGGGTAGAAGAAAGTGCACTCTTGGGAAACAGATGGCATTGGCACTTATAAGCTGTAGCACCTTAAACCAGTTATTTAACATCTCTGGACCTTAATTGATCCATCATTCACTGTATTGGGGGAAAATATTGCTGCCTTGGTTTCTTGTGGTGGATTCATCAAAATAATAGTGTAATTTCTAGTGCAATCTCTTCTCAATTAATATCAGTCCTCTGTTCTCTTGAGCTCTAATAAGAATGGAGAGTTATTCCTGCACCAGGATGCAGATCCCCTCCTTTCGCCCATGCTGAACATGGCTCAATCATAGAATTGGAGGGTAGTGGCAAAAATGAAGTCAGTGGACTTGTCAAGACTGATGGCAACAGAACATTGAGGAAAATTCAGAAAGTGCTACGGTCAACTTTGCTGTTTAAAAATTTGTTTTGGTTCTTATTTGGACACTGGGTTGGTGGGAAATAAGACCTGTCGCAGAGAAATTAGTTAGGATATTTTGCAGAAATTGAAGGGCAAAGTGATGACACTTATGTGAAGGTAGCTTTTAGGCACCATTTATTACAAGCTGAGCACTGTGCTATGTGAACTGTGTCTGTGACTTCATTTGTATGCCACAGGAATTCAATGAGGTAAAGTGGTAATAGCCTTAATTTATGCAGAAACTGAGCCCCGGAAGATGTCTGTTTCTTGTCTGAGGTGCCATAGTCAACAACTGGTACTTATGACTCTGTATCTATCTGGCTAGAAAACTACAATGTCAGCAGGCCTTGAACTACTTGTTTTTTAAATCAGCACCAAGACAACTGAAAACTGAGTGGGCCTTACCAGTGCCGGTCCGGCAGGGGCAGTGTGACTTGGAAAAGAAAGCAAAGTTCTTAGGTGTCCTGAAGGAATAGACAGGAAGAGGAGTATCCTCAGGGAATGACCAGGGGAGGGGAATGTTCTGGAAGGAGTACAAGGAATATTTGAGGGCCTCTGGCCCTGAGTAGGAGCAGTGTTCAGGGGTAAAGAGTGGGTCACGGAGTCCCTGGTAAGAAGAGGGAGAAGGGAGGAGGAGATGTTGCTTAGAAACTGGAGGCCCCCCAATGGCTAGTAATGTCTTCCCCTTCTTTGTGGTATATAGGCTAACCCCAGCCTTAGACTGCCAGAAACACGTGGATCTTACACTCATTTTTCCTCTTACTCCATCTAAGGTCATATGGAGGTGGTGCACCTCCTGATAGAATATGGAGCTAGGCCCTGCCTGGTGACTGATGTGGGCTGGACCCCGGCTCATTTTGCAGCAGAATCAGGCCACCTGAATGTGCTCAGAACTCTCCATGCACTGCATGCAGCCATTGACGCCCCTGACTTCTTTGGAGACACACCAAAGAGGATTGCACAGATCTACGGGCAGAATGCCTGTGTGGCATTCCTGGAAAAGTAAGGCTCATATATTTTCAGCTAAAGAGAAACAGGAGGTTGTGATCAAGATTTCTGTTGACTCAGTGGTCTCAAGCCAATGGAGATGAAGTATGGAAATCCAGTCAGTTTTTTTAACTGAAATCACTAGTTCAGATATATCAAATCTATTGTTTTTAGAATATATAAAATATGATTATTATAATTACATATATTTTCAATAATATATTGTAATATTATTTTATATTATGCAAAGATGACCTCAGATAAGAGAGATGGGGCATCAAGTTTAAAAATAAGACATGGTGTAAGATTCAAAGACCTCATTCAGATTTCTGAGGTCTTCAAACTAGCTATATCACATTGGCCAAATTAAATTTCCTTCCAGACCATCAGTTTCTTCATATTTAAAAATGAAGCAGATAAATTAGATTATCATCCATAAGATCCTTGCATCTTTTAAAACTTCTATTCACCTATGAATCTTATTTTCAGATACACACTAAAGATGGTTTCTAACATTTGTCAATTTTTTCCTGTCAAGCATTCAGATACACTTGAGTATTATTATATACATGCTGTTATAGCTGAAAGGAATGCAAATTAGTTATTTGTAGAAATAACCCAGGAGAACTATTCTTAAAAGTAATGCCACTCATTGCAAACATTCATAATAATAATTGAGATGATTTGAGGAATTAAAACGGAGCACCCTGAATCTTGACTTGAAACTTCCCTCTTCCCAATTCTGCCATCACCCCTACATTCAGTGCTCTCCATTCATTGTGGATATTAGCATCAGCAGACATTGGTCTCTGAACTTCTAAATACTCTGTCATACTACTATGTGACATTCCTCCCTTTGTGCATTGTACCTGTTTCTGGATGGTCACGGGTATTAGAGGATATTAAGACATCTCCTTATTCCACATCTGCTTTCCATTATAATCTATCACCTGCCTAAAAATTACACTGCTTCTACTCTGTTTCTACTGTTCTTAACTTTCCAACTCTTTGTCCTTCTTTGGCTATGACCCAGAATTCATAATCTTGAATTAGTCTCACTTTTCTCCATAACTGTGCTTGGGCTGCTAGAGAAAATCCCACCAGAATGTATATGGGGGACACCAGCATTTCTACGATTTCTACCTTCACCTGAGCCTTCACAACAGCCTGACTGGCTCTACCTGTCCCACTCTCTGTGTGACAACTTCCAGTCCCCATCATTCTTTATCATGTCCCTCAGAGATCATGATGGCTATTTCAGAGACAGTATTGAAGTCATTTGAAAACTCCTTTCACCTATATGTTACATATATTCAATCTTGCCTTTTTGTCTATGATTATCCTTCACATAGACTTTGATCCAGTCCTTCATTTTCTACAAGACAATTCATTTATTCTTATCGCATCTCTCACTCTCTTCTGAATTATTAGGTTTTTTTAGCTCTTCTAGTCACTCCTCTTTGACCTATGAACATTAAATAAATCATATTAAACAAGGGCCCTCCCTGGTGGCGCAGTGGGTTAAGTAACGCACTATGAGGCAAACTGCAGCCACTGCAGCATGAGTTCGATTCCTGCTGATGGCCAGGAAGGTGACCCATATGGCGTGGCAGACCTCTCCTGCCTCACCCACTGCTCCCCTCAGCAGTGTGTTTCAGTTGATCTGCCTGTTCTGCTCCCCACTCTCTCTGGTGAGTCCTCTCGCAACCCCCCCCCCCCTTACACCTCTGGCCTCTACCCCAGTTCTTATATGCATAAATAAATCTTTTTTAAAAATCATATTAAACAAGCAAGCAAATAGAGTCATTTCTAATATCTGTTGTCTTTTTCCCTGTACTTTTAAGATATTTGGAAGTTAATCTGTGATATGATCTGTACTTCTCACCTATTCTTCAAACCTTTCCTCCATAATTGGATCAGATCAGTTCTCAGATCCAAGGAGATACTTGTTGCCAAATCAATGACCTCGTCTCAACTCGTATCTTACTGGCAACTCTTCTTTCCTGCTTTAGCCAATGCTATTCTATTCTAGTTCTTTTTATATTTATCTGACCATTTCTCAGCATGATCTTGTCTGAACTCCTATTTCTGCCTGCCTTTTAAATGCTGAAACTCCTCAGTGTCCTGTCCTTAATTTTCATCTACTGACTTTCTGAGTAATCACAGACCCTTCCTGAAGGAGTGGTAGGGGAACATGATTTACATCCCAGCATAAGTGAAGTGGAGAAGGAGTAGTTTCCCCAAATAGTGTACTTTGTTTTTACCAGGACAATGGGTGTTGGTGCTGAGCAGACAGAAACAGCAAAGGTCATCCACATCATGTGTAAGTCATTTCTGCTCATCCTCATCTCCCACGGGGAACTTCCCTTCTGACAGTCACAGGGTTTAGAAAAAATGAATGCTGGGCAAAGGGAAATTAATCTGGATCTTGAAAGACAGATAAGACATGGGTAATGGGGGAAGGAAAAAGTTTCTTAATGTGGAGGGAAAATGCCAATTTAGAAATGCCCATGTGAGGAGGCGAGGATGATAGTCGAAGGATGAGTGACCTAGCAAAGTAGAACATTTACATTGAGAGAAGTGGAGAATAAGTTTGGGTGGGTGGGTGAGTGGGTAGGTGACTTTGTCAACTGGGCAAGCACATGAGCTTGAAATCAGGGGCTTGGCAAGATGAAATTATTGCTCTAGAGACATTCTTCCCTGGCAGTGGTGCTACGCAGGTAGGGCCGGAGGCACTTAGACTGCAGGCAAGGATGTCACCTGAAGAAATTTCTTAATGATTTATTTTGCAAGTAGGTGAGCCCCTGGGCTAGGCTGAGGCAGAGAAAGGATATAGAAAAAAATTCTAAAGAAACCAACACAGTATTTGTCAATTTTCTGAAAGTCCTAGAGATCTGATGGAACAATTCAAATTTTAATTCAGGCTCTCAAAACAGAAAATCTCTCATTCAACAAATATTGTTGAACCTTACTATGGGCATGAAATGGAACTAAATGCTAAAAAATAATTTAAAGAGAATTCAGATACAATGCTGGATATCAAGCAGTTCCCTGTTTAAGTAAGGAAGTAGTTCTATAAATCACGCTAACATAGGTCAAAAGTGACAAGGGTCAAAATAGCAGGGCAGAGAAGGGACACTGAATACTGACAGGGACACTGAACATGCTCTGAATATTAAGAAGTCAATTTCAGTTTGTTGAGAGAACAGACTGCGGGACAAGCGGGTTGGCCATCCCCTGAAGCAACTGCGCTTTTGAGCTTTGCATTTAAAATACTGTTTGCCCTTCCTGGCCATCATCTGTCCTCTCAAATTCCATTTGTCCTGACACTGACTCCTATTTTATTTCTGGGTAGTGGCTCTCACCAATGTCTTTAAGTAAGTAACACATACACTTTGACCCTGTACACTTTTCTGTAAACATGCACGCTTCCAGGTGGCCATGTGTGTATGATGATCTATTTACCTATCTATCTACCTCTCTATCATCTATACCTATTACCTCTCTATCACCTATACCTATTACATCTACACCTATTGCATTACATAAATGCAATTGATATACACATTACACCAATTTATTGATATAATTATGTGCAACTAATTGTTTCCTTTATGTCTAATGTCATATAATGAACAGACATGGACTTTATAATTAGGAGATGGACTATATAATATTTTTATTGTATGGACTATATACTATTTTTATTGTATATAAAAATAAAAATAAAAGGAAAAGCAGCTTCCCAGTAATAAAGTTATTGCTCGAGAAATGAGAGCACTTTAAGAATTAGCAGTCCCTTCTTCAAGCCCAGTGCTTGTCTCTGATCCCACTCTGGGTATATCACATTTCTGAAATTAGTTTCTACAGTGTTTAAGACCTCTCTAAGCATACTTGGAAATGCATGGACTTGGCCTCTTTCCCTCTTCACCTGCTGAAATGTCCTCACTGTGTGTAGAGTGCAGGAAGAGCGCCCAGGCAATTCTCCCTTCCAGGTCTTGAGAGCTGCTCTCTCTCTATTGCCCTAGGGCAGAGCTGGAGTGCAGGGACCACCGGCTCACTGCCAGGAAGAAGGGGCTGCTCCTGGATCAGCGGGATGAAGACTGGGATGCCAAGAAAAGGGAGCTGGAGCTGTCTCTTCCTTCCTCGAATCAAAATGCTAATAAGAAAAAAAATAAGAAAAGTCAAGGTCCCACCAGGGTCAATAATACCAAGGGAAGAAGAAAGTGAACTGGTTAGAGCTGCAGCCCTTGGGATTGCCATTTCCAGGAGGGCTTGCTCTGGCACCAGAGTAGAGCTGGTCAGGGAATGCCGTTTTAGCATCTCTACTTGTAGACCGTTACCCAGGTCCTTCTCTGATCTGTCTTTCACTCCGAAGCCTTGCCTACATACTCTGCAGGCCCTGCTGTTGCCTCCCTCTGATACCTGTTGTCCACAGACTTTATCAGGAGACACAAATGCTAACTGCTTGCATTTTGTCCTCATTGACGTTCACTGTCACCATCTCCTGAGCCCCTACATGCAATGATAGACCAAGTAAAGAGCTGAACAATCGTTATCTCCCAGTTTCCAGTTAGGTTTTCTTTTGTGGGGTAAAAAGTCTCAAGCTTGACATGACCATTTTGTCCATGGTCACTTCTGGAAGATTCAGGGCAATGGATCATAGAGGGAGAAGTAACTGGGAACCCTAATAATGTGTAAATTTTATCCGTCATAACTAAGAAGAGGCAGCATAAAATAAAGGAGCGTGTGATTACCGGTCAAACTTTTTGACTACTTGTTTTAGGAAATACAAAGTCAAATCAGATTTTTCCTATGAAACTATTGCAAGTCAATTAAGATGTGTTGTAAATTATAGTGGATTTTTAAAGATGGCATAAAACATGTCAAAAGTTCATTAATATTTAATGTTGACTACCTGTTAAAATAATAATCTGGATATTGGGTTAAATAAAATATATTAACATGAATTTTGCCTCTTTCATTTTGTAAGAAATTAGCTACTAGATTGTTTATAATTACATATTTGACTGGCTTGCTTTTTTCCCCTCATCACAAGCACTGCAATAGAAACTAGAAAATATTTAGAGCCCTCAGCAGGTTAAGTCTCCTGGTATACGCTAACTGGCTACTCTACATTTTAGGGTTACTAATTTTTCCACCTAAATCAATGTCTCTAGGCACTTAACATCTTTATTACACATTCTTTAAATAATGCTTATATTAATATGAACCATGTTTAACTTGAATGTTTTAAGATCTTATAGGAAAGTAGAGTAGCTTTAGAAGATATTTTGCAGTGTTTTTCCACCCCAAGCATCAATCCTTTTTTCTCTTCCAGGTGTGGTTCTTGCTTGCCAAGCTTATACTGTTCCTCAACCAGTATCGACATCGGAAGTTACTTGACTCAAGTTGGGTCAGTGTAATTCTTCTACAAACTTGAAGTCTCATGAGAGGATAAATCAGTAGTGTATAATATCATAACTATGGAGTAGCAAGTGCTATGGTATGGATGAGAAAGTTTAGGGAGGTGCTCTACAAAGAGAAAGAGGACACTGAGGCAACAGATAGATAAGATAGCTAGAAATAGATAAGACAACTTCCACTTTGTAGTTCTGGTTCCTTACCCAGAAGTATGTGAAATACTACTTTCATAATAATATTTCCTCTTTTTGTATAATGGATTATGTTTTTCCCTTGCAAGAAGTGTTGTTTTTATTTATATATATTTTACATCATTTTTTTTAAACGTTTGCTTGCTTTTCTCAGGTGTAGTCTCCATAGAATCTCCACCACCAGTTCACTTGTGCATCATCATCATAGTCCCTTGTGCTCCTCCTGCCCTTGCTCTGAACCCTCTCTCTCCCCTTACTCTGCAGAATGTCTCTGATTTATAGTTGTCTGATTATTTTTCTTTTGTTTTGTTTGTTGTTATTTTTCCCTGATCCCTTATTTGGTTCCCCTGTATTCCTTCTGTAAGTGTAACCATCTGATATTTTTCTTTTTCCTTCTGACTTATTTTATTGAACATCATCCCTTCCTGTTCCATCCATGTTGCTGTGAATGGCGTTAATTTATCTTTTTTGATTGCTGAGTAGTATTCCATTATGTATATGTACTACATCTTCTTGATCCAGTCATCTACTTTTGAGCATTTGGATTGTTTCCAAGTCTTACCTATTATATTATAAATAATGCTGCATTAAACATAGATGTTCAGGTATCATTTTGAATGAATGTTTTTGTGTCCTTTGGGCATATACTTAGAGGTGGAATTGCTGGGCCATTAGGTAGTCCCATTTTTAGTAGTCTAAGGAACCTCTACACAGCCTTCCATAGCAAGAAGTATTTTTTAACAAGTATTTGACAATCATGGATTTTTTGAGTCAAGTCAGCTTTCATTTGTATCTTCCTCTATGAAACAGGCAAAATGATCCTTACATGCTGGGGTTATTGTGAGGATGAGATGAGATGATGTGTATAAAATTTGGGCATTAGCACACTGCAGCTGGTCAATGTAACAGCTACTGTACAGCTACATAGAAATGAGCTAGTTTTTCCCTGTGAATCCCGTAGTAGTCTAGGTATAATGCCCTGTATGGATCAAGTGAGGATCTCCATTGTCCAGTCCATCAATATTCCCTGTCTAGTCACACAGTATGAATAATTGCCTATCTTCCACTGACCATAAAGACCTGGACCAAACTGTGGTTAGTGAAGTATGCTTGGAGTCCATTACCATGTCCACAACCCTATCACCAACACATCCTCCTTGAGTCCTTTCATATTTAATGTCATCGAGGCTTTAGGAGAAGGGATGTATTTCTACTCCCATGAGTTTTGTATAGTAAATGACAACATAATAGAAACTAAAATGTTTCTTTGTATGAGTGTGTTGTAATGTAGGCTCTGTATTAGGAAACTTACATGAATTGTATTTCATCACATGACATACCTGCAAGGTTAGTATCATCATCCCTGACTGATATCATGAACTTCTGAGTTCAAAGGTCAGCTTCTGAGAGATGGTAGACTGACTCGTTGCAGGCTCTTGGCGGATGTGTGTACAGTCTTGAAAGTCTGCCTGGACTGGGTGGTGCTCTAGCCCTTCAAACAATGGTGTCTTGGATATGTTGCTTAGTTTCTCGAGTTCCCTATCTGTGAACTGGGGAGAATTCAAGGTGGCTAGGACATAGGGCTGTGGTGAGAACTAAATGAGTTAATGTAGGTCAAGCATTTAATACAATGAGGGTCATTTAAATATCAATTGTTGTGGTGTTTATTATTTTCACATAATAACAGCCTTCCAGATATGTAAGGAATAACAATAAATAATTTGCTAACAAGGATGAGCACAGTTCCAGAAGGAGGGTATAGGGCAGAATTCTCTTTGAAAGCCATCACATTCCTGAATAAAGGTGTCCACCTATTTTCTTGCCCTTGAGCTTGAGCTCCCAACAGAGCAGGCTCTTGGCTGAGGTCATGGTTTCCACCTCCCAAGGAGTCTTGATGGATTTCACAGGTCTGTCTTCACTCCAGGGCTATACCTCATTCATTTCAAAGGTCTATATGTGACTTATAGTAGCTTGAGGGTCTGATATTTGAACTATTTGTTTACTTTCTCTCACCCTCATCCATATGGAGAAATTAGCTATTCATTTTATTGTACAAATATTAGGGGAATGTCATGTTATGGAGAGGACAGTGGTAAAGGGGGATGATCATGTTAGGACTGATTTATTCAGAGAAATGAGCAAGTGTGGGCAGTGATTCTGGGACAGGATCCTTCACCATAAAACAAAATGATCTCCAAAATCACAACTAATTATACGTGAAAGAGTGAGACCCTTAGACCTTGGCTGGCTAAAAAACCAAGATAAAAAAGAATGCTGTCCTGGAGAATTCACACCATGCATCTGAGTTGGACTTTTAAATTTAGATGCTCACATTTAATTAAGACTATATACATTTTGGACATACACAAAACCTTGAACTCACTTAAAAATGACAAGCAATGACTTTTTTTTTGGCTATAGGAAAGATCTAAAACAAGCAAACTCCTCCCTTCTTCCTTGCCTTTCTTTCTTGTCATCCGTCAAATATTTACAGTCTTTTACTTTGTGCCTAACACTATGCTTAGTTGTGAGACTCAAAAGATGAATAAGATCTGAATAAGTTACATGTACCTGAGAGTATTTTATTCAACTTTGGATCTCTGATGAAAAGAAACATAATTATACGTGTTTGCTAAGAAAATAGGAAGCAAGTCACAATTGAAATACTGGCAAATGAATTTGTTTTGGTTTCATAGATGAAAATAGAAGTTGTTGTCTTGGATTGTGTGCCCTCAAAATTCATGTGTTAAAGTCCTAACCCCAGCACCTCACAGAATGTGATCTTATTTGCAAATAAGATTATAATTGGCTTAGATAAGTTCACTTGGGGTAAAGAGGGCCTCTAATCCATCACCACTGGTGTCCTTCTAAAGAGAGACACACACTCAGGAAGACAATGTAAGAGATATAGGTGGGAGGCCCAGAATAGATCCTTTCCTCACAGCCCTCAAAAGGAACAGACTCTGCTGATGCTTTGATTCCAGACTTCTCTAAAGCAGTGATAACATGCCTTACTATATTTCTGTTATTTAAGCCATTCAGCATCTGGTACTTTATTACAACAACCCCAGTAAACTGATAAATGATCAGATAAATGAAATCTAGTAAATGACTAATTGTGAGTTAATTCAAATGTCAACTCAATTGCATCAAGATGTCCAGATAGCTAGATACAGATTTCTGGTGTATATTAAGGTGTTTCTGATCAGTGGACTCAGTAAAGTAGCTTGTTCTCCCCAATATGGGTAGTTAACATCCAATCCATTGAGTAGAACAAAAGGTGAAGGAAGGAGGAATTCATTTTTTTTTTTAACTTCTTAGTTGTCTGATTCAGCTGAGATGTTGGTTTTCTCCTGCCCTTGGGCTACAATTTTCACCACTGACTCTCTGCTTCTTAGGTCTCCCCTGGTTTGTAGGTCTTTGCACAACTGGAATTACAGACAAGCTTTTCTGGGTCTCCAGCTTTCACACAACAGATGGCGGCCTCCACAATTGCAGAAACCATGTCCTCATGCTACACACACATCTCCACAGAGAATCCTAATACAGTACCAATTACAGAATGAGAATAAGAAAATCCTCTGGTCATTCATAATCAATTCTTTGAGATTAACTGCCTAACATATTGGAAAGGTTTAACAAATACTTCTGAATGGCACTGTTGAACACCATGGATTTTGAAAGGTAGAATCAAGATCATAACATAAAGCTGTTGACTCTTATTTCAGAGGTACATTCAATATATAAAGAGGATAAATAACATTGTGTATTTTCATTTCCTTCATAATTGTTAGTTTCATTTTTCCCAATGACTATTTGAACTATAAGGAAATCTGCTCTTGGCCAGGGAAAATATTTGTATCTTATTTTAAAAAATCAGAACCAAATAAGGGATCAAAGAAAAGAACAATAACAATAAAAAAGCACAACACAACAAAAACAAAGACAAGTCAGAGACACGTTTTTTTGAGGGGAGGGATAGGGACTAGGATGAAAACAGGAAGAGCACAAGGGACTGAGGTGATAGTGTACTGGTGAAATGGTGGTGGGAATTTCATGGGACTATGATTGATGTCAAATATATATAAATAAAGAAAAATAAATAAAGAAAATCAGAACAGATTCTAAGAACTATACCACAGAACAGAGCATTCAGGGTGTGTCCCCAACTAGTTAGAAACATGAAAATTTCATTGAACAATATTATTGTTTTGTATTTATATCAAAGAAGTTAGTGGAATTTATTTTTTAACAGCACAAATTACTTGGCATTGCTTGAGAGAGAAAGTTCCAAATAGCTTGGTTGCAGTCAAACATTGTTGAAGTTTTTTTCTTACCAGTGTTCTGACTTTCATCCTTAATCTTATGAATTAAGGCCAAGATTTTGTTTTCTGTTTCTGTTTTGTATGTGTCATTGGTAGGCGGTGTTCCCTGAACAGCCCTGGGAACACACACTTGGGTGGAGAAAAATAAAAGCATTTAACCAAAAATTAAGCCAACTAAATCCCATATTTCATGTTGAATTATCCTGTAATATTGAGAGTGATTTTAAAATTTATTTTCTTTTATTATTGCAGCTTTGACTCAGGAAGCTATGTCTTAAAAATTAAATGCAATATTCTTTAACAAATCACAGTTTAAATCCAGCAATATATAAAATGCATATGAAGGAAATCCATCATAGTTAATAGTTTCCCCTCTAGGAATGACAGAATGATTGAACATCCAAAAATCACTTAATATAATTCACCATTATCAACAGATTACAAAAGTGACACCATATGGTCATCATAATAGATGCCGAAGAAGCATTTTAAACATTCAATAAAACTTATTTGGAAAACCAACTTGATAAATGTCACTTATTGAAATAGCTATAGGTAGCATCACAATTAATAGGGAAAGAATGAATATTTCACCCTTAATACTGGGAACAAAACAATGGTGTCTAACCATTTCTATTCCATAATATACTGTAAGTTCTAGCATATGAAATAAGACTAGAAAAATGAATGCATATTAAAAAAGAAGAAATAAAACTGCTTCTGTTCAGATGACATGAGTGCCTATTTATAAAACTCAAAAGTATCTGCAAAGCACATTAATAAGGGAGTTTATTCAGGTTGTAGGATATAAAATCAATATAAAAAATCAATCCTATTTCTATACCCTAGCAATGAACTATTTAGTAATTGGAAGATATGAAAAATCACTGGTAATAACTCAAATACATGAAATGGTCACTATTGTTAAATAAATCTAACAATAATATTAATAAAATAGATGGCTGAAAACTATTAAATTGATTAAAGAAATCAAAAAATATCTTAAAAAATGAAGAGATAAAAATGTTCATTGGGGGCCTCCCTGGTGGCGCAGTGGGATAGGCAACGCACTATGAAGCGGACCGCAGCCACTGCAGCACGAGTTTGATCCCTGCTGCCGGCCAGGCGGGGGACCCACATGGCTCAGCAGACCTCTCCTGCTGTGCCTGCTGCTCCCCTCAGCAGTGTACTTCAGTTGATCTGCCTGTTCTGCTCCCTGCTCTCTGTAGTGAATCCTCTCACCTCCCCCACACTTCTGGCCTGTACCCCAGTGCTTGTATGCATAATAAAAATCTTTAAAAAAAAATGTTCATTGGTTGGAATATTTAATTATTTCCAAACTGTACTATTAATTCAAAGCAGTTCCAATTAAAATCCCATCAACTTTTATTTGGTAGAAATTGAAAACTGATTCTAAAACTTAGAAGGAAAGGCAAACAATTTAGAAAAAAAAAAAAAAAAAGAACAATGTCGAAAGATTCACACTACCTGGTTTTAAGGTTTATAATAATCAAGACAGGGTCACATGTTTGTAAAAATGAACCAAAGAATAAATAAACAAAGCAGGTACATAGAAAAATGGAACAAAATAGTAAACAGAGAAATTAAAAAATAAAATTGTTAAGGGGAAAGAATGACCTCTATGAACTCTACAAATAGGTTTTATGTACTCCACCTCCACTCCAGACCAAAGGTATGCAAGACACCAAGAACTACAAATCCCATAATATCATCATCACTGAAGGGAGGATCACTGGGAACTGAGGGTGGAGTTAAGCAGCCAGGTTTGGTATAAAAACAGACATATGGGCCTTGGGGTCTCTTGGTTTTTCATCAGCTCTCAGCAGCTATTGGGATTCTAGCTCAGTGATACGATATGATGCATTCACTAATTTATCCTCTTCTCTTTCTCCCTGAGTTATTCATTTCCCCTTCTTTTGTAAATAAGCCCTTTATTAACCTTTTTATGTATGCTTGCAGTTGAGTCTTATAAGTGCCTTTTAAGTGTACAAGTGAAGACCCACAGTCAGGCAACCCATTTCATATCAGGGTTACCCTGTAACAAAATCACTGATATATAATAAATAGATTTTTGGTAAATGTGTCAAAAGAATTCATTGAAGAAATAGATATATGGGACCTATATATCTATTCATACCTTGCACTAAATACAAAAAATAATGCAAAATGAGCAAATGAATGAATGATAGGTTTGAAAATAAAACAGGAAAGTTTGCCATTGCTCTGGCAAAGAAAAAGAGAAACTCTGTGACTTTGGATTTGGCAAAGATGCCTTAGGTACAATATTAAAAGCATGATTTATAATGGAAAATGATAAATAAGAATGTCTTCTATTCAAAAGATAAGTGTTATGGTGCCCACAAGCCCAGAAAATGAAGGATGGTTCCCTCACACTCTGCTGTGTATTTGGGGATCAGGACCCAGTGTGGAATAGACAGAGCTGGATCAATACAAGCAATTGTGCAGCTTGAACTTGATCAATTGCATTAATCTGCCTTCTCAATTTCCTTGTTTGTAAACAATGATAAGGATGCCTGCCTTTTAGGACCAAGTGTAAAAGTACTCGGCACCAATGATTAAGAAATTAAAGTTATTCTTATTATGACTCAAAAGAACCTTAAAATTTATTATCTAACCTAATGTCCTGTTCAAGGTCAAAAGGTGGCAGGCTGTTGTGCTACCAGGAATAATCATTGTCTTTAGGGCAAAGGTCACCAGGCAGGCTAATCCTCTCTAACTTGAGGAGACATCCAGCCCTTTGTTTTAGTCAGGACTTCTACTGATTCCATGAGGCCCAAGGACATTATAGATGGCAATTTGCTTTAGAGCAGTGTATTGATTTAAATGTTAATCTCATTCAAAAACACACTCATAGAAACATCCAGAATAATGTTTGACCAGCAGTTTCCCAATCTGTTTGCATAGTCAAATTGGCATCTGAATTTAACCATCACCTGGGTTACTAGGAAAGGTAATGACTGGAGGTGCTATTTTATAAAGGGGGGATTAGGGGAGGATTTCCAAGGAGAGGCCACCTGAACAGCAACCTAAATGAAGTCAAAACAAAAAACTGTGGAAATGAAACATTCCAAGTGGAATGAATAGCAGATACAAAACCCTGTACCTGGGACAAGTTCATAATACCTGTGCTATACAGTAAGCAGTCTCTGTGGCTGGAGAACAAAGGGGTAAGTGGCAGCTTAGGGAAGGAGGTGAGATCGGAGAAATGGACATTTGTTCATGCAGACTTTGTAGGCCACGGTGAGAACTGGACATTTATTTTTAAGGGTCATGGAAAACCAAACTAGAGAGTAAATCTTTGGTTACTGGGTTAAGGGGAGAAGGAGGGGGAAGGATCAGGATGGGGTGGGAAGAGCACAAGGGACTATGGTGGTGGTGCATGGGTGAGCTGGTGGTGGGAATTTCATGGGGAACTCATACAGTGGACAAGTACAAATGATAGTGTAATAAATATATATATATACATATATATATACTTAAAAATAAATAGACTCTAGGGAACAAAGGTAGAAGTAAAGACACCAGGAACTGAGCTTCTGGCTGTGGCCTTGTTGGAGAGCATGGTCGCTTAGCCTGCAGTGGTTGCAATGCAGGCAGAGAAGGGGCCATAAAACAGGCAGGTACTCAGGGTGTGCCCCACCACCCCTCGGCACAGACTTCCACTAACTGATGACAATTCAGCTTCATAGAGTAACATGTGTGACTTAGCATCATCTGTGTTGGGTGGCCTCTGTCAGCTCATTGTTTCTCTGGATGACTGTGAAAGTGCCTGCTCTTCTGGAAACTTACTCTTGCTTTATTCAGTATATGCTTCTGTCCTTTTGCAGAGCAGTCATCTCTGTACATGCTCCTTTCACTCTATCTTGGTAGCTGGGCATTGCTTAGTGAGCTTTATTTGGTTTAGCTAGTTTATTTTGTTCAACCTAATTTAATGTTAGTGGGGTATAGTTTGCAAGTGTTCAAAGTACAAAGTTTATATGATAATTTTAACCACATGTATAGCTATAAAATCTGTACCCTAGTTAGGATTAGAACATTTTCAGGGCCCAAGAAATTTCCCCCATTCCACCCTCTAATCATGCTCTGCCATCCCAATACCCTCTAACCTCTGCTCTGAATTCTGTCACCATGATTTAATTTAGCCTATTCTTGAATATCATAAAAGGAAATCATTGCTATGCATTATTTTGTGTCTGACTTCCTTTATTCAATATAGTGTATTTGAGATTCATCTCTCTATATATATTTTTAAAGATTTATTTATGCATACAAGAGCTGGGGTACAGGCCAGAGTCCAGGGAGGTGAGAGGATTCACCAAAGACAGAGTGGGGAGCAGAACAGGCAGACTGACTGAAACACACTGCTGAGGGGAGCAGAGGGCAAGGCAGAAGAGGTCTGCTGAGCCATGTGGGTCCCCTCCCTGACCGGCAGCAGGAATCGAACTCGTGCTGCAGTGGCTGCAGTTTGCTTCACAGTGCGTTGCTTAACCCACTGCGCCACCAGGGAGGCCCACATCTTTATTTTTGAGTATGTCAGTAGCTTGTTACTATTATACACAATTTGTTTATTAATTCACCACTTCAGGGGCAAGAGCCCCTGATCACTCCACCATAGTTTACATCCTAAGTAACTGTTTTCCCCCACACGTACACTCCCTACATTCTTGTCCCACCTTTGTACTTGATGCTTATAAATAAGAGACTGCCTTTGGGTGGGGGCTGCACATTACCATGGTGTAGCCCCTCTAGGCTTCTCATCGCTTTCTATGGACTTTGAGTAACCTCCTTCATCCTACGCTGATCCCAGCGCTGCTGACCCAGCAGTCATCACATACTATGAAATATAATGTTGAGTGCAGACATGTGATGGAGTGCCTCTCTTCTATTGATAAAATTTTCAAATAAAGATTTCAAGAATAACTGCATCTTTTATGACTGTTACCTTATTTTCTCCTAAAAAATGTAATTCTAATTAAGATAATTAGCAAACATTCTGAGTACTGATTTTTCAACAATAAAATCCTATCTAAAAATAGCCTACATTTTGGTAGTATTTCAAATCATTTCCATATACTTTAACTTAATCTTAAAACCCACTGAGGTAAATCAAAGAGAAAGAACTGGGACCTTGGTAATTTAAGAAGATGGGGATTCTCTATGTGTTGAATAAACCTCAAGTCTAGAGATCGACAGATTTCACTTAGGTTATCACCGCTGTGTAGGCACAAGTTCACCCCCACTTGCAGAGATACTCTTTAAAAATAAATTTGTACTAATTATCTTTTGAAATGTCTAATAAGTTACAAATGCAGGTTATATTGATTTTCATCCTGTGTGTGCTGGAATTTCCCTGAAATTTGAGAAAGATTTCTGTGCAATCAAAGCGGTCAAGTCTAATTTGCTAGAAAGTGAGCGCCCTCTGGTGGTCCATAAAAATACCTACTAAAGGCAGATTCCAATCACAAGGTGCACAGCTGCACTCAAAACACATGCTAAACCCTAGCATTGAATCATGAAAGCAAACCAAATCTTAAAAGTGGGTATTTTATGCTTGACATCATAGCCTCTTATAGTTTGAGATATTACACTAAGATATATTTTGGCCTGTGACTATATCACAATTTGTTGATTTATTTGCCTGTTCACCCATCTCTACTCCACAGTCCAACAAAAGGCTGGTAGGGGCTACCTCCCCATGATGTCCACTTCTGTCTAAGTTCCATGAAGGTAAGGACAGTGTATGTCTGTTTCTTGGCTATATCCCCAAAGTCAAACACCATACCTGGTACAGACGATTCACTCAGTAAAAATTTTATAGATGAATACAAGGTTGAAAAATGAATAACTGAACACAACATATGTCAGTCTAACTAATCAACTGAGAATGGAGATTACCCTGGAAAAAGAACCATGTAATTAAATTAATTTACTCTCTCTTTTTTTTTAATCTCTCAGGTTTGGGTACTGTATATGTAACTCCTCTGAGCTAATTCTTTTTGAAGATGAGGGCAACTCATTATGAGATAATGAAATGAAATAAGTTGTGTAAAGCACTTTATAAAGTGTCTGCCAGATAAGTTGACCTAATAAGTCATTCAGTTGTTATCACAATAACTGCTATTATTCAAATAGGAAGAAATGCCATTCAAAATGTGAAACTTAGAGGATTAGCTAACTAGTCTAGAAATTCAACATGTGGCTAGTTTTCTTCCTTTCCTGTTATGTTGAGTGATCCAGCCCAACTATTCACAGGTCCTCAGTGACTGACATTGTTGTGTACATGTGTGCAAAGCTTGTAATCATTAGTGTGGCGTATATGATACTGCTTTGGAAAGTGGCTGCCACTGTAATCTTTCCAGTCCACCATCAGTAACAGATGAACTCATGTTTAAAAATTTGATTGAACATAGGCCTGCTGCCAGTTCAGGAATCCTTCTTAGTGAGTTTATTTACTTTGACCATTTACCCCTAGAATTTCCAACAGTCCCTTCGAGGCCCTCCATTACTTTCTCCTGGTGCTAACTTGCATTCCTGTTGAAGTGCCAGATAATGCAGTTGGCTCTGAACAGAAGTGTTGTACAAAAAAGTATTTTTTGGTTTTCAAAAGAAAATGAGATTATAATTCTCAGTTGTTTTCTAAGAGAGTTGAGCCTCTTACTCTCTGGATCAAGTTAATGTGTGACTTACCATCATCTTGCTTCCATTAAATGACCTCAAAATGAATGATTCTCAAGGACGAAGAAAGATCCTCAAACCAAGACCCACCCATTCTATCTCCAACATTAGTTCTTTCTGAAGAACGTTTCATCTATCTATGTTTGCTTCAGCCCCTGCTTGGATCTTTGGCATTATTCTCTCTGACTAACACTGTTTCCTCCTTAAAATACTTTAGGTTCTAACAATCCTCAGATAACCAGGCAGACTTTTGTATCTAACAATGAAGTATCCTTTTTGCAATTGAATATTTCTTGATACTCTAATGCCAAGGATAATAGTGTTGAAATAAATTTTTAAGCCCAAATGGAACCCATTCTTCTTGGAATTCCATGTCATCCACTGAAAGTAGTCTGTTATAGTCTGTCCTATAAGTAGTCTGTCCTATAGTCGTCCTATAAGTAGTCTGATCAGAAACTTAGTATTTTCCAGTCAACCTATTCCCAAACTTCCAGGCCAATTCTGAGCTCTACATTAATTTTTTTTTTTTGTTCCTTGATATTTCTAAGTAAGGTCAGTTATGCAACCCTAGCCAGTTCTGTCTTGTTCTTCATCACCATTTCTGACTCTTCCCCAAACTCTCTTAGGAAGTTCTCTTCTCCCTCAATCCATGGATGGTATTAAATAAGAACATCAAAGTCATTATTATATTGTTTTAGTTTTGTCATTTGACAGTAATAAAAAAAACGTCTTTAGAGTCACATTTCCTTTCAGAGAAGAGCCCGTCCCAATTGCCTTCCTTTCCTCAATGACTCCCACGTGTTTTGTTTTCCCTCCAGATATGTCGGTCCTTTGGGAGGGATAACTTTTGTGATTAACGTAGTTTACAGACTTTTCCTGAAATCAGAGCAAAATTTTACAGCTCACAGCTACAAGTCTGCTTTAATTTCAGCTTTTGAAGTCTGAGTCTGTTTCAACTTTAAGTACTCTGAGACAGTTCAGTAAGTAGGAAGAGAACTGACAAAAAAGGAAGTAAGCCTCTTGTCTGATCCTTCTCCACACCATGAAAGATGGATGGTAATGTTAGCATGCAGACTGAGGGGGCACTCTGCAACCTTCAAACTTGCACACTCTAAAGAAGTACAGTCATCCGTGTGCACCAGGACAAAGCATACTTAGTGTGGAAGAATTTCAAGAGGATTAAAGTATAGAGAGAGAAGAAAGGATAATAGTTTCCCAAGAAAATACCCAAAGTTATCCATCCCCTCGTGGGTCCAGCCGAACAGGCTTTGCCCAATGTAGGACCACTGAAACCTGAAAGCTTGCCACACGTCTAAGACACCTAATGTGGGGAACAATAGAAAAGGGGTATAAGGGCCCAAGTCAGTCTGGGATGAAAGGAGCAAAGTCAAAATACAAATAAAGGTAACGGCTGCTATCATCAGCCTCCCCAAGTGTTTCTCACTCATATGTCTCTTCCAAGTGTCTCTGTATGTTTCTCCTTCATGTGTCTCCTGCAAGTCCTCCTTGTCCCTGGTGCAAGTCCAAAGTTCAGCAGTAAGTGCCTTTCTTCTCCACGTGTCTCTCCTGGAGCCCCCTGGCTTCTGTGTTGCATGGTTTCCTTCACCTGGCAGCCCAGCTCCTCCCTAGTTCTCAGTAGCTATCCAAGATGGCTGCATGTCAATGGGGAACATGGTAACTCACCCTTCTATGGAGATGTTATGTTACAATTATGTGTTCTTTATGTAGAAAACCAAACTTACCTACCTGGACATGGAGTATAGTTTGTCAAGGGAGTAAGAAGTCTCCACTTTGCTCTCCAGTGGGGCCTCTGGAATTGGTCGTGAAACAGCCCAAAATAAGTTGCCTGCAAAAGTCAGTGAATCTCACGTTTTCCCACATAAGATTCACTGTCCCCCACCCCCACACTCATTAAAATGCAGGTTTTCAAGCCACACCCTAGGGAGGCTGTTCTTGGAGATGTTGTGACAACCCCTAAGATCTCTCTAATTCTTAACATCTGCTTTATCCCCACTAGGAATCTGAGGCTGCTATGATCTGGGTTTTATATAATAAAAAGGGAACCAGGGGGAAGCTATTGAATAATAGCTTCATTCAACCAGTGTGAAAACATCTAGTTAACTAAATTCTATAGCACCCTGCATATCAAAGTGTATTGCACAGACTGTCCCCCAACCCCTGTCGACTTGAGTCAGAATTTCCTAGCTCTCTGTACAAGCTTTCCAGGGGATTCGGAGAGACTCTCCAGTTGGGAACTGTTTCTCAAGAGGTTGAATCTCTTTAGTAGACTGTTGGAGGTAGACCCCTAGGCACACAGGGGCCTGCAGGCTGCAATTTGCTGGTGCAGGCCGCCCTCAGGGAGCTGGGGCCAGCCCTGGGTAAAATCACTGGTTCTCAGGTGGTGTTTAAGGAGAATTGGCCAGGAGCTGTGAGACATTGCAGGTTTCTTAGTTTTTCTGCATCTCAGTTTCTTAATCTATAAAATGGGGTAATACTGAGCTTATTTCCTGGAATTGTTATGATGATTAGCAGAGTAGTCACACTTTAGGCACCTTAGATGGGTGCACAAGAAGAACTTTGTACATGTCAATTACTACTGCCATGTCTGTTAAAATTGTTATCATTATCTCAATCTCTACCCAATAAGGAGTCAATTATCTAAAACTCAGGGGTTAACAAACTGTAGCACTTTACAGTTGTGTTGGAATGCAGCCTTGCTCATGCTTTAAGTTATTGTCTTTGGCTGCTGTCCTATTACTCCAGTATAGTTCAATAGCTGCAAAAGGGACCACATGACCCACAAAGCCTAAAATAATCTTTTACTCATTACTTTATTTTTCCAGTTATGTTCATTGAGGTAAAGTAGGGTTACATCATTGTATTTGCTTTAGGGGTTATAGGTTCAAACCTCTACAGTATATGTTTTCACATCATGTGTACCACTAAAGCCCCAATAATCCTTGACTATGTTCCACTGGATCTTTTCCATTTGCAGCATCCATATCATCACCCTCCCCTTCTGGTTGCCTCAGTGTTGCAGTCAGATGTCAAATGTTTGTTGTTTGTTTGACCCTTTGTTTCGTTTCCCTTTCTTTTCCTGTCTGACATATTTTTCTTTCTCCTTCTCACTTATTTGCTTAGCATTATTCTCTTAAATTCCATGTTGTTGCGAATGGTGAGAGTTCATCTTTTTTATTGCTGAGTAGTATTCTATTGTATGTGTGACACATTTTCTGATCTTCTCTGTCTGTGAGCACTTAGGCTGTAATCATACAGGTTGCAATGAACATAGGAATACAGATATCCTTTCAAACTAGTGTTTTTGCATTCTTTGGATACATACCTAGTAATAGAATTGCTGAGTAGTTCTATTTTTTATGTTTTGAGAAACCTCCATATTGTTTTCATAGAGGCTGGACAAGTCAGCTTTACCACCAAGAGTGTGTAGGGTTCCTCTTTCTCCACATTCTCACCGACACTTGTTCTGCGGTTTTGTTGTTCTTGTTTTGTTTTGGCTTTCATATGGGTCATTCTCACAAGTATGAGATAGTTATCTCCTTGTGCTTTTGATTTTCATTTCACTGCTGATTAGTGATGGCAGACATTTTTTCATAGGCCTATTGGCACACCTCCTGGCTAACACACTGGTCCTTGTTTTCCCAGCTCCATTCCAGATGTGGTTACTCCCTGGGGATGCTTCTCTTTGGTATCCCTGAAAAAAGCAGTAGCTCAAGGATCCTGTCTGTCTGCCATCTTCTAGAATCTTCCTCTTTCCAAGGTTGTTTCATTTGGATTTTTAAGAACTTTTAAGAAAACTCTTAAGGAACTTTTAAGAAAAAAGTTCGCCAACTCTGGTTCTAAATACCTTTAAATTCCATGAATGTGTTGATGGCCTGAAGAGACAGCAAAGACATCTATGTCAGACATTAACTGACAGGCAAACAGCAGAGCCTTGTGAGTGAAGCAGAAGATATAACCATCTCCAACAAAGGTAGAAAGTGGAGGAAGTAGAAGGCAGGGAACATTTCTGAGAAGGACTTAGGGTGAGAAGACTTTATCATCATCCTAGTTCAGTCCAGAGTAGGTCCTGGTTTGGATAGAATGACAATAGTTAAAAGAGAGTGTCCTCTTTCCCACATGTCAGTTGCTTCTTTCTTTATAAGGCTTCTGCAACAGGTCAGTTTATAAAAATCCTTACACGGATGTAGAGTCAGAGATGAGTGTCAGGCTTTTCTATCTTCCCACCATTGGTGTGATGATGGACACCTGAGGTCCTGCACGCATGCCTAAGTAGGCACGTGCAAGTGAGTGCACCTGGGCTGAGACATGGGCATAAAAGGGCAGCGTCACAAGTATGCCAGCAGGAGAAAGACAGAGGCAGAGAAGAGAGAGAAGAAGCAGCAGTGGAAGCAGAGACAAGAGGCTAGAGAGCCCAGAGAGTGAAGATCCACTGGGGGCTAGGAGGCCTGCCAGCCTCCTGGCCCCCCAGCACCCCTGCCTGCTGTGTACCTGGTCACCTCTGATAATAAAAGCCTAAAAAGCCACCGAGGGCTCCAGGACTCTTTCTTGACCAGTCTGCTGGAATCATCGAGAACTTGTTCTGTGCCCTTGCTGGCCCTATAACAGATCAAAACAAGTTACTGCACCCAATACCTTCAAAGAAAATTTTATTTTACTGTATTTCACCCAACATTATCATTAATTGCCTTACTATACCTTACATTAGACAGAGACAGAAAATAAAACATGAACCTTGCAAAAATAAAACATGGACCTTGCCCAGCGAAGTACATGATCTATTTCTTTAATTGCAAAATCATAAACCCTTCAAACCTAAGACTTAAGGCTCTGACCTTGCTCACTTGACACCATGAGACATGAGGAAGTGCCTAGGGTTGTAAATAACTGATGACTAATTAACAACCCTAACCAAGGTCATAAAAAGAGAACCACCAGGGCCATGATGTGTCTGTTAAAGACCTATGCTCCCTTCATGAAGGTGCTGCTGAGCCAGGAGAGTGCTGAGCTCTGTATTCTGACTGCCTGTCATTTGCTGGAAGGCATGGTGTGTGATAGGAGAGATACAGGTCATTGAGTGCTTTCTTATGTTTCTGATATTTGTTGTTTACATAGATTATCTCAGGTTTACATAGATTATCTCAATGACTTCTCACACCAGCCCCTTGAACTAGCTACCACCAACCATTTTATCCATGGAAAGCAGATCTCAAAATGCCACAGCTCATCAATGACAAATCCCTGTCCACCTGACACTAAAGCCATTATGACAATATGTTGTTCAGATCAGTTTAGGAAGGAAGATAAAGATCAAAGCACATGTAGGAGGAGGCAGGAAAAGGTGGAGAGAATTAAACAACCCTATAACTTGTCTGTTTGAAACTTTAATCACTGAGATTTAATAGATAGCAGTACCAAAGCAAGAATATTGACATTTTCTGAAAAACTAAAACAGATTCCTAAAGACCTACTTCCAGACCTCCAGAATTCACAGATATTCATTTTACCATAATTGTTTCAGAATCTGCTAAAAATTAAACAATACATTTAAGAAATAATGTTCTTGTGTTTTCTCCTCCATATTTAGAACCAGTTACTTTTAGCAGTGGATTTTTATCAAGTCCCTCCCCATCCATTTTTTTATTTTTAAATCATAATGACTTAAACCATTCAGCCATTGAGTGAGTTCAGGTTTTTGTTGTTGTTGTTAGAGGATACTTCCAGTGGTTAGTTAGGAAGGTGGGAGATGAGTGCTGTACTCTCTTTTACACCCTCACCATCAATGGCTGCATCTAAACAGCATCAATCACAAACCTACAGACTTCCCTGACCCATTAGGAGCTGCCCCCACCTTCAATGACTCCTGATTTATAGCTCCATTGTCTGCCTCCAGGCCTGTCCTACCTGCCTGATCCATGTAAAGTGGGATATGCAAGCCCCAGACCTTGGTGGTTGCTCTAAAAATAAAGATTTGTATGTCTTGTGTGTACAAGGATAGGAGGATGTACAGACATGTGCAGCACTATCTATGCAAGGGTTAAAGTTTCTAATATGACAGCAGGGCAAGGTCCAAAAGCTATTGATCACAAGGTGTCTCTGCTAACATCTGTTCACTTGCAACAATGGTTTCGGCTAGATCCACTTGCATTCTCTCGTTCATCTTATTTTTTTACCATATTGCAGCTGTATCGGTAAGTAGAGTTCTGCCCTTCTGGGTTTTTAGAAAAATTAATTCTATATAGTATAAGTTATCCATTTTTCTGTTTGTTTATTTCCTTTCAGATTAAACACTTTTCTAAAGAAAATGGTAAGAATCAATGGGATTGCATAGAGGGTGTTTTGAGCTTTCTTCCTCTCTTTGACTCAGTAATACTAATATTTTCCCCCAACTTTTAACAGTACAAGATGCACATTTGTATGAACAGAAGGATATTTCAGAAATCAATTTAGGTGAGTTCAACTTTTGCTTTACTGATGGTTTGAAATAATTTAAAACCCAGTGATATAATTTCTGAAAAGTGCTTACCTTCATAATGTTGTAGTGGGTAACTTTAGGGGAGACATACTTATTGATGCTGCAACAGAATTTGCAAAGTTTATAAAAAAAATGCAAATATGGAAAATGGGAAATTTTTCATTTTTCTAGTTTCTATTTTGAAAATATGAAAGGATGAGTATTCTACTTGCTAAAGAAAAACGTAAAGAATAACATGGTTATATTTAGTATGGGGAAAAGAGCTAGCCCCTCCACTGACCTGCTTATTCAGTAAAAATGTTTGCTCGGGAATTAGAGGTAAAGAGATTTCCATTTTGGCATCTTGTCTATAAATGCATTTCTAGAAGAAATCCATCTGCCTCATGTATTCAAAGGAGAAACAGCTGACTTATCTTTCACTTATCTTGTTTTTGAAACAAGGGAGAAGCCTATACATTCTGGGTATTTTGGGTTAGAATTTTTGTTTGAGATCATAAACACTTTCTGTTTTAAAAAGCTTTCATGCCCAATTGCTTACTTGTCTGTCAAGTCCTGCTGTGAGGTGAGGGCTATTTCCCTTTTGCAGGAAGGAAGGAGATTCCTTGTGGGTAGGGGGTTTCTGCAGATCACTGTGGTGGGATTCACTTCCAGGTGTTCTGAAGGAGGGCTCAGAAACTCAGTACCATCCAGAGACCACTAAACTCAGTACCATCCAGAGACCACTAAACTCAGTACCATCCAGAGACCAAAAAATAAACCCATAGTAAAGGCTTAAATTTCTCTGAGTTTGTTCTATTTACAGAGAAGGCAGACTCATTGGTAATTAATTGGAAAATCTTGCAAATTACTGCTTGGCAAAGTAGAAACATTTAGGGTGAATGGGACCCAAGTCTTCAGATTCCCACCCAATGCATCACATTCTTTCTTTCAGAGTGAGGCAACCAAGGTGTATATAATTCCGAGTATTTTAAGACAAGGTTGTGGTTAGAATTAGCGTTTTCTTAATCTCATATTTATTTATCTAATAAAGATGATTTTTTTAATCATAGAGTCATTTCTTACTCTTCAGCTCCACCACGACCTCTGAACTGTGACCCCAATAACAAATTTACACCATGCGGATCTTATCTCTTTTGGGGATCATTCCAACCACCAGCAGGACTGAATCATTTAGCCATCTCATCAGATTTTAATCACAAAGGGATTGGAAAAACTTTTATAGAGAAAGTGCTTACCTTTTCCCTATCCTCTACCCAGGCGTCACAATGCTGGCTTAATCTTCTTTATTTTCTATCCCAAAACCTGATACGCTTAATATTTTTCATTTCAGTAAATGAAGTTCCATCCTGCTAGGTCTTTAGACTTGGAACTTCATAGTTGCCCTGAACTCTGACCTTTCTCACACCTCACACAAAACCTGCCAGCAAAAGCTATCAGTGCTGATCATATTATATCACAAGCTACAACCTTTCAGTGCTTTCTCTTCTCCTAACTGGGTGCAACTCCCTTGTCCCTGGCGTGACCCTTTTAGAGGCTCATAACTGCTCTTGCCTCAACCCTATAGGCTGTCCAAAGTAGATGGAGCTCTCTTTCCAATACCATTCAGCCCCTTCTCTGACCCTGTATTTTAATATTTCATCACACAGATAATAAAGAGCCTTGATTCTCAATGTATGGTCCATGGGCTAATAATATCACTTGTACCACCATCTATCTTAGAAGGCAGCTTGTTGGCCCCCATCCCACACCTACAGAATCTTGTCTCCTCTTTGACACCCCAGATGATTCCTGTGTACATTAAAATTTGAGAAGGTGCCTTGTTTGTCAATATTTCCCCCCTTACTTGAGCTCATCAGGCACTCTGAGCTCATGGCTATTCCCCTACAAAAGTGGGTCTCCATGTCCATGGTGGTCCCCCACTTAGCAGCATCAGCATTACCAGGGAGGTTGCGAGAGATGAAAATTCTGACCCCACTCCAGACTTACTAAATCAAACCCTAGGAGTGGGGTTCAGCAATCTGTTTAACAAGATTGCCTCCCAGAGAGTCGATGCTCCAGTTTGGGAAGCACTGTTCTATTACATCAAAGCTTCTCTGCTCAGAACCTTTCGATTTGCTGTCATCTCTGTCTTCCATACTCTTCCCTCATGTAGTCACTTCATCAGATGTCTGCTTAAATGTCACATCCTCAAGGAAGCCTTTGTTGACCACCCTTTGTAAAAGAGCAACACTCCCATCTCAGCACTATTTTCTCCCACATTAATTTTTTAATTGTGCTTTTCATCTTTTGCCATACTTACATATATTTATTTTTTGTCTCCCCTCTTTTTCCATTCAAGATTAACATATCCTAAATGCATTATTTTATTCTTTGCTATAGCCTCAGAATCTAGAACAATGCTTTGGACAAATTAGGTACTATTAAGTGTATGCGACAAGAGTAACTGGGCAGTGACTAAATCTTGCTTTAAATGGATATATACTTCTTTGGGAAACATTCTTCTTAGGGTATTCTCTTATCTCTCATGATTCCATTTATGCTGGCCTGACATATAGGTCAATGTCCGCGTGCGCTTGTTTCACACCACTTCGAAGAAACCTCCTCCATCGTCATCACTAATCTAGTCCAGGTGTCAGGTAGTGCATACATTTGCTCAGGTCAAACATAGGTAAGAGTGGGAATGGACAGTCTATTGAAGCCCTACTAAGAAGGCAACTCAAAACCTGGGTTCTATTAATAGAACCACTGGGGCATTGGTGTCATTGCTGTTTGCTGTTTAATTGTGCCCTTACCATATGACTAGTTTAGGGTTATGCAAGTTAACAAATATCGGAAATTAATGCATTTAGAAAGGAATGATGCAGTGACAGCTTTGGTTTGTCATTAGCAAGTAAAACCATAGATCTTAATGCTTTACATCTCCTGACATCACTTACAGACCAAATCCAGTTCATAAATGAGCCATAGGTTTTGTCAAATGGAAACTTGACTGCTGTATGAGGTTGTGGTAACTATTCAGTAGTTTGATTTCCCACTTAGAAGTCAGAGGTGATCCACAGAATAAAGTAAAATTCAACGAGCCTGTCTCAAATAGTTTGTGTTTTATGAAGGAGGTTTCTTGTCACATGAGGGTCGTGATGAGAAATGATATCCTTTTACATGCTGGTAAGGGCATTTCTACAAGGACCTTTTTAAAACAGATACTATTTTCAGAAAGACTCTATGAGGCCAGAATCATGGAATATCATAGGGGAGAAAGTTCGTTCTGCTATGACCCTTACAGCAAATATTTGGAGATACAAACTTGAATGCATCTATTCATATTTGCTTGATCTTAATTACAAAGGCACCAACCTGAACTTAACTTTGCAGACTACCATTGTTTTATCATAGAAAAGAGCAAAATTCATCCATTTACCCCGGGTCAGGATGCAGGATGTTACAACAGCAGAAAGGATCCTGGGTGGGAAATCAGGAGTTCTGATGCTCACTCAGTCACTCAGTGATACATCACTTATCTCAGAACTCCATTTCTTCCCCCAAAATACGAGAGGTTTGGAGCGTTTGCTCAATGAGATCTCTTCTAACTTATCCTTATCCTAAGATCCTTGAATAAAGCTCCTTGTTCCAAAAATGAAAACAAATGATACGACAACATATGAAATTTATTTGCTATTTACATTTGCTCAATTATAGGGAATTTTTGCATTGTTTCAAAAGTTTCACTGTATAAAGATGAACAGTTAAAGCTTTACCATAGAAAATGTCAATTTCATTATGAGAAATGCTTTTTAGTAATGGTTATTCCAATGTATTTTTCCTTTTTTATGAGTTCAATATTTTTTAATTTATTTATTTTTATCTATTTTACATCATTGTTCATTTTTGTACAATGCTTGCTTTCTTCTCTCAGGTGTAGTCCCCACAAAATTCCCCCTACCAATTCATCCATGCACTATTACGGTATTTCTTTTTCTTATTTCTCTTCTAGATGCGGGTTTGGATCTCTTTCAAGGGGACATCCTCTTGAGGGTGAGTACCTGTCAATGACACAATACTGTCTGTTCCTCAGGGTTGGCTGTGACCTGGGGACTTTGAGTTTCTGCTCAGGTCTAGCCTTGGGGTGGGCACCATGGAAGAGATGAACATAATCCATAACCCATAAGCACATCCACTGTGGTTGGTGATGACAAAAACAGCTGAAAAAATTTATCAAATAGTACAAAGTCTATACTTTTATATTGCTTGCTCACCCAATTTTCCTCATAAATGAAGAATGAGTGAGAAGGAAATGAATCTGAAGTAGTTATCTCAGTTTTGGGCAACTGCAGGTCTCCTTTATTTTATTTTTATTTTCTCCGAATTTTCCAAATCATTTATAATGAATTTCTGTAACTTGTGTAATCAGAAGATAATTGTAACTAAATTGTTTTAATTACCTGACAGATTGTGGTGTGACAGTTTAGTGAATGAGGAGGTCAAAGAGGCCTCTAGGATTAGCCTTCCCTGTTACCTTTGCCTGTGTTTTCACAGGACTCCAGAAATGGCCTGAGGGACCCCAGCACCAGATGGAAGTTCCCCATTCCTTACATTCTGGCTGACAATCTAGGTAATGTTAATTGTTCTTAATTAGGGGTTTGGGTCTAACCTGCTCCCTTCCTCCTCCTCCTATTCATCAACTCCCTGATGGGAGTAACCACCAGGGTAGAAGGGGGCCTTCACCCCTGAAGATTCTTCATCACATGGAATGAAAGGCATGACTTCACGTGAAAACCAGTGCTGCTTAGCCAGGCTGAGATCCCAGGGTATTGAAGAATAATTTAAAAAGTGTAGACACATGTTGATAAAATCAGGAGCACCATAAAAGACAAAAGCACAGTAATGTAATTTGGCATCATAATAATGAAAAATTTGTACTTTAAAAATTATTGTTTTGGTTCATCTAAATCTGCTTGGGGATAGAATTTTCAGTATATTATTTGAGTTCTCCAGCCACCCTGACGTGATGGCCATTCCTCGACAGAAGTGGTTCTCAGTGGGGACCCCTGGCTGGCAGCATAACCAGGAAGCTTGTGAGAAATGAGATTCTCAGACTCCACATTTTGGACAAATGAAAAAGTCTCTGTTTCACATGTTCACAGTCCTTGTTCTTTAGAATTAATGATTTTCATATTTATCTCTCTTATGATGTAAGACTAAGTGAGTTGGTTTTACTTTGCTTATTATTGGAAGTAATAACTGATGGTAATAACATAAAGTAATAACATAAAGAAATATTAGAAGTAACATGTGGACACTGGTAGGCTGGGGAGGAGGGGAAAGGCCAGGATAAGATTGCTGCAACTTGCTTGGCTGCTGGGCTTCTACCACTCTCAGGAAATGAAGGTTATGTCTCACTATTTCCATCACTGTTGTCAGTGCTACCTCCCGTCCCTTTTCTGGAGAAGAGCTAGAGAGCAACACATGCTGTTGTTCTCAGTTATTTATTTTAAAAAAATATTTATTTATTTATGCATATGCATAAAAGCACGGGGGTACAGGCCAGAGGCGCCCCGGGCGGGGGGAGGGTGTGTGTGTGAGAGAATCCACCAGACAGAGTGGGGAACAGCACAGGCATATCAACCGAAATACACTGCTGAGGGGAGCAGGGGGCAAGGCAGGAGAGGTCTGCTGCGCCATGTGGGTTACCTCCCCAGCCAGCCGCAGGGCTCGAACTCGTGCTGCAGTGGCTGCAGTTTGCTTCACAGTGTGTTGCTAAACCCACTGTGCCACTAGGGAGGGCCCCTCAGTTATTTTTTAAAAAACTGAGTTGAATTATTTTTCCTTTCGTCTTTGCCAGCTCACTTACAAATTCATAAGTATCTACATTTACAGGAACATGATTTAAGAAACATAAATGTTTAAAAAGTTTGCTTTTCCATTACAATTTTCTCCCTGTTTGTCACACCTCTGCCATCCCCTACCCATCTTGCCACAAACACACTAATTGAATCTCTATTATGTGTCAGGCAGTTGCCTTCACTTTATATATTTTATTTAAACTTCACTATGCCTCTGTGAGGTACAAGTCAGTGCTTTTGGATTTTAATATGTAAAGAGTCCCCTGAGGATCTTGTCAAAATGCAAAGTACTTCAAAGTGGGACTATCTAATAATTCTCTAGGTGACAATGATGTTTTTCATCTGCAAATCACAACTTGAGCACCAAGGCCTTTTTAGCTGCAAAGTGGGTGACAGATTAATAGAGAGCAAGATTAGAAACAGGTGGCATGAAATAAGATAGCAGCAGTTAGGGTATGGTGGTAAAGAGGGACCACATGACAACCACTTTAAGAGCTGAAAAAATTTATATGCCTGGGCCCAGGCCATTGCAAAATGTAAGCATTTTAGAATCAACCTATTTCCCCCAAAACCTTGCTGGGACTTTGAAAAGACTGTGTATGCATAAATTTATAGGAAATTAATATATTAAGTGTTGATTTATAATCTCATCATCTATAATTTCATCATAATTTCTAATATAATTATAAATTATAATCTGTAACCTAATTATAATTTAATTGATAATCTCCTCATCCATAAACATGGCATATTTGTCCAATTACTTAGATCTTTAATTTCTCTCATCAATGTCTTGTCATTTTCAGTTTAGAGATCATTCTACTTGGTAGTTTCCTTGGGATTTTTCTATAGACTCTCTTTTGATCTAGTAATATGGACAATATTATGCCTTTCCAGTATACCATTTATTGCTTTTTCTAGTTTTATTACACTGGCCATGAATGACCTGCATTAGCCTATTGTATAGAAATGATAAAAGTGAATATCTTTGTTCTATTTCCAATTTTATTGGGAAAGTATTCAATATTTCATTCATGTGTGATATTAGCTGTCTTTTTTCATCATAATTATTCCTAAATATTAGTGTGATCTATTGTTGTTACTGCTGTTGTTTTAATCATAAATGAGTTTTGCCTATTCTAGAATTCCATTTAAATGAAATCATATATTATGCTTGTTTAAGTTTTCATTACTCAGTATAAGATTTCTATATCTTCATCCATAATGCTATGTGCATCACTTTGTTCATTTCATCATTGTATGAGTACTGATTTTATTGTTGCCTTGGGTCACAGTTCCTTGTATTTTCATAGGGCTAGTCAATTTTTATTTTATTTTAGAATATTGTAGATATTACCTTGTAGAGATTGTATAATCTGTCTGAATTATGCCAGGTTTTGTTAGAACAGTTATATTACTGACTGGTTATCTTGGACTTGTAGAGGTTTTATTAAGGTTTTGTTTTAGTTTCAAACAAACCCTTTAATGCTGAAACATGTCTTTATTTTAAATCATTGTCTTTCTCTGCAATTTCAATGGAATATCCAAGAATTTTCCCTGTTCCTTTAACAGACTCACCTCAAATTCTACACCATAGTGCACAACAATTGGGATACCTGTTAAATTCAATTTAACCTTTTACCTACTACTTTCCATTAAGATTCTTTGAGTCTTTACCATTTATGCAAAGTTCCTAGTCAGACAAATCTTGGAGAGGTATTTATAGACAGATTTTGAAACTACCAGTTCTTCCCCGATCAATCTTGACTCTTTCCTTTCAGGATTCCCTCCCTTGATTTTCAGTCATTCAAGCAATCCCAACTACTTCTCTTTTATGTTAAGAAAATACAATTGCAGGTTTATGTTTGAATTTCTTTTCCTCGCACTGAAAGAATTAGGACAATCCTCAAGGAAGAGGATCTATAATATAAACCTTAACCAGTGAAATTTCCTTCTTTTTAGGATAAACTGTCCTCTAGTTTCTGCCATTTTAGTCATTTTCCAGAAAATTGAAAGAGTTTGTTTACTTAATTTTCCTCCAAGTTTATAATTACTATTCCATCATTATCAGAATCAAAACTCTCAATGATTCTTAAACAGAATATAGTTAGCTCTGCCATGTTCATCTTCCAATATGTGGAATCTTTGGGTGTGAAGCTAAGTCCTCATATTATTTTGCCCAGGAATTAAGGGTTAACGTTTTTCAAATATAATGTGATGTTTCAAGACACAGCTGTGTAATACTTAATATGTCAGGTCATAGTGAAGACCTGGGAACTAAGTACACAATGAGGCAAAAGAGAATCTTGCTCTTAAGGACCTAACCATGTCCCAGGTGGAGACCAGTTGTATAAACATAAAGGAATCAAGCACAGCTCACACATTCAGTGGACACCCCTGATGGTTGGTTTAATGGTGATGGAGACTTCAAGAATACTTTTTTTCCCTTTTGAATTAGATTGGTATAATCTTAAAATTATTAGAGTTGTTTCGCTCCCTTTTTATAAATTATTCAGGTGTGAGAGAGGTAGTAGAGATGAGATTTAAAAATTTCTCACTCTTAGAACTCCTACGATGTGGCTTGAGGAGAACAAAAGCAACATAACCTTATAGGCAGTTTGACATTAGTATAATTTTCCTTATATTTTTGTGACAACCAAGCTGTTTAGAAGCATATCTTCATGCTAGAGATGTCACTCAGTAAGAACAGGTAAAAGTCCATGAAAATCCTCTAGTCAGCTTAATGCCAGCTCTTGTCATTGTCATTTGTGCTGTTTCTACATTTAATTTGCTGATCTTATGACATCTGAACTGTGGAATCTTCAACTTGGTAGTTTATTAAATAAAAACAAGGGCCAGAAAAACATGAGATAAGTACTTGGCAAACTGTCAAGAATTATGAACTCTTTGACAGAATGCACAAAAGCAAATATGCTTTTAACTTTATAACAGCTTAATTTTTAACTTAAAGCTCGCAGCTCGTAATGCATGCATGGCACCCACACCCACAAACATACATGTGTGCACACGCCCACAGTCAAACATAATCTCCATCCCTCTGGTGTATCTTTCCTCCCTGCCCCCAACTTATCTTAAGCAATGCCATGGTGTGTGCATGTTAAGTAAAAGGAAAGACGTTTACTCTTTGGTCACTGGGCCCCCTGTTACACATCATTTTTTCTTGCTCCTTTTGATTCATTAGGCTTCTGAGCAGAAACCTTGGTTACAAAGTTGGGTTACAGAAATCTATTCTAAAGCTGTCTTCAGTGCTAACTGTCTAATTGTCACTTATGCAAGGGTCTTGCAGGGAAGAGAATAAAATATCATATATACATCTTATATTTTCAGAACCAACAAGACTCCCTAAGTGCTGCTCTCTTGAGCTCATCTCTAATGAGTAGGGATATATGTTTAGATGGGGTAGGGATCATCATTCTTACTACTTCTCTCCAAACTACTTTATTCATGGTTGTCTTATTCACAGAATAAGACATGACTTGCTGTCACAGAATAATAACCATGACTTGCTGCCACTTCTGCCTTTTGCTCTGCGGTGTGACTCTCCCAAGACAATACATTCAGAGTTTCTGTTTGAATGGGAGGAAAAGGACAGTCAGAAAATGAGGAAGTTATGATTTTGTCAAGTCACATAGGTATACTCTCATTAAGTTGTTATGTTTATATTATATATTTAAAGTATGCACTTAGTATTTATATGTACAACTTTTTTTTAACTTTTCGTTTTCAAGGAATCTAATTACTACCAAAAAGAAATCTATAATGGACCCCTCAGGATTTCATCTGGTAGCATGGTTCTCTAATCTATAAGTCATGTATTATATGCAGGATCCAAGTAATGCTCTTTGATATTTTTACTGATTTCTCCAGAACTGAATGCAAAAGGAGCCATTCTCTATGCTTTTGAAATGTTCCGCCTTAAATCCTGTGTGGATTTCAAGCCCTATGAAGGAGAGAGCACATATATCATCTTTCAGCAGTTTGATGGGTTAGTATGAAATTTTCCAGTGTGAAAATCATGCATTCTTTGGTTTATAAAAAGTAGCATCTATTTCAAAGGCTTATAGAAGAAACTGGAACAAAATTAAAGAAAGAATCAAATTTTCAGTGTGAATTTTTAAGTTATATAACATTTTAACAAGTTATATAGACAATGAGTTGTTTGGGTACTTCTGCACCGCAAGAAGATTTCTCTCAATTATTTTCCTCAGTATTGGATGTTTTCAATTATATTACTTTTTTTATGAGCTCATATTGTTAAAGTTTAAATTGCAACCTGTTTTCTGGTACTGTTTTAAATTGTTGTACTCTGTTGACTAGAGTCTTTGAAAAGTTCTAGAAATAGATTTACTCTTTTATAGCTAATTCAAAGAAGAAACATATGGTACATCAAGAAAGGATTTTTCCTTCAGTCATGTTTATGTTAGCTTAATTGGTTAGACGAGACTGGGAACTAAAGCTGCCACCTGGCTTGACTACATAACCCCCAGCACTGCCTGAAGGGCTTTTCAGCATATGCAGTTTCGGTCCCTGCCTCTAGGTGGTACCTAGCAAATAGATTGAGTCCTCGAGTTCTGAGTTCTGATGGTGGGGATTTTAGCCAGAAATTAATAGAATGTAGCCACATGATTTAGCTTCTTAAGAAAAAGTGTGCAAAAAACAGCAGTGAAAAGAAATGCTGATGACTATTTAGATAAATGTTAAGTACCTTACTTTGTGTTTTAGAATTTTATGAATTGTAACCATTTAAGAGTTCTCTCGAAGACAATTTCCCTCTTTTCCTCTTTAAAGGTGCTGGTCTGAGGTTGGTGACAATCATGTAGGACAGAACCTTTCCATTGGCCAGAGGTGTGACTATAAGGCCATCATAGAACATGAGATCCTTCATGCCTTGGGATTTTACCATGAGCAGTCAAGGACTGACAGGGACGATTATGTCGACATTTGGTGGAATGAAGTTCTTCCAGGTGTGTATATCCCCCAGGTGGTTGGGTGGAATTTCCTATTTATCATTTGCTGAGACCAGCTCTGAATGAACAGGACAAATCTGTGTGTTAAGGGAAACTCCAGCTACTCCCATGGAAACATGAAACATGCAGAAGGTAGCATTTGCTGGCCTCTGCTGTGGTCAACCATGCTGATGTGATCATAATCTAGTCCAGAAAAAAAAAAGGCTTAGGGGGTAATATAAGCTGGGGGGCTCAACATGGGGTTAACTGAAACTTAATTAGAAGTTTTTGCTTTACCTCAGTGTTTTTCAAAATCTATCTAAAATGCAATTTTCCTATCTTAGTGAGTAAATTAAATTAGGTCTCTGAAGATACTGGAGTTATTTTTCTGAATGTGACATTTCATGTCATTCTAGGAGAGTAGGTGAAGTTTAATTGGCTATATGATGACTCTAAAATACACTCAAGAATTTGTTTTTGTATTTTACCAAATTAATGATAGTTATTTTAAGAACAAAACAGCAAGAAAAAATGAAAATGTGTTCTTTAGTCTGAAATTGTACTTTGTTGTATTAGTTCTACCTAATTGTCTGAGTTCTGGTTAATCAAAATGTACTGGTCTTTTCTTCTTCCTTTCTAAGTACCTCTCTTTTTCTGTTTTATTTCACATGTTATGCTGCAGTCTGTTATCTTCACAACTTTGGTGGTTTTATTTTTGCTAAACTTCCTTCCAAATAGAAAATGATTTTACCATCCTTAATTGTTTGAGACGCTTAACTAGAATGCTTTTAAGTACACTAAAATATTATTTATCAAACTGTTTCCTGATATGCAAAAAATATATAGCTATGTTTCTAGAAATACCTAGTTTTTAATTAGGAATTAGTTCAGGGAGTGAGTAGAAAAGTATTTTTTCAGCAGAAACATCAATTGTTAGAAACATTTTAGTTTTTACCACTCATAGGTTTTATGAAGCAAATAATTGCATGTAATGATCTTTATTAGTTAGACCCCAGTTTTGTATCTTGGTTTATATAATGCAGTGCATCTATAATAATTTTGCTTTTTTTGTGACTTAAAAGAGTTAACCATCTTTTAACATTAAACATGAATCCCCAAAAGATTTCTCGCACAACTTGATTGTTTCAGAGTAAGTTATATCAATGGTACTGATGGCTGCGGTAGGGCTAGGGATGGCTAATTGCATCAAAGTCACCTATGGGGTTTCATAATCTCTGGTCCTCCCAGTACCTCATATTCTGATATATATATGGATGTGGAAGTGCTAAGAGAAGAAGGTAAATTATGGTTTGTAAAAGCCTAATATTTTAGCACGATCAGACATTCCCCCACACACATACTTTCACTCATTCTACCATCCAACCACTGAGTTAGAAGCCAGATAATAGTCTTTGCTTCCTGGTCCCGTCTGGACAAGAGTTAGAGAGTATCTTTCTTCCCCCCTCCCCCAGGAAATGAAATAACAAAGATCAAATTTAAGATACCTATCTCTCAGGGGTAATTACATTCTAAATGGGCCTATATACAGGGGTCATAGGTCAGAGAACTGTATCTTTGGTTGTGAGACTTCTGTACTATTAGACTTTGTCTATATTTGCCCAGAAGCCTTAATCTTTTGCCTTCCTGGACATGTACTTAATTCTGCTGAAAATGAAATGAGGAAGTAGAAACCATTCACATTTTAAAGTATTTTTTTTCAATATCCAAAAGGGTAGGCTAATCAGGGAAAGGAGAAAGAAAAAGAGAGGCACCTGCATAGTCACAGGTGGGCAGGAGAGCTGCCTCTGGAAGGGACAGGGTTTGTTCAAAGAGATGCCCGCATAGACACATAAGCAGTCTTGAGAGAGGCCCTCATTTTTAAGTCTTTTTTTTTAAAGATATATTTATTTATACATACAAGAGCTGGAGTACAGGCCAGAGTCATGGGAGGTGAGAGGGTCAACCAGAGACAGAATGGGGAGCAGAACAGGCAGATGGACTGAAATCCACTGCTGAGGGGAGCAGCAGGTAAAGCCGGAGAGGTCTGCCTCGCCTTGTGGGTTGCTTCCCTAGCCGGGGATGGAACTCGTACTGTTGTACAGTGAAGGCTTCGCAGTGCAGCACTCAACCCACTGTGCCACCAGGGAGGCCCACATTTTTAAGTCTTAAAGAACAGAATGCTTATTATCTTGAGCACTGTTTTAGGTTGAATGAAGTCCCCTTTCTAGAGGGAACCAACACATTTGCCAGGGTGATTTGCAGACTTGCTCAGCTCTGTCTCGCGTACAGGTTATTCAATAGGTATGCTTATGTACTATCTCTGTTTTCTTCTCTCTCTCTCTCTCTCTCTCTCTCTGTCTCTTTAACCTAGTACTATCTCTACTTTCATCTGGTATAGCTTGTACATCTAAATAATTATAGCAGGCAAGTAAATTGCCTGCTAGAAATGGAAAGTTGTTCTTAAATAAGACATCAAATCCAGCAGGTTGTAAAGAAGGACATTATTATTGTTCATGGTCATTTATGACTTTTATTGCATCTCTTCTTCAGTTGATAACAACTTTATTGTATTACTTAAGACTATATTGTACCAACAGTACAGTTCTCTCCTCAGATCCATCTCTATGTCTTAAGTCATAATTATGTGTTCTGGATCTGTTCTCTTCTACTAAGGAAAAAAAAATCAACTTTGGAGGTGTAGCGGAAATCTGAAAAAATGCAGCCAATGGTCATAGCCACTCGCTTTTGTAAATGAGGCCTAATGGGAGTGCAGGCATGGCCCTCTGTTTCTGTATTATATCTATGTCTCTTTTTGCACTACAGTGAGAGAGTTAAGTAATTGAGACAGAGACCATGTGGCTTGCAAAGTCAAAAATATTTTCTATTTCATCCTTCACACAAAAGGGGCTACCCTGGTGGCTTTACCCAAAGTTAAGGCAAACACATCCAGTAAGTTGCAAGTGGCTTGCTTAAAATGCCACCAAGAATCTTCAGGAGATCCCAGACTCAAGCTCCAGTCCTCACACTACCTTGATGCTCTTTATAATTCTACCCCATCAAATGACATCAGGGACCCAAATGTTCTGGAAGGAGTTACTTTCCTTTGTCCAGTTTGGGTCATTATTTCTTGTAGTCCTGTTCTACCTTTGAAAATGTTTTGATCTCTCTCAAGTCCCTAAAATCTTTTTGAATTGGGAAAAATGAAACATCTTTATTCTCATTTTATAGTTAGAACTGATCTTGCTCAAAGGGGTTCAGTGGCTTTTCCAAAGGCATTTGGAAACTCTCCCCAACATCTGCTGGACCACCAGAGTTTGCACTGCAGTGGTGCTCTCTTAGGGATGCCTATTTCGAGGTCTTTGAATGGCAGCTATACTTTTTTTCTCTCTAACTGCTAAAAACACTGGGTGGGAAGCTAGAGGAGGAAAACGTTAGGATGGGTACCAGGGACTGGGAGGCTGAGGAGCCTTCTCATTCAGCTTTCCTACCATTCCTGCCACCTTCTCATTATTCCATTGAAACAGTAAATTGCTGAGATCTAGTAGATTGAAAGAACATCTGATCAATTTCTCAAGATTTCCCTTTGCAGTATGTAATATCTCACTTGCACTAACTTCATAAAAATATTTTCTTTCCTATCTTGATGGAAAAATACATTTTCTCCTGTCTGATTTAACTTTATATTTCTATGTAAGCCTTGATTGGCAGGTTCCTTGCTTACCTTTCTTTCTGTCACTCACATTTCCACTCCCTAACCTGTGGAGAAGCTGGTCAGGTCAGCTCTTGAAGCTGACATGCTTGACTACTAGAAGCATGTATCAAAACTGATCACATTCCTGATTTCAAAAACCCCTGTCCTGCCATTTGGAATACCTGCCTCCACTTTGATGTTTAATTTTTTTCTTTAATTTTTACATAGAAGAACTGGGGTGTAGGCCAGAGGTGTGGGGAGTGAGAAGATTCAACAGAGAGAGAGTATCAAGCAGAACAGTTAGATTTCCTGAAATGTACTTCTAAGTGGAGCAGAGGGCGAGACAGGAGATGTCTGCTGCGCCGTATGTGGGTCAGCTCCCTGGCCGGGAATCAAACTGAAGCAGTAGCAGTGAAACTCTGAGACTTACCCCGATGACACCAGGGAGGCTCTGTCTACTTTGATACTTAATCTTCTTTTTCTGAAAGCCTCATAGATATACATTCAAACTAATATATTATGAATCTTTTATTTCAATATAAATTGTGATATAATTTGTGACATGTATATCTTTAAATATTATATGTCTATGTATTATAACATGTTTTTATATTGCTTATAAGTTTATATAGAATTATTCATTATATTGAGGTCATATTGATAAATATATATTAGTATTCATGATATGTTAATTTTGTATATAGTCTACTAATCATCTATATATACACACATAATCCTCTCGCATTTTTTGGTTTCTACTTGAGTAGCTTAGCAAAGAGGATAGGACAGGGAAAAGATATGATGGAATAAGGTCTGTGATTCTCTCCCTGACAGGTTTCGAACACAATTTTAATGTCTATGATGACAGCTTCATCACAGACCTCAACACACCTTATGATTATGAGTCTTTAATGCACTATGCTCCTTTCTCATTTAACAAGAATGAGAGTGTCCCTACCATCACGACCAAAATCCCCGAGTTTAACTCCATCATTGGGCAGCGTCTGGACTTCAGTGCTATTGATCTGGAGAGACTGAATCGAATGTACAATTGCAGTGAGTACCATGGGGCTGAGGTCTGGGTGAGAATACCAGCAGGCATTTTCTCACCCTGCAGGTTTTCTGTTTATTTTCCTTTACTCTTTCATGTTCTAGTTCATGGAAATGCCCAAATTATATAACCTTAGTTTCTCTATTTCTAGAAAAAATTATAGTGCTACCCCAAAGAATGGTTATAAAAATTAATGCTGTGGTTGTATTTGTAAAGTCAAAGTATTGGGCCAATGTAAGGAGCTGTATTTGTCTAACTTCTGCTTTTCCTTTGAAAGGTACATCACTGTAAACTTCAAGACAAATGATAGGCCTGAAAGTGTTTTGTACCCTGCAAAATTCTTTACCCAAGTTAACTGTTCCTAGAACACCTAATGCTCTGGGAGGATGGGGTGTTTTCTAAGATGACCCCAATTGTCTTCAGAGACTCTTACCTGCATTCTGTTCAATGTGTATGTACAGAAGACAAACTGAGTACAAAGTCCAGTATTATAAGTATGTTATTCTTGATCAAAAGGAGTTGATGACTGAGTTTACATACCAATACATGGTGCTAGAACTTTCCATCATTTGACTCTGTGAAGTGGATCAGGCTGCACTTATGTTGACAAATACTAAGATATAAGAGATGACAGTAGGATTTGCATTGAGAAAATGCCAAGAAAAGCAAGTGTTCATCATCCCACTCTCTGAACAATAAAGTCATAGTGGCCTAAGACATTAGGTATTTGAAATGAAATGACTTAAAATTTTACCCAGATGGCAAAATATTTTTTGCAGCATCAACTCATACCTTTCTGGACCACTGTGCTTTTGAGAAGACAAACATCTGTGGAATGATTCAAGGGACGACAGATGATGCCGACTGGATCCATCAGGACAGCTCTCAGCTGGGCCAAGAGGATCACACCTTGGTGGGACAGTGCACAGGTAGGTGAAATAGAAAGTCAACATGTTGAGATGATTCACCAGGTTCAATTAGAAATGATAGTCAGCATGTTCTACATTGATTGGAATGTTAGCTATCAAATGTGGCAATATGAACAAGGACAAAGGACATCTATCATATCTTATTTATGAGCACAATAAAAAAATTCAAAATCCAGACATGCAAAAGAAAGTTTTGTTTAAGTCACAACAAAAATTAGCTGGACAGATGATTGGTAGGACCAAATGTTGTTAAGATACGACTTTGTAAATAAGGTAAAGTCTCTACAGCAGTGCCCTCCAACAGAACTAGAACACAAGCCACATATGTAGTATAAAAAAATTTTATAGTCACATTAAAAAAAGGAAACAAGGGGCATTCTCCTTAATAATTTAACCCAACATATCTAAAATATTAGCATTTTAAGATGTAATCAATACAAAAAATATTATGCTATACTTTTGCAATATGTATTTGAAATCCAGTATATATTTTACCCTTAAAGCAAGTCTTGGTTTGGACCAGTCACAAATCAAGGTCCAACAGCCACATACACTCAGTAGCTGCCATACTGATATGACACAACTTTAGATAGTTCCTCTATATGGAGCTGTAATCCTCAAACTTCTGCTTTTTTTTTTTTTTTGAAAGGTGTATTATTGTAAAACTCAAGATAGATAATAGGTTTGAAAGTATTTTGTACTCTGCAAAAATCTACAAAGTCAAACAGAACTAGGTTTGAAGTATGTCTCCAACACTTGCTAAATAAATCTGGCCATGGGAAGTTGTGTTTATGGCTGCTTTTTAACTTTATGCTTTTGTAAGCCTCTCTGACCATCAAGATACTGATACTTCATAGTGAAGATGAAAGAAGATAATAAATTCAGAGTTTTTACTGCAAACCAGCAGCTTTACCTATGATTCATCTTTCCTTTCTTGCCAGAAGTTTCCTTTATTCTTTATTTATGTTTCAGCATACTCTTATAATGTCCCTGTCATGGCAATCATCTCAACACTACTTAGAAGCAAGTGGGATTTTGATAGCTTTTTAAAGACTGTCCTATTGTGAAGTTCCTCAGTCCAAGACTGTGTTGGGGCTGGTTAAATTTCCTTCCCAGAAGAACCAGGTGCCAGGCCACCAGGGAGAATGCTGGAGGTCATCAACCTCTTCCTTCAGCCTTGACAAAGTGTTAAAGTCACATAATAAACTACTAAACATGTAATCTCAAGTGTCCAAAGGGTGATCTAAGTCTGATGTTCTCTCTCAATTTCCATCATAACCTCTTATCCAATCTCTCTTGTGAGCTTGTTGCTAAGCTGATTGCCAGCTAAATTGAAAGCTGTTTTTTATGTGAGAGGCACCTATTGCAAGAATGTCCTGGCACTTCAATAGGAAAGGAAATGACCACACTCCAGAAGAAATTTCTAGAAAATATTTGTCAGTCAGCTTTTTTTTTTTTATGATGAGCCACTGCTTTGACCACAGGGAGCATATACTGGAAGTGTGTTTCCTCTGCTCAAGAACAAGGCTATGTTCAAGGAGATACATAGACTTTAAGAGTTCAAAGGATGACCTAGAGGTAGAAGTCACCTCCCAATAAAATCCAGGGAAATGAATGAATTAGGGACAAATGATGAATTAGGGACAAAAAGCCAGATTTCCAGCTCCCAGGCCTCAGTTATTTATTGACTATCATTTCCCACTTCTTGGTATACCTACGTGGGAATTCCTGAGTAAGGGCCACCTAGAGATCTTAAACATGTGAGCTCTTTTTTCTTTAAATAAAGCACTCAGTAATTCATCATGCAGCGATCTCAGGCTACTAGTTCAAGTGCTGAGAAAAATATGCCAAAAAAATAGAATTTTCCCTGATGTGATATTAAAGCCATTGCAATATTATGATGTTTTGTGGGAAGTTTACTTAAACATTATTGTTTGCTGCCAATACAGAGGGAACATGCTTCATGTGTAAGGCAGGGTGAAATGGAACCACTTCCAAAGCACCTGGAACTATACTCGTTGCTGTTTTGATGGAACATTTGGTGAGAGGCTGAATACCTGAGTTAGCTTCAATCATATGTGATAGGAAGAAATTGTTCATTGTGCTTGACTTTGAAAAGTGCACTGGTTTTCTAAGGGATTTGGTCAGCCACCCACTTGTTCAGGGAAGTGTTTTGAGAGACCTGCTTTGGGAAAACCCTAGCTCTCACATAAATGGAGAGACTTTTTGGTCCTCTTTTTCTTTCAAAACTTTCCTTTATTCAAGAGAAATCCTTAATTAGTCCCTCATATGGCATGAATGCCCCTTCCTATAACACAATAAAGACAAGTATTGACCACTGAAAACACATTCAGTTGTTAGGCTAGAAGGAGGTGAAATTAAATCTTATCATAAAGAATATTTAAATTCAAATCTTAGACCTTTGAACCTAACAATTTCTTATACAACCAGATGTTCAATGCTTGCCCCTGGAATTAGCTCTAACTTAAAACAGTAAAGTCAATGAGGAAGAGAATTCCTGTCACAGACACTAGTTGGCCTAAACTTGACTCAAAGCCTGTATTTCTTTACGTCTTTGGAATGAAAGACAAAAAAGGCAGTGGCAAACTGGCTTTTGCCATTGCGCCTGCACGTTGCCACAAATAAAAAAACTCATTGGGAACCCTTTTTATTTCACCCAGAAGGGTTCTAGTTTTTGTTGCCTGAACGATGACTGTGTTCACTGTTTCACTTTGCCGGGGTTGCTTTGGGGTGTGGGCCGCTAGAAATGGGTGCTGGGATCCTCTTTTCACAGATGCCGGCTACTCCATGTACTTCAACACCAGCTCAGGGAAGACAGAAGAGGCAGCACTGCTGGAGTCCCGGATTCTTTACCCAAAGAGGAAGCAGCAGTGCCTGCAGTTTTTCTATAAAATGACGGGAAATTCTTCAGATAGACTTGTCGTCTGGGTCAGGAGGGATGACGGCACTGGCAATGTTCGCAAGCTGTTCAAGGTCAAGACCTTTCAAGGTACACAGAGGCATTCATGGTCAGGACTGCTTTGCCTTAAAATCTGGGATCCAACTTCATTCCTCTTCCTTCTTGCTGCTTTTCACACTTCCTTCCCTCTCTTCACTCCTCCTCTCCTTTTTATCATCTTCCTACTCTTCCTCCTTCTCATTCTCAACTTCCTCTCCCTCCTCTTTTAAATGCCTCCCACAAGGCCTGTCATATTTTAGCAACTCAGTGAGTTATTTACTGAGTCAAGTATAGGGAGCAGCCTCAGGGATTTAGGTGAGGCTGAAATGTAATTTTGTCAGAGGCCAATCAAAGTACGTAAATCCAAAGGACTTTCAAAAAAACAAGTACAGAAAATTAGTGATTCAGGTATCAAAATTAGGAGACAAAAAGAAATCAGAAACAGATGCTGCAGGAAAGTGGTTAATAATTGACCTAGGGTGCTTTTGTAGCTATTTCAGTAAAAAAAAAAAAAAACAACTGAGTGATACTGTTATTCAATATGGGGAAGTAATTGAAGATTACATTTGAAGTTGGTGGGAAATAGTCATTTGCATGTAATGCCTTCATTATAATAATTTACATATTCTAAGATTTGCTTTATTTCTATGAAAGTCAGCATTGACTTTAAAACCTTAAAATGCTAAGGTAGGCAGTTGGATGTGGGGGTAACTGAAGTGTAAATCAAGATCCAAGCTTTTTGTCATGGTGATGGTCCATTCATAACTAGGAAAAGAGAAGCAAGTTTTCCTATTTTCCATTCAGCAAAAGTGGTTCAATTAAAATGAGTCCAGATGCAGGAAGTAGTCTCTGTGTACTTCTAAAAGAAGCTGCTGCTCTGAGGATGGGAGCGTCCTTAGAATTTATTAGCTCCTCTAGAACCTTATATCTCTCTAGCATGAAGTCATAGGTTGAATCGTATGAAATTGCCATTATTTGACTTTTGTTTTCTAAATTAGCTATTAGGTATTCAGTGCTAACATTAGGCTTGGGGTACAGTTGTATCACCATGCCGAAGGGAAACCCAGAACCTGTGGAGCTAAACGATAATGATGATGAAAAACAAATTCATGATTAAGATTTGAATGTGAATTTTTAAAATAAATCATGGTAGGTTTTATCTTTGCTAGGTAGTTTCCCTTATTCTATATGTGACTTTGGAAAAGTCCTTTAACCTGTTTATGACAGAACCTCACTTATGGAGTTATAGTAGGAATCAATGAAATAAGTCATAGAAAGCATATTGCAAAGTACCAGACTCATCACAAGTGCTCAACACAAATTGGCCACAATTGTCACCAACCTTACTCTCTGTCCTCAGGAGAAGGGGACAAAGACTGGAAAATTGCCCATGTGACACTCAGAGAGGAAAAGAAGTTCCGCTACCTTTTCCAGGGCACAAGAGGTGACCCACAGAACTCAGCTGGAGGAATTTACCTAGATGACATCACGCTAACGGAAACCCCATGTCCCACAGGGGTTTGGACAATACGAAAATTCTCCCAGGTCCTTCAGAACACGGTTAAAGGGGACACGCTCCTGAGCCCTCGATTCTACAATTCCGAGGGATATGCTTTTGGCTTGACATTGTACCCACATGGCAGAGCCAATTCCACCTTCTCTGGCTATGCAGGAGTTGCTTTTCACATGTGCAGTGGGGAGAATGATGCTATCCTGGAGTGGCCAGTGGAACACAGACAAGTGATAATGACAGTACTGGACCAGGAGCCAGATGTCATGAACAGAATGTCTGCAAGCATGGTGTTCACTACTTCCAAGTCCCAGACAAGTAGGTGGTTATAAGGACTGCCCCTGAGCCTGGAAGGGCCTGTAGATGATTCTCATCAACTTATGTACAACATGGATTCATTGGAATATTAAGTTAAAAATTGTAATGCTCTTATTTTTCTTCTCTTTTCTAAAGTCAACATCAAGTTTCTACTGAGGGCTTGTAATTTGCCAAACTTTGTGCTAGATTCTTTTTTTTCCTAAGATTTATTTTAATTTTTTATACCTATAAGAACTGGGTTGTTGATCAGAGGTGTGGGGGTGAAAGAATTCATCAGAGATAGGCTAGGGAACAGAACAGGTGGATCTATTGAAACATACTGCTAAGGAGACCAGCAGGCTAGACAGGAGAGGTCCGCTGTACCATGTGGGTTAGCTACCTGGCCTGGGATCAAATTCATGCTGCAGTGGCTAGTGATAGCTGATAGAGCTGGGACTTTAACCCCCGTGCCACCAGGAAGACCCTCTGTGCTAGATCCTTAGACCCTAGTGAAGCAGGCAGTTCCTGTCTCCTTGAGTTCAGTGTAATTGAGAAGACAGAGATTAACATTTATTAGTTAAATAGAATTTGCTGTGCTCTGCACAGAGTTAATGTTCTTACTCCCAAGGCATTACTAATGTCATTGTGTTCATGAAACAAACTTGCATCAGTAAAGAAATGAGCAAGCTATTTTTTCAAAAGAAGAGACTTCAGTCTTTAAAGGAAGAAGCTGTCCCTCTGTCCTCACTGAGGAAGTCTCTGAATAACAGACAGTCAACCATTCAAAGCTGGGTTTTCCCACCACCCTCTTTCCTCAGTTCTGAGTTTTAATTCTCTTGGAAGGAATAGATCATGAAAAAATAGATAATTTTTTCAACATTTTTTTTCTGGTGAATAAACTCTTTATAATCATTTAAGACAAATTGGAAACTGAAGTATCACAAGGCAGTGTGATGTGATTTTTGTGCTACCCTTAACTTTGCAGCTACAGATGGCTCCTTCATCTGGGACAGGCCATCCATTGTGGGGAAATTTGATCAGAACTGTGGTTGCTTTAGAAGCATCGACTGGGGCTGGAGTAATTTCATCTCCCATGAAATGCTGAAAAGGAGGAGTTTCCTTAAAAATGATGACCTCATCATTTTTGTGGACATGGAAGGTATTTCTTGCTGATTCCCTGACCTGAATAAATAACCCTATGTTCTGGATGTTCTACTAATTTTTAAAAATTAACTTATTTTCTTATATCCTTGTTAATTTTTGGACAGTATTTGACCGCTCCCCTCAGGTGTAGTCCCTGTAGTTTTCCCACTTCCACTGGGATCCATCTCCCCCATCCCTTGTACTCTTCCCTCCTCTGTAATTGCCCCTCTCTCTTCCCTTCTTTTAAGCAATGCATAGAAATTGGTGAATCTTTTTTGAAGACTAGGGTTTTTGAAAAAGGTGCATGCTAGTAGAAATGCACTTTATGATTCAAGGATTCACATTTTTATTTTACCCCTCTTTGAGAGAATCTAAAATTTTTGTGTTCTTTTTTGATAATTTATCAAATATGGCTGTTTACCGACTTCAATTTAGTTTTAACAGGTCTGCCCATGCTAACTTTATGCTTATTTTTTAACTTCAATAAATAAAAATGAACACTAAAATAGCTAGTATTCTTTTTACATAGTTATAGTTAAAATAGCTATTTTAACTACTATAAAGTAGCCAGCATTGTAGATGCTTTATTCTAAAGCACTTTTTTAAGTGGCTAAAAGTGATGTCCATAAGGATAGTGGTTGTTTAGGTGATGTTCTCTGGGAGTGAAATGTGACTATAGTCAGACATTAATTTTGGATTTTCCTCACCATCTTGTCTCCATTTCCTCAAGATATCACCCACCTCAACAACACTGAAGTTCCCATTAAAAACACAAGGTTGGTCCCAGAAGGCCTCATTCTCCAGGACCAAGAACAGCAGACCTCAGAAAATCCAGAAAACAATTTGTTAGAGTCATCTCTGCCAGAAAGCCTGGACCAAGAGCAGCCCAGCCGGCAGAAGCGGTCAGTGGCGAACACAGGCCCCATGGAAGACCACAACTGGCCACAGTATTTCAGAGACCCGTGTGACCCGAACCCTTGTCAAAATGAAGGCCTCTGTGTGAATGTGAAGGGGATGGCGAGTTGCAGGTAGGTTCTGCAGCTGGAGGGAGGCTGTGGTGGGGCAGCAGACATAAGCCAAGGGTTTGCTTCACCCCATTCTCAGGGCAGTGATAGTATCAGATCATCAGCTGGACCTGCCTATCTTGACCCCACAAAGCTGTGGGGTGCCATGAATCGGTGGGCTTATGCTAGGAGGTTCGAGCAGGAGTCTGAGTACCTACATCCAGGTTTGCCCATCTGCACGTTCATTATATTTAATTGTTCTTTTTTATGATGTTTGTTATTGGCATAAATGCTTTGTTAAAGGAGTGTGAGATAACAGAAGCTTCCGTTTTTTCTGTCAGAATAATAGCAGATGTTTGAACCAGTCTGCTTGCCTCAAAATATCTACTATTTTGTTTCTTCTGAGTCCCCTATCACCACTGTTTCTTCCTTTCTATCTTTCATTGTAAAATAATTTTGCATTTACAAATCCATTTCAAAAATACTACAGAGTTCTCCATATCCTATTCTTAGATAGCTATTGTATAATTAGGGAAGTCAAGAAATGAACACAAATGCTATTTAAAAGTTTTTATTCAAGTATATATGTATATTGTTTTAAAAAGTTATATGGGTTTCAGATGTGTAGCATTATAATTCAATAACTATATATTGTTTTAAGGCCACCCCCTAAACTCTAGTTTCTGTCCATCACTGTACAACTGGCCCCCTTCCGACTTTGGTAACCACCATTTTGTTAGTGTTAATTAAAAGCAGACCTTATTTGGATTTTCCCAGTTTTGCCCAATGTCCTTTTCCTGCCCCAGACCCAATCAGGACCTCAAAGTAATAGTTAGATTTTATGCCTCCTTAGCCACCTTCCATCTGTGACAATTTCTCAGTCTTGCCTTTTATTACCTTTGTGATTTTGAAGAGTCAGATGTTTTGTCACTTGCTCCTCAATTTGGGTCTAGATGATGTTTTCTCATGATTGTATCAAGGTTGTGCATTTTTTGGTAAGAGTAGTAAGAGGGACAGACCCTCGTCAGAGAAGCATGTGAGGGGGAGCGGGTGGCAGAGTGTGTTATTGCTGGTGATGCTCGCCTTGATGTCCCAGACAAGCTGGTCCACCAGACCTCTCTGCTGAAGAACTGTCATTGCAGCTCCATGATTAACATCCACCTTGGGACACAGTCAGAGGTCATGGGGACTTCCTGCTCCCCTCAAATCCTCACCCACTGATCTCAGCACCCAGCAGCAATCACAACTAGTCTAATTCCTGCTGGAGATGAGGACTTACGTGCAAAATTGTTCCAGAATTAATCAAAGGAGGCCTTGATTTTTCATCACCTTGCTCTGCTCTGTGAGTAGACCTTGTGACAGGAATGTTCTCTGAAACAAAGCCTGGAATTGTGGGATTGTTACTGATAGAAGGGACTAAGCATTGCCCCTAAGGCCTTGGCTCTGAGATTAGTTGATCTTTATACCAAATGGCATTAAAAAGAACAACAAAGTGTGGCCATGATGGGCCTGCTATGTGCTTACCATGAGGTGATAGATTCAAGGTGCTCGCACCTTATATGAACTCCAGGGCAACCTGTGGAGCTAGGTGGTGCTATATGTGCCCTACGGAAACATTTGAATTGACATTGTCTAGAAACTTCTAAATCAGACTCTATCTGCAGACTTGCCCTTGTGGCTTGTAGTCTCAGTGACATATTCTTTAATTGACCCCAAACCTTCCCCCATCTCTGTTCATGGTGGTCAAGAGACCCAAGTTTGGACAGAGAGAGCACCCAGGATTAGAACTCAAGTGTGAAACACCATGTGACCTTGAGCAAGATATTTAACCTTTCAGTAAAGTGAGGATGATGAGAATAAGCACCAGTTCATGGGTTGTTACAGGGTTAAATGAATGGACTCATACAAAGCACTTTCCATGGGGCCAAGCACAAGGACCCACTCAGGCAGTATTGGCTGCCATTACTTCCACGTGTGCATCTGTCATGAGGAAGTCCTTGAGTTCCAGGTGACTACCACCTCCCTCTGTGTCCTTCCCCAGGTGCGTCTCCAGCCACGCCTTCTTCTACACGGGGGAGCGCTGCCAGGCCATGCAGGTGCACGGCAGCATCCTGGGCCTGGTGATCGGAGGCACTGCCGGTGTGATCTTCTTGACCTTCGCCATCATCTCCATCCTCTCAAAGTCAAGGCAATGATGCACCTGCTGATGACACGGGTGCCTCCTCCACTCACGCTTTCTGCCCCATGCCCCATGCAGTTTGGGTGGTTTTATCCACCTTGCTTTGAGTAAATCTCCAGTCCAAGGATTCCAGTCTCCTGTTTCTCATTATGGTTTTTCTGCCCCTTGTCCCCATGTGGTTTTGTTACCCTGATATCTGCTCCCAAAGTATCTAGTGTGTCTTTGACAGCCTCTCGCATTTCTCTGTCAATTTCCTGTTTCAGTGACTGTCTTTCCCATAGACTGGAAGCCTCATGGGGCAGGCCCTCATTTCCCATGGAGTCCCAGTTCCTGGAAGTGGCACATCGAGCTCCATAAATGTGAATAAAGGAACCAATAACTGAATGAACAATGGTGATATAAAAACTCTTATTTCTCTAGCAGATAAGAGCTGGCCAGTGAAACTCATACAGCCTGTATTTTAGAAACGAACACTCAAAAGATACACTTTTCATCAGACACAATAGTGTTATTACTGTTTTAGTTGACATGCTATTCATATACAACATCATTATATTAACAAATTAGCAGGTAGAAAAGAATTTTAAAGATGTGTTTTGAACAAAATAATTTTAAAGAAGTGATTTGAAGAATGCTTTCTTTCCAAGTTTCCTAAGAAGAAAAAACCCAGCCAGGCAAGAAAATTCTATGCTCGAACAAGATAAAGGAAAACTGAGTTTCTACCCCAGTCAATGCCAGTCCCATAGAGCTGGCTGTATTGGTTACTTAAAAAAAATGTTTCAAGGGTGCTGAGAAGTATGGACTTTATGTTGCCCAGCTTCCTGGGTACATGCTTCATGGCCATGTTGTTAAAACACACTACAGATAAAGATGAAGGATTAAGAAGAGACCCTTAATGTAAAGTTGTGGGGAAAGTTTGTGGCAGGTGCTAATACTGTGTACAGATAATTTTTTTGCCTGGTTTTCCTTATGATGAATATTATTTTGTGTCAACTCACATTTTTATATATCTCTGGATATGGGTAAAACAAGTTTTCTGTGTTAGTTTGAATATAAACATATTTTCCCAAAATCTTCAAGCAAATTTAGTTTTCATCTTCCAGTTGTGAATACCATTTAGCAAAACCACTGCAGACCCTGGGGGGTAGAGAATGCACAATAGTGGGATGGGATGGTAGTGACCTCTAGTGAGTATTCTAGGAAAGAAAAGAACAGAAAAGCTCTGACATGGTTGAGGGTGGGGCAGCCCAACAGAACTTGTGCACATGTGTGTACACATGTGAGTGTGTAGGAGGGAGGTTAAAAGGGAGATAGTGGCAGTGCAGACATGACCCATCTCTCCCCACCTTTATAATTTTACCAAGGCTGGCCTGGAATCCCAAAATAGATCGAGACATGCCCTCATCTGGTTCAGAGCTTCCCTTAGGGCCTAGACAAATTTAGGACAATTTGACCCATGTATGACTCAACGGAAACCATCAGTAAGACTGAAAGATTTTTATCTGGTCAAGAACATAAAAGGAGAGCAGGGAAGTTAAAGGAGAGCAGAGAAATGCAATCATGAGAAAGCAGGAGGCAGGCAACATTCAGATAATCAACCCCAAGCAAAAATGGTCCCCAATAACCAGGCTCCCTCTATCCATTCTCAGTAATAACATTTTCAAATCTTGGCTGGTCAAATAAGTGCACGAAAAATAGTTTACATTCTCCTGCTTCCCTTGCAGGTAATGGGATTGTGTGACCAAGTTTTAGTCAGGGGAATGGAAGTAGAAATATTGCATGACAGTCTTTGGGGAGTTTCCTTTAAAAAGCCTTGGTGCACTCACGATTAGTCCTTTTTGTTTTAAGGGGGATAGGACTGGTAAGGGGACAGCATGGGGACAGAAAGGGAGCTTCTATGTGGGGCTCTGCAGTGACACTGGGAAGAGCAAAACATGAGGCTGGACGGTTCTGGGTCCCTGAGAACTATGTGGCGTCAAGCTCACCATAGCATCAGTCTTAGGCTACTTATTTATACACATTTATGTAGTAGAGAAATAAGCACATGCTTTAAGTGACTGCTATTTTGAATCTTTGTGGCTCAGGAAAGCATCATCCTCATTGATGGTCTTGCAAGGGTGGCAGATGACTCAGATTAAGGTGACCTGACACTGCACCACCCTGAAACATGTACTGATGGGGAAGAAGTTCTCAGTGCGAAGGGAAATAGCCTAGGTCTGGACACCTTCAGACACGGCTGGCATCAGTTTGCATGGAGAAGTAATAGGGTGAGGTGCTTATATACGCATGCTCTAGGTCAGGTGTCTGCACTGACGCCTGGCCCTCCAGTCCTCAGCTGTGTGACACTGTGCTAGTTATTAATCTTTCTGTTCTTATTTTACTCATCTATAAAACAAAAAGAAAGAAAATATTTCCTTAATCCAGAGTAGCCAAAAGGCTCAAATGGTGATGCTGGAATAAACAGAGTAGGAGAGCACCAGTCACACAGTAAGAGCTCAAAATATGTTCGTTCACATAGTAATATAGTAAATAGCCATTTTCACCAGAGGGTAACTTTCATTTCCTTTGTGGTGTAACTCTCTGGGACTTTATAAGTTAAGGGTCCTCCCTCCTTGAGATTTTTGTTCTCTATGACAGGAATGTCCAACATAGGGAGAAGATGTGAAGACTCTCTGAGGAGCTATCAGCAAATATCCCCAGGCCTGTGACATTCTCCCAGTCAGAAGCAAGGCCCGATCAGCTTGTCTCTCTGTCCCCATGACAGCTCTCTGGGCAGTTGGTGCTGTTTACTTCCCCGGGGTCTTCTTGGCTCACACTTTGGCTGGCAGAGCCAGTGGCTTCCTCTGTGATGCGTGTGCAGAGGCTGATCACTGGCATGTCAGGCAGCCCGGGACAGCTGCAGACGCAATCTGGATAGAAAACGAGAATTCCGTCCAGCAGTGGTTTCCTATGGATGAGTCAGGAAAGGAAACAGGACCATCTGCTTCAACCTTTTGAAACTTCATTGATGGAATAAGTGTTCAGGTCCCATGAAACATGGAAGGTACCCATTTTACTTCCTCGGCCTTCTGGATCTCTGTTTGGAATGGGGGGAGGGAAGCACGACCAGTTCATTTCCGGGACTGCTTTAATTTTGCATTTGATTCCATAAGTAAGATTCAGTCAGTGGAGGAGGAAGAGAAACCGAGGAGGGTTCTATCTGGGCTAGTGTAGCTCCGAGATATATATCGGCCTGCAACCCATCGTGCACACTGAAACCACGTACTAGAATGTTCGCTCTCTCCGTACCTTACGACATTCCTAACTTCCTTTTCCCCTGCAAGGATCATAATATAAAGGTGTTAGGAGATGGAGAGTATTAGTGATTCTTTCATTCCTGCTTTTTCTTCTAATGAAGACCTTCATTTCACCTTCACCCAGTGTTCATGTGCCATCAATTATTGTACCTCTGTGCATGTGGCCCTAAAGCTGTGCTCGCGCAGCTTTTGAGAGTCCACGGGCAAGGGACCTAGAGAAGACACTTCCTATCTTGACCACGAGGTGGCGATCAAGCCTCAGGAGATGCGGCCGTGCTGGGTCCCGTGCGGAAGGCAGTCGACGCTCCTAAGCCGCTGGGCATTCCTGTTGCAACAGCTGTGACAGGGGTCCCTGGGCTTGGGAAAGGCTCACAGCTCCAGAAAAACAGTAAATGGATGTTCCACTTTCCTCGGGCTCATCGACATCAAACACCTCTTCCCACGACTACTGGGTGGAGTTGTTGGCAGGCGGGAGGCAGAGGATGGTACCAATCAAAATGGGTTCTCAAAAAGGCAGGGCCCAAAGCCATTCTTGGAACCTGTTGCTGAACATCGGAAGTTGACTGTGACAGCAGCTTCCCGTGACTTGCCCAATCAGTTCCTGTTGATTTTCATGCTGAGAAAAAGCCTTTTTTCTGGGCTCCTGGTTTTGTCCTGTTTAGTTTTGTTTTTTGTTTTTTTCCTTCTTTTTTTAATAGTTACCAGCATTTGGGACTTGGCTCTCCATTAAAGAATAAAAACCCCAGGGTGCAAAACAGGTCACATAGCCCTATCCAGGGCCATTTTTGCAGAGGGAACATTGGTGACCTTTCAACTCGTCATCTCACCGTTTACAGGTAAAAGGGAAAGAATGAATATCTACAAAACCATTTAAAAATCAGGTAAGACGACTGTGTCTAAATGTAGGAGACCCACAGAAATAGTTTCTGAGATAAGTAACAGTTTTCTGGCCCAGAGCGGCCTTCAGTAATTGTGATAACACAGCAAGCTCATCCTCCAAGGAAGAAGGCTGACAGAGTTCCCAGCCACTTCCTCTTCCTGGGGAAGACGGAAGTTGTGATTTTCTGGGACTGATACTTCTTGCTTGCCTGCAGTCTCCAAGGGGAGTGCCCAACAGGTGGCTCTCAGTCCAGCTTGGAGGGGTAGTTTTATGGGAGAGAGGATTTGGGGCTTTATGGATTTCTGTACACACTCCCCACCTTTCACCTCCTCACATAGGCCAGCTCAGATTTTTCTACCCTGCAGTCAGTATATAGAAAGCAGCAGGGGTATATAATAGGAGCGTTTGTCTTTGTCTTACACTCTGAAGTCCTGGCCGCCAGTGCTGTAGCTTCTAGATACAGGAGACTGTCAAGTACAGAGTGACTGGAGCCTCTGAGCTGTGCTGAGTAAAGTACAAGCTGGATTTTGATCACATAGTACAAAAACTGTAAACTATACCACTCATAACTTACATAGGCCACATCTTCAAATGGTGATGTGTCGCACATATTGGGTTCAATAAAAGGTGTTTTTAAAATTAATTTTACCTGATTGCTCCTTTTCCTATGGCTCCTAAAAAATTGAAATAGATGTAATGTACATTTAGTTCTACTCAACAATGCAGCTCTCAGGCTAAATTGTTCAAAGAAAGATGCATCTACTTGCATATAAAATATTCATAGGGACCATGCTTTTCTTCTTGTTTATATGAATAAAGAATAAACTTCTTAAATCCAGGGGAGGGGAAGATCTTCAAAATACAAAAATAAGCAGCTCCTTCTAAATGATGTATATATTATCTTAATATAATATGTACATTATTTTTTTAAAAAATCAATCTAAGCGAGCAGAAAGTTCCAGGAAAGCTTCTGAGACCCATGTCCACATATGCCAGCAGGGGATTACCCCATGAGATATCCATGGGTCTTCTGAGATATGAAAACCTTCCCATCCTGGACATCAATGGCAGGCTGTCAGGGACAGCTTTTCTGAGAGTGCTGAAGGGTGAGAAACACTCAGCATGGGACAGATATTTTCACTTTATTTTTAAGGGCGTGGAGTAAGATGTGTAAAAGATCAGAGGCCTGACTGGCACCTGTGTTATTAGAGCTCTGATCTGTTAGCCTAAATGTCAAGAGTGTGTTAGTTTCTGGGGTCTACACCAGGCTGGGGAAGGTGGTCAGTTCCTGAGTTGGTGTTTCTCTTTTCATCTAGATCTTTCAGGTTTTTCCAAACAGTACCCATCCTCATTCCCTGAATTTCCACACAGTTGGATGCCATTCCCTTGGGAAGGGTGGCTTCTCTCATGTTTGCATATTCTGCCAACAGAATAACACTGGATATTTGCAGCTCATGAGCTATATTATTGATATGCCAGAGAGACCCTGCTAAGTGCAATTACCAGATGCATAAAGAAATTTTTATAGCTCAGCTCTCTATAGCTAGTGCCTAGTGCAGACTCTGCAAAGGTGTGTGGGTCCTTGACTTTGTTTCTTTGTTTAAACAATCTTTGTTTATACAAGAGATATCTTGTATAAAGCTCTTCCTTTGACTGTGAGCTGAACTGTGGATATGTAGGATAAAAGGATTTTGCAGATGTAGTTAAGGCCCCCGATTATCTAACTTGGAGATCATCCTAGGACGGCCTCATCTAATCAGGCGAGTCCTTAAGGAGGGTGGAAGGTCAGAAATGAGAGTGGGAGATTCAGATCAGCACAGAAGCACTTTGATTTGAACTTAAGCAAATGTCCATTTTGTGGGTACCAATGTGTGAAAGGGATGGCAGGACACACTTAGAAGCTGAAAGTCTCGGATCTATAACTCCAGAGAATGGAACTGCCAACAACCAATGGCCTTGGAGAAGGACCCAGCCTTTAGATGAGACCATGACACCAGGTGACAGTTTGAGTCCAGCCTATTGAGACCTGAGGAGAGGAATACATGAAGCTCAAGCTTCTGACATTATTTCTGTAGCTACAGAAATAGCTACAACAAAGATACGTGACTTGAAGCCTCTAAACTACTCAGCAATAGAACATTAACCATGTTGAACATTAACCAATAGAACATGGGACCACGTTGCAGAAATAGCCATCACAAACAGAACTCATGGGGCTCTGTTTTCAGCTGTTCATGAAAAGCCCCACATGCTCATGTTAGAAGAGGCATTTGTTTGTTTCCCAGACAATTAGATCCTGAAAGTTTTACTTCAAGGAAGGCTGTTTAAACCTTCTGCAAGCTTCTGGGCTCCACATGCTGAGTGGGCGTGTGGGTTGTGTGAGAAAATTCATGAGTCTTCTCAGCCAACTGAGCTGAGCTGCGAGGTGCTGGCAGCCACCCCACCAGCACCACCACCATTCCTGGAGAATGGAAGGGAGGGATCATCACTGTTTGGAGAACAGAGTTACATTCCATTGACATGAGGAGCCTGAAACAGCAGTAATAGCCTGTTGCAAAGGGCAGACAATTTATGTAAAAACAGCTCTGGGTAATCTCACTTCTAGGCTTCCCCCAAAGAATGAGAAAATACCAGTTCTGGGGGTCTCCCTGGTGACACAAGTTTCAACACTATGAAGCTATCCACAGCCAATGCAGCACCAGTTCAACCCCCAGCCACATGGCTCAGCAGACCTCTCTTGTCTGACCTGCTGCTGCCCTCAGCAGTGTATTTCAGTGGATCTGCCTGTTCTGCTCTCCACTCTGCCTCTGGTGAATCATCTCACCCACCTGGGCCTGTACCCCAGTTCTTATAAGCAAAAATAAATAAATCTTAAAAAAAAAAAAAGAAAATACCAGTCCTAAAAGGATCTCTGTCCATTGCAGCAGTATTCACAACAGCCAAGACATGGAACCCACCTAGTGCCCATCAATCGATGATCAGACAGAGAAGTTGCAATTTATGTACTCAGTGAGATACCACAGCTATGACAACAACAACAACAACAAAAATGAACTTGACATTTGCAGAAACGTAGAACTTGGATGCTGAGTAAGTCAGAAAGAGAAAGAGGGAATGATTTCACTTGTACGTGGAACATAAAGAAAGCAAATGATCAAACAAAACAAACAGAATTCTCTGACAACAAAATGAGTGAGCCAGGGAATGAGGTGCAGGAACAGGTATGATGATTCAACGTTAGGTATAGGGTTCTTAGAATTTTGGTGATGAAGGTGGTGTGGTGTCACACATTTGAAGAGGTGTTCTAAACTAATGTTACCTCTCTCTCTCTCTCTCTCTCTCTCTCTCTCTCTCTGTCTATATATATATATATATATATATATATTAAAAAAAGAGCATTTCCTGAAATCTTTTTAGGCATTTTATTGTCATAAGCATGGAAAGGCAACATACTGCATGCTGGCATACTGCTGAGACACGATTTAAAATCCCAAGAGATCACTTTAGAAACCGATAGCACCTAATTTCAAAGCTAACATCCTTGAAATGACAAGACACTATTTTCATTTACTTACAAAAATACATAAAAAGGACATATCCACTTTGTTTTGACTACTCTGGAAATCAGACTTCTGTTGACCTAGGTCACCGTTTTCTCTTTGGGATGCAAAGCTGCAGTTGGCATCACCCATGCCACAGATAAAAGGCACCCCACCTACAGGGTATATCTGTGACCACACTCATTTCCTTTTGTCTTCTCAAACGACTGTGACTTTCTGTTCCACTCGCCTCAGAATCAGCACCCATCCCACCCGGCCTTCTGTGCTTCCTGGTTGCTATAATCTTCATATTCATGCAACTTTTTTTAACCTTCTAACACAAACCTCTCTGATATTTTTTATGAAAATCAACTAAGGCTAGTGTTTCTTAACTTCTGGCCTGAACAACTTCCATCTTGCAAATCCCACTGAACATTATTGACCTCTTGCTGCAGATAAACAAGAAGCAATGGGGAGAGAGGCGGCAGACACTTGGCTCACTTGGGAGCTGATGTGTGTCATGGGACTTACAATGTTTTTAGAGGATATTTCTGTAATGTATTTTATTTTACTTTTTAAAAAGATTTATTTATCTATGCATACAAGCCCTGGGGTACAGGCCAGAGGTGCGGGAAGGTGAGCGAATCCACCAGAAGAGCAGGGGGCAGAACAGGCAGATGGACTGAAACACACTGCTGAGGGGAGCAGCGGGCCAGGCAGGAGAGGTCTACCTGCGCCATGTGAGTCACCTCCCCAGCCGGCAGCAGGGATCGAACTCGCTGCAGGGGCTGCGGTTTGCTTCATAGTGCGTTGCTTAACCCACTGTGCCACCAGAGAGGGCCCTGTAATGTATTTTAATTACTCATTTATGAGTGGTTCAATCGCATCACCTCTGAAGCACTAGACCGATCCTTTTGCAAGAAACAGATTTAATAGAAGGACCCTGCGTGCCAGACAGTGTTGGTTCTGAGAACTGACTTGTATGCACTAAGAGCTCTCAGGAACCCAAGGAAGCATGAGGCACTTCACAAGTGAAGCAGTCCACACCTTGGAGCCATGTTTCTTCCTTCCTCCTCTCCCCTTAGGAATGTACGACCAGAAGCCTTATAATCATTGCTGATTGTGCACTGGGGGCCTCAGAGTAAGCAGGCCCACTGCATAATGTTCTCTTTAACGGTTTTGAATCCTACTGCTTATTTTAGAATATACTCAGCAAACACCAGGGGCTAAACTAGATGTTATGCAGCTAGGCAGAAAAACAATATATCTCCTATTTTTCATTTTCTGGAATTTGGACACAGCACTGTAGCTTAAAAGGTTGGACACATTTATGTCTGTGTGTGTGTGTGTGTGTGTGTGATGCCTCAGTTATGCATGTAGCAGAGGTGGGGTTATGCCTCAGTTAATGCATGTAGCAGAGGGACAGATCCACCTCCTGTGGCCCTCTGCTGAACCTTCCTGCATTACAGCAGCCAACACAATGACTCCTGAGGGATCCCTGGGGAAGTGGGTGGAAGTTCAAGGTTTTTTGTCCCATTGTGATTTTGAACATGAGAACCACACCTTCTCCTGAGTGCCTTGCTTTCCTTGGCAGATGGTGTCAAGAGGATCAAGTTATAATCCTGCCTCAATCTCCTGATTTAACTCCAGGAACCAGACCAGTCAAAGCCATTCTTTCTCTGACATCTAATTTTTCTCTCCCCACCTCCTTCCCTCTTTGCCCCCCCTTCTCATATCTACTCCTTATTCAACAAGTCCTCCAATCTAATCTCTAACTCTGACTTCTCAGCACTGAACTCTACCCAAAGTCCTTCAGACCTGGAGTATTTTATAACCTAGCAATCATTTCTTTCAGGGACTTGATGAGCTACAACTGGGATAACAATGTGACAGTTTTCAGGCAAACACAGGATGTCTCCATCTTGCAAACAGGAAGAAATAAAGTTCATTTACTTGAAACATCATCAGGGCTCCCATCTATCTCACCTTCCTTTCCCCAAGAAGAAAAGAGAGGCAGAAAGACAGCTCAAAATGACAAATAAAAGGAAGTTTAGAAATCCTTTAGAAATAAAAAGATTTTAGAAAGTTAATATATTAGAAGAACACTTTTGAATCTTAATAAATAAATGGGTGTTAAGTCTCAGCCACTCTTGTCCAGTCTTCCTGGTGACTGGGCCCCCTTTGGGTTCTCAGTCCTTAAAGAGACCATAGAGGCCACATTTCCAGAGTGGTCCTATATTTTTATTGTGTCTCATTTTCTCCCTGGGATCAGACACTGATTAGAATCTGTGGTTGATGTAGCTACAGCACATGGTAATCTTTAACATGAATACATTTTTAATAAATATTTGTGTTTACATGAAATGCACACACACATATACACAATTCACAACCGATCAAATCCTTGGGAAACAGCCACACCATATGTCCATCAAGGTAATATCATTCGGAACACAGACTAGCCAGCTGTAAAACTTTTTTCCGGAAGATTCACAAATGGTTGGAATAAACACCAATCAAACCACACAAAATTCTTAATGCATGTCAGTCTGGGGAATTGAGGACTGAGAAAACTAACACGCAGAGAGCCACACAACACACCAAGGCCTCCGTGTCTATACTAACAACGATGATAATATGCAGTGCTATGAGATTATTAAAATCTATTCTATAATGCACAGAGAAGTACCTGGTTAAAGTTGTTAAATATAAGACAGTTGGAGTCTGTTTTCAGTGTAGAATATCAAATTTGGCAATTCATGGATATAAAAATATATACTTTCTTGCTTTCAAAGTGTGGAGCAAACCAAAATATGAGTCTTTTATGATGAATGATAAAAATGAATCCAGATGTTTGATCTCGTGGATGGGATAGAGTTATCACACTTCCTCTGCACATTCACTTACTTAGCCCAGACCTCAACATACCAAGGTAAATGCTTGTGTCCAGCTGCAGGAGAGCCGCGTCTCCGCCTGGCATCTCTTGTACATATTGTTATCCACATGAAAGCATCCTGAAGATGTAATTTCCTCTCTATTTTTCCTGCTGCTTCCCCCGACTTATGTCTTAGTGAAGACCAGGATGATACCAAACTTTCCCCGAGGCTCACTTTCAGTTTTCATTTTTGAGCCACTTTTTAATTTTCAGTATTGCAGTACCTCTGCAATTAGATTATATCAACATGGAAACCCTAAAATAGGGTCTTTAAAAATGTTTAGCTCTACTTTTTTATTTTTCTTCCTTCCTCCATCTTTCCTTCCCTTTGTTTTTCCTTCCTTCCCTCCCTCTATTCTTTTAGCCTTTCTAGACTTTACTGAAGCATTCTAGGTCCTAGTCTTTTATTTATTATTTTAATCAAAGCTTATCTTTGTGCCCAACATGTGAAAAGTGAAAGTGTCACTCTGAAATTCTATTTTACAATATAGACAGAGAAGTTGGGCCTTGGGGTACGTGAGCATCACTTAAATACTATACACATTTTCCATCACACAGGGATAGCAAAATAAAAGTAACCATTACTCTTCGTTTGTCTTTACAAAAGAAAGCCTCTTTCCTCATGAAAAGTCTTTTCAGCATCTGCTCCCAGAAGCCTGCCAAGAAATATTTTACCCATAGCATTGAAAGGATCTCATTTTCAGAACATCCATTGTTCCCAAGAAGTCTCGTGGGTTGGACTTTCCTGTTCTTAGTTGAGCAAGGAGTAAGCACTGGATGTGTTTTCCAGGGATGAGCTGGTTGTTTCCGGGGTGGAAACATTGTATGTTCCTGAAAAACAGGGCAACAGCTTAGCCTAAAAGACGACTTTCACTGTAGTGGGGGTGCAAGTCTCTTGACAGCCGGGAAGGGGAAGGTCCAGTCCAGGAGTCAGGTAAGCTTGGCCATGCCTGCCCTCCTCCCGGACCCCGAAGAGCCAGGGAACAGACCGGGCTGCCCTCTGGAGCATGCGTGGTGGCCGACAAGCGCTAGCTTTTCACATCATCATCCCAGAGTCAAACTTCCACCAGGGACAGGGAGACCACTGCTGACCACATGCCGACATGCCCGTGCCTCTCTCCACATGCCGCCGCATGCATGTGCCTGGGAACAGCACACGAAGGAACTTGCCTGGTCCCTTAGCTTGGGGTGATGGGGAAGCTCCTGGGAGGGACTGGAAGGTATTGAGGGGAAGGGGAAGAGGGAAAAAAGGAAATATGGGAGAAGGGAGGACCAAAAGAGAAGCAGAAATCTGGGGATGCCAGCAGGAATGCCTAGATGGAGGGCAGCGGCAAGGTGCAGCTGGAGCAACCAGAGGGTGTGGGTGGGGAAGGGCTGTGTCAGCAGGAGGCAGGGACTGAGCACAGGGCAGTGCGGACTGTGAGTCTGGCCAAGGAAAGGACAGTGCCACCCTACCATCAGACTGGCGAGCTGCCACAGCTAACAAGGTTGTCATCATTGCCCAGGGGGCCCTTTGGGGCTGCTGACAACATAAACCAAAGTTACAGTGACCATGGAACCCTCCAGTGGGTCAATGGGCAGCTGCATTTATGACCCAGAAAGGCTATTGAGTGGCAGTGATAAGGCTCTCGGGCCCTACTGCCTGGGAACAGAACTCTGACTCCTCAATCTGGGCAACATTTTGTTGGCCTGACACATCACCCAATTCTGACTCTAGAAGATCACTCATAGACTTCTCACTTTGATATAAATGCTCTACAGGCTCCAGTGACTGAGTAGTCAAGGGTAAGTGTTCCAATGCCACGTGCCACCTGAAGATTTGCTCATTTCACAACAGATCCAGTCAGTGGCTTTCAAAATCAAAAGTGTTTTTTTGTTTGTTTTTTGTTTTCCAGTTTCATGAGTAGTGCATCGAACTGAAACTGAAAATATCAAGTCCTCTGAAGTTCTATCAATTAATGGGCATTCTCAAAATTTGCTTTTATAGGAGAAGACTTGTCTGAGCTATGGCTACATTTCTAGACTCTTCATTTGTGAAATCTGTTCAGTTTCAAGAAGCTGGAAGGAATTCTGGTGTCTGTTTTCCTGGAGGGCTGGTGACATGAAACCGGGGTTTCAACTTCTGAAACAGGGGTTTCAGAATAGCTAAGACCCATTGCCCAAAGTCAGTAATAGTATTCATTTTAATTTGTTCAAGGTAGAAATTTGAATTGTGCATGCTTCTAATAGAAATGTTAACTTGGGTGGTCCCTCATATATGCATGGAGTTGGATGATAAAAATAAACTTATAAAGCAAGCTCACTACAATAAAATGAAAGAAAATAAAAGGTTGGGGGAGGGGGACCTACAGCTTGTTGTGGGATTTCTAAACATATTCTTTGTTGTTGGTGATGAACTATGGGTACCTTTGATGGTGGGTGCACTGGAGTAATAACACCTGAAGGGGGGGACATCTATACCTCCAAAATACAAATAAGGATGTAAACCAACATCATCTCAATAAAATAAATGAATGTGTGTTTTTGTATTTTCTGTTGCACCATGACCCAGAAATGACATTCTTATTCCTTTTTAACATAACTAGATAAACTGTTTTTGACAAGGTCAGCAATTTACAGTCTCCATTTTTATGGGCGAAACACTATTGATAGGCAGTTCTCTAAGGCTTGAGATTCTCCAACCTTGTTCTTCATGCTGAATACATTATGATTAGTTGCCCAATGAAAGCAGCTGACCCCTCTTACAGCTTCTTGGTGGTTTGGGAAAATACAAGTTCTTATATTTAATAACCTCTGTACCAAATGAGGCTACCACAGGTAAATGACAAGAGGTGGAGGGAAAATCTGTTCGGGTTAACATGGGAGCATCTAAAAGTCACTACGTACCTGTTTTACCAAACAAATTGTTAAATCTTCTTGATATTGGGGAACTCATAGAAAATACAGGTGTAGATGAACCTAGGGATGTTGACTAGAAAAGAGACAAAAAGAAACTTATGTGAAAATGTGTTTGACCCAGGTCCTGTAGAACACTCTATAGAAGAATTAGTTTGCTGCCGTCTAGTGGTCTCTGCCTGCATTTCTCCTCCCACCTCCTTAAGGAGAGCGTCCCATAAAAGAGTAGGAATTTCACTTCAAACAAAGCCATCAGGAGAGCCTATAATCTCATTATCAATTTTAGGTAAATAACTATCAACTGTATGTTCCACTATAAAATAGGGTTCTAGTATCTTCATAAATGTTCAAACAGTCAATATACTTGAGACAGTAGTCACTTTGCAAATCACAGAAAATTTATCATTTTTCTTCAAATTGTGTTTTTTATTGACTTGAGTTTCTTTAGAGGCTGTTTCTATTTGAAATCTGAATTTAATTTCCAGTTGATTTTATCTGTTCTATTTCAATGCCTATCAAAACTCTGGGGACAGACTCTTTTATGCTTAATGGGCAGAATGAGGTTAAGAGTAAAAACAATGGAATAATCTATGCTGTAACTAGCTATGAACAGAGGGGTTTGTGAAAGTCTTTATAAAGAAATATTTATTTACCTTTGAGTGCTGTGAAGACCATCTTGACCGGGAAAACTTATTCAGCAAAGCTTCCTGCACCTGTAATGTTTAAAAGAAGCCAGGGTCCATTCAATAAGCCACATGCACTTTAGACTTTTCTAAGAGTCTGAAACTGTCATTGTTCTTACCTTCTGATCCCAGAGGCATCCAAAGAGTAAAATGAATAATCCCTGAAGAAAGAGTTGGGAAGAAGTTGATTTTAATGATATTCTCTCATCCAAGAAAAGCAGTCTTATTAACCTGACACTGAACTTGTACTACCTTTTCTACATCAGAGTTTATGGAATGAGTCCAGTAGATGATCATGGCAACAGGGATGCCATATATCCATACCAAGGGACATTATATGTTATAAGGATAATTTCCATATTGTGAACTGGAGGTCCTGCTGGTTATGTTATTAAATACACCGCACATAGTTGTGATGAAGACCTGAGCATGGGGTGGAATAACCAGTCCCGCGCAGTCAAGGCATATTGTAAAGTCATTAGACATAAGCCTCGTAGCCCAGGGCCATGGGCCCAGTAGAGGAGTTGGGATGGGCACAATCTTGGCATAGCATCCAGGGAGCACAGTCTAACCCTCACCTCCATTTCCCTTGCCTACTCACCAGCTCATGGGGGACCATTTTACCACCTTTCCAGAGGGCACAAGGAGGTACTCCAAAACACTGTACCTCTATTCAAGCCAATATAATAAACTGATTTGCATTGTAATTATTTATATGCTTTAGGAGAGCAAGGATGTCTTTTTCATTTTACCATATCAGAGCAGAATGTCTACATTATAGAGAGCATTCATTTCATCATTTTTCTGCAAATGTTTCTAAAGAACATCCCAGGTACATACACAGCCTTTGTTTCACTCACCAAATGCTCATTGAGCACCTACTGTGTACCATTTTTTTTAGGCACTAGAAATAATGAACAAAACAAGCACTATCCCTAGCCTCACAAAGGTAGAGCTCATCCAGTGAGATGAAATTAACTGGAGAGATTATTTGGCTTAATAGTATTTGTACTTAGGACAAAATAGACTGGATCAAGATAATGTTGGATAAATAGCAAAATCCAGTAGGGAAGGGACTTTCCTCCTACTTATATTATTGGGCCATTTAGAAGATAGTCACAAATGTGACTAAATTATGCCAGTGATTAGAGACATGAAGTTCCATGGAATCAGAGGAATGTGTCCTTTCTATCTCATTGAGTTCTTGCAATTACTACTCTTTAGGGTTAGGACCTCTTCTGGATTAAATCCTCCCCATTCCTGCTCCTGTTTGTGTTTCTATCATTAGTTTATCCCACCAGCATAGCTGCTTCCTGAGAGTACTGCACTCCACAGCTTACCTGGAAGGCATTGAGGAGGGTAAACACAATATGGAACACAGCGTTGCTCCCCTGGAACACAGTGGCAAGACCGAAACCCCAGGTGAGCCCCAAGAGTGGTGTGAGGACCCCAATGCTCTTGCTGATCTGGAAAAGACTGCTCTTCTCCTGCTTGCTTGGCTTGTCCCCGATGGAGGGTCTCAGGATCTTTGTGATAACCACAACAGTGATGGTCATGTTTACCACCACAATGATGAGTGCTGGGATGACGAAAGCCAGCAGGGCCTTGGTATCCTCCCAGTTGAGCCAACAGGCATTCTTTCTTGTGTAGACTTCCTGTGGCTGCGTGGCCCCCACAGTGATGATTGAGATGACAAGAGGGCAACCATAGCCAAGAGAAAATGCAAGTGCTTTCTGAATGGACTTGCTGGTGTCATGTAAGATAAAAACCAGGCGGTAGAAGAGCATGAGGCCTAGAGTCAGCATCCAGAAGAAGACACTGAGGTAGAAGAAGTGGATGAAGAAGGTGGCAGCCACGCAGGCTGTCTCGTTGAGTGGGTAGTGGTTGTCATGGATGGCAGCAGCCACAATGAACCAGCTGTCAGCCACCAGCAGGGAGGCAGCAATGTTCACTATGCAGATGTGGCGCATGTAAGAAGTCCGGTTCTTGGTCACTGATTTCCATACTATAGCTTCCACAATGAGACAGGCTGCTAAGCTCAGGATGGAAAAGCACAACCCAATGTAGGAAATGATATCCAGCAGTATTTTCAGGAGCGAATCGGGGTCTGGGGAATCGGGGGACATGAGGATGGAGAATGATGTTAAGTGGTCACAGCTGCAGGAGATGCTGTCTCCGTGGACTTCTTTAACATAGCACCCACTGCTGTCCCATCCCCCTGTGTAATTGTCAAGGTTAAAGTTCCAGAAGACACACTGTGGTACCCCGCTGGAAGGGTTGTTGATTTTAAAAGTCATTGAAATCCTGAATGGCATGGTTATATTGTGGCTGACAGTGGTTGTCATCACTAAGCTGTTTGCAAAACTCTGTCCCTGAGCATCCCGGGCAAGGATGGTTTTGAGAGTTGGGAAAGCCACGGTGACAATAGATGAGTCTAGCTGCAGATTTCCCAGCTGGCACTCGTCAATGGCCACGTTGCCCCAGAGGTCTGAGTCTGAGAAAACAAATCTCTGTGTGTAGGTTTTGGGGCCAGGTTTTATCACCATGCCTCTCATCTGCACATTGGTTTGAGAGATGGACAGGACAGTGCTGTCCTCTGTCCGTAATGCTTGGGAAAATCTTTCCACTGAATCCAGTAACACTGAGCTCTGGTTGGTCTGTTGCTGTTGTAACTCCTTCCAGGTACTTAAAGTGGACTTGCCAAGTATGAGGTTAACCGTGGAGAGAACATCCTGAAATTGACACAGCATGGGATCAAACCACGCAAACTCTTTCCATTATAAAAGAAAAAAATAACATCTCCATAGAATCAGTTTGAGTAGATACAAGTACGAGGAAAAGAGAAGAGAACAAGGAGGCATCACAGGTTGTGGGGATCTGTGGCTGGTCTTCTTAAGGCAGGTAGTTAGCAGAGGTCCCCAAGGCTATACACCTAATTCATTAGTGACAATGAGAACCACGCCCCAACACTAGTGAAGCCCATTCAGCAGGTGGTAGAGATAGTTCTTAATTATTTTCATTGCATTTTAAAAAGTATAGGTTTTTTAATGGGTAATATTTCACTAGGAAGAGTGGGCTCAGAAAACCCTCTCAAATGCAGAGCATCAAGTGGGCAATGAGAGTATTATCAAACACATCTTACTTTGTTAAACAATCCGATTTTCCCACAAACTTGGGCTTGTCATTTTCCTTTTCTGTCTTTCCCCAATATATTTTCTGTGTTCTTCTTTGTCTTGTTCTGGTCTCTGGACTATCACCCTGCAGTTAATACAATGTTGTCTTCATACCCAGACTCATGAATCTGTTCTTACTTGGAGACAGGATGTTTGTAGATGCAATTAAATTAAGGCTCTTAAGAGGAAATCATCCTGGAGTACCCAGGGGGACCCTAAACCCAATGAGAAGGAGAAGACAAATGGAGAAGAGAAGGCCATTTGAACACAAAGTCAGAGAGAATAAAATGATGTAGTGACAAGTCAAAGAAATCTTGGAACCAACAGAAGCTGGAAGAGACAAGGAAAGATTCTCCCCTGTAGGTTTCAGAAGGAGTATGTTCCTGCAGATACCTAACTTTTACACTTCCAGCCTCAAGAGCCATAAGAGAGGCTCTTATGAGAGGGAGTTTCCGTCATTTCCATCATTGTCCTTTGTGCTACTTTGTTACAGCAGCCCCAAGAAACAGATATAACCTCTTGGCACTCTTGTGACCCAAGCTGGGTTTAATCATTAGAAATACTGGCAAGAGCTCAGGGAGTAGGACAAGAACAAACTGGAAATATTTTTTTCCTATTATCTATCACATTCCTCTTCCCCACTCCACTCCCCTCAGCATATCTTTGTGCTAAGTCTTTCCAAGACTATAGCTCCTGGGATTATTTGGCAGTAACTCTCCCCCAAGGCTTCTGCTCTCCAGGGGCTATGAATAACTATTGCCTCTCGTTTCTCCTTTAGTCCTCAGACAGTGATGACTCCCAAATCTTTCTGATTTCTGAGTGCTTCACCACATTTACTTCTTTTTCTTTTAGCCCTAGCTTTATCTCTATAAGAACCCCTCCATTAGGGGCTTCTCTGGTGGCACAAGATGTTCAGTCTCAGTACTATGAAGCTATCTACAGCCACTACAGCGCGAGTTCGATCCCCAGCCAGGGAGATGACCCACATGGCCTGGCAGACCTCTCCTGTCTTGTCCTTTGCTCCCCTCATCAGTGTATCTCTGAATCTGCCAGTTCTGCTCCCTACTCTGTCTCTGGTGAATCCCCTCACCCCCCACATTTCTTGCCTACACCCCAGCTCTTATATGCATAAATAAATAAATCTATTTTTTTAAATAATCCCTTTTTAATATCTCTTCATCTGAACTCCTATGGGTGAATTCTCTTTTCTCCCAGAAATCTGATGCTTCAAATCTTAAGTTTAGTGCAACATCATTGAGAATCCACCTTGTACATAGTATAAAACACTTTCTAATTTTCCTAGAAAGCAGGTAAGAATTTTCTTCTATTTTAAAGAAGAAACTGAAAAGAGTTTCACTAAAGAAATCTTTTTAAGCTCCACAAATGCATACTGAGAACAGTCCCGAGCACCCTAAAAGCTATAGCTGGCAGGACATGTTGTGTGATAATAATGTTGAGAATATACTTCTAGAAAAAAAAAAGGGAAGAAGGTACAATAGTTAGGAGTTAGGTTTCTGGACCACAAGCTCTGAGGGGTGAAATGACCAGACCCCTAAACTTCTGTGAGGCTTAAACAAACTCACTGTCATCATTTCTGTGTTCACTTGGGTTGGAACTGTTGAAAGTAAATCAAGGATGTCAATAACGGCTCCCAAGCTCCCAGGCGAAGAGCTGAATTCATGTTGCATCTTGTTTGTGCTAGTGGAAAGCTCCTTTAGGTATGTAGGGAGCTTTTCATCCTGAGAGGGGCTCTTGACCAAAGCCTAGTGAAACAAAGTCAATACAGACAAGCAGAAAAGTGCCAATCAGTCAGTCATCAAATCTGGGACCCATCTGTGACAAAATATGTCATATATATCTATATTTTCACTTTTTCTCTATGCCTATAAGTATATCCCATAAGGTAACTTACTTATCTCCTAAACTATGTGTGCTCTTCAAAATGGGATTAGACCTTACACACAGAAGGGCAACTCTCTACTAAAAGCTTGCATTTCAATTTTAATATCTTCCCAATTAAATTATAAATCCTTATCAACATGAACAATGTGTTATAATAATTTATCTCCTCTTATCTCCTAATGTCTAACATAGTACATGTCATATACTCAGCAGTATAGCAGGCATCCAATAAATACAAGTTGAATGGGTCAACCTGATGAACAGTTAAAAAAAGGGGGGGCGGGATGTACATGTAATTGCTAGAGAACTAGATGAAAGTTGACTAAATTTGGAGGACGTCTTGGATAGTCTGTATGGAAATGTATTTACCACTCTGCTTTTTTTTAAAATCACTTATCTTGCTGATTATTAGGATACATCTAGATTTCCCCAAGACTATTCTGGTATATATCTGCTGTTCTCATTTAATTGTGCATCTATAACAATGCCTTGCACATTGTAAGTATTTTAGTGAATTTGGTGTAAGGTGAGGAAATATAGAACATGACTAGATAAGCACAATTTGGTATTATCCCTTCTTAATTTTTCTTCTATGAGTGAGACTATGTGGAAGGTTGTCTGAAGATGTCACCAAAAACTATAATCTTCTCTTAGGTTCCTCACATCAGTATTTATTTATTGTAACTCATGGAATTTTAGGAGTCTCTTACTCCCCCCAAATTAAATATGAGGTGAAATTTATTTATTTTGATGGAAAGGAAGGAATTTTCCCATACTAAACAGCAAGAACTACTGTTCTAGGTCAAAGAGGCAGGCTAGTACCTCTTTAGAATTGTAGCTTATCTCTAAGGATGAGGAAATCTCAGACCTACTGAAAAATAAAACCTAACTCTTATTTTGCATAATGAACCTTATTTTTTCATGTTATTCCTCTTTCTGAAAAGATCAGCACTATTTCTTGATATCAGAATCATTCAAAGGAGAGTGGTTAATGTCCCTTGGAGGAAATGGAAACAAAGGACTGAGAAATTGAGGTAAAGTTGTACAGCTGGCCCTGGAGCAGGGCACACATGTACCTCCATATTTGAAAAATTTTTAATATTTATGTATATATTTATATTTACATCATTGTTCATTTTTGTACAATGTTTGCGTCCTCCTCTCAGGTATAGTCCCTGAAAAATTCCCACCACCAAGTCACCCATGAACCATTGCCATAGTGTCTTGTGCTCTTCCTGCCCCTGTTCTAATCACTCTCCCTCTCTCTCCTCTGCTGAATGTCTCCAATTTAAAGTTGCTTGCCAGTTTTGCCTTTTTTTTTTTTCTGATCCCTTATTTGGTTCCCCTATATTTCTCCCAGAAGTGTGAAACCATTCAAAACCATTCAATATTTGTAAAATTTGTAAGAAAATTTTAAAAATATCTCTAGAGTCATATCTTCTTTAGAAATAAACAAAGTAGTTTTGAAAGCAACATGAACCAGCCCAAGGCACTAAGTGCTGAGAATTACAATAAACCAGACTTATCTCCCCACCGAGAACCAAGAGTCAAAGTTTAAAGGATCACCTTGGCCTGCTTGAGCAGGTTATTTATTGGGGCCGAGACACAGTTGTTTCTCTTCATCTTCCACTGTGAGCCTATACACATGTAGGTTATAGTCCCACCGACTGGCCCACTGGGGCCTCGAGGAATATTGGAGAACTGGCACAGCTTCTGAACAACTTTCCCAGGCTCCCCAACACCTATTATAGGATCCTGGCATGTGACGTTTTGCCCTGCATGCAGATGTGGAAAAAAAAGGGACAAGTGGAAGAAGGATAAGGGAGACTGATATAGGGTCAGATCTTGGTGCAATTTTGATGTCTCAATTCATATTTCCTTTTACCTTTAGAGTTACCCAATTTCTTTGTTTTGCTCCAATTTTCTAAAACCTCTTACTATTTTTCATGAAACTGTGACTTTACTATCACTTGCGTTTCCTACTATGATTTATTTTCTCTGTGTTTCATTCCTATCTTTAATCTCCAGGAACCTACTCTCTGCTGTCTATAAAATCCAAGATATGGAAAATAATTAGAGCTTGATGTGAGGCCATCCAGATAAGAGCTATTAAGTTTATCAGGAGTCCAAAGGACATAATTCCCGAGTCCAGCGTTTCTCAGTTCCGGTGTAGTCCAGCCTGAGTAAATCAGGACCTCTCCTCTGGGATTCAGGCAGCAAAGTCTTTGTGCTTCCCCCAACCCCCACCACACATGTTCTAGTGTGTAGATTGAGAAGGTCGAGAAACAATCCAAAGATGTAGTTAGAGATTGGTATTCCAGACACTCTCAACCTGAATAGTCTAAGTAATATTCAAGTAATCGCTTGAAGGTCACTCTATTCACCTCTACTAAGACCAAAATGGAACAGGAAAATGCCATTTTTTGCAATATCTAATCTCTAGGGGACCCTGATTCTGAGCAGAACTACCTGCCACCAACATTTTCATTTAGCAGTGAGATCTCAGCCATTGTACAAAATCTTGAAATTAATAAGTAGTGTTCTATTGGTAAAAGTCCATGGATCCAGACTTGAAAGAGGAGAATAAAAATGTGAATAATATTTGCTGATGCTGAGCTAAAATGGGGGACAATGAAGAGGTGACTTTCGCTGCTCCTGGAAAAGGTATGTCTTATGGGCTCAGAGGGGAGCAGCTCAGAGACAGGGAACTGATTCTAAGTTGCTTACTGCTTTGGTGTTACCAACACGTGTGAAAAGGACCACATGTCACTCCATCAACTGAAACAGGCTGGTATCCTTCAGCTATTAGGGGTCCTCTGACTGAGACGAGCTCTCAGTGAAGGGATCACTTATGGTAGAAACTCTGAATCATCCTTTACTTGGTGCTCCATTACTGAAGAGAGCTCTTTAGCTTGAGCTATGGCAGAAATGGCTACCGAATCATGACCTTTACCTTGAATAAACTATGTAGGGGGATGTTGACTCAGTGATGACAAAGAATGGGAAAGAGAGCCACCAAATCTTCAAAGTAGTTACTTTCATGTCATTCAGTCTTAGGGAAATAGTGCCATTAGGGACACTCTGCCTTTGCTAGAACCCTAAGGGGTCGCAGACTCACACAGACACCATCTTTTATCTTCCCCATGAAATGCGTAGACTCCGAGACTCAGCTGACATACGACTTCATCTACACGCCATTTTTGATCACTTCATCCCCACCAATCATCAGGGCAGCCTCTCTACACACACACACACACACACACACAGAGTTAAATATATATAGCTCAATTCTCTCTACTTATTTATATAAAAATATATATTTTATAAATATATATTTATTCTATCAAGTATATCTCTCCCAGGCTCTAGGCTAGAGAATGTGGCTTGTTTGTTTCCAAATCCCCCACACTTAGCCCAAGACCTGCCACATGATGGTGCTCAACATATATTTATTGAAAGAATGAGCGAATCCCCATTCATGACTATAACATTTTAAAATAATTTAAAATTCTCTCACCAGGAACCAGATGAAGCTTCATTGAGGGGCTCTGGACTGAACTGTTTGCGGCATTGGTAAAGAGACAGACCACATCCACATTTTTTGGACACCAAGGAACCACGTTTGTGAAGAACTTGTATTTGTAGCACACTTGCTTTCCTTTGACTTCTTTTACTAAGATAGAATTATTGAAAGGATTAAATCACAGCATGAGTATTCAAAACCCAGATTTGTGAAAATGACCCAATAAGCATAAACTTAGACATTTTCCTCAGGAATGTGACACATTCATTTTTAATGGGGTCATACTTTATGTCCATAGCTCTTAGAAATAAATCCATATTTGCATGTGTGCTAGCCAGAACTTGATCTTCACCAATGTAGATGCCAAATGTGTGCCCACACTGCTTTGTAGTCATAATGCTCTTCCCTATCTCAATCCCATCACACCCTGTAAATGTATCCTATCCTGCTTTCATCAAATTAATTTAGAGACACCTCTTTATGGGTCTGCCTCTTCCACTGGACATTAAGGACTTAGGGAGGAAATGCTTGTCTTATCCACATTTGTCCCAGTACCAAGTTTAGTATGTGGCACATAGAAAACACTGGATACATGCACACTGAACACAGAATGTTGAGATTTTTGAATATTTTAAAGTCTAGGTTGGTTCCCTATCCTTTACCAGTCTTTATTGAGACTCTGATTTTCTGTACTTCCAGTGTTCTTTCAGTCTGTATTTCTCATTCTGGTTAGTTAATGCTACATGCCTTGCCGTTTATGATATGTCATTCTAGATATTAATGTATGTGCCCCGTGTCTATGTGTCCTTTTCATTTTCTCCTATGATGTTTAACATTGAGCAGTTTCTCAAGAATAGTTCTTGAAAGAATAAATGAGCTTGTAAATCCCCCATTGAGCCCTACAGCAAGTTCGGGTTAATTAGGCAGCTTCAGGAACAGAGCAGGCAGGGACTTCAGGAGAGTTAAAAAAGTTTCTTAGAAAAGGCAACAAAAGGAATAAAGCAAGGGCAACAAATTTGAAAGGGGGTTAATCAAACACCCCAGGACCAGAGACAGGGGGTGTTCCTGTACAAGAGCAATAAAGTGGGGGATTCTCTGATAAGGGCTGTGAAGCAGCAAGATTCCAAACACAGTAGCAGAGTGAGTGAGACCACCCAGAACTAACCAGTCTCTAAGAGACTGATGGGGCTTTAGCATACTTAGGGAAAGAAGGTATATATCCCCACCACTTTGGCTACCTTGGCCCTCCCTGGTCTGGTCCCATTTTGTGTCTGTTCCTTTTCTTCTTAATGAACTTTTTCTTCCTCTAAACAAATCTACCTCTTTTTCTCTTGCTTGCCTGAGTGTCAGCGAAGTTCCTGCTGCAGCTTTCTGAGACACCAAACTGGAGATCTAGTGGCTGGACTCAGCGCTGCCACTGCAGCCTGGGATCCATTCCTGGCTGGGAGACTAGACCTGAAAACCTGAAATTATGGTATCACTATGAAGATATCTGTGCTTGAGATTTGGAGATGTGATCTCATATGTGGTTGACTTTAATCTGTAGGAATCTTGAGGAATCTGGATTGAGAGTACAACCTACCAGCAGGAAAGGACAAGGAATCCATTTGGAAAGTTACTTTGTAGTCTTCATCCTCTTCTATGCAGCATTTGAACTCACGGGAACCTCCACACGGGACTGTAGCTTCCAAAGGATCTACCATGATGTTCGATTCCAGGGGCAGTGGATGGACGATAACGTCTTTGGTTGTGATACTGTATGAGTTCTTATATCTAAATATGCAGTGGTAGGTTCCTGAGGGGAAGAGGGCAAAAATGAGTGTAAAGACAAGGAATGTAGAGACAAGGGGGGAGGGCACCAAGGAGGGGTGGGGGGATTGTGAGTGGTTGGGACAACTTGACCTGTGAGCCCTGGAGTCCATTCTTATCTAAAGTTTAAGATAAGAGAGTGACTGGCCTTACAAAGTGATAAGAGAAGGCTGGATCAGATGGATCAGAGCAACCTGCACTCCAGGGCTTGGAAGGGAGAGTGGACTGTGGAGAGCACTTGGGTTGCATTTCATGAAATTCAGCACTGGACTTTCCATTTTCCCTTTGGACTTTCCATTAATCATCAGAGGGTGAACCACCATTGGGGCAGTTGCCATGGAAAACAGCATAGTGCTTACAGTTAAGTAAGACCCTTTCATTTTCTTTGCTTTTCTCCTCTGAGCTCCAATTGCCATTAGCTCACTAGAGAGAAAATTGTAGAACAAATGGAGAGAAGAACCCTTTTCTATTCCTCTTGGGAAGGAATTTACATAGAATATAAAAGGAAAACCGAGTCAATTTAGATAAGAGCAGCTATTTTCTGGTTCCTGAATATGGGACTGTGTAACAGTTTGATGTGACTAGAAAACCTACGACTTCCAGTTAGTACCCAGGAGGGGGAGAGAGCAATTGGACAGAGCAGGCACAAGTTCAACCCCAAGAAACACACTACCCTCTCTTGACTATCTCTACCAAGTCCAGCTTTTCATTTCTGCAGAACTCTCTGTGACTCATGTGAAAAAAAAAGTAAGGAAGGCCTGGGTCTCAAGGATCTGGACTGATCATCGTTTAGTTAATGAAAGACTTCAAAGTGGAGTGTTTAAAATTGGCCCTTCAAAGAGGGAGTTTCAGTTTCATCCTGACTCTGCCATTTACCAGATAAATAACCTCAGGTAGTTCAGGAGTAAACTGGGCTTCAGTTTCTGCATCTGTAAATAAGAACCATAATAACACTATCTCTGGGTTTATTGTATTAAATATTTAAGTACTTTGCACAGTGTCTATTACACAGTAAAGGCATAATAAATGTCAGCTATTTTTATAGTAGTTTATCAACTACTCTTTCATTTCAAAGATTTTTATAACCTCCCAACATAAGCATGTATAGAGACAAATGGGAAATAAGTGTTTCTTTCTTTGGAACCAGGCATACAAAGCTTTTACTTGGATTTTTTTTAACCAGCATTTTAAAAATAGTGTCAATAGTTTGATAAAAGTACTTTAAAAAACAATCCTCTTCATGGCTAGAACACTGGTTTTAGGAATAGGGATTAGCTCCAATTCTAGCTTTACAGCTTAAGTTGTAGAAGCCTAGGTATATTTATCATCCTCTCTGAACCTCAGTTTCCACATTTATAAAATGGAAATTATGATAGCTTTGCCCCAAAGTCTCCCCCCACAGTGCATCCATATAATGACATATTTAATGTAAAGAGGTTGGATAGGCATGGTCTAATGTTACAGGGATCCCCAGAACCCCAAACCTTTCCACTCTAAATGGGTTCTGCCATCTGCTGCATCAAGACAAAACATACTCTAGTGCATAAGACCTTTAATGGAAAGAAATTTTAATACAATTTGTGTGCAATAAAGAAGGGAAAGGATGTAGTTTCCAATCAAACACTCGAAGTTACCCATCTCTTATGGGTAAATGCCCAGACAAATAGAGTTGACCCAAAGCAGGGCCACTGAGGCCCAAAAGCCTTCCTCAAGTCTAAGGCACTTCCTGGTACCCCCATAGAAAAGGGGGAGAAGGGGTCTAGCACGTCTGGAAAAGAAGGAGCAAAACCAAATTCAAGACAAAAGCTGCCTTTGTTAACCTCCCCACCGGTTTCTCACCCACATCTGTTTCAACAAGTCCAAGACCAAGAAGTAAACCAAGCCTCTTCTGCTCCATGTGCCTCCTCCAGGCAGGAGAGCAAGGTCTCTTTCTTGCTCTCTCTATCCTTCTCCTTCCCTTTCTCTAGTCTCTTCTCTAGCTTCTCCTCTCTGCTCAGTTCCACCCTCCCTCTGGTGGCATAGGGAACTACAACCTCCCCTTTCTGGGCGCATCCTGTTACATCAGGACAGGCCTTATGGAAGACAACTCCACTGTGTGTCCACGAGTCCAGGAGGCAGAGAAGGGTATCTGGTCTTTCACTCACCATTCCACTCCCTGGTGGAGGTCTCGACAGCCAGGATGGACTCTGCTCCATCTGGAGAGTTCCTTGAGGTATAAAACTTTTCATATATTTTAATTCCAGCAGAAGTGTTCCAGTACACCTCATCATAGTTACTCACATCACTGATGCACTTTAGAGAAAAGCTTTGTCCCTCAGAAACAGAAATTGGGTCCGGGGTTATTGTAAGGTTGGCTGAAAGAACGCAAACAAAAAAGACAAAAGAAAACCAACAACAGGCACAATGTTTAGTTTTTCTGGTCACAGGGACATACGAGTTAAGAAAAGGTAGAGACAGAAAGCGTGGCCCATCCTGGCTCTACTGTGTCAACGTGGGGTTGGTACCTTGCTGCTCCTGGGCTTTACTTGTTTCTAGGCTGTTCGCGGTGGTGCTCTGAACTGAACTCATTTCCATCCCATGCCTTAGGAACTCGTGCACTTCCCCTTTGTGGCTGGAATTATCTCCTGATGATCAGCAGGGCGAAAGGTTGCAAACTTAGGGATGTTGACTTAATCCAAGGTCCCCACCAAGCTCTCCCATTATACCATAAGGGAGAGTAAGTGACTCAATTCATGTAACAAATACATTCTCATTAAAACACCTTTAAAAATAAATTCCATGTTGCATTTTAATTTTTCTCTTTCCATGTCTCTTCTCCTTTTGTGAACTCCTCACAGACAGGACTCTTTTGCATTGCTAATACTTAGCCTCATGCAGTACATGGTCAAGATTCCTAAGAAGTGTGACTTCTGAACGCATTTTGAAGTAGGGGAATCACAGAGTTTATTATCCAAATAATTACACCTGAACTGTGGCAGGCAACGGAGCTGAATCAGTACTCGAACTGTAAGTCTCTCTACGTTCATTTCGCTTTTGAGAATTCCCTCATAGGTTTATGAGAAATTACTCATCAAAAATGTTAAAAAGGGCCTTGCAAATATAAAGTGTGAATGTTCCACTATTTTTGCTTGTGGTTCTATCCTTCCACTTCCCTTTCACCATGACATTTCAAAATGCCATTCACTTCTATGTCCTATAGGTGACCAATTTCATGCCTTGAGTTCAAGGCTGGCTCTTTATTCCAGTGAGTTAGCATCATATTCTTAGTAATAATCAAAAGAAATCAGGGATTTCTTTCCATACTATCCTCTAAAATTTGGGATTCACATGTTCAAATCTAGCCCTAACTCATGAGTCTGGTGTGATGTGTCCCTTGCCTGGCCTTTACAGACTATAGGGATCTGGCAATGACTTTCTCCAGTCTCAAGGTTTCTAAGATTAGAAAGGAAAAGACTCATGAGACCATGAACTTGGTTGTCTTGATTCATTGATGTGCTTCAAGTCACCAGACCAGGTGCCCTAACACAGCCAAAAGCCCACATAATCAAACAACACTGTAAATTAAAACTTGGAGTGAATAATTGCTCTCACTAGAAAACGACAACTTGCTCCAAAGACTCATGAATTCTATGAGAAAAATGTTTTCAGAGGAGCCAGCATCGTTGTGTAAAGATGCTAAATCATGCTAGACAATGTAAACATGAGTTACAAGTCTTGCTGACATCAATCTTTCTCCAAATTGTTTGAGGGGGCAGAGGGCTGACAATTTATCTAAGCAGCTCACTTTTTTATGGTGGATGTATTGCCAAGCCATGGAGTCATTCCCTGACATGCATGGAGGCTGATACCTTGATACCAGGTTTTGAGGAAAGAAAGCAGCTTTATTGAAAATTGACTGGCAAGGAGGCAAGAGGTAAATTCAGATCTGCCTCCTGGTTTAGATAGTGGGTGATGTTATAGAGGTTTTGGAATTGACATTGAGAACAAAAGAGTTAAGTTTTGTTCGCTACAGGCAAAAGCTTATGGACTAGACTGAAGTTGTTTGGCTTGTTACAGAGAAGTGTGTACACAGAAAAATATAAGATCCTTTTATTGGGGGGAGGTTGAATTTCTGTTGGTGGGTTCCTCTCCTGTAAATAACCCCGCCTCTGTGTTTTCAGCCTCCTGGCCCTAGACCACCTGGAAGCTCAGCTCCAGTCTAATTTCTTCTGCTCACTCATGCTGGGCCATGTGTAGATATACTGTAATTGTGAATACAAGCCTCAAAGAAAAAGTTAGGTAAGTTTTTCTTTTTCTTTTGTGCTCTAGGACCTGAGCAATTTAACCACATAGCCTCAGCTACAGGTGGGAAAACAAATTTGTCCCATTTTTGCAGATACATATATGGTATATGGTATAGGTATATTTTGCAGATATGGTTTATAGCATGAGGAGTAGAAATGACACTTTGAAGAAGCCAACTAAACTGAAAGATTATAAAGCATTTTTTCACAACTTTAGAATGACCACAAAATATCAAATTATCAAAGATTTTTGCACCTTTTTTTTTTTTTTTTCAGAATAAATGAAATGGAAGAGAAGGGTTGGTAGAGGGAGGTAAGAAAGAGGATTTGGGAATGAGCCAGGCTATAGGAATTCAAGAGGGGGAGAATGGAATTATGGAAAGAAATGGGTGAAATTAGGGATGTTTCCCTCATTATAAATTATAAATGAATTAATGGACTAATCTGAGTGAAAAAATTCTACTTCCCAGTCCACTTTCTGCTTTACCTGCACACTGTAACCTTTCCTTCCCAGCAGCCTTTGTTTCCAGCCCCTACCCTTCTTGATTTTAAAGACTTCATCTAAATTAAAATGGCAAAGAGGGAAATTATCTCTGTCTCCCACCATCAGGGAAAGTCCTGCTTTATTGCTCAGAAATAATCCCAGTTGATTGGCAGTCCTTGATTTTGAGAAGGCTAAAAATTCTAGGGCATCCTTACCCACAGACGTGAATGTGACTTCTATGCTCTGACTGCCTCTGGCTCCGTGTTCACTGACGAACTCGCACGTGTAGATCACCATTGTTCCAGAAGAGCCACTGGGACACTGAGTTCCATCGGCCTGGAGGCTGTATCTGCTGCAGCCTGAATCTGTGTCTGTCTCAGGGACTCCTGCAACAACAGAGCAGTTCTTTTGCTGTCACAGTTGCCTGACTCTCTGATTTAGTAGCAAAGAGGCCAAATCAGTGAAAAGGATTTGGTATTTATATTAGATTTAGTCCCTTTGAATGGAGAGGCAGGATTGTATAGTGGTTAGGGGTGTGGATTCAGGAGCTTAGGTGTCTGGGTAACTCTAGCACTTACTAGCAGGGTGTTTTTGACAAAGTCACTAAGCTGCTCTGAGTCTCACTTTCTCCAGATGTAAAATGGGATGAATAATAAATAAATAAATAAATAGACAGACAGACAGACAGACAGACAGACAGACAGACAGACAGACAGACAGACAGACAGACAGACAGACAGACAGATAGATAGATAGATAGATAGATAGATAGATAGATAGATAGATAGATAGATAGATAGATAGATAGATAGATAGATAGATAGATAGAATGGCCCAGGATAAAGTCAGGTAATATGAGTTAGTATCTGTAAACAGAACAGTGCCTGTCCCCTAACATAGACCACTAATTATGGTGGTGGAGTCTAAAAACAAACAGAGTTGCAAGGCACCTGCAGGTAATTTCAACTAGAAAAAAAAAAAAGATGTTATTATTGAAAGGAAGAAGAGAAAAGACTGGAACATCTGATATTCATCTCATTTCAGGAACATTTTCATACCTTGTTCCTTCTGATCAGTCTATATGTATTATTGGGCACTTCAACTTCATTCATGCTTTTTCAGGTTATCAGTAGTTTCTCCTTCACAATAGCTCCTCTTCAATAATTTCCTCTTTAGCATCTTCCATTCCCTTCCAGCCATTTTTACTTCTTGTTGCTGTCTCTGTGATACCCTCTGAATTTTTTTCACTCTCTCTCCTTCAACCTTTCCTACCACCACACATTTTTAAGGCATTTTTCAAACTGTCTAACTTCCAAAAATTAAACAAATACAATAAAGCTTGTGATTAATTTTAACATTAATGCATCTTACTCAGTCTTGGCTGACTGTTCAATAACAGTTAAAATATTTTGATTGTTATGTAACCAACTGTTTTCTCTAGTCCTTACATTGGTTATTCAGTAAACCAAATTGACTTCTATCTTACATACTTCGAGTAAATTAATTCTCAGTTTACCAGCTAAGTGTTTCTACAAAAAACTGGCCCTGGGAAAAACCAAAATAGCTGAGCAATAGTTTCAAGTAGCTCTAGACAAGCAACGTACAGAAGTGTCCATGTGTCCCATATCATAAAATGCCCATCTCACTATATGTCAAGTTGTCTTTACAGTCCATTGAATTTTTAAAAATTTATTTATGCATGGGGATACAGGCCAGAAGTGCAGGGGTAAGAGGATTCACCAAAGACAGAGTGGGGAACAGAACAGACAGAACTGCTGAAACACACTGCTGTGAGGAGAAGTGGACGAGGCAGGAAAGGTCTGCTGTGCCATGTGGGTCCCCTCCCTGGCCGGAGATAGAACTTGTGCCTCAGTGGCTGCGGCTTCATAGTGCAGTGCTTAACCCCTGGAGCCACCAAAGAAGCCCTGAATTCTTGTGGTCTGAAGAGACAGGGAAGCCTTGGCCCCTGATGAGAGGCAGCATAAATCAGACCGTGGAACAGGTGCGTGAGGAAGCTGAGACTTGTCACAATGGTAAGGTCTCCACCTCTGGACAGTATTTGCCTTCAATTTTTTTGAATATGAAACAAAAATGAGGGGTTGGACTAGATCCATGGCTCTTACACTACCATGCCCAAGAAAGTCTTTTGTGAAATTTAATTACATTTAAGACCATTATACAGAGCTTAAACCTAGAAATTCTGGTTTCTTTGCCCTATGACGGAACACTGAAAATTGGTCTTTTTAAAAAACAGCTGGGGTTACCCTTACTTCAGGGAAGCCAGGATGGAGACTGCTGCCCTCTGACAACACTCACTACTTCTAGTTGCTTCTGCACCTAGTCCCTGAGACTGGCCTGCTTCTGGTGGTATTTTACACAGTGATTTACAAGTCACAAGGCCGATTTCTGCTCAATAAAGAAAAAAAGAAGTCTCACTTCTTTATCTCCTGCTTATGTCCTGTTCAGCTGCAAAACCATTTTATAAAACACACAAACACATACAGTAACACATGCTCACAAATGTAAGTGGGGCAACTGGAAAGAAAAGACAGAGGAAGGGGGAGATTGGGGTAGAGGTGAGTATGCTCCTCCACCTTGTCTCATGTGTCTAGATAGTCAGACAAGAGGGGCTGACACTCTCTTGTAAAGATTCAATTGCTCTGAGTGTCCATGGGCTAAAAGAATAGCATAGGCTGCCAAGAGGAAGTTCATGAAGTCATTTGGGAACAATTTTACTTGTGGGCAATTGAATAATGAAAGTGAAGGCTCCATTATTTTTGATCATCACACCACCTAGACAGAGTTATGATGAAGCTGCAGACTTCACAGTTTGCTTCAAATCCAAGTGGTCAAAACATTCCCATACAGGCAAAATGAGTACTATACACAGGTAAACCAGAAACTGCGCCAACAGCGGTGCTTATTGTCACCTGTACTACTAGTAGTAGTTGTCAGGTTAATCTATTACTTCTGCTACCATCAAAATGAATATCATTAGTTGCTACGTGGTGATTTGAAAAAATCCTCCCTATTGCAAGAAAGATCACCCTTTTACATCTAGAAATTCCACCGTTTCCATTACTTCCTTACTGTCTTATCTCTTGTCAGAGTGTTTTAGAAATGAAATGCTAGCACTTCTGAGAAGAGGTAGTGCAGTCAGTCCCATTGCTGTTTTATTGACGGAACTACAGGTGCTGAAAGAACTTGTGGAAATTGGAGAAAGATTGTCGCAGAGAGGGGGCAGCAAGAGGAGGAGGCTGAAGGGCAGGAAGTCAAGAGCAGAAGCTGTATTCATCAGAGAGAACTGACTGTGCAGGTCCCCAGGCAGCAGGCTCCAGCAGGAAGTCCATTGTCGTTGCAGCCTGCCCTGGGCATTGGCAACGGCTGAAGAGTGGTGGCCCCAGAGAGGTCCCTGAGCATCTGTACCTCAGGCTTCCAGGTTCCCTAGCCAGAGGGCAAGGTATTTCACCTCAAGACTTGAAAGCTTCTAACGTAGGTACTCCGGAACTTTGCAGGAGTTTCTTCTGGCAGCTTCTTCAGGATGCCTACACCTCCTCATCTTTTATACAGGAAAGTGACTCTACGTACCCTGTGTCAGCCTTTTTAGCAGCTGCCAGAGGACATTCCAATTCTTTTGACCACTTTAAAGTTGACTATAGACACTACTGATGACATGCGCTTTGGAAACAAATGTGCTCCAGAAAAGTTGCATGATCATTAATCAATTTGTAAAATAGTTTAAAATAGCCAATAGCAAAGACTGTGTACAATAAAACCTTATCCCACTAATCAATCATGGGCAAAGTCACATTTTACTTTAATGAATTATTACTTTAACAAGGAGCACATCATACTGCCATTTCTTAAGGGGAGGATTGGATCTCATCACATGAGGTTTCTAGCAGAAATCGGTCTTCTGCTTCAAACTCTGGCAGATCAGCTTGCTCCAGCACTGACTCTGGGACTGGATAACAGAGTCTGGACTAAGCAAACGCTAGGCTTGTGAAACAGGATCTGAGATGAGTTCCAATTCCTCCTTATTTTTTTCTTTTCTTATCATGGTGACCTTGGATAAGTCATTTCCCATGGCCCTCAATTTTCTTATTTGCAAATTAAAGAGTAAAAAATGTCAACTTCAAACTCATGGTCCAATTAAGTGTGATTGAAAATGAAAATTTTCAATGTATTTTTAAAATGGATAATCATAAACTGTTTTATAATACGGTGACAGTGTTGTCAATTAATTATTATTATCATCCTTCAGTATAAATGGAGGGTGGGAAACTCCAGGTTAAGATCTCTGATCTAAAACAAAGTAAATAGGGTCATAAACTGACATACAATGATTAAAGACAGAAAGATATATAACCAGAGATACATAGTTAGATAATGTAGAAGAAAGTGTGACTATAAATGCAGAGAAGCAAGGACAGATGCCAAGAGAAGAGACACAGAAATGACACATTCCAAGTCAGACTCCAAAGCAAAGCCAATAAATCATTCCTAGCTCTTTGCTGAGGGTGGAAAAGACAGGAAGATACAGACAAGCTTTGCTGTAAAGAGGAGAGGCTGTGGGCCTCCCTCTGGGTCTTCTCTGCCAGGATCTTGGCTATAACCCCTGCATGACACTTATACATGTTTTTGGAATTTTGTTTTAGAGTGGCTAAGAGCTGGCATCAAACGAAGTACTTCCTTGCAGTCTGAAGTCCTGGAAAAAAAAACCATGATAATTCCTCATTGATCCACCACATCTCCCATTTAGTTGACTGGGAATCAAAAACCTGTTTGCAAGAGGGCATCTAACTCTCTTACCTGTAATGTTTATTTTCCCCTCCTGATGCCATTCTATTTTACTCCAATTAACATTAATCTCACTGCAACAGTTCAAAGATGCAGGATTGTTGTCGCATGTCACCTTCACTTCTTGAATTGCCAAGATTTGGATGGGTGTAACAACCAATTTTTTTCTGGCCTCATATTCAAAAATATCTACTGTCAGTTTGCAAATATAGTCACCTGCATAGAATGCACAAAAACATTTATTATTATCATGTTACAGATTTCCTTAGAATGACAGCCTCGTCTCTTATTACAATAGTACAGGAAATATCATTTCAAAAGTACCCGAGACACAGTCTAAACAAACCTAGAGGAACATTCAGGATGTGCACATGGTCATTGCAGATATTTCTGATGCTACAAGCTAAATAGATGTTCTAACCAAATAGTAGAAATCTCAGGGTTTTGAAAAGATAGATGTGTGGGAATGGAAGTGATAGAAAGGAAAAAAATGGAAAGCCTTGGAGAATTCAGAAGGTGATGAATGGTTTGGGCATCCCATATAACTCTGACAAAGCCAGAATCAATACAGATGGGGGAGACCATGTGTCTGCAACCCAAAAGATGCCCCCACTGACATCTGTGTAACAATGGGGTTGTTAATTTCTAGAATCTCAGGTATATCCCTGGGCTCAACGAACAATTAATACCTTTGCTTCTATGTTTGCTTGTAGGTTGTGGGTGAGGAGCAGCAGGAGGGAGGAATTAGTCTAGCACAAGAAAAGTTGCTTTATTTCTTGTGATGTATATATGTTCACTATCTTGATTATAAAGAAAGCGCCATATGTGTATACTTATGCCAAAAGTTATTAGATTGTACACTTTAAATGTTTACAATTTACTTTATGTTTTATACATCAATTCTACCTCAACAGTTGTTTATTTTTTCTTTTAAAAAAAGATTTTATTTTTACTTATTTATGCATGCAAGAACTGTGGTATAGATAGATCAGAGGTGTGGGGGATGAGAAGATTCAGTAGAGACAGAGTGGGGAGCAGAACAGGCAGATCTCCTGAAATACACTGCTGAGGGGAGCAGTGGGTGAGGCAGGAGAAGTCTGCTGCACCACGTGGGTCACTTCCCTGGCCAGCAATTGAACTTATGCCCCAGTAACTGCCAATAAATAGCTTGATAGTGTTGACGCTTAACTCCTGCACCACCAGGGAGGTCCTAATTTTTCTTTATTTAAAAGTCTCCTTTTTGTATCAGATTCCAACTCATAAACCTTGAAAAATGAAAAAGACTGTATTTGTCTCCCAAGGCTAAATTTGCTCGACTCATAGACCATGGGATTAATTTTCAATTTTGAAAAATTGAGCCTGGTAGAACTTCTTCATAAGAGGAAAGGATATTTTATAGTTTCCCTCTGTGAGTTTATCACTCCTTTTCTGGAACCAGTTCTTGGTTGGAAACTCACCTGCATCACCCTGAGTGATGTTGTAAATAGTGAGACGTGACACTGAGGTCATGTTGTTGAGCACGATGGTGTAAACCCAGAACCGGCTGCTGTTCTGGATGTCTGAGCTCCCCTGGACGTGGTGCCAGGACACGTTGGAAGAGGAAACATCATTTTCACACACAAGAGTTACTGTATCCCCTTCAAAGATGATTTCTGGTATGACAGAGAACTTTGTTTCATCTGGAAAACCAAAGAAAATGAATTAGAATCCCATAAGAAGATAAAGTGCATGTAACACACTAAGCTGCAAAAAGATAGAATGATATTGTCTCTCTTTGCATTACTATTATCAATAACAGTAAGTAAATCTGCCAGTATATGGAGGTTATGTGAAATTGATTACAAATTTATTGGGGGAGATTAAAGAATGTTCTGGTAAGGGACTCTTGATTGATCAGACATCACCAAAGGGTTGATATACAGCTAATTAAATGGAACTCAAGACTGCCACTTGCCCTTTAGGATTCATAGAGATGGAGTTAAAAACAAGTTTTTAATACCAACTCATTCGTTCTGCATTTTTTCTTGTTCTTTTCCTCTCTCCTGCCAACCCCGCCCACCCCCGTCACACACACACACACACACACACACACTATATTAAGATTTTAAAAAGACATTCAGTCACTTGACACTTTTAGAGATCTGCATTATAGGTAAATGCCATCCACAATGTGGAGAGCAGGATGAAGGGTGAGTTTCCCCGTGGACGTGCACATGGTTCAAGTTCATGTTTATTGGACCAAGGTGGCACATAGCCCAGAATCACATTCTGGTCTTTGAAGGAGCACCAGCTAGATGCAGACCCTCTGCAGAAAGGGGTATCGAATGCCATTGACAATGTCTTCTCTGCTCTGTGGAAAGAGAAGGCACAGAGACAACAAGCAGCACCTTACTGAACCATGTTGACAGCTGTGTGTTTCCGGAAGGACAGCCGCCAAGCCACAGAACTGCTAACTTACTCACTTAAATGAGAGACTACCCTCACAAAGTGTAACTGAAATTTGGGGGAAGGAGACCCTACATTTAGGGTCAGAGAAAAGTTTTCAGGCTTTTCCACCCTTCCGCCACTGGTAATATGATGGAAACCTGTGGTGCTGCTACATGGCTAGATGGGCATGTGCAAGTGGGCACACCTGGGTTTGGACATGCGCGTATAAGGGCGGCGTCATGAGGACACCAGCAAGAGCAGCAGCAGCAGAACAAGAGCGGCAGCAGGAGAACAGCAGAAGCAGCAAAGCGGCCAAGAGGATGAGATGCACGGGGGGCTAGGAGGCTGCCAGCCTGCCGTGTACCTGGTCACCTCTAATAATAAAGGCATAAAAGCCACCGAGGGCTCCAAGACTCCTCTTTATACATGTCTGCTAGAATCATCCAGAACCTGCTTGTAGCGGCAGGAAACGGCAGCACAGAACAAAGGTTCAGGATGGTTCTGGGCAGACGGGTCAGGAAAGGGAGAGTCTTGGAGCCCTCGGTGGCTTTTCATACTTTATTTAGTAGAGGTGGCCAGGTACGTGGCAGGCATGGGTGCCGGCCTCCCAGCCCCCAGTGCGTCTCACCCTCTTGGCTGCTGCTTCTCTCACTGGTACTGTCGGTTGGTCCTCGCAGTTCTGTCTGTTGGTCCTCACAGTTCTGGCGTCCTCATGACGCCACCCATTTATGCCCAACTCAGGTGCGCCCACTTGCACATGCCCACCCTGGAATGCTCGCAGCACCACAGGTGTCCATCATCAGTGGTGGGAGGGTGGAAATACCTGATCAACCTTTACCCTACACTGCTCTTGTGTTCCTTCCTGCCACTACAAGGAGTCACACCTGAAGTTGACCTGTGCTAGAGTCAGTTGTCCTCTGTGCCACTCACAACCATATATAAAATGATTCTTCCAGAGCAAAAACCATGTTGGTTGGTGAGGCAGCATTTGGGATTAGGAGGGGAGTTTTTCTGAGACTGCATATGTCCACATATCTAGACCAAATAGTTCCCTTTCTGTTATTTTCCAGTTTTGACTTACGTGATTATTGCTTTATTGACTATGAATTTTGATTTTGCTGTTTTATTTCATTTATATTGTGGTACTTCTCTTCAGTTTTATATCTCTATCACATTCAATATTTTATTTAAAAAACAACCAGATATCTAAATATCACTGCAGGAAGTGTAAAGAGAAAGGAAATAGGCCTACATGAGGATGGCCTAGGTCCTGAGAAGGAGTGACTTTTCTCCCAGTGTGCACAGAGTGGGCTCTTCAGTGCTCCCCTGGTGCACAAGCATTGCTCCAAAGAGGACTCACTTCAGGTAACCTGAGTTACCCAGACACTGGCCAGCTAATTTCAGCCTAACAAAGCTCCAGATGGCCCCCTACTATCCCCAACTAGCAACAGGTCCCCCACCTACTAGCACAAGAGAAAACAACTCTGAAACCCATTTTTAAAGTGGGGGAGAACATTAAAATCTCAGGGGTGTTACCACTATTACCTGTGATACAACCAGTAGTTCTCAAATGCCCTATGCAGCAGAAATACCTGGAGGACTTGTTGGACCACATGCTGGCCCTGTTAGGGCCAATTGCATTTCCAGTAAGTTCTCAGGTGGGGCCAATACTGCTGGTCAATTCAGGGGACAGGGTGGGGAGGTACAATTCTGAAAACCACAGTTCTGAAGCCATGATGTCCCCAATTTCAGTTAAATGCAGTTAAATTTCAGTTAAATCACAAAGGTAGTTTTAATTTTTTGAATTTGTTCATTTAAAAAAAATCCATGATCCCAGATGGCTCTGTGGCCCTTTTATAATATCTCTGCCTCCTGTGCCCGCATCTCCTCCTGCAGCTACAGTGACAATGGCCAGGCTGGGGGGCTCCGCCTGGCATAGAACAGGGAGGTGGCATGAACCTCAGTGCCAGGAACTGGAGATCTTTCTTCAAGGACATCACAGTGTGCTGTCCTAGGCTTAAGAATAATGATAAACACTATCATCGTACCTAAATAGAATCACAGGTACAAGAAATACTCTGTGTTCTACTTACTACTGTTGACAGCTTGAAAGGAGTTGTCGTCCATTTTGTAGGTCTGGTTGAGGTTCTGTTTCACTTGCTCATTGGCTGCATGTATTAATTTGGATGATGGTTTTTTAGCTGTAACTTCATATGCCACAACCACACTCCCGGGCCTGGAAGGAGACTATCAGTTCTATAAAACAGCAATTGACCTGGAAGAGTCTAGCTCTTTCTGGCTCATTTGCATGGAAAATCAAAATGACAGCAATAGCCTGGGTACTTTTATCTTTAAGGATTCACCGAAATAAACTTTGTTTTCAAGCTCTAGTTGAGAGTCTAAGACTGAACTTGTACACTCAAATGTGTACCTATGAGTAAATGAAATAGCCTCGGGGGTGAGTGAACTCAGTCACATAGGCTGGTGCCAGGGTCTCAGCCACAATGTGGACTATTGTCATACAGTCACGCTGGCCCAGAGTTACCAGATATCAGGAATGTCAAGCAAAGTCAAAATGCTGAATGTCTCTGTAAACACGCCAGATTTTCAGATTCACAACTAATTTTGGGGGCCACTGCAAACGCACTCAGTGATGTCCTAGTGCCCAACTCCCAGGGGAGCCATTCTCATAGCAGTGTGATCCTCACTGGCTGGGCAGTTATTCTTGAAGAAAAGTATCAATGCAAGGGGCCTCCCTAGTGGTGCAAGGTGCTAAGTCTCAGCATTATAAAGCTATTGGCAGCCACTGCAGTGTGAGTTCAATACCCAGCCAGGGAGCTGACCCACATGGCACAGCAGATCTCTCCTGCCTCACCCGCTGCTCCCCTCAGCAGTGTATTTCAGGAGATCTGCCTGTTCTGCTCCCCACTCTGTCTCTGGTGCATCCTCTCACTCTCTGGCCTGCATTCCAACTCTTGTATACATCAAATAAATAAAGGAAATGTTTTTTAAAAAGCATCATTACATGACATCATTCCACTTTTATGCTTTTAAACTTCCTTGGCTGGGGGCCTCCCTGGTGGCGCAGTGGGTTGAGCAACACACTATGAAGCAAACCGCAGCCACTACAGCATGAGTTCGATCCCTGCTGCCAGCCAGGGAGGGGACCCACATGGCGCGGCGGACCTCTCCTGCTGTGCCCGCTGCTCTCCTCAGCAGTGTACTTCTGTTGATCTGCCTGTTCTGCTCCCCGCTCTCTGTGGTGAATCCTCTCACCCCCACACCTCTGGCCTGTACCCCAGTGCTTGTATGCATAAATAAATAAATCTTTAAAAAAAATAAATAAATAAACTTCCTTGGCTGTCAGCTTAGCCTGTATCTTTGCAAATTTCTTATGTGCATAGAACAAACATGTCTTTTTCCTCATCTATCTTAAGTAGGCACATGTGTGAGCAGCAGCCTCTGTTCTCAGCATTTTATTCCCCTTTAAGTCCCAGCAATGTGGCATTGTCTTTACCTCTACCCAAGGGCTCCTGAGTTGAACATCCAGATGAAGTCCTCTAATGGGCTTTTTCTCCTTCGCTAATGTGTTGGTCTCTACTATTGCATAGAAATGACCCAACTATAGCACTCTTACCTGAATCCTGTCACCGTCACCAATTTGAAGCCTGGTAAGATACTGTAACCTTTCTGGAACTGGAAAGAAAACAAGACAAGTGTCATAAACCAAGATCCTGTGAGAGAGATGTCAAAAGATTTGAAATAGTAGAAAACTCATATTCCTTATCACCTTGGGTAAAATTTCTTTGTATATTGTTAGCTGAATCAGTAGATCTTAAAGAAGTAATTCCTATCTACTCTGTCAATCTGGGTTCTCCAAGAAATAAACACTTAGGGAAATGTCTAGGAAAGAAATTGGAGGAGTAGGAGAGGCAGAAAGAACCATCAGACCTCAAGTGAAAGAAAAAATGAAGAAATGACCCAAAGAATAATGTGTAACTCTCTTTCCTCAAAAGTGTATAATTTAGTAGGTGATATGTTTGTGAAGAGAGTTCTCATGCTGTGCAACGTATAAGCTAGGTATGCAAATCAGATATCCACTGATTCAGAGGCCCTCTGAATCAGCACCCCATCATGGCACCCATAGAAAATATGTGTGTGGAGCACTAGGTAGAGTGGGAGGCTACCCCAGATATGAGGCAGGGGTCTGCTGTCTAGACACTTAAGGGAAGGCATTACTTCAGCCTTCCTATAGTTCTTTCCATCATGCCAGTCAGGAAGCTGTGTTAACTCAGCTCTGTTCCCAATTAGTTAACCCAAGCAAAGCATTTAGGTTTAGATAAATTCATTCAATGTAAAGTACTTAGAAAAGTGACTAGGATACAGTTAATCCTCAGGTAATATTATATTTTTACATGAATAAATTTGAAAATATCTTTAAGTATAAATGCCTAGGGACCTCTATGCAGTTTCTTGGCAGCCTCTACCCAAAAGATGTTGATGGTTTCATTCATGTGCTGTGTGAAGATGAATAGATATGAACCCACTGGTGCTTTTAGACCAGATTATTCAACTTCTGATTAGAATTCAGTGATTAATGACATCAATTTTTATCTAAATCAATTCCATCTTGGAAAGATATTCTATCTGTATAAGTCAAGATGATACAAAGTTACCCCCTGAACACTAATTGACGTGAGCATTTCTTAAGTCATCATGCCAGATGTGTAGGAATAATTTTGACATCCACATTCATGAATTCTGACTGATTCAAGCAAATTATTCACTGTGTATGCAATAGATTCAGTTCAGCCCAAAGAGTTTTCTGATTAAGAGATTCCTCAGTATAAAACCTACTGCTGTTTCCAAGTCAGTCTTGTAGGACCTATAGAGGGCAGAGGAGGAGTTCCTAAGGTCTTCTTGAAAGCCCACATTTAGTCTGACTGACATTCTCAGGGTGACATCTGCTGAAAAACATAGGGCAATATTTTAAAATTTCATGTTAGTATTTGAATATCCACAGGACGGAGAAACATTTGCTTCAATTGATCTCCAAGAGCCAAACATTTAATGAGCAATTACTTACCTCCGTGGAGCTGACAAGAAGGTCCCTTAGAAGGCAGTCCTTTAAGGCAACTGCAAGGGCCTGAAGAGCTGTCATGCTGTTGACAAGTGAGATTATGGAGGCATCTTTCCTGAGGCCATTGATAGCCTTTCTCACAGGAGCACCAGATTTCATTTCCAGCAGGTTTGCAGACTATCATCAACCAGAACAATATAGAGAGGGAAGTTGGTTATCATATTTGCATTTATTGACTACAAGTATTTATATCACAGGAAATCTAAACTTGATTCCATATTGCCCCTCTAGGAAGTTCACTAGTGCTGACTGAGATTCATGACTCCCATATGAGTCACCATGTTAGCGGGCATGACCATCCAGCAGGTGATTTTGGTGGCTCTTCCAGGGGATTCTATGACCATACAATGGTAAAGACATAGAGCGTATGGTAGCCAACCACCAAGATATGCCCTGACCATCCCTGCCTCTAGGTAGTCACATTCTTTTATAATTTTCGTTCATATTTATACTAAGATTGGTCTGAATATTGAATATAGTAGAAGTAATGACTATCATTTCTGAGATGAGGTTGTAAAAGGCACTATGACTTCTCTATCTTTCTTTCCCTCTCTCTCTGTCACTCATCATTCTGGGAAATGGAGGGGGACGCAGGCTGCCACAGCAGTAGAACATAACAAGTGGTGTGTTTATTTATTTTGTTTTAAGATGCTGAGTTTTGGGATAACTTGTCATGTAGCAGTAGAATATAAAATATAATAACATTGTGCAATTTCATGCAAGCCAATTGTGAACAGCCCACAGATTCTGATCCCACTTCAGGATACTGAGAAATGCTCTGAAAATAGAGAACTTTGAGTTTATTTCTAAAACTGACTGAAGTCAGGCAGATAGAACTATCTGTTATGCAGGCTCCTAGGCAAATACCCCTCAGGGCGACTATCCAAAGAAAATCATCCTATCATTTGTATTATGGTCAGTAGTTCTAACTTCACTACACCCCTCACCACTTCCACCTCCTCCCTGAGGGTCAATTCTCCCCAGATGCAATTCCCCAGAATTGGATCTCCTGCGGATCCTGGCCAGCTGTGAGCACCAAGCTCTCCCATTTAACTCTCAGACCGTATTTACCCTCTCAATGTGCAAATGACCAAGTCTTGCTGGCAGGATACATTAAATTTTCCAAGATCATTTGCATTAAAAAAAAAAAGAAAGAACCTTACTAACCCAAGTTGTAAACTTGTCAAACCCAACCTGTAAACTTGAGTTAACAAATTTCTAAAATAGTAGTATTCCTTGAAGTCCTGTTCTCCCAGTAGAACAAATAAATCAGGAAGAGTGTGTTGTTATGTCCTTACTGAGTGTACTTTACAAACATTCAACTAAATCTCAAGTGTTCATAATCACAAATAAAAACATATTACTGATTTGTTTGATATTTGATGGTCTGTTCTATTTACTAGGTTTGCTTTCTGGTACCCAAGCAGACACCAAAGTTTTCCATTCAAGACAAATTGGAAATAAACAAACAAAAAATGACTAAAAATCTATCATATAATTCATTTTCCCGATATTTAGGGGAAATGATCTTATAAAAAGATCTGTGCTGAGTGAGAACATAGAAGGTGTTTCCTATATTACTCCCACGCACATTGATTTTGTGAGACATACTGTGGAATAGATTCCTGTGTACATATGCATTTGAGAAACATAGAAAAAGTTCTCTGGGACTGGATGATTTACAAGGTGCTTCGGCATCTGATCAAAAAAACCAGAAACTCAAAGAAATGAATGTTAATGGTGAAATTTGATGGGAAATTGCATCCAAGAGGAGCTGTAAGACAGTCACATCAGTTCCAGGTAGCTCCTTTTTAGCATAATAAAGGCCAATATCTGTTAATGTTTTCTGATTTATAAAACAATAACCTTGAAAGGAGCAGGACCAACTGGTAGGTATCTCACAGATTAAAGCTGTTGGGAACCATGATACCAGAGGGTCATTGGTGTCTTGCAGAGAAGAATTTCATGAAACACCAGAATAAAGCCAGCAACAAAGATTATTAGGAAGTTACAGGACAACACTGTGAGAAGCAGCAAACAGTCCCAAAAAGAGGGAGACCTGTCCTGAGCAGTCAAAGGGCTTTCAAGGTTTTTTTTTTTTTTTTTTTCTGGTGGGAAGAGGTCTTAATTATGCATACCTTGCTTCCTTCACTCCTCCCAATTCCCTGGATCAAATGGAATGCTTCTTCCTTCCCTCTTTTTTAGTCAGGGACACTGTACTTAAGAGATTTTTTCCAGCATCCCCCTCCCCACAACCCACACCACCCGTACCAGCTGGAGCTTATTTGGTCTTTGCTATAAAGCATAGCCCCAGCTGCATTTGGGCAGTAGAAATGCATCTGTGCTCCTCTGAGGGAGCGCATGAGAGCACTTTTTCTGTCCCCAACAGAGCCAGTGTAATCTTGAAAGGAGTCAGTAAAAAGAAAGTCCGTGGCCTGGGGTTCTGTGTCATGCTTTGTTTCTGATCCAGGCATGTATTTGGTTCATACTTCCTCAATTATGATGCCAAAAATGAGGAACTTGCTTCCTATTAATAAGCTGAACCAGTCTTCACTATACCTACTGATTGCCTGAGGTAAAAGGATCTAGTAGTTTGTCAGGAAGGACCTGGCCAGACCATGGTTTCATTTTGCAACAACCAACACACAAACCGCTAAACAAACATTTGGTTACTATTTAAAATAAGGAGACTCTGGCTGCTGTGTTTACCAATAGGTACCTGGTTCTGGAAGGCTCAGGTGGTCATAAAATCACACAACAGAACTGCTGGGTCATTTTACGTGCCTACTAAATGTAACTTTCTCTAATAATGAGTTCAGACAACTTTTCTCTGGATATGCCCAATTCATGGGTCTTTTACTCACCTGTTGTCACTGCTATGCTCAAAATGTTGGTGGTTAGGTCAGAGTCATTCCCTTGAATTGGAAAGCTGAGACTGTTCAAGTAAGCTTTGATAGGCTCCAAGAACGAGGCATTTTCAAAACTGATCTCAATATCAACAGTATACTCTTTAGCTGTGGGATTACCTGTGGCAACTGGAATGGAAGCAGATAAAGGCTGTGAGAATTCATGGGTGTCAGAGAGAGAGCGAGAACATGATCGATATTTCAACATTAAAAGATAATAATGGGAAAATGTACATGCTGGACACATCATTCTTTAAGTATGTCTAGTGATCCTTTTCAAAGAAAAAGAGTTCGTCTACTCACCACTATCAAGCCCACACTGTGTGGTGCTTCCTCATTATGCCTTTACTATTTAAAGGAGAAGGGAAGCTGATCTGTTTGGTTTCAGTGATGTGGTCTCTGGCCATTTGAGAAATTCACAGGCTAAGCTCAGAACTTGTCTTTTTTTCTCCATTCCCACACTCCATTGGTGTCCAAGGCCAAGGACTGATGTGTGGAGTGAGAATGGACTGTAATGGGGTAAAAATAGAAGCACAGAGACTTCATAAGGAGGTTTTGGCAAAGTCTATACAATTGGTGCAATGGCCCTGACTCATGGGAGTGAGTCAGTGTGTTTCCAGCACCATTCAGTTGACAGACATGTACTGTGCACATTCAGGGTTAGAAGACCTCTGGGAAAAGTCATCCAGTTAATTCCTTTTGCACTTAGCCTATGTAAACAGCAAAACTGGCAACTGGAAAGTAAAATAAAAAAGATCATCAGCTCCTCATTGATTTTCTAAATTTTCTGGAGGCTGGTTGACCAACTGACATTTTAGATGCCAACTATACATCAGGAACGAGGCAAGTCAGACTATACTATCTGTAGTATATGGCTACATAGACATATCTATGTGTATGTATATATACATATATATTCAGTTGTATATATACATATATGTGTATATATACACACATATATACACACACATATATACACACACATATACATATGAGTGTTCCTTTATAGTTTCCTACATTACATCATGTCTGGTCCACAGTCGTAAGCATCCCAAGGGCAGAACTACCTCCTTTACTTCTCATGGCCTTACTCACTCTCTCTGGCGTGGAGCTCACCACATAATAATTGCATGCCCAATCAATTCTTATTAAACCTGTGACACTCTGAGTTGAGTCAGAGATTCATTTTTCTTATTGCCAGAATTGCTCATTCTTGTCAGAAACAGAACTGGATGGAAGCCCTGGGCACAGTTAATAGCTAAAGAAGAACCTTTAAAAATTGGAGAATGTTCTATACAAATGCTTAGAGATGCCAATTGCAGCTTATTTTATCTTGTTAATGAAATTAGTTTACAAATAGTGAATATTCACAAAATCATTACTTTAATATTTAATTCAAATCTGGAAGTATGATGTATAGTTTCCTATAAAGTTAAAATTCTATATATGTTTTCTATAAGGGTAAATAATTTTCCCATCATATTAAAAGATTTGTTTTAAATGTTTGGGACTATTGATGTGAAACACTAAAATAGAGTAAATGCTTTATGGGAAATTCCAACTGTTAAGCATTTATTGCAGAAAGCTGTCACACTTGCTCACTTAAAGTTGTGAAGTACATTTGTCCAAGGAGATTGGGTTTACTCATCAACCTTGTTGAGCATTAACTTATTTTGGCATCATTCAACTTATTTTAATTAACTCAAAATGTTAAAAAAAAAAGTCTGCGCAGGTTTTCTTTTATTAGGAAAGCTCTATTTCTCCTTGTAAAAGTGCATTTACAAATAGAACCATATAACTTTTAAAACCCAGTGTGGCATATCTGTGTGTCGTGACACTGTGGTATTACGTCAAATTTCCTATTTTCGCTCTGATTCTCAAATGGCTCTGTGATGAAAACAAGTTTTCTGGAAGAAGCACTAATCTTAATTTTTTATTCCTAACTCTAGACACAGTATGTTGCTCACTGGGAACATTTGCAAGGAGGGCGGCTGCATGATATTTACAAGGTTGGCCTTAGAGCACATTTCCTGAAAAGTAATGCAGCAATGTTCATACCTCCAGAGGATTCACTAGCTCCAGAATCCATCCCTCTGGATGTAACTTTCAGTCTACTTTCTTCCCATGAATGTAAACAGGATTTCCTTGTAGCTGCTTTTTAGATGAGTAATAACAATCCCATATCACCATTTCACCATCTGCATTGTTGCATCCCAGGCTCTCATCCCATGCTAATCCCACCATAATAGCAATGCTGGGCCAAGGGCCATGACATGTTCAGCCCACCTTTCTATGCAATTTCAGACCTAATTGTAGGACAAGCAGGTGCAGGTGCCTGGGAAGCATGTGGTGATTCATGGATGCCATCATTCCCTACTAAAACCAGGGCAGTTCTTCCATTGAAATTTTGTAAGGAACTGAGTCAAAAGTTTAAAATAACTACAATGAAAACTCCTTGACTTTACTGAGTTCCAGTGTATGTGAACTTGCAACTACTAGTGAAAGCACCAACTTCTAAGGTTACCTGTTCTTGCTGTTATAAAGGAGATTTAAAATAACCTGTCTGCCTCCTCTTTCCCAAACCTGAGACTTCACTGCTTAGGAAAGTGATACTTCCATCCTGCTTCAAGCAGCAAGGGACTCAGGAGGAACATGCAAAGTTCCCCACTTCTGCGTGTGTATTTCAGAGGCCCTTCTTCTGCCATGTCTGGACATCTGACTCCACATAGTTTGAAGTGTTTTCTTTTATTGGACTCCTTTGCCCTGGTGTTATTTGTCTGTGTTTTTCTAACTCACCAGTGTCCTGACTGGAAGGTAGCAAATTCCAGGTGTCATCAGTATCACAGATGGAGGCCTATCAGCTGGTCCAGGAGGCACAAACCAGCCAGGATTTCCCCCTCTTTTCCCATAAATCACTGCCTGCCACACAGCACTTATCTTAAAATGACATTTCTGGAAAGTTGGCCACAAGTTGTGACAAGCAGTTCTGGGTCTTAATCACAGCTGTTTAAATAAACAATCCTACAATCCCATTTTTTTCTGACAACTCTACAAGAATTATGGCTTCTCAGAAATCGAAGACTAAGTAGATGCATAATTAAGCTCTCTCCTGTAAAAGAATGAAGCCTGCTGTGACTTCATCCAGGGAAAATGAGGTTGGCGTGGTTTACTCCTGGCCAAAGGGGACAGTTTCTTTATTATTGAAGATTTTATTATTTTATTATTCTCCCTTAATCCCACAGCAGATAAATGTCAAATACCTGTTTTTCCTGCTTGCTTCTTGACATGTCTAGTAAGTGGCATTTTGACAGCATTATCTACATGGCATTAAGCAGAATCTGAGGACTCTGTTCTCCCTTTCAGTTTTGGAGAGATTTGCTCATGTAAGGGTAACCACCTGGCAATGACCTAGTAAGTGTGGCTGGAGGAAGGGGGCAAGAGTTGTGCCATACGACCCTGGGCTGGTAAGTCTGGTAAAGTAATCAATTTTACTAGCTCCTCCTAAAACCAGATCATCCAAGTCAGCCTGCAGGAAGGTTTTTTCCTAACACAATAAAGACAGTGATGCCAGTGCTTCTTACTCTACAAAACAGTTCCAAGAATCATGAAATAGAATCTCATTGGCAAGTGTCAGAAGCTTGTGTGGAAAACTATGTGCATGGACCTTAGAGACCTACAGAGCTTGAGGGAAGCGGGGAGGATACCTGCTTACCCGGGCAGGTCATTTCTCCTCTGTGAGTTACATCAGGCTCGTGTGTAAATTAGGAATGACATTTTGTCTGCATAATTGTGGCTAAGTCACCCCCAGCTCATGTATAAATTAGATATAATATTTTCTCTGCACATTTGTGGCTAAGAGATACTGTATGAAAACCTTTGCACATTGTCTGCCATAGAGTATCCATCATGCAAACAGAAAAAACAATTCATATTGCAGTAAATGTAATCATTGTATCCAATGCAGATGTCGACTGGTAGGTAAAGAAAAACTAATGATATTCACTTCCAAGACAGTGAAATAAATGAATCAACAGAGAACACTGGTCAGAATTTTTTTAAAAATACATCCAACATTTAAGGTCAACCCTAAAATCAAACCAAGCACCAAACCCAGATTTGCCAGGTTTCCCATGTTACTGCCATGCCACATTATCACAGGAAAGATGATAGCCAGAAAACCCCTCAAATCTGTTCCTTATCCTGGAAAGCGCAGTTCCTGAACCCAGACCAAGAAAAGTCAGAATCTGCAAAAAGGTGAGGATTTCTAGAAACTCAATCTGGAGGTATCTTGCTCTCATTAATGTGGGCGGGAGGGGACTGAAGCATCTCCAGCCTGGGTTAGGACATCCTGGATCCTCCCCTTTCTCAATATTTTGTCTCCCACTCTTCTTTCTGAAGCCAAAGAACCAATGGGGACTATTCAGCTCAGGCCCCAAAGACCTTTCCAGTTAAGCATGGAAGGCAGGCTGGAGAACTTCACAAGTAGACACAAAGGACATATTTGTGTTACTTCTAACCAGTAACCACCTTCAGTCCCCATAAATTCCTCTTAAGACAAAATTTTGACCAGAAAACTTCCAAAATAAGTTTTTCATTCCAAGTCAGGTTTCCACCTGTACTATCCAGGTCTGGGGTTCGTGCACTCACAGAGTCTTGTGCATCATTGCTCCCCTGGACCTCAAGTCTGTCGCCAAGTCCTTTGACCCGCTGCTCACAATCTCCTTCACAAACCATCCCTCCACTTTTTTCCCATTTCATCTCAGTGGCCAAGGCTGGTTGGCCTCCCTGCTCTGCTGCTTTATCTAATTCATTCAGCCATTGCCTGTGGGTGAGCAGCACTTCAGGAGGCTTCTTTCAGCCCCTTCTCTGTGTCAGCCCCCTGGCTGGACTAGAATCCATTTCCTGGCATAATCAGTTTCAATTCCAGATGCTTTGCCCTGGATTTCTCTCTGCCCTGTAATAACCACTCTGTTCCAATAGGCAGAACCACACTGATTCTGGTCTCTGGCCTCTGGGTTTTTGTAGAAGCATCTTTTCCCCAGTGAGTTTTGAAATTATATCCCTAAAATGCTACGTCATATATGATGGATCCATCCTAGGTTCAAGCAAATATATGGGACCTTTCTTGTATCAGGACTTTGAAGTACACTATTCTGTTTGTAAATAAATTTGTTGGCATTGCTTTTAATTTAAAAAGTGACTAGAAGAAAACAACACACCCCAGGTAACCTTATTAGCAGTCAAAAAAATAACATGTATATAATGTTGTTCAGTTCGCTCAATAGTCCCTGTAAGGCAATCATACATATTATGTGTGCATGTGTGACATATTGTGATACATATATTATTAGACAGATAAAATATTTATCTAAATATGTACCAGTAGGTACAAATGCATACCAATATGTATGATACATGTTATATAAATGGCACATGGCTCTGTGTAGTTATAGAATTGAGCAAGGTGATTTAGGAAGAAGTCCATTGTGCTCTGAGAATAAATATGAGTATCAATATTAAATGTAATTTAAAAAATTTTGAAATGTACAAAAAAATTATATAAAATTCTAAAGATTAGGTTCAGATACTCAAAAGAAACTTTCTTTGGAGATTTTTGTTTCACTTACCACCTTTGTCTTTGAAAAATGAGATGCATGCATCTTTGGGAGGGAATACCACTCTGAAAATCAGAGTCCAATCCTCACACCTCTCCTGGTTAACAAACCAGCAGAACACAGACACGCAGGTGGTTTCTACCCACTATAACCTTCTTCTGCTTTCTTTCATAGTTTTCCTGGAGAATTCTGCTCTTAATTGCAACTCCCATCTCAAGTATCTGTGACCTTCTTTGGCAGTTTCTTACTTCAGTTATTTTGTGAAAGTACCAAGGGCAATCAATTCATCTTTCAAAATTACTTAGCGCCCCCAAAGCACAGAGACCACGTATAATACATGGAAAACAAGCTTTTAGAGTGATTTATCATCATAATTGTTTTTAATGAAAGCACATCTGGAAAATTTTTGGAATGCCAAACCCTTAGATGTAAAAGTGGTTTCCTCCCCAAGGGCTAACATTTCATGTCAGCCTGGGTCATAAACCTTGAACTCGAAAGTTCAGGAAAACATTACTTTGACAAATGTCGTGTAATCCACTGCCTCTAAGGAGATGGCAGCCTGAGCCCTAGAACTTGGAAGCCACCTGGAGTTACAACTCACCTGCCAAGAGTTTGGTTTTTAAAAGAAAACCCTTTCAAAGCACTAAATGAGGACTTCTCTGGCCCTGTTCCTGTCACAGGGTGCAGGAGGGCTCAAGGGGTATCAGGGATGCTGTGAGGTAATGATGAGTTTGTTACAGCACATTTAAATTGTTATATTTTTTTAAATGAATCTTTTGATTTTTTAAAAAGATTTATTTATTTATGCATACAAGAGCTGGGGTACAGGACAGAGTCACAGGAGGTGAGAGGACTCACCAGAGACAGAGTGGGAAGCAGGACAGGCAGATCAACTGAAACACACTGCTGAGGGGAGCAGTGGGTGAGATAGGAGAGGTCTGCTGCACCATGTGGGTTCCCTCCCTGGGATCAAACTCCTGCTGTGCTGCAGATGCTGTGCCACCAGGGAGGCCCCACGTTTAAATTGTTAAAGCACAGTGGTGTATGTAACCTGCTTCAGGGAGAGAGGGGAAGAAGAAGGAGAGGATCCCAGAGGATATAACACAAAGCTAAAAAAGAAAAGAAAGGGAAGGGAAGAGATAATAGCTGTTGTGTCACCTGTTAGTAACTTTGAGAGTTTAATGAATGTGGTCAAATTCTCACTCATGGCCTTGGGCAGCCATCGCTCTGGTTACTGCACTGTGGAGGGACGTAACAGACCGCTCTGTGCAGGAACAGGTTGCTGCTCTTTCTGGTGTTTCTTTAGACCACACATCTGAATAGACCCAGTCACAAGCTGCTTGCAAAATGACTCAGTCATGATGCAATCGATTCAGAAGTTTTATTTACTTTTTAATTTTTTCCCACAACTCCAATTTTATTTAGGTTTATGTGCTTGTACATAGATGTACTTAAAAAACACATAGGTGTGTGTGTGTGTCTATATAGAAATATATATACACATGTATGTATATATATACATACTCACAGTATAGATATGGAAGTTTCTGACAAATGATATGTTCATGGGAATTTATTAATTACATAAGCTTTGAAAACCAGAGAAACTTCAAGTACATATCAAAAGTTCTCAGTTCCCAAACTTTGGTTATATGAAAATGCTTCAAGCATCAGGGCAATTCAAAAGTTTTTTTTTTAGAGAAAGAAAAAGTTTATTGAGGAGAAAAGGAACAGAAATAAAGTGGGACTCCCGGCAACCAGGCCAGGGAGGGGCAAGGGAACCCTGATTCAAAAGTTTTACCTACTAGACTGTTGGCAGAGCAACGGATCCAGCCGATGTTCAGCAATGGGAAAGAACTCTTAGATCTCACAAAGGGACAGCTATGGCAGAGACAAGCACTCATTTATTCAGAAACTGAGCTACATAGTTGTGAGTCAACAGAGATGAAGAGGACTTAAGGGAACTTGTGTGTACTGAGGATGCAAACAGGAAGCAAAATAATTACAACACATTGAAACAAATATAGGGCTAAGGGACTGTATCAAAGCAACTGGAACTCAGGAAAAGCAGCCCCTCCCTGCCTGGGAGTGGATGAAAGGTCTTAGAAGCAGGTGCCCATGTGAAGGGAGACTTCAATCAGAGTTTCAAAGAAGCAAGAGAGATGGTAGAAGGGGCATGAGAAAGGGAACAGAAGAGAGCAAGTGGGAAATGCATGCACTGTTTGGTAGGACTTGGGTGAGTCAGGATTTTATGCCTAAAACAATTGGGAGCCCATGAAGGATTTTACACAGGAAAGGGAAGAATTATTCACATGCTTTTGAAATGTAGCTGTTATGGAAGAAGGGGGTCTGGTCCTGGGAAAATTTAATCTGCGGACGTACCCACCTGCCCAGGGTCCCACACATAGGAGGGGACACTGAGGATCAGTGTGCAAGTGGTCACAGCTCTTAGCTCTTTCCAACCCCCCAAAAGGCAGATATTTCTCAGACCACTCCTTTGTGATTTTCATTGGGAAAATTGGAATAGGAGATGGAGGAGAACAGACTTGAATTTACTGTTTATGTTGGTCCACAAAATAAAGTGCTAAGTGAGAAGAAAGGCAGTTGAAAGGGAAGGAGAGTTCAAAGCAAAATAGGTTATTGGGTTGAGGATACACAACAGGCTTTCTTGAGGTGGTGGCAGGCAGCTGAGGTGAGAACCCCAGGATGTAAGGAACAGTGATTGAAAGAAAGGGAGATTGGGGCCTCTCTGGTGGCGCAGCAGGTGGAACACTGCACTGTGAAGCATCTGTGGCACAGCAGTGCAATTTCAATCCCTGGCCAGGGAGGTAACCCACATGGCGCAGCAGACCTCTCCTGCCTCATCAGCTGCTTCCCTCAGCAGTGTATTTCAGTCGCTCTGCCTGTTCTTCTCCCCACTCTGTCTCTGGTGAATCCTCTCACCTTCCCCAACTCTGGCCTGTACCCCAGCTCTTGTATGCATAAATAAATAAGTCTTTTTTTAAAAAAGAAAAGGGTATTGTCATGTGCTGTTAATATTTATTTAATGCCATTTGATAGAGTAGAAAATGAAGTTCCTTTGCAATCTTTCATAGAAACCGAACCCTGATGTGCTTGCAGACTGAATGAAGATCAGCATTTTTACAAATTTCAATAAAAGTCATTTGCTCAGACTTGCTAGACGAGATGGCCAGAGATTACATACCCGCTCGTTTTTGCCTTAGTGCCTCCTGCTCTGCTGGCTCCAGTTCAGGGAGAATCTGAAAGAACATTTTAGAAAATCATCAGACTTGGTGATGTGTCTTCACTCGGGCTTCCTGTTCATGTTCTCTATGATGTTAAAACTGAGCTTAGGGCTGCGGGTGAGTTAGTACCTGCCCAGTGGATGCCAAAAAAAAAAAAACAACTGAGAGGTCTGGAAAATGAAATAAAGTCACCTGTGTAGTGTGACCTGGGAATTCACCTTTTGTAGACTAGTCTCTAGGTTCAAGAGTGGAAAAATCACCGTATCTGAGTTCCTGCAATTGAGTTCTGTCTAGAAATATAAATTATGTTGTTCTAACCTAGTGCTTTTTTCCTACAACTTGAGCCCTGAGTCACCGCAGTGAGTAATTAGACACATCTCAGGAACACTTCTTAGCATTCAGCCTGTCCTCACCTCAGTGTTTCTGTGGCATTAGGTTATGACACGATGCATGTTTAGAAATTATTTTCTCATTCCCTGGTCTGGTTCTTTTTCACTACCTGGTCCGGTTGCTGCTGTCTGTGGCAGTGCCAATGAGAGCCAGATCTAGGGCCAGCTTGCCTGAGTATAAGGCTGTGCCACTTACTAGTTATGTGGCCACGGGGAATTACTTTTCTTCTCTGTGCCTCAGTTTCCTGTTCTGCAAAATGGAATGATAGTACTGACTTTATAAGATTGCATGTGACACATAGTAAGTAAAAAACCTTAATAAATATCAGCTAATTCCTATAGTTCATTGACTGAGAGCAAGGATTCTGCAGATCGACTTCAATCTAGCTTCACCATAAAATGCTGTGACCTGGGGAAAGTTACTTAGCCTCCTCCATACTCACCTATAATATCAGGATAAAAATGGCCTAGATCATGAAGTTGTTGTGAGGCTCAAGTGATTAACAAATGTAAAGCACTGGGTATGATTTTGATGATATAGCAAGAGCTATTCCGGGGCCCTTTTATAATGACCCCTTTATCAGTACAGTGATGCTTGTTTCATCTTGGCAAAACTCATCTCCTTTCTTCAGTGGGCTTCTTTAAGAACTGACTGTGATTGGCTTTGCTGTTGAGAAGCCAAAGTAATCATACCATGATGGGTTTCCCAGCTCATCCATGTTTCATGGGGGCTTATCCTATAGGAAATCTAATAGCCAAATGGGGATCACAGAGAGGATGCCCTTTCCCACCCCAACTCCCTTCAGAAGAAACAACTCTTTAAAGTCTCCCCAGATAAACCCCAGCCCACTGGACTGTGTGTCTTCTGTCATGAGCTCCTCTGCACAGTTATGAATCCCACCCGAAACAGAACTCATCCCACCATCTGTGGATTCAATCACTCTTGTTATCTTACATCATAATGATAACAAAAGTAGCAATTCCTCAGATGTATTCATCACCCTGCGTTGTATTCAACACTGTCAAGTACTCGATGTGTACTTACTTAATTCTCAGGACAATCTAAAACATAGATATTGTTATTATCTACAGTTCACGATGAGAAAACTGGTTCCGAGAAGTCAAATAACTTGCCTAAGCTCACACAGCCCATAAATGGCAGAACCAGGACTTAACTCGGACAGCCTGCCTCCAAAGATGGTGCTTGTCCATGCAGACATGGCATCATTTTTTCAGGAGATGCCCCAGGAAACTGTGGGTCTGTCTTTGACCCAGTCTCACTTTACCTAGCACTTTTTCTCTATTGCCTCCTTTCTACTCTTCTCCGATGTCTCAATGAAGACTATTCAAAAGAACTGGGGAGGAACTGTGTACCTGATGTTCTTGAAGAAATGAATAGAGCAATGATGAATGATGATTGGAATTTGAAAAACCCAGTGGCTGCTTCATTTGCAGTGAGGTTATTTTATCTGACTTAAATGTGCAGGAAGTGAGAAGCAGCACAGTCAACGCATAGGGCTGGTCCCTGGCTGGCTTCCCCTAGAGCCTCCTTTGGCCCCAAGCCCAGACAGAAGGAAAAGCTGTTTTGCTGCTGCATTCCTGCCTCTGTCCTCCTAGGGACCTGGGGGTAGGGATGGGGACTCAACAGGAAGCTATCTCTGTCTACTCATCAGCTGCAGTCCGGAAACTCAAACAGCCCAGGAGGAGCAGGTGACCAGTGGCGGCCATTTGGGGGTAGCGATCCCAAGTCTAGGTTTCATTTTCTCCATTTTTCCAGTGGGCCAGAAGAATTAGGATGTGCTGCCTGCAGCTGTATGTTAAAATCAAGGTGTATTTCAATTCACTCACACAGAGGATTTCAAATCTCACTTGCCTCTCTTCCCATAATCTGACTTAGCACATCTGAATGGGGCAAAGAAAACAGTCTTTTTAACCAGCACATCCCTTAACATGAGGCTACCTTTTGAGAAATGCTACTTTTCCCTCCCACCACTGCTTCCTAACTTATGTGCCCTCATCACTTTCCTCACGCTCCCGCTTAACCTCAGATTCCTCATGGTGTTTGTTGACATACACTGTTTTTTTCTAAGCATTTTATCAAACTGTCTGCTCTGTAAGTGTCGAGTATTTGTCATTCTGACTTGCTTTATGACACAGCATTCCCTTGAACTCCCTCCACGTGGCTGAAAATTGGCTGTATTTCATCTGTCCTCATGGCTTAATAGTATCTACTGTGGACTATATGGTCTTCTTGCTTTGATGGTCTCACAATTTTAAGATAGACATCCAGGAGTGGAATTTACTGGGAGATATCCTACTGGGTTGTATGGTATTTCCATTTTTTGTTTTTTAAGGTAAATCCAGATTGTTTTCCAAAATATTGCACCATCACTGTAATGGGTGCCTTTTTCTCCACATCCTCTTCAGCACTTGTTATTGGCACTCTTTTAATAGTACCATCCTCACAGGTGTGAGTTAGTATTGTGTTGTGAATTTATCCTGCATCTCTGCTATTGAAAGCGATGATGAACATCTTTCCATATGGCTCCTGACCATCTGGACATACTCTTTGGTGAATTGTCCATTCGATCTGCTACCAACTTACTAACTGGGCTGTTTGATTTTTATTGTTCTATTGTGTGGGCTTTTTATATATCTTGGCTACTAACCTATCAGTTTTCTATTGTGTCAATATTTTCACTTATTCAATAGGAAGTATTTTTAACTTGCTTGTCTTTTCTTTTTATTTGTAAAAGCTTTTTTAACTTTAGGCAATCCTGTTTTTATTTTTGTTTGTTGAGTGTCCAAAAATATCTTTGTTTTTTACTATATCATTACTCTTGCCCTCTATACATTTTATTGTTGTAGGACTTATAGCTACATTTTTTTATACAGTTGGGGTTTACTTTTTATATGGAGCTAGAGAGTGATCCAACTTCATTCTTTTATGTGTGACTCACCAATTTTTTCAGCACCATGTATTCAAGAGACTGCTCTTTCCCTATTGTGTGGTCAAGACTGCTTTAATCACAGACTAAATACTGATATATACATGTATTTATTGCTGGACTTTCAGTTCTATTCCATTGATATATGTATCTATTTCTGTGTCAATACCATTTGTTTTTAGTGCTGTTGCTTAATAATCAAGTTTGGAGTCAGGAAACATGAGATCTTCATTTCTCTCGTTTTTTCTCAGGATTACTTTAGCAACTTGAGACCTTTTGTGGTTCCATCCATATATTTCAATATTTTTTGTTCAATTTCTTTGAAAAATATCTTCGTGTTTTAGTGGGGATTGCATTAAATTTACATATCCTTTAGGCAGGCTAGTCATTTGATGATATAGATTCTCTCACTCTCTCTTATTTCACTATCTAGGTCTTTCATAGCATTTTATAATTCTTATTTTACAGGTTCTTAACCTCTTTAGTTAGATTAATGCTGATGTATTTATTTTTGAAGCAATCATAAGTGAGTTATTTTCTTGATTTCTTTTTATTCTTGTTTATTTGTTTGTATATTAAAAAGCCATAGATCTTTTATGTTGACTGTGTAATTTGATACTGTTTATTCATTTACTGTTTCTAAAAACATTTTGATGGGGTGTTTAGGATATGTAATATCCTGTAGGTGTGTGTATATATATATGTACATCTATATGTGATGTGACACATAACATCATATTGTCTGTGAATAGTGAGAGTTTTACTTCTTCTTTTCTGACTTGGATTCCTTTTACTTCCTGTTTTTGCCTGATAGCTCTGACCAAAACCTCTAATACTAAGTTAAACAAAAGTGGTGACAATGGGCCTCCTTGTCTTATTTCTGATCTTAACAGGAAAGATTTCAGTTTTTTTCATCATTAGAGAAACACTGCTCCTTAACTATTTTCTGAAACTTTATGATGATTATCTGGAACTATCAGGGACACCTTTCCTTGCACAGTATTGCTTCTATGTCTCCGTCACCTGCAGCCTCTCTGTTGTCTAGAGAGGATTCACAACTTGTGTGAGAATGACCTACATTTTATTTTGAACGTTGTAATCATTGGGGAAAAACATACTGAAAGCACTAGAACCTCTGAGGAGTTTCCTGGTGGTGGTGCTGAGCACCCTTTGCCCTCCCCGATAGGAGAAGGTCCAAGACTTGGGCTGCCAACTTCGGGGGTGGGGGTGTCTAGATTTCAGTGAGGAAATTACTGGAGTCACACCAAGAACTGAATCCCACCTCCTCCACTTCTTCCTTGTTGGAAAACTCATCTACCCACTCGAAGTCTCCTTTTCTTACAGTATGAAAAGTGACAAGCTAAGGCACTCTAACATTTGTATATTAGTGTCCGGCAGTGGCGTGTGCCCATATGTCCAGTCAGCCGGAGGCTCACCAGGGACACCCCTGCCCTCCTGTGTCCTCAGGTTACCCCAGTGTGTGGTACCATGAGACGCTAGCTGTTTCCTTTTCTCTTAAACTTTGGGTGCTACGGAGAACTCATGAGGGAGCGTAGATTCTGCCTGGGCTCTCAGCTGAGCATGTACTTCAGACAAAAACCTGAGCCTCCACTTGTTTGTCTTTCTGCTCACCAATGTAGATGAGTGTCTGGGCAATAACAACCAGCTCTATACAGAGGGGATTTCCTGATAGACAAGCTTTAGCAGGAAGATGCTAGGTGACCAATTCCAGGAAATGACCTACCTGTTGGGCATGATGACTTTTCAAATAACTGTGTTGGGTGGGGGAGGGGGATGGTGACCTTAAATAGACACAGACAATCAAGAATGAGAGGTGGCATTTATAGGTCAAAAAAAAAATTCCTGGGAACCACTGGCAAACAAGGTGGTCCCCAAAGGCCTCAGCTTTTACCAGCTCTCATCCCTCCTCTTTTTCTTACCTGGCATCACCAGTTTCACATGTGTACCTCCAAGTTAGGCACGGTGTCTGCAAGAGTCCTCACACAGGCACACTAACACAGGCTTACTTGTACCAGAACAATAACTTGTATATTCTGCTAGTGAAAATACCAAATCATAAACACTTGCACTGTGCTAACAACGGTGCTAAGCAAACATGCGTAAGAACTTTTCAATCTTCACAACAGAGTCTGGAAAAGATATGATTTATTCTCACATTACTGGTTGCAGGGGAAACAGGTTCAGGGAGATGAAGAACGATAACTAAGTTTCCGAAGCTACTGAGGGTGTGGGTGGGCCTTCAGGCTTAGGCTCATGCCAGTGCTGACAGTCTACAGGCTCGCTGCTCAAAGCATGGTCTGGGAGCACAGACAAGGCAAATTATCAGGAATACAACACCCTGGGCTCCACCCAGACATTGTGAGTTGACACCTCCACTTTAAGAAGGTCTTCAGGTGGTGCACATATTGAAGTTTGAGAAGCTATATCAACATTCTTCAAATATCACCCCATATTTGTGGACCTATATTCATAGCAGCATTATTCAGAACTGCCCAGAGTGAAAGCAAACTGAGTGTCCATTGATGGAGAAATGAATAAACAAAATGTGGGATATACATACAATGGGTCATTCTTCTTTGCAAGAGGAAGGAAATTCCAATGCATACTACAACATAGAAATATTTCTAGGAGACTACACTAAGTGAACTAGCCAGTCACAAAAATAAGTTAAAGACAAAAAAAAAAAAAAAACCCACACAACCACATATTGTATGATTTCACTTAGATGAAGTACTTAAAGTAGTGAAAATCACAGACACTGAAAGGGGACTGGTGATGGACAGGCACTGGAGAAAGGTGTTTAAAAAGTATAGATTTTCAGTTTTGCAAGATGCAAATTGGTTGAATTGTTACCGGATCCCTGTGGCCCCCAGAGGCCATGGAACAAGACGGTTTTTCAGGCATGCTGGCCTCAGTCCCATCACTTCTTAGAACCAATAGTCCCATGATCCTGCCCTGACCTGAGTGCTGGGCTTTTCCCCTTTGATATCTGGCTTTAGGATTCTACAATGTAGAATCCTTGCAACTGTAAGCAGGTGAGAACCCACTAACAGTGAACTTATCCTCCACCTTGGTCAGTTTTTGGCACCCTATGTTAGAACTGTTTCAGTGTGTCTTTTTGTACTGTTTCAGAGCCACTATGTGAATATAGTTAATGCTGCTGAACTATGCACTTAAAGATAGTTGGGATGGCAAATCTTATATGTATTTTTGCCATAACTAAAAAAAAAAATTCCATCACCTGCTGCCTTTACAGCAGTTACTTAAAGGAGCTGGGTGACAGTGCAGGGCAGCATAAGCTGAGGCCGACTCAATCACACCTTCCAAGGGGCTGTTCAGCTGGAAAGGTGAGGTCCTTTGGGGTATCAGTGGGAGCTTCCAGGAAGATGAAGTTCAAATACCACAAAGACCACTGGGGGTCACTGGCTTATCCCCTGACCAGCTTGTGCCACTGGGTAGATAGAAGGAGAGACTTTTCCAGGGCCACTGTGATAAGGCCAGACTCCCAGTGGGAGAGTATTGCTGCTGCCAGGAAGCTCAGAAACTGTAACAGAGAGAAAGCCACCTCCACTGCATAATCCCCCTCTGGCGATCCCCCCATCCAGGGGTAAGCAGAGCTCACGCTGACTGTGGAAATACACACGTATCAGTGTCTCCCTCTATTTATATGAACGAGCTGCTGTGTGTGACTGTGAGGGGTCCACTGTGCACACAGAAGTTTGGAAGGAAAAACACACAACGTAGTCCCTCCAAATCATGAGGGAAAAAACCAAAAAGGGCAAAGAAAACTGAGGGCAAACAATGAAAGACACAGAAAGGAGGAAGGAAGTACATAAAGGCAGGAAACAAAAATCTCAAAAGTAAGACCATGCATCTTAAAGATGACATTAAATCATACACCCCTAATCAAAGTCAGATTTACACAGGTTTGGCTTGAAAAGGAAAAAAAAAAAAAACAAAACCCTCACACATGTGCTGTTTAAAACCATTTAAGCGAACTGAGATATTAAAGACTAAACAAAAACTAGAGAGCAAACAGGCAAACACATACTATAAAAACGGGAAGGACTAACCCAATCATTCCATAAGGAATAGTGGAGGACTTATCATCCCCTTTAGTTAAACTGAACTCTCATTAGCTTCCCCAAAGACAAAGTGACTTGAGCAATTTGTGGACGAAAGTCTTAAGAGATGCCTCTGACTCCTTCTGGATTATCAGTCTGTGATTGTGACACACAGATTTACACCTTCTGAAATGTATTCTAGTCTGATGCTCAAGTTAAAATGTATCCTTTGAGAACTTGTGTCCTGCTTACCCATGACAACCTGCTTTACAGTCATTGTTAATTTCACAGAGTGGAGCTTCAAGTCTAGAGGGGCAATTTAGTTAAGGAGGGAACCTGGAAGATCTTTCTTGAAGGTACCTGAGATTGCCTTGGTAAGCAGGCTGATTTCAGAGGATGCAAGTTGTAGCCCAGTGAATACATTAACATCCGTTTGAGGTCATCATCCCACCCCACATTTGCAACATTTTCCCAAAAACCTCCAGTTTTAAAAAGCATTTTCCATCTGTGACGTTCCCAGGAAATCAGAAAAATGTGACAGGGAAAAATATAGCAGGCATGGATTTACTCACCAAAGGATGAACAATAGGCTCTAAATTCAAGTTCAAGGTAACTTGGGAAGAATAAATCACAAGAAGCATGAAGCACAACGTGGTTCTCCTTGGGGATTTCATTTCTTCAAGCTTGAGTTGCTTTGCCTGAAATAGAAATATGATGTCTTAGTGACAGAACGATTTGTTTATCAAATATGGAAAGTACTGGCGAAAGCTATCTTGGTCAAGCTACAAAAGGACCTTTTCAATAAAGGAGAGAAAAGAATGAGCATGAACAAATGAATTATATAGAACAGTCCCTGCTTTAGACCTTTGGGCAAGAAAATAACAATGTGAGGAAGGGTAAGGGAGGGAAGGACTGAGAATGGTACCTGAAAACAATCCAAAGGTAAGCGATATTTAGGTATACTCTTTGCATACAAGGAGAAGAGAGAGAAGGAAAAAGAGAGGGGGAAATTGAGAGACAGGTGAAGCAAGAAAAAGGGAAGGATTGCTCAGGGAAAAATACTTTCAATATTGTGATCTAGTACACATAATATGAGGGTGGGGGTGACCTTGCAATCCATTCTGCTATGTTCAATATATTGTACCCCATTTTATCCTATTTTTGTCTTTAATTCTGGTAGCAACCAATATATTAACTTCATGACTTCAACCCATTTGTATGAAAAATCTTGGATTTAGTCATTAAAAAAAGTCATATTTCAGTCTGGTACAGTAAATACAGAATATGTGTATCACAATATATTTTACCTTATATGTTGATTTTTGATAATTCTCTGTTTATATTGCTGGTGAGCAAATAAACTTTCTTGGTGACTGGATTACTTGCTACTGTATATAGAAAGTAGAGTATCAGCTGGAATAATCCCAATTTACAGGAGTGTGGAAAACAGGACAAACTTTGTTCGGTCTTACATACTGAATTTTCACATGCATTTGTTGATGTAAAAAGAGCAAAAGACTTAAAGACAGAAGATATGAGATGGAATCCAGGGTTACTATAAGCTAACTTGACACACTTGAATATGTTCCTTATTTTTTAATAAAAAGGGAAGGAGACACAATGGATGATGGCGGTGAACTGTGGGTGATGTGTTGGTGCATGCACTGTGGTCAATCAAGCCTTGGCCAGGGCACTATAGGGAGTGCCAGGGGACTGTGGCCAGGATAACCACAGGGGATGGCCAAGACTTACATGCCAGGGAGAATTGCATTTCAATCACCATCTGCCAGCTGCCTCCTCTTCCTCTTCCCCAGTGGAAAAGAAGGAAGCATAAGGCCCTGGAAAACTGACCCAGTTTGCAAATTTGGCAATCAAATACATTTTTTAAATTCTGCAACTCAATGACTTTTGCAAAATTCTTTGCAATTTGGTAACAGGAACAGATATTTAAGACCAGATATCTGCTATAGGGAAATTATAGCAACTCACTGCTTAGTTCTCTCTTAGAAGTTGTTCCACCCTTGTTGAAAAAAGTGGACTTTTGTTGGTATTAGGAAGGTTCAGTGATCTTAGCTCCTGGATGAATCAGTATTTTGAAGGCAATTGAACCTTTTCAGATCCTGACTTGGTGCACTTTACTAGCTGATTCCACCTTAACACATTTAATTAAGGGGATGAAACTTAATAATTGAATGACTAATGAGCCTCCCTTGGTATGTGACTGTCAGAGAAGGACTCCAGCATTAGAAGAACTGAAGCTGCTTCCCTATCTTCCCACCATTTCCCAGTGTAGGCTTTTTTTGGTCAGTTAGTAAAAATTATAATGTTTCCAAATGGTTGTGTCCAGTTCTTTTATATACACCACTGGCCAATACAGTCCTTTGTATTCTCCCCAAGGAGGAGACCTGGAACCATTCTCCCCACCCTCCCAAAAGATAAGCTCTTGATTCAATTAACATTCTTTTCTCTGTTGACTTATTTGGTAGTATTACAAAATCACAAGTCAGTAAAAAGGGAGATGTAGGAAGATTCCCCGCTGTGGGGAGGTGGGTGTCCTCTGTGTGTGGAGAAATGACCACGGCTGCACTCAGTCAGGGGGAAGAGCTGTCTAAGGAGGGGAGAATTGAACCACGTAGAGGGGAAGGTAAATACCAAAAATAATAGGCAACCACTGTGGCACAGGATCGGCCAATTGGAACAATGCTGTCAGTTGAAGACAAGCTTTCTTACCTACACCAACAATCTTTCATTGACCCTCCAAATCACTAATGTTCTCATAACATCCCACATCATGGCAAGTTGTCTTCAAGAGTACCCCCTTAATTACAGTTCCCCTAGAAGTTCACAGTTATTTTAAATCTTTGGAGTGAAGGGCAGTTAAGGAATAAGAGAGACAACAGAGGCAAAGAAAGAGAATCATCTAATGACATCCTCAGCTATTTTCTCTTTTAAAATTATAAATCCTGGACATGCTCCATTGAAGCTCACCCACTGTAAGATACACCCTCTACGGTATCTTAGAAAAAGCTGCTAAATATGATCTCCTCCCCAGTACTAATCCTGTAGTCATGAATAACTTCTGGGTCTCCTCTGACTATTTTCCTGTCTGTGCAGTTAGAAGAGAGGGAGAGAGAAGTCAAGTATTCTGAGATCATATGCCAAGAATAAGTCATCAGACTTCTCAGTAGCACTGCACTTAAAGGATGAGGGTCTGAGTTCCTTGAAGTGATCTGCACCGACATTCTCTTAAGGAGTGATTACGTATCAGGAACCACCATTGTATAACTGGTCAGAAACACCGTAGGTCCAGATCATAGACCCAAACAATACTTATGACCAACCGCTTTCCGGGAAACCCTTCATCTGCCCTTCCCAGACTTTACTGGGGGTTGAGGGCTGATGCAGGACGGGGAGGAGAGGGAACAGACTCGTATGTCTTCAAAGTTTAGAAACATGTTTACAATACAACCCCATCTATGAGTTCTGATGACCCAATGCTACTATCAAATTCTAATTCTGAGCCAAACAGACAATAGCAGAACTCTTCCTGGAAATGTTTCATTTCTTAAGTCCTACACAGCTCTTCCTTCCCATAATAGCTGTGCCCATCCCCTCTGGGGAGTGGCCTTGATGCAGTCCGGGCTCCTCTGTAGCAGCAAGGCAAGAGGTGGAAGGGAGTCCATCTTTGATCATCCTATGTCCATCTTTGATCATCCTCCAGACAGACCCTCTCCTCAGCACTATCCAGTACCACCAGCCTAGAAGGAAGTTCCTTGAAATATTTGTATATCATCGGTTTCCACAGTCCTTGTCCCACAGGGACCTGCACATCAAAATAATTACCTGGGAGTTCCTTTTTTTTTATTTGTCTGTTATTTTCATTTCACCCCAGACCAATTAAATTAGAATTTCTTGGAGATAGGAGTTGAAACTCTGTATTGACCCAAGCTGTTTCAGATGCAAAGGGAGATTTGAGGCCTCCCTCCACCAAAGCAAACTGTTTTAGAAACAGAATAACGAGGAGAAAAAAAAAAAAGAAACAGAATCATGAGAAGAGCACATTTAGGAGAAACTCAACTGAAGATGCATGAATGAATAGTTTAATGGGACATGATCTCCCCACTAATTATTGATGCAATTCTATAACCTTGGCTGTTATTTAATATTGTATTTGTCTCATATAGTATGGGTTGCACACTTATGAACCAATAAATACAGTATACGTTCTATAATCCTCAAACTGTGCTATGCATTCACAAAGACATGATCTCTAGTTTTTGCCCCCAAGAAGCTCTCAATCTCATGAGAAAGACATGAAACATATAATTGAAGAGACATAGACTGAGAAAAAAACATAAGCTTATAAGACACTATTTACTGTAATCTACTATGTACCAGGCACAGTGTTGACTAAATGCAGCAACTATGTCAGTTAACTTAGCTCTCACCATAATCTTGTGAGATTGATATTTAAATCTTAATTCACTGTTGAGAAAATGAAGACTTAGAGCGGCTGCAGAGCTTACAAGTTGACCCATATAGTAATGGAAATAGGTTTTCCCCCACACTGGCCTGTCTCTCAAGTGAGCTATAGTGTGCAAGTGATAAGCAGGATTGATGGTGTGAATGGGGATGCTGGGTGGGATTTGGAGTGGCCAGTGTTACTGGTCTGAGCCTGAAGGCTGGGTGATGTTTCAGTGGGTAGTGGAGAAAGAAAAGAGAATTTTAAGCAAAGGAGAACAGCACAAGTTGTCTCTTCCAAAAGGGGTGGGGAGACAGCCCAAAAGGCTATGCTTGGCAACCTATTGAGTCACTTCTGGAAGTTCCCTTAAGGAGCTTGTCCAGCCACTGTGACACTGTGATGTGACTCAGGAGGGCATTGTTTCCTGAGCAATCATATTCACCAAAGAAGCCAGAGCTATTTTTTGTTCCATCTTGGAAAGAACATGAATTTGATGACATTAACATTCAGGTGGTTCCCTCCTTCCTGTATTGGAAAGAGCACTGACTTTGTAGCAAAACAGTCTTGCCTTCTGATTCCAGCTTCACCACTTGGTAACTCTGGAGAGACACTGCATCCTGTGGAGCCTCAGTTTCCTGACTGAATTAGAAGGATCACATACCCGCCTTGCAGAATCATGTAAAGATTAGAGATCAGACCCCCTCTGAAGCACAAAAGGGCCTGGTTATAGATGGAATGTGTTCTGGGCTGAGTTGTGTCCCTCCAAAACTGTTGTGCTGAAGTTGTAACCCCCAGGCTTTCAGAATGTGACTTTATTTGGAGATAAAGCCTTTAAAGAGGTAATTAAATTAAAATGAAGGTATCAGGTTGGACCCTAATTCATTATGACCAGAAACCTGCAAGAAAAGAAGATAAGGACACACAGAGAGAAAGGACCACATGAAGATGCCAGAGAACGCTGGCCACCTACCAGCATCAACTCACTGACACCTTGATTTTAGAATTCTAACCTCCAGAATTGTAAGGATAACGTTTCTATTGTGTAAGCTGCCCAGTTTATGGATCCGTGTTAGGGAAATCTTAGAAAACCAATTTAGAACTCAAGAAAAATAGACTTTTTTTATGTTTTCTGTCACTTAAAAGAGTGTGACCTTTTTCCCTATTTTTCAGAATTTGGTGAGTATTCTGTGTATTTTTTATGTATATTGATAAAAGTATTGTTGGTGTGTCTGAAGAACATAAAAACACACATTCAGACCTGTGAGACTGGTTAGAATTCACTCTAGTTAACCTCTCTAAATTGTGTATGTGCATGTAACACACACACACACACACATCTAGTTTTTTAAATGAGAAAACTAAGTTCCAGCAAGAACTTGGAGTCTTAAAGACAGCTAAGGGCAGAGTCAGCAATCAAGAAATCAACCAAAGATTCTTAAATATCTAGATGATACTATTTTTCAGGCAAACCATTATATTAGAGTTGTGGATAATTGTCAGGGATGATGATGAGGAGAAACTAGAAGTAAGAGGAGGAGCTGGATGTTGATGATTATGAGGAAGAGGAAGAAAAGGATGTTGATGATTGTAAGAGGCTTGTTATTTATTGGATGCTCACTACGTTCCAGACATGGTGCTAAATTCTCTTTGAAGATTATGTAATTTAACCCTCTCAATAATCTTGTGGTACTAGTAAGTTACCCTTACTTTTCAGATTTGCAAATGGAAGGTTAGAAGAATGAGCAACTCATCAAGGCCATATAATTAATAAGTGGTAATTAAAGTTCTAAACCAAGCTGTTTGTTTCTCTGGGAAAAAAAAAAAAAAAGGCCAAAACCATTTGGGCTAAGAGAACTTTTAAAGGGACAGCAACAAGAACAAATGGAAAACTTTCTACGGACATTAGACCAAACAACTGGAAACGTAAATTCTAGTCTCGCTTTCTATTAGTTAGCTGTGTGACCAGGAGCAAGTCACTTAACTTCTCTGAGTCTTAGTTTTCTTATCAGCACAGTAGGGAGTTGACAGCACTCATTTCAAAATTGGGGGTTAAGTTCTGAAGCCTCAGTGATGTAACATTGGATCTGCAATAATTGTGAGGTATTTTAGATTCTTCAAACTGTAATGTATCCTGTAGAGAGCAGTGCCTGCATCCAATTTTGAAAGCGTAAATTCATGTCTGTCTTGGATCCCTGTAGCCAAGGCAAAAATGGAAATCCATGTATATACTTTGATCCTTGTCATAGATTAGTTGATCATATGTGTGTGACTTTATTTCTGGGTTCTCAATTGACTCTATTGGTCTGTATGTCTGCTCTTGTCCCAGTACTGTGCTGTTTTTATTATTATGGCTTTGCAGTATAGTTTTAAGTCTGGGACTTTAATTTCTCTGTTCTTCTTTCTATTAGTTAGGAGAGTTTTGGCTATTCAAGGATTTTTGTGATTCTCTATGAATTTCAGCAATATTTGTTCTATTTCTTTGAAGAATGCCATTAAGATTTTTATTGGCGTTATACTGAATTTGTAAATTGCTTTGGGTAGGGTGGCCATTTTGATAATGTTAATTTTGATCCATGAGCAGGGAATGAAGGGAGAAATCACATATTATACAAAAATGACCAATATGTAAGGGGAAAAAGATGGCATTGCAATTGTGTGTGTGAGAGGCAGTGAACACCTGGGTGATGCAGCAAATCAGAGAGTTGAAAAAATGTAAGAGATGTTCCAGAAACATTTTTCTCACATATTACAGCCTACCCACCTCCATATTGCTTTCAGAATAAAGTCAAATGCTTTCCTTGATACTCAAAACCTGCCATGACTTGAATTTTATTTTTCAGAACAGGTATGTTACAAGCATCTGTCATATATTTACTGGTAACTTATGAAAGTTGGTTGTCTTTTCATAATTTTAAAATAGAGCAGGAGATCTTTCTGTGTTCATGAAAAAGCAAAAATACAAAAACTGATCTTTGAGAATTAATCCTGGCGATAGAGAGGAATAATTTCTTATTGTCAAACTATTTTTCCAAATTTGGTAAAACAACAACATTCCCATTCTTTACTTGGCTGTTATGATCCATCTTTTTTCTGCTCCTATTCAAATTCTAGCTATTGTCCAATGCCCTCAGAGCCTTTGGCTGATGGTTCTTTAGTATGTTCAGCTACAAAAAAACTCCTTTTTCCAACGAACACCCACATCTGACCAAAGTGCTTAGTCTTTTCCTTGTATTGTATTGATTACTGTAAATATTACATGAAGCATATCTATTTACTCTTTCTACTTATGTATTTATTCATTCATTGGACAGTCATTTACTAAATAGTGCTAAAAGCCAGGTGTTCTGTTAGTACAGAAGAAATAGGCAGAATAAGGCTATGGTCCCATTTCCATGAAGCTTAGAGTCTAATGGAATAGATAAGCATGACTAAAGAATCAAATACTCAATTCATGGCCTAACAATGACTGGGAGTACTAACAAGCAAAATAGTTATAATACTAATATTTGTTGAGCACTTAAAATGTGCCAGGGACTGACCTGAGGATTGACTATATTATATTATTTAATCCTCACAATCCCCCATGAAGTGGTTCTTGTTTGGTACCTAATTAGTAATCTGCTATCCAATTAACTGAACCAAGATCACACAGCTGGTAAAGCAGCAGGCACAGAAATTGAACTACAGAAGACATCCTTTTAACCAAGTTCTGCACAGTCTAATAAAGCCCATTAACAAAGTAACATGAACTAGTCTGGGGAATTTTTAGGTGTCCCAAAAGTATTTAACTGAGCAAAAATATGAAGCACAAGTTGAAGTTAGCTAAAAACAAAATGAGATGTTGAAGAGAAGAGTGAAAGAGGATCCCAGTCAGAAAGAAGATCATATGCAAAGATCCTGAGGCAGGAAACTGCAAGGCACATTCCAGGAGGTCAGGATGGCTAGAACACCAAAAGAAGACAGGATATGGAATAAGAATAGATAGAACTTTTAATTGCAACCTGGGAGTGGATAAGATAGATTAGGAAGGCAGTAGAGAAGATCTAGGACCATGACCACAGAATTGCAATAATCAAATGTCTAGTCAAGGAAGACAGTAGAGCTGAACTGCTGGGGAAGTATAACCAGAGAGGCAGGAGGGAAATATAGCTGAGAGAAAGTCTGGGAAACTCAGATTTAAAGAACCAGAGTCTTGTCAACTATGTCTTTTGGCGCTGAGAGGGCCATTAAAGAGAGGACTGAGATAGCCCATTGGATTTGGAGACATGATGCTTTAGCAAGGGGAGATCTCTTTGGGATGGTGGGGGAGGAAATCATATTAGGAGGAGTTGCAGAGGGTGTGGGAAGTAAGAACTCAGAGATAATGGTGATGTAAAATTCAAGGAATTTTAAAGTGGACCTCCCATACGTAAACTGCTTAGTTTCATGTTGCACATAGTAAGTGATGTTATATGCATGACTTTCTCTTTAAGAATGGAATTAATAGTGTTACCACTAGGGCAATATCAAGGGAAGTCAAACTTCCGATTATATCCTGATCTTTCTCTTAGACAAGTTATTGTAACCTTTGAAAGATACTTCCCTGTGTGTGCTCTCCTTGCTGTGGGGTACAGGCTGCACATATGCTCAAGTGACTATTTTTAACATGTACTTCTCTTCACAACACAGTCTAAGTGAGAGAGTGAATACAGAAATACACATATACAATTCTACTACAAGAGAATAATTTGAAACAGAGCTTTTCTTGATAATAGATGATGGGTGGTCATACATAAGTTCCAGAAGACTTTTTTTTATTGCCGACTTTACTCTGATGAACACTCTTTACTCATTTCCATGAGCTATAGGATTGCAACATGGATGGGATACCAACAATTACCTCCCTCTTGAATTGTAGAAGTACAACTGAACAACCCCCAAGTGAAACTTGAAGAACCTTTCTCGGGGCCTCCCTGGTGGCACAAGGGGTTAAGGTGCAGCACTATGAAGCTATCTGCAGCCACTGCAGCAGAAGTTCAATCCCCTGCCAGGGAGGTGACCCACACGGTGCAGCAGACCTCTCCTGCCTCGCCCACTGCTCTCCTTAGCAGTGTGTTTCAGTCCATCTGCCTGTTCTGCTCCCCACTCTGTCTCTGGTGATTCTTCTCACTCCCCACACCTCTGGCTTATACCCCAGTTCTTGTCTGCATAAATAAATAAATCTTTAAAAAAAAAAACCTGTCTCAGAGATCTGGGTGTTTTACTGCAGAGGCTATAACACTTATCTTTGCTGACCTTATTTAATTAGATGATTCCTCCCTCACACATGCAGAGCGATAAGCTAAATATTTATTTAACAGAAACGAGAAACACAATACCAATTAAAGAACTGCCTTGAACATTTTTTTTCTATTTAATTTTCCTTTGCCTTGAAATAAGGACCTGCAGCAGCATTGTGCCAGGGCAGCTCAACACTATCAGATTACAGAAGAACATTTGTTTGTATACAATGGGGTCAAGTTTTCCAAAACACACTGCACATGTGTGCAGTGTTGATAACCTTTTATCCTTTCTTCCTTGTTGTAAATCACTGGAGGATTTTAACCTTTAAGCAAGAGATTGCCATCTTTATGAAAACATTCAGTTCCTAAGTCTGCTCTTATCTAGTCTATCTTGTGACTTCCATTTACCATGTGCAAGGGTTTCCCTAAGCCCTGGTGGAACAATGCTGGGGTGTATTCCAATTGCCAATGAGGGTAGCCCTGTGGCTGGTTGTATAGAACATCGGAGGCCTTGGGTTCGGGTCCAAGCTTTACAGTTCTGTGGTTCCACCCTGCATTAGATGAGATTCAAAATAACACTGGAGTATTTTAATAATAACAATAACAGACCAATGAGAACACTCTCTGGTCACTGCAGGAGCACAGGCCTGGAGACAATAACTGCTGGATAGTAGGGAGGTCTGTGGGAAGTCCAAGGTCAAGGGTTGGGAGACTGAGCAGAGGTGGGTGAGAGGCACTCCAGCACTTATTTACAATGTGGCATAAAAAGCTCCAACACTACTACTTGGCATGGCTATCTCTGACCTCTGTTCCTCCTTTCAAAGTCCTCATCCACTCTAGCACCTCTGAGACTGAGCATTTCTGTCCTTGGTTGGTGACTTTATTTCTCATAGCTTCTTTGGCAAAATGTGTCATAAACATTGACAATAAATATTGGTTCAATGGACTGCTACCTCTCGGTCTCTTCTCATGCTATCCTTTGTGACTGCAATGCTCTATTCCCCTTCCTGAGCTTTCCTTATCACTCCAGGACTTGTTTTTTCACTCAGCAGCAACACTTGCTATCACTTATCAAGCCCCTACTATGTAGCAGCAATATCTAGAAGAACTGGGGTATAGGCTAGAGATGCGGGGAGTAGGGGGACAGTAAGAGGATTCTTAGGAGACAGAGTGGGGAGCAGAACAGGCGGATCTACTGAAATAGACTGCTTAAGGGAGCAGCGGGCGAGACAGCAGAGGTCTGCTGGTGCATATGGGGTTCGTGCCTTGGTCAGGGGTCAAACCCAGGCCAATAGCCCTGAGACATAATCCCTAAGCCACCAGAGAGGCCCTCATATCCATTATTATTAAAATGGTCAGTTCTCTGCCTGCCCTCCCTTAGAGTAAAGCTAATTAAGAGAGGATCCTCTTCCTCTGCCTTAGCCCTTCCTGGCACTTAACAAGTCTCTCTAGTGTAGGTGCCTCCACTAAATTGTGATTTTAAAGGTTTGCCTTTTGTAACTATCTTCTAGGAAACAGGCAACATTTCAATTGTTTTAACCTCATGATGGTCTCTACCCTAAGCACTATGTGGTTGCTGAAAAGCTGGTAAATGGCTCACATCTTCACAGCTTTCTCATGGCCAATGCAGATATTTAACTTAATGAGCCTTTCCACAGTGCCGATTCTGTGTGGAAACTCACAGGCTCTGGTGAAAGGGAGATAAACTGAGAGATTCCCTCACAGCCCACAGAGCTCTCTGTACAGCAGACAAACAGCACCCCAAGGAGCTGTACGGAACTGACCCATGCCAAGAAACATTGGGGGAGAAAGCTTCTAGGAGCACATCTGATGATTAAAAACAGCCCCGACTTATTGTTTACCCATATTTAGATCAAACCAGAAAGTGCCAGCTCTTGCTGAGAATAATTAGTATTTCTTTTTTCTCCTTTACTTAAGATTGGGACACAACATGAAAAAGTGGCCTTGAGTAAAACATATGATCCTCTAGTCTTCTGGCACTAGAAGAGCACATCCTGTTTACCTAGAACATGTAATCTGATTTTGTAAAATATGCAAATAATAGGCCGGCCATATATCTACAGTGAAATGAGTGGGGTTATGCTATAGATAGCGGAGTGGGAAAGCCCTCATTCTTCTAGGAATATATCCTCAGATATAAGATGGGTTTGTTCTGTTCTTAACAGCAAAAGCAGGAATCCTAATACATTCTGTTCACTGCTGCTGACACTTCTGGCCCCAGCTTCTCACTATAGGAACAGGTATCATTTCTACTTCTCAATTAGTCACTTGATCTCCTAGAGTCAGGGTGTAGTGTTCTCAGCCCTATCTGCTTAATAGAAACACATAAAACAACAATAAACCTCGGTCTCTTCTCCAGAAGTTCTGACTTCATTGCTCCAAGGGAAGTGTGTGGGCATTGTTTTCTTTTTGTTAAGATTCTGGGTTAACATTAATAGACAGTAGGTGTTAGAATCTGCCAAAAATATGAACCAGGAAATAGCATGATCTGTGTATGGATTTCCAGCAAAACACGTGCCATGTTGCAAAGCCAAATCCAGCCACTCACCTTAATTCTCTATTTGACAAGAGTTTCACTATCACAAGTCTGATGAAGAATAAGATTGGAGAGCCAGAGATCTGGGCTTCTTCTCATCTCAGTGTCCCCAAAAGGTATCTTCTTTATACTGGCCAAACAACCTTTGCAACTCACATTTTTGCATTCCATAAGATGGCTATGAGATACCTGCTATACCCGTGATGTGGTGAGAGGAGGAGTCTATATCCTAAGCCCTATGTAGTAGGGTGAAGTGATTAATCAGATTGACCAGGGATCAGGAGAAGGAATGAAGGCAGGCAAATTTAACAGGATAGTTGTGAAAGCACTACAGAATGTCCCAAATCAGCAGAGCCAGTGGGTTTCTAGTTTGGGGTAGACAATTCCAAATAGGAACTGAAAGTATTTTGTGATTATCCTTCGGTCTAAGGTTGCCTATTTTTACATTCTTTCTAAACCCTCTCTCTACAATATTGTGGCAACTTGTTCATAGTGATTTTTCCTTATATTCACATATCTCATCATAATAGAGGGAAAAAATAAAAAGCCACGTTTTTTACAGAAGGCTAAAAGAAAATAAACCTACCTGTCATATGCATTTATTATCCATTAAATAAAAAGAAGACTCTTTCCCACTCTCAAGTTATCTTTCTACCTTATCTCTCTCTCTCTCTCTTTCTCTGTACTTATCTATCCATCCATTCATCCACCTATCTCCTTACATTTTTTTCATGTTCTTTTCCAGAAGAAGTCTGCCTTTGAAGGCCTTCAAGAGAGAAGCCCAAACCACTAATTGGAAATCTAATTTAATCTATGGGAAGTTTTTATTACTAATCAGCAAAGCGAAAACTGATGCAAAAACAATAATGATAAAAGTGAATAAAGCAATTTCAGATTTTTGTAAGTGTTAAAAAGTTGTTCACAACCCTCCTACCCCCCCCCATCATCTTGTTTTTCCAGTGAGATGGTATTGTCAAAGATTAGTTCATGAACCTAACTATGAGCATTTGCTGTTCTCCTAAGTGTCCTAGGAAGACACAGTATAAGTCAGAAGACAGAATATATGTGATCAAACTGATAAAACATATACTGATCGGATAATTGGGGTAGCAAAGTAGGTGTTAGAGGGTGTGTGGATTAAGACGATGGTAGAGGCATTCTGTTATAGCATTAATATAGTCACATATTACTTATGCAGCTCAAAAGAGAGAGAACAAAAACATCAGGTCTTTACAAAGCAAAAACTGAGGTGCTGTGAAGCAGTGTGGCCTGGCTTTCTATGAAGTACAAAAAAGCATGATTTAAGCAAGCCTTCCCCGCTCCTAGGATGCAGACGGCATTCTTGCTCCCCAGGACTTCTCCCGGTCTCCTTCCTAGCACTGACAGAAAACTTTTTCCCACTTTGTCTTGGGCGGGAGGTGCACAGTCTAGGAGCTGAGAACATCCCCAAGTACTCCCCAGCTACACACGGGCAGCCTCCCCTTTAGTAGGCATCACTGCAACATGGCTGCCTGGACAGGGAACGCTCACATAGTCGTTCACAAATACTTTGGTCTCAGGCAGGGATGGGAGAATTTATTTAAAAAAAAAGAAAAAGAAGAAGAGGGAAAAGGAAATGAAAATGCTCTTCATTGTAGAGAAAATCCTAAAAAGATCTCAGTTACTTGCCTGAAAATTAATCTCCCTTAACATAGTGTCATCAGCTTGACCAACCACACAATGCTCTTGTCAGCATAGCCATTTGAAAGAAAACCAGGCAAAACCGGAAGATGCCTTTAAAAGGAAAATGAAGTGCCCCTGGGGTCTTGCTGCAGAGAGACAGAGGGTTGTAGGAGAAGTGCCTGTTACCTGTCCAGCAGCGTTGTCCCCTGAAGGGTTCCTGCCTTGTTCAGACGCCTAAAGCATCCAGGTTTCCCCTGCGAGGCCAGTGGCCTCCTCGGAGCCCTCACGCCCGGTGAAGGGAGAGCCACACAGCACTCATCTTGGGGATGCAGGCACAGCTGGTAGCCCCACACTGAGCTCAGTCTCACCGCTTTCTGGTGCCACCCCTGCCTCTGCCCTCCAAGCCTCACAGAGCCATCCCTGAGAGCTCACTGCTGTTTGAAAAACAAGAAGTAATTTCCTGGTCCTCTTCCCCGGATGGCGTGTGCGATTTCCCTCACGCCCAAGGGAAGTCCTTCAGATCCTTCTTATCTAGAAACCTCTCCACTGAGTGGCCAGACTTGTTTGGCAATGCTGCTAGGTCTTGCTTTCCTTTCTCCGAAGGGAAAAAAAATCATAAAAGTGAAGCCAAAGTAAACCAAAATGGCTTAGAGCTAATGAGTACATATTGGATACCTGGTTTACACCTTAGAAAGATGCCCGCTAAAATAGACTTTGATTTCAGAGTGAAAAGGAAATTAAAATTATCAATGAATTCCTTGTCTCTAGCAATGCCAAGAAATCCCAGAATAAAAAATATCCTCAGAGTATGAGAAGACCTGAAGAAGTCATTTATTCCTTGCCCCAGACGTTAGGGAGGATGTACTTCAATGCGGCAGGAAGGGGATGCAGTTTTCCTAGATTCTGGAGAGACTGAATATTTGTGCAGCAAACTATAAACAATATGATAGCTCAACAACACTGATATTTAAAGATAAGGAGCTAATGGAAAATGACCACTTGGCAGGAAGCAGACAGGTCGTTATGTTTAAAGATGAACTGTAATCAGGGGATCTGAACAGGAAATCACTTACCCATCCTCATTTTACAAATGAGGAAACTGAGGCCTGAGGAGCAACGGTGACTTGCCCTTGGTCAGAGCACAGATGAGAAGTAATAGATTACATCTAAGTGTTTTTAATCTTCAGGTGGGTTGTGCTGTTTAATTTCCTCCTCTGGAGGCCTACCCACGAAACATGAGATGAATGACACCTGGTCTGGAGCCCAGGCTTCCTGCCTGTGCATAGGTGTCCTAGGTGAGTCTGATGGCGCTAATTCAATGACTCACATCCTTGTCACAAGGACACCAGAGCCAGTCTGCAGGATTCAAGCCTTAGTCCCACAGATGTATGTCATATGGTCTTGTATACACGATGAAGCTTATAGAGACTCGAATTTTATTCTGTGGATAATAATGCCACTGAGTTTTGGGGTCCCTGGGAAAGCCAGGCTTAGAGGAACAGTTTAAGCATGTTCATAATATCTGGAGACCTAGCCTTGAGCCCCCCAAGCTCAATCCTTCTTGTTACACACAATCTTCTTCTCAGTGCCCTCTTCCCTTTTGGCCAAGACACTCCCTTAGATGTGTCAGCAAGCATGTGGTACTCAGCCTAGAGGCAGAAGTGAAGTATTTTGGTAAAAAGAAGATGAGCCTTCAATATATTTCTATCCTACTTCTTCATTCTAATTCTCAGTGACATATCACAGCTAATTCTCAATGACATATCACAGCTAACAGATGTCAATAGTTGTCCACCAAGGTCAGATCTGGTTGGAGACTCACCGGCAGACAGGCTGTATGTTCAGGGAAGGCAGGGTACTCCCTAGGGCTGAGAACCAGGAGTGCACGATTGGTCGAAAGAACAGAGATCCCATTCTCCTTGCTGGCCATTGGGTACATAGTTGGACATGTGGTCAATAACAGAGGCATGTTGCCTCTGGATTTGCTATCAATGGCACAGTAAAGAGCCTTATTAATTAATTCCATTCTAACTGGTTTCTGTTATATGTAGCTAAAAGGCCACTATGGTAAATTTATGAATCACTAAGAAAAATAAATCTTTTTATGCTTTATAAAACACTACTCTTGGTCTTAAAAAAAAAATAGGAGGAATACGAGCCCTTGCTGGTGGCACATGGGTTAAAGTCTCAGCACTAACAAGCTATCACCAGCCACTGTGACATGAGTTCTATCACCAACCACTGCGACATGAGTTTGATCCCCAGCCAGGGAGCTAACCCACATGGTGAAGCAGACCTCTACTGCCTTGCCCGCTGCTTCCCTCAGCAGTGTATTTCAGTAGATCTGCCTGTTCTGCTACAGATTCTGTCTCTGATGCATCCTCTTACCAGTCACATCTCTGGCCTACACCCCAGTTCTTGTTTCTTGTTTGCATAAACAAATAAAAATAAATCTTTTTAAACAAATAGAAAGAATACTAAAACACATACACAGTGAGTCACGGAACTTATATTCTAAAATATCCCAAATTAATTTCTAATGCTAAGTATTTATGGCGTCTTTTTTTCAGCAAATGTATAAAAATTCTAAAAAATTATATTAATATAAATAGTTGGAAAGCACTTGGGTCTGGAAAACCAGACTATCCTGGAGATTAAGTGTTTGGACAACATATCTGCCAACTATTAGCGCCATGGAATCTTAATCTCATTACTCATGTCATTTACTTTCTTGTTTCAGTTTCATCATCTGTAAAAATCAGAGCAATAATGATAACTACCTCAGGGTTCTCATGAGGACTAAATCAATTAGTGAAAAATGTTTGAAAAAAAATTTTTTTGAACAGTCTGGCACATAGTAAGCATGTATTAAGTGTTGGCTCTTGTTATTTTTTCAGTAAAGAGCTTTTCGTTATCATTCTAGTCACATGCGTGGATCTCATGCTGTCTCTGCCTTTACTTTCTGTTAGTTTGCCTTGGGTGCAGCACAGATGGACACATCTGAAGATGCCTCCAAAATATATCTTGTCTCTGTCATAAAATTTGGCCCCTTTAGGGGTCATTTGAGTGGGTAATTCTAAATTGTAGATGAAACACACTGGCTGTGCTGTGGAGGAATGAAGAAAATATAGAAGGAAACTGGACATTCAAAAGAACCTGGCAGCTGTGTAATGGCTTTGTAATTGCAAGATAGAACTAGGGGCTTGGAGGCAGCTTGCCTGCTTCATGAGAAAGGGGAGCAGGCAGTAATAGAAACTTCAAGATTAACAGTGTGGGGAATTTGCATTAAATATACCTTGCATTAAAAAACAAAAACAAACCAACCAAAAAACAATCCTGCTGTCAGAGTGACTTCCCAAGGAAAAGGCTCCTTTAAAACCCTGTGTCTTTCTCCTGCTTGAATCAGGTTGTTAGGGGCAGTTGGCTTGTTGACCTGCAATGGGGCGTTGTCAAGGTGGCTGTCCTTTGCTTCCCTGAGGAGCAATTCCTCTCTCAGCCGTGGTCCGGTTTGTGGCTAGGAACACTCTGTGCTTGTAGCACTAACTTTAAAATGAAAACAAAGACAAAAAATGGAACCACCATATGGTCTCTGCAGCAACCCAGAATTAACTGCTGATGGGGAGGTTTTGCCCAGCTACAGCTGCAATTGGCTTCTCCTGAATTCTAAGAAGTTGGAGTCGCTGGCAAGTTCAGCTGAATTTATTTGATCAGATTGCAACTGTGCAGTCAGAGTAACTAATTTGCCAGTTGCATTACCTATGTTTGTGTTAGTATGAGGAATCTCCTAGCACTCGGAGGGTAACCTTAGAAATATGGCTACTTTCTCAGGCAAGAATTCAGCACCAAATAAATGTGTATTTCTCTGCCTATTCCAGGTAGTCTTAACCCTCTGCCCTTCCCCCTTCTTCACCAGGCTAAGTTTTACTATCCTTTTAAGTTAGTTTTTATTTCTTTAAAGGACCTCTAAGCCTGGCCAACCTAGAATGGGTGTTCTGTCTCCCTGGTCCCATACTATCAGGTAGGTATCATTTTTCAATATATTCACTGCATTTAAATGATTATTTTAAAGCATTGACTGTAAGCATCTTGAGGGCAGGGGCTAGTCTTACTTGTCTTATGCCCAGATCCTTAAATATGCTAGCAAATAGTAGATAGTAATTAAAAGCATACAGAATTAAACTGTTCTATCTCACTCCAATGCTGGTTTCTTTTTTTTACACTGGGGTGCTAATGTTCAGCCTTTGAAACTCTTCTCTGTTGACACTCTTCAAGTGATCTATCTCCACCAGTTTCATGGATTAAACATTTGTTCAAATGACTTCCAAATGCATATCCCTATCATGGACCTCTCACCTGAGCTCCTGACCCATCTTTCTAAGTGCCTACTCAGTAGAATCTACTTGCCCAGTAAATCTCAACTGAACATGTCCAAATCTAAATCTGATCTCTCTTCCCAAATGAACAACTACAGGAGTCTCCTCCATCTGATAAAGGGACCTCTCCATCCTTCCAGGTTACCTAGATCCAAACCCTACAGTCATTTTTGAGTCCTCCCTTGAACACTTTCTATTTAATTTGTTATCAAATCCTATCAGTTCTACTTTTACAATCTCCTCATAATTGAGCATTTCTTATTCCTTTCACTACTGTCATCCTCATCCAGGCCATCATTTTCTCTTGACTAGATTGTTAACATTATTTCACAGGTGGTCTCTTTGCAAGACAGCAGTTAGAATGGTCCTTACAAAACATAAGTTACAGAATCTCTACTTATACTCCAGCACTTTCATCTAACACAGTGACAGAATGTCCTTTCAATGGCTTGTTAGAACTTTCTGTACCCCTACTCCCTTCACCAGTCTCTCTTTAATTTTTCTCCTCTCTCTCCCCCTCGCACCTATATAGATCCCTGGCTTCCTCCTGAACCAGGAACAATTTCATCTCAGAGTTTTCCCACTCCCACTCCCTGTTGTGTCTGCCTGGAATGTTCTTTGCCGAGTCATCTTTGACTCTTACTCCCTTTCCTCATTCCTACCTTTGCTGGAATATCACTTTCTTCATGAAGCCTCCACTGACCACCATATTTCACATTTTAGCCTCTCAGCTCCCCTTCCCTGGTTAGTTTTTTTCCTGTGTAACCTATCACCTCTAATATACTTATTTATTTCATTGATTGTTTGTGCCTTCTATCCCTTCACTAGACTCTAAGGACAGAGATGTCTGATGGTTCACTGAAGAAGCCGACTTGAAAGTCTAACATACAAACATAGTTATGAATGCACAGCAGTGGTCTATTCAAAGTTGTATAAAAGTTCAACTTGCACAGAACTTCTACCTCCTGTCTTGGCAGAGTGAGCCCTGGTGTGTTTTGTTTTTTCAATCCACAGACAGAGGTTTGATTCAGTCTGGCCAAGGGTCAACTTTCTTTAGGTATTTCTATATCAAGACCAGTAAAATTCCCTTCTGGCACTGACCTGTCCTTATACCAGGAAGGAACACACATATAACTGGGCAGCTTAATAGTACACAGATAGTCTTATTCTTCTCTCTTGTGTGTATATCTTTGCAGTCTTTGCTAATTGAAGAAAATCACATTTATGCTTGCTGTGGCCCCTTAAGTTTTATTTGCACTTGCTGTTACTGGACCCATCTCACCAACAGACTATTATTGTACCTCCATTGTACATATACCTTTCAAATATATTATTTTGCTATGAAAGATTCAAGAGCTTCCATCATATGAAACATTTGGATACCGTTGACAACTCGATTCTACCTGCTTTCTTATGCCTCCAATGATGCACCCAGCTTTTTTCAGAAATCCAAAGCTCCCTCCAAGGGGAGTCATATTTTGGGTTTTATTCCCAGTAGTTCCTTCCCTATTTTTTTCTTGGAGGAGGTGTGGAAAGCCTATAGGGAATGGAGGCAGACTTAATAGCTCTCTCAGGCAGACTTAACATGACTCCATGGAGGTGTCATCAATAACTCTCTCTTGACCTTTGTTGACTTTTACTTGGAAAAGATTGACCATAAATGAACTGTGAGCCATCGTCAACTATCAGGTTTCACTGTCCATTCTCATAGGTGACACTGAATCTATGTGGCAGAAAGAGCTTACTGATACCCGCAGCATGACACATGTCATCTACATGCCACAGCTATGATGAATATGTCAGAGCTATTGATTGACCAAATATGTCACTGACTCCTCCTCCTCGGCTCCCCCCAGGCCCCTGCACTATATCATGGTGAACAGCAGTGTATTTGTGAATATGAGCATTCCTTCTTGTCTTGGTCTTGGAAGGAACATATTTAGAAGGAAACTGCATTTCTTCTAAAGTACACATGTTCTTTTGTCCATGCACATTGGGTGTTCACTCTTTTTCTAATCTGCTCCTTTAGTGCTTCTTGGATGTAGCTGCTCCTCATCAGCAGATATCACATATGAGTGACAGCAAGAGTTACTTCAAACATCAGGTAGAATCTAGTCTGCATTTGCAGAGCCTTCTTCCCATGGAGACACCTCTCATTAGATACCATTGTTCTCTATGCTTTTATTTTTTTTATTTAAAGACATTTATTTATGCATACAAGAGCTGGGGGAGCTGGGGTACAGGCCATAGTCGCGGAAGGTGAGAGGATTCACCAGACAGAGTGGGAAGCAGAACGGGCAGACTGACCGAAACATTGCTGAGGGGAGCAGCAGGCGAGGCAGGAGAGGTCTGCTGCGCCATTTGGGGCCCTTCCCTGGCCAGCGACAGGGATCGAACTCATGCTGCAGTGGCTGCAATTTACCTCATAGTGCATTGCTTAACCCACTGTGCCACCAGGGAGGCCCATCTCTATGCTTTTATAGCCTCTGTGTTTATGTTTCCTCTGATTCCCAATGAAAGCTCCCTCTATTTGTGCCTTTTATTAAAGGGATAATTTCCTTAGAATCTATCAAGGCAGTTAATGAACATCCATGATACCAAAACCACTAGAGAAGGTAGCTGAAGAAGCATTCATGCCAGGAGAAAAATGAGAACTTAGAATAAAGGGTGTGGTAGTGGTGGTGGGGGAGGTTTAATGAGCATTTGTCATATTGTTACAGGGCAACCCTAATATAAAATGGGTTTCCCACACTGGGTTTTTCACCCACCTTTCCCCCTAACAATATGAGACATTTGTCATATGAGATCATATGAGAGGAAAGTTGATATGCTTAATTAAGGTCACAACATTCATTAGCATCAAGGCCAGGATTAGAATTTAGATCTCCCATGCAGTACAGTTAACATTATGTCCTCCATCCCATACTATTAAGATACCCTTTCCTCTTATCTCTAAATTGGGACAATTCCTCAGGTACAGGTAGGGTGTCAGTTCCTACACTTAATGTCTGAGATGTCTAAGATGCAGTAATGATTTCTGAGTAGAGAAAGTAACGATATTAAACTTGTGTTCAACTTACAGTCTTACCTTTATGAGACTGGTTCACAGGAATGAACCAGGTGCCAGGAATGATGTTCTAAATAAATGAGTCCAATTTTTTGAGCATCTATGTTTTTCCATGAGTAATGTTAAGTGAGTCTCTCTAACATATTACAAGACAAATGAACAAGAATTATGATGAATGCCACCATGGTGGTCTGGAAAATATGACACCAGGAAGCATCAGTAGGATAGGCCTTCCCCAATGTGGCAGGATTGGAGAAACAACAGAGACACCTATGTCTCCCTGCCACTGGTGCCTAGAATTATACTGTTCGAGGGAGATTTCTTTACATGTAAGAACAGCTTCTACTTTGACTCAAACACCTTTGAGAAGTTGACATATTGTCCTTTCTCAATGAGTTACAGAGAAGCATGAATTAGTTTAAGTCATCAAAAAGACTTTAATATGGAAGAGACTAGAGACAATGAGAGGACAATGAGGTTAGGTAAGAATAGAGCGAGAGTAGTATATCAGAAAGTAGTTTTAACTGAGTGTGAGGATAGGCAACTTATTCATTTAAATCAACCTGCTCATTTCTAGTGGAATTGCTACAATCACACAGCCTGACAATCCCATTACCTGTGCTAATTTTCTCCTCAGAATCACCATTTCACACTTATCCTCCTCACCTCACTAGTAGCTTTACCTCATACTTCACTGGGGAAATAAAATCAGTCAGATGGGAATGTTCCTATTTCTACAGCTGCCTTGCTCTTTCTGGCCTCGCCTCTGGTGTGGGAAGATGACATGTCCCTGCTCCTCCTGATGACTCTTCCTTCATTTGGTTCTGATCCTGTTTCCTCTTACTTCCTCAGCACTGGATCAGTCCATCAGTTCACAAACATGCTCTAGAATGTCTCTCTAAAAAGCCTTCCTTGGGCCTCCCTGGTGGTGCAGTGGGTTAAGCAATGCACTGTGAAGCAAACCGCAGCCACTGCAGCATGAGTTCGATCCCTGCTGCCAGCCAGGGAGGGGACCCACATGGCACGGCAGACCTCTCCTGCTGTGCCCACTGCTCCCCTCAGCAGTGTACCTCCGTTGATCTGCCTGTTCTGCTCCCTGCTCTGTCTGTGGTGAATCCTCTCACCGCCCCCCTCCACACACACCTCTGACCTGTACCCCAGTGTTTGTATGCATAAATAAATAAATGTAAAAAAAATACAAAAATAAAAAGCCTTCCTTGGGCATGTCTCTCTCTCTACTAATTGACTATAATATTTCCCTACTCCCCTGCCCCCGATTCACAGCAAAGATTGACCAAATTGCCAAATTCATATATTTTGTCTCTATTTCTTCACTCTTCTTCTCTGGCTCCAAAGTCAGTCAAATTAATCTTCCTCCCTAGTACCACACAAAGCAACGCTCAGTGGTCACAGGCTTCCCGGCCACCAGGGCAGCGTCCACTTGCTGCTTCCCTCTTCCCTGTCTGCACAACTCCATGTGAGAGAATGGGCCCCTCTCTCTTTCTTGAAATCCCATATTCTCTGGCTTCTTTGGCACATACTCTTCTGATGTGCCTGCTCTCAGTCTCCCTGGTGGTATTTTTTCCTCTACCTGAACCCCCAAAGTTGGTGTGCTCCACATTTGGTCCAAGCTGCCACTCTCCTTCTTCACAGTGTTTTTTACCAAGGTGACTCCATCTGGCCCCAAATTTGAAAGAACATTCAGTGATGAAAACAAAATAGAAACTTTTTGACAAATGGAAAGGGTTTATATCACACTGGTCCTGGTTGAAAGATCCACTAAACTAGGATTAATAAAGAAAGATTTTGTGCCATGGACCCCTTCCACTATCTAGTGAAGACTACGGACACAATACTGGGCTAGTGCTTGTAAGTGCATTATTGCACAAAATGCATAGGATTACAAAGAAAAATAATTATATCAAAATATAGTTATCAAAATGTTAAACATAATGTCATTTAGTAATACACTTTATTAATCTACTTAATAAAAATATTTACTAAAGTCATCTTAATAACTATCAAAAGTTTTTAATGGTGATGAGAATAAACTAGACTTTGAAGATCTGCAGTATAGTAATACGATATAAAAATATCTGTGATTTCTATTGGGGACTAACTCAAAGGTACTGCTAAGACTGCTGTGGTTTGCTACCTATATTCCTAATTAAAACACATCCTATGTTTCAGTTTAGAGGTTAGTGAAAAGTAAGGCATATTTTTCCTCATCAAGTTCATAGAACTTGTTTACTTTATTCACATGGTATCCATGAATCTGGGCAAATATATTTAAGAATGAAATTGAGCGTTCAAAAACTCATTATTTAAAAGCTATTTTTGACAACTAAGGCTTTAAATTATTAGTTAAAAATGACTAATTTGAAATTATAAAAAAATGAAGTACTAAGTATTCGTGATAAGGAACATAAAAATGTTAAATTAATACCTTCTTAAGGAATAAATAAATCAAGATGGTGGAGGGGGGGGTTACCTTCTTCTCAGCTGACTAGGATATAGACCATCAGGTTTGGTTGCTAGCACATCATGCCCCAGCACACCCTCCTTTTACTAATAGGGTTCTGGAAGTTCCCCTACATGTACAGGGAAGTACTCCACCATTTTGCCAAAGAGTGACAACAATGTCTGAGGTAGTACAAAAACTCCCAGCACATAACAGATGCTCAATAAATATTTCATGACTTACACTATGAGAGTAACACTACTAGGTCAATATCACCATCTGGTCAACCACAGAAGACCATGCCTGTGGTTAAAGATGCCACCCAAGTGCACTCCCTCTAGAACCTTCAGGCTTTGATTCCTGCTTTATGTCTATCAGTCATGTCCCTGCAATAACACGTCTCGATTCTTCAGAGGAATGATGTATTCTTTTTAAAATGTCTTTCCAAGAATACACATTATATCATGCACAATGGCAATGTTTGCTTGAGAAAGAAATCGGAAAAAGACTGGCTGACGCCTGTGTCTATGAAGAACAACAATGGCTCTGAAATTCAGCCCCAAGATTAAAAATAAGCTCACTGAGAAGTGTCAAGTGGGTGGCAGCAGTGGCAAGAATGGAAAGTGAAGAACAAATGAAAATTAATCAAAATCACTGAGGTTCAAGTACTTGGGGAGAAAGAAGAATATGTCCTTTAAAAGCATAGAGATGTGGAATGCTAACAAATGACAGTTTCTATGACTCACTTTGGGGAAACCAAATATTTCATAGTTAGCAAGATCTTGTTAGAACAGAAACACCTATTTTGTGTTTGCCTCATCAGGCCTGGAATATGAAAAGATGGAAAACAAGGTATATTTCTGATCTTTTCCTGAGTTCCTCAGATGTTCAATTTTCCTTTTTATGTAGGGCCATTGAGATTTGACCTTTAACCTTTGTGTTTTTCATGGTCCCCTGTGCACATAGTTAAAATAAACCACTGTCTAGACCTCTTTACCTAAATCTGCTGAGTTTTCACCGACTATGGTCACTCTTGTGAATAACCTTTGGTTCTTAGACCACTTACTAGTTTACATGACAAATGTTCCAAATTGTCCCTGCTTCAGTGTCAAAATCATCTTATACATGAAGTGCCCATTCAGGGATTATTTTTGCATACCAACAGAAGCAATATTTAAATATACTTCTATTTTCTAAAACATAAATTTTTCTAGGAATCATGTAATGATTTAAGGAGAGGAAACTGGTTGCCTAAACCAGCCTTAAACTAATACACATGCATGCACACAAGCACACATATGTACAGCCACATATTATTCACACTTCTCTGCATTGTTAAAAAGGAGTGAATTAAGCAGCAACAAACATGCATAATTCTAGACTATGGCAGCATCTGACATGTGCATCTGAGCTACATTATTTATTAACTTCTCTCTCTTTTATATGAAAAGAATATTTTCAGTAATAAACCCCATTTTGATGAATTCTTTAGATTTATTAATAACTAAAAGGAAAACATTACACTTAAAACACTCAGTAAAGCACTCAAATGTGAACTAAACTTTCTATTTGTCAACTATATAGAATATACACCTTGCAGTTTACAGTCCCTTCATTGCTTTAAATTTTACAGTCTATGACCCTGTAGAATCACAGAATTAAAGTCGTTCTTGTTTGTCTGCACAAGCACTGTGCTAATGATGCTCCTTTTGAATGCACTGTTCAGGTGCAAGGATATGTCCTACCCTGGGGCGAGAGGAACTTCAAACAAGTGCAGACAGTTCCAGGTTACTAGAAACTACTAGAAACAGCATGTGTAGCTGAGTCTCTGTGATGGGAGTTGCCATATAACTGCGCGTTTTCTGAATTAACAACTTAGTAATACAGTCACTATTAAAAATAAATAACAAAAATATGGTCATTAGGAGATGACACAATTGTGTAGAACTTAGACCAACACAAGATTATGTAAAAAAAGTATTTTATCATTGATGTTGTTCAGAATCATCACCATATAGTGATTTTTTCTTTTTTTTTTAAAAGGACTTTTAATTGGTTTTATTATTGATATTTTAACTTCTACGCAGACATTGTTGTGCCTTATTTTCCACACCCATGGTCATGAATAGAAGGGTTCACTCAACACCCCACCCTCTTGGTGCCACCGATTCCAGAGTGTCTGGTAGCTCAGCCCACAAACACAGAAAGTCTTTCTGTCAAAAGCTTGTCTGTTCTCTCTTCATCAGTCTCACCCATTTTAATGCAGAGCAGGTCTTTTATGGAGACAGACTCAGAGGAGGAAGGACTTGCTATCGGTAAATAAATGGGGAGGAGAGCCCATAGAAAGGAAGGCCACTGAGTCCCAAGACTCACTAAGGCATTTCCCATCTCCTCCAAAGGAAGCTAATCTTGCCTTTCCCCTCCCCCAAGGCCCCCACCTGCTCTTCACTTCTGCTCCATCTGGAAACATCTCCCTGACCAGAGGAAGGAAGAGCTGTGCAGTTTTCTTTTGCAGTAGAATTCTAAGCAACCCCCTCACAGGTCACCTGAAAAAAATAATGAGCATGGTGTGTGGTACTGAGTGGGGGTCAGAAGGGAAACCAGCTTTGGCTACAGTTGACCCTGAGGGAAGGAAGCAGGAAGCCCTGCTTGAGGACAGAGGGGAAGCCATCCTCCGGGACGGGCTGTCCTGTTACCTCCTGACCCTCTCCCTAATCAAGAATGCAAGAGTCTGGCTCCAGCTTAGATAGCAGAGCCCCTGCAGCAGCCCTCACCCCCTCTCAAGATTAGAGATCTCATCTTGTGCAAGAAAGCTTCCTTGTGGCTACCGACCCCTAAGTGTTTACACCATGCCCGATGGTGGGCGGATCCCCATGGAACGTCACAACTCCATGAGGGAGGAAACATTCATTGCTGTTCCCATTTTATAGACAGGAAGATCCATATTGGAGTGGCTGACCTGGAGAGAATGGGACCCAGAACGGCATTATTACCCAAGCCTTCTGATCTGCTTGGGTGGTGCTGGCTGGGGTTTAAGTCCACCAAGGACTCTGGCACGTGCAGATACTGAGCATCCGCTTTGAGCTCTTATGGTTGTGCTATCGGGTGGACATTGTCAGGGTCCACCCATGGGTGGTAAGATCCAATTGCTCAAAGAGCAAGATTTAAAAAATGCATAAAGTAAACTTACAGACAACTTACTAGTAAAATATGGGTGCAACCAGATACCAGGTACCCTTCTTCATCCTTTTCATCCAGGTCCACCTGCTATATGTGCCCTTCAAAAATATCCTTCCCATCGGCCCTCCCTAGTGGGCCTTAACAGTGGGTTAAGCAATGCACTGTGAAGCAACCACAGCCACTGCAGCATGAGTTCAATCCCTACTGCCGCTGGGAGGTGATCCACATGGCGCAGCAGACCTCTCCTGCCTCGCCCGCTGCTCCCCTCAGCAGTGTGTTTCAGTCGATCTGCCTGTGCTGTTCCCCACTCTTGTCTGGTGGATTCTCTCACCCCCCACCTCTGGCCTGTACCCCAGTGTTTGTATGCATAAATAAATCAATCTTTTAAAAAAATCCTTCCCATGAAAGAATTATGAGCATGGATGGATTTAGCTCAGTATTGTAATAGGGACACTGTGTAGATTTACACTGCATACTCCATAAAATAGCTTAAATCCATTCAATATGTCTCTTCTTTCAAGTCATAGTTCACTCATTACTCCACCAATTATTTATTGAAAATCTGTGCACCAGCTCTAATCCCAATCTTGGAAATAGGTAGCAACAAAAATACCTGTCCACAAGGAGTTTACATTCTAGCTAGGGGGAAAGGTGTACGCTGGCTAGGCTTCAGTTGCATCACTGCCTTTACCAGTCCTGCTTTGCTTCGTGCCCCCAAGGCTGGTCACATAGCTGACAGCACCTTGAGAGGGAGAGCTGTGGGAAAAGGGGAGCTAGGTGGGGCGTATTCCCAGCAGGAAACTGTAGGATAGAAGGCAGGAGAGCAAGGTACTGTTGTCAGGCTGTAGTTTTGGCACTGCCTGTGTTCCTCCACCCTCTGTCAAAGATCCAGGGGGAGCCCCCTCCCATACCTACAGGTTCTGGGGAAACCCCTCTCTTATATCTACATATCCTAAGGAAGGTCCCTCTCCCACACCCACAGATGTACCAGGCTTTGACACCCCACCCTCAACCTTCTTGCTCCTTCCTGCACTACGCACAATTGCTGCCAACCCACTGTTGACTTAACCTTCCAGAAGGCCTCAGTTAACCTTAAAGAGTATCTTTCCTTTTGGTCAGAGCCCTGCAACATTCAGTAATATAGACAATGAACAAGCAAGTAAGTTACATATCATAATGAGCAAAAAGAGCAACAAGTACAAACATAAAGCAGAGTAAAGACAATAAGGTTTGTGTGTGTGTGTGTGTGTGTGTGTGTTGGTGGGAGTGGGATCATGTCCCTCTTTCTTTCACATTATTGAAAATCCCCTTTCTGTCCTTTACCCTACTTCTACCCAACCTTACTAACTCAACTATCAGGCTATTAGGTTTTTCACTGAGTCCTCAAATGGTCTTATGTGTATTAAACAGGTTAGGCCAATCAGGGTTCTTTCCTTGGTGAGTGTATCTCAGTTTCCCAAGAGTGCCCACCCCTCTCCCATAAGTTACTATCAGGGCAAGGTCATATCATGAATAATCAGCCAGCAGAAATGTTCCTACTACATGTGGTTTGTGAATCACCATGTTATTTTGTTGTTAGTGTAGTTTGTATACTCTAACTCTGGAAAACCTGTTGAAGAAATTCCAAAATGACTCTACAAATTCTGTCAGAATAATAGTAATGCTCTTGGTGTTTCCAAAGTGTCTTTCTCTTTCCCTGCCTTTCTGGTTTCCTCAAAACCCATAGCCTGCCATCTTAGAAGGAAATCAGAGTAAGATTGTTTTCCTCCCATGTTCCTGGAACACTTGCTAAGTATTATTGACTGGCAAGTAACTCTTGTCTTTTTCTGTAAATTTTTTGTCTGTCAGTGATAATGAGTCAAGGATAATGAGCAAGTTTTATGGGTGCTGTCAAAAAGGAGAATGTTTCTGGTAGTTGAGGCCACTGGAGGTAAGCTGTTCTCTGACAGGATTCAGGATATGTGAGTCCAATATGGCACCTTGGAACATGGGCTATTTTAAGCTGAAGGAGTTTGAGAATGTCAGGGGCATGAAGGTCTTTCTTTCCATTCTTCTCTTGGTCCCCTCCCCAAAAGTGGATCCTATGACCTTCATGTGAAAGTGCTCTCCACCTATCCAAAATGGAGGGATACCAAGAAGAACTGAAGGAGCAGACTTTTCTCAGTCTTTTCCAGTTCACTACATTTAACTCACACTGTTCATCCCATAAAAGCTTGCCCTAAATTTCTACTCATCTTGAAACCGTATAAAAACACTCAGGCTTAACTGTTTCTTTGGGTGTTCATTTCTTTATAAAGTCTTCTATGTTACATAAAACTTGTATTAAACACATGTCAGATTTTCTCCTGTCAATGTGTCTCCATCAATTTAATTTTCAAACCCAGCCAGAGACCCTAGTGGATTGAGAAATTTTTCTCTCCTCACCTTAAAGCCATCCATGCAACCTTGGAGCCCACTTGCTCTTCTCAACTAATGAATTGGTGTTGATCAGCATCCAGAGAATCTCATAGGTAGGGAGGAGAGGGTTTCATTCATCAAGATTCCCCAGCCCTTCCTGTAACCTCCCCCCCAGTGTCTCAGCATGGAGTTCAGAATTTTCATTATTAACAAACTGTCTCAATGACTTGTATGAACTAAATTTTTAAATTGAATGATCTACAGACTGCAACCTATCGTCAACCACAACGTGACCATACAGAAGCCTTGTCTTTCCCCAAAATTCACCTTTTCTTCTCCCCCCCCCCACTGCCATTTTCTGATTATGCCAAGGTGAAAGTTTCAGGGGTTCATTACTCCCTCCTTAATTACTGATTCTTTTCTACCAAAGAAAGGGAATCTTGCTTCAACACATTGAGTGGCCAACTTCGAGGTAACTGGGTTAACCAGGGATAGAGTTAAAAGCCGGGACTGAGAATGGAGGAGCATTCAAAGGGATGGAGGGAACATTGGGAAGTGGGAAGGCACTGACTGACTGTCCATGAGCTGAGAGACATATAGTAACTAAATAGATAGCCAACTTTATTTGGAAATTAAACAAATGAGGGGAAAGAGCAAGTTAATAAAAGTGTATTGTTTCTTGGGCTTAATGAAAGTAGTTTTCTGTTTATTTCCTTTTTATACAATCACCGCTAATTCCTATTATTTTTAGTAACTTCCCTTTGAACTCATTGTTTGGAAGCTCAAAAGTGACTTTCTGTAATGGTGGAATATTGTGATGAGGTCCACTAATTAATTTCACTGAATTTTTTTTACTAAAGTAAAAAACTGTAGGTAATATTAAAAAAATCTGAAAACAAATATTTATCCCATTTCTTCTATATGAAACAGATAGTTAATGGAATTAAAGCAGTTTTCCAATCACTTCCATATTATTGGGAGAGCTGTACCTATGTCACTAGTCTACACAGAATAGTTTAAGCTACTAAACTGTTAATAAAATCCTTTGTTTGGGTTCAAAACCAAATAAAATAAAATAAAAAATAGGTTTTTTTATGACTTGCAATCATTTCTGCTCTTGGGCACATCCTTGAACACATCATTCACCCTATAAAAGATTATTAATTTGGCCACTTGCTATTTTTCACATGAATCATTTTCTTCTAGGTGTTTGGTATCAGAAGTTTAGTTTGTGGCCATAAAATAAAAAAAGGTAGAATTTTTTTGTAAGCAAAGGGAAAATTTAACATCCAACACCCCCACTTCCCATCCATACATTCACCTCTCCCTGTGTGTTCCAAGTGACTTTGGTTTTGCAGCCTCTCCCCACCTTACCTATCAGGGAGGAAATAACAACCTTCAGGATCTATCTTGGCCTTAGCCAGCTGGTGACACTCAAAGACACCAACCTCATATTTCCACATTCACAACCCATTCCGTAAGGAATCAAATTAAAACTATTCGAAAAGGTAGAGAAACTTGCTCAAAAGTTGAAGTTCTAAAGCCCTCAGAAGGGGCAGGCCCTTGACTCAAGTGTTTGCTCTGGGCCACAAGTGACTTCCTGCTTTGCAAACAAGAGTTTCAAAGGGCTGATTTTTAGAATTCCAAAGAGCTCTACAAGTCACCATACTTTGAACATGTACACATCAAACTGCACCAGAATCTCAGAAATATTTGGGTTAGATTTTCTTCAACTACACATATTTCAAACAACAACATTATAGCAAAGGAGATCAAAAACAGAGTCTTTCTTCCTCCCAGGGATTTTCAAATTTCAGTCTGACTTAAGCATCACCCAAATAATTTTGGCTCAATTCTTGGTTTCAGGGTCAGAGATTCTGCTGTATGGACCACCCACAGACCAGCAGCATTAACATCATCTGGAAACGTGTTAGAAATGTTAGAAATGCAAATTCATGAGCCCCTCCCTGATCTCCAGAATCTAAAACGATGGGGGTTGAACCCAATCATCAGCATTAAAACCAACCCTCCTTCATGATTTTTTTTAAGCTTATTGCTTATTTATTTTCTTATATCATTGTTCATTTTTGTACAATATTTGATTTCTCCCCTCAGGTGTTGTCTCCATAAATGTTCCACCACCTGTGAATTGTCACCATAGTCCCTGTGCTCTTCCCTCCCTTCTTCTAACTCTTCTCCGTCCTCCTCCTCTGCTGTTTGCCTCAGATCTACAGTTTGCCTGCAAGTTCTGTCTTTTCCTCACCCTTTGTTTGGTTTTCCTATATTTTACCTATAAATTAAACCATCTGGTATTTTTCTTTTTCCTTTAGACTTATTTCACTGAGCAAAACCTCTTTTAGCCCATCCCTGTTGCTGCAAATGGCATGAGTTAACATTTTTGATTTTTTTTTTTGAAACTAGTATTCCATTGTGTATCTATACAACATCTTCTTGATCCATTCATTACTTTTGGGGCATTTAGGTTGTTTTCATATCTCATATTTCATACCTCATATATCATAGCTATTGTAAATTGTTCTCCACCAGTGATTCTGACACAGACAGAAGTTTAATAACTGCTGAGGGATAACATGGCTATTTTTTTTTTCTCATGGTGGTTCTTATTTTGAGGAAACATTGATGCTTGTCCCTAGGCCTAGAAAAGGTGAATCAGAAGCTCTGCCTAGATTCTTGGAAACATGAGCAGACAGGTGAGGGACTGGGTTAGTCCATGGGGCTCTTTCTAGAAAGACATGCAATTATCCCCAGGTAAAGTCGTAATCATTAGAGCTATACATGCAGCTTTACTTCTCTACCACTTTTTTCTCATTTTACTCTTCCTTCTCTGAACCCCCTCAGTGACTAGCAAGTGCCCTGGAAATGCCTTTTTTCTCCACTTCCAGGACCCTCTGACTTCCAGTGTCAAGACTCAAGTCAAGGTCATTCCCTGCACGAAGTTCCCTTTGACTCCCTCTCTGCGTGTATGTATACCTCTACGCCTCGATTCCCTCTGTCAAAGCACTTACCAACCTGCATTATGATTATCTATTTGTATATACTTCTGCTATCTGTCTGGTAATTCTCTTCATTCCTCACCCTCATCTCTGAGGCAGAACCATATTTGCCTACTGTGTGTGCCTGGTATCTAGGGCAACACCCTGCATGAGTAGAAAGGTGTACAATCAGTGTTTGTTATGAATGAGTCCTTGAAGAAGCACACTATTGGAGGTGCTTTAGGTGGTTGAGAGCATGGGTTATGGCGCTAGCCTGCCTGGGTTCAAGTCCTCATTCTACCATTTACCAGCTATGTAAATTTGAGCAAGCTACTTAATCTCTACTGTTTTCTCATCTATAAAATTAACATAGTGGTGAAATTATCTCACAGAGGTGTTGAGTGTATTAAATGAGATGGTCCATGGTCAGGTCCTGGAGCAAACCTGATGAGTACAAGGCCTCTGTGCAGCAACTCAGCGTTAGCAATGAAAAGACCTAAGATGCAGCTGTAGTTAGAAGGTTCCATATAAAGCCTCTTTTTCTTCAGATTTGATTATCTTTATCTAAACTGTTAGTATTTCTTTCTCCTCTTCTCTGGTACAGTATGCTACAAGTTCCTCTACTGCAACTATCAAAGGTGTGTGTGTATCTGTGTGTAGAAAATGTTTTAACTTGTTGATATAGTGTTTAAAAATAAAGGACTAGAACATAAGAGAAAATTGGAAGTGGTTTCAGCCAATCATTTAATTAAAGGTCTTATCTTTGAAGGGTAATCTATAACAATATATAAGGCCCATATATTCTTGAAAGTTGCCAATCATTAAATTATTGATTTAAGTCTCAAGGAAAAAGAGAAACACTGCAAATTTAGTAATTTACTGAAGCTATAAAACTTACACACAAACAGGCAGAATTGTCTGATAAAGTAAGGAGTTATAGATATTATGTAGGAAAGATGTTATGTTTTTAGTTACATGAGTGTTATGAAGATGATAACATCTCTAGTCACATTTTAGTTATATTAACAGCTTGCTTACCTATTTTTTAATATTTATTTTTATTTATTTATGCAGACAAGAACTAGGGTATAAGCCAAGGATATACGGGAGTTGAAAGGACTCACCAGAAACAGAGTGGGGAGCAGAACAGGTGGATCAACTGAAATACACTGCTGAGGGGAGCAATGGAAGAGGCAGGAGAGGTCTGTTGTGCCATGTGTGTCACCTCCTTGGCCAGGGATTGAACTCATGTGGCAGGGGCTGTGATCGTGCTGCTGATGCTGAGACTTTAATCCCTGTGACACTGGGTTAAATTTTTTTTTATATATTTTTCCCATCCTTTCCACTAATATGTTGAGCAAATACTGAACATTTACTGGGAAAATTTTTTTGAGCACGTAATTTGTAAAAGACCATTTCAGTGGCTATAAAAAAGATAAATCACCAATAGATTTCCCAAACTCAAAATTTATTGTCACTGTTGTTTGTGCTGCTGACACTCATGTTGTTTTATTAATTGCTGTCACGCTGACAACCAACTCTGTCACAGCTTTTGTGCTTTTAAAAAATGTTTACCTGCAATTTCATTTCACTTTCACAGTAATCCATGAACCATCTGTTTTCAAGTTAGAGAGGAAGACTTAGGATAAGACAAGGATATCAACTTGCCAAACCTTGCTTAGAGACCACATCAACTGAAGATCAAACAAGAATTTGGAGCAGAATCTGAACCCCAAGCCCAACTCTTGTCACTGGCTAGGTTGTGTTCCAGATAAGTTACCAAGACATAAAAAAAAATGAGAGCCTAAATACACAGTGTTGTGGTGGCTATTTCAAGCAGTATGGAATTTTCTCCCAACATGTGGTCTAGAGTACAGTTACAGATGTAGTCAGAAGAATGTTCCCGTATAAATGAGCCCAGAAGACACAATCAATACCCTACCCAGAGAAATACAGGCAAGGCCTCTTAAGCCACCAGTGGAGACACTTCTAAACATAAACTGGCAGATATTTTCTAATATTGTTAACTCTGCATAATTAAATGCACATCAGACTTCAAAAGAAGCATCATTGGTGCTATCTGGAAAATGTGGATTCTGCAGCACTGTTCTCTTTCCAAACCCCTCCCCACCTTCCCATACATACAAGCCCCAGTTTCCCTGGTAGAACATGAAAACCTGCATTCTAGCAGGTTTCTAGCAGTCAACCTGCCCATTAATGATCCAGACCACACCTAGATAAACTATGTTATGTATCTGCAATATTTTATCTGTCATTTATACTTTCTCTTGTATACATATATTACTTACATTATTACAAAAACCCAAAACAAATGTTTCAAAGAAATGAAATTTATCAAAATAAATTACCATTCACAGATCTTTTCCTCATAGTCCCGTGGGGGCTAGAGCATACCGTCCACTACCCAGGATGAACCTCTGTCCCCCGAGACCATCCCTGCCCTATACACTCCCAGGGAACAGGAGGATGGGTGAGGGTTTTTTAATTATTAATTTATTTTATTTCATTTTTTACAATGTTTGCTTTCTTTTCTAGGCGTCATCCCCATAGAGTTTCCACCACCAATTCACCCACGCACCATCACCAACATCCCTTGTGCTCTTCCAGGATGGGTGAATTCTGTAGTGACTCAGCGCTCAGGCCCATCACCCTATGATCCCACAAGTCTCTTTTAGACCCCTGGGCACTTGGATCTCTATGAAAAGGCGCACAGGTGCAGCTGTGGACAGTTGCTACAAGCCTGGAACTTGCAGGGGACTGGTGACCTTAACAAAGCATTAGTTCCGCTTGACCATGACAACCCACTTCAGGTGCATGAAAATACAGATTTATTCATGACACATTCAGAAATTCTCACTGGGTGGAGATAGAAATACAGCGTAAAATTCAAGTTGTTATCTGTTTCTGCTTTGATCAAGGGATTGGAAGTTCAAATAGAAGTGTTAAGAATTGTAAGTTCAAATTTGAGGAAAATTGAACATTGTTAGCATGTAAAGGTGAATAGTTTAACTTACAAAATAGATTAAAATAGATTTTAAAAATTTACTAATCCATCCATCCTGAAAGTATAAAAATACTGTTGAAGCTTGGGGGTAACTGAAGCTTCTCATTCATAACTGTTGCAAACATACATTGAAAACTTGTATCAGTGGCTGGGGATAAAAAGATGGATCAGATGGCATCCCACTCTCCTAGAAGCGAAGCAGCGCACTGAACACTCTGGAGAACATACCTACAGAAGGCAGGGTGTGAAGGCTTGCTATGGGGACATTGGGAGAGAGATGAGGCTTGCATAAGAATGAGGAGCCCTGCAAAAGGGAAGCATCTGGAGGCATTTAAAATGGGCTTGAGGGCCTCCCTGGTGGCGCAGTGGTTTAAGCAACACACTATGAAGCAAACCACAGCCACTGCAGCACGAGTTCCATCCCTGCTGCTGGCCAGGGAGGGGACCCACATGGTGCAGCAGACCTCTCCTGTCTCCCCACTGCTCCCCTCAGCAGTGTGTTTCACTCAGTTTGCCTGTTCTGCTCCCCACTCTGTCTGGTGAATCCTCTCACCTCCCGCGACTCTGACCTGTACCCCAGCTCTTGTATGCATAAATAAATAAATCTTTAAAAAATAAATAAATAAATAAAATGAGCTTGGACGGAGCGATTCTTCACAGGGGAGGGAGAACGAAGACTCTAGAAGGAGGAATAAACTATAGCAGGACAGTGCTATGGATGGGAAAGAGAAAGGATCCAGATCATGGCAATCAGGAATTTGAGGGAACAGCAGAGGGAAAAGAGCCTAAAAAGAAAACTGAGAAGGTGCAGCCAGGAAAGCAAAGGGGAAGCCAGGAGACTGTGGTGACTCAGACAGAGACAGGACTTGGGGGCTGGTCATAGTCCACAGTGTCATGTGCCATTGACAATGAAGTGAGGTGGTTTGGGACGTAGAGGTCGTGCTGATTCTTGGCAAGTACATTTGCTGAGGTGCTATGTGGGTAGGGCAGACAGGGAGACAGAACAGCAGGGGATGGCTGATGAGACACAAGGACAGGAACATTTATAATTCTCTAGTATTTGTGGTGCCAAAGAAAAATTTATTTTTATTTATTTATGCATACAAGGCCAGAGGCTGGAGTGGGGGTAGGGTGAGCAGATTCACCAGAGACAGAGTAGGGAGCACAACAGGCTGATTTATTGAAATACACTGCTGAGGGGAGCAGTGGGAGGGGCAGGAGAGGTCTGTTGTGCCATGTGTGGGTTAGCTCCATGGCTGGGGATTGGAACTCAGTCCACAGCATTGATAGTGCTGAGACTCAACCCCTAGGCCACCAAGAGACCTACCCATAATTCTTAAAGAATTTCATGGCAAGGAGAAAGAATGTGGAACATATCTGTGGGTTAGAGGAAAACTGCTATTCCTATTGTTTTGAGATGAGAAGGACCTAAGCAGAATTAAATGATAATGGGGAAAAACAATCAGAGAGGAGAGTTGTGAGGCTTATGGAAGGTTGAAAGGGGTGAGAGCTGAGCCCTGGGTGCAGGGCCAGGCTGGCTCTTCCCTTCAGACTGGAAAGGAGAAGGAAGAGATGAAGGTTGAAACATCCTTTTATGGAGTAGGTGATGAGAGGCCAAAGAAATCATTTGGTCTCTGAAAGCAAAGTTGTCTGCTAAGTGTGAGACGTGTGTGTGCACATGTGTATATGTGCGTGCATGTGTGTACTTGGACATGCTTATGCTTTGAGATTTGAGGACAGTGAAGATATCATGAAAGTATCTCAGGGGATAAATCTAGTCTCCCGCTGATTTATCTGCATTCTCACAGTGCATGAGTGTGTATGTCTGCATGTGTATAAATATATCATGTCTTGATGCTTCTTGCAAACAGAGCTTGTGTTTTCCCTGTGTCTGTGGGGTTGATTGAGATCTTTTAACTCATCACATTCCTGCTTTAGCCAAAAAGCAGACTCCAAAGGAAAAAAGCAACTATGGCTTGAGGCAGGGAGTCTTGCTCTGAGAACAGGGAGCTGAATTTGAGTCAACATTTTTAGTAAGATCTCATCGTATGGTAAGAAAGCAGAAATGCCACCTGTTTTGAACAATGTTTGGGTGCATGTTGTCTGAAAGGCCTTTATAGTGAAAAGTATTTTATGCTTTATCACCTATTTCCTGCACACGTGCGCGCGCACACACACACAAACAGGTGCATACACATGTCACAAAAGTGTGAATTTTTTTTTCAGTAGTTTGGAAGTGTGATTTTTCTGTTATGTGAAAACAGAGGAGTGGTGGACAGGAGAAAGGGTTAAGTAAGGATCTCTAGTAATGCTTCCACTTGTTCTTTGAGGAGTAACAAAGAGAGGAAGCACAGCCTTTGTGGAAGGAAATTCCCAGGCCCTACTTCGGACATTCGCAACCTGCCCTGTGAACCCCTGAGGAGTATCTGATAATAAACATTTGCAAACAAAACAATCCATAAAGGCATTTTGACTAAAATTCTTGCATTTTTCACCAAAGGGCTAAGACACCTTTTCCTGTATCTGGAGACCCGGAAAGGGGCCTGGGCATCCACCTGCTGACCTAGCCCAATAATCCTGTCCCAGCTCAGGGCTGACGTCTGCTCTTGCAACTCCCTTTCTCCTGGGGCTCTAACTTGTGCAGGGGCCCCAGCTCCAAATGGGTTACTGGAATGCAGACCGTGGACCCCACACAATGGCCAGCATGTGCAGAATGCAGAATGGAGACCCACCTATTCATCTTCTGTAGCAGACACAGCCCTGACTGTGGTAACCTTGAGCAACAATGCAGGGGCTTTGCCAGGAGAAGAGAGAGCTTGATAAAGGTGTGAAGGGGTGTCAGTGAAGTGTGCCTACTGAGTAACAAATTAAACCTCTTTCTCTTAAGCAACAAAAAAACAAAACAAGTAAAAGCAAACCCCAAAACAACAACAAAAAAACTGCTGGAAATTTGATGGTAAATATGTTTATAGTAGTTTCTTGTAAGGGCACGCAAAGCATATTAAAATCAAAGTGCAAAACATCTAGTTTGGGTCAATTTATTTGTAATGCTGTACTTTATTCCCACATTAATAGGATGTAGGGTTTGTTGCATCCATTTTGTAATAAAATGACAAAGGTCTGGGTGATTCCAGTGTGTATGTGTCTTGTGTGTGTGTGTGTGTGTGTTATATGTTAGGACTTCATATACATGCATTTAGGTTTTTACTATAATAAGTTTGACCACCCCTTATTAATTGCAGTCTAACTGAGGACCTTCGATTGACATCCCCAAGTTTAGATTTTTGTCTAAAAATAGAAAGCTGAGGTTATATTTGAAATGCCATCACTGGTCTCTAGGATATTTTTAGATGAAATGATCATGTGTGTCTACTCATTTGCATCTGCCCTGAGCTGGCGGGCGACCCCAATCCTGACCCCAGTACTTAGGACCATATAGACTGAGGGAGTGACAGGTTCCAGATTTCATCCTAGGTGGGGTTACCATGAGCCTTCCACTCAGGCCTCTTTCTGCCCTTTGTACTCAAACAATGTGCGGAAGTGCTGGCTTGTTAGAGGAAATTCCCAGGGCCACAGTTTGGAAGTTAGACTGTTGCTTTGCTATGCAGGGCAGGCTGATGTACATCTAAAAATAAACATGCTGGCCTGCTGGCTTTCGTGATTTCATCCTGCACCATGGATTATATTTCAAAGGAATTTTATTTTCCAAAAAAAGTGTTTATAAGAAAGCAAACTGGGGGAGAATAATCTCTATCATGGTTTCATTTTGATTTGACAAAGTGTAGTATTTGCCAATACCATTTTCTATTGAAAAGACTCATACCGTTTCCTTCAGGATTTCAAAATAAGATTGAAAAATGCAAAAGCATCTTAAGATACTACCCAAGAGAGATGTGAGGATCCCAAACAGCAAGACTGGCCATTCTTCTGAGTCTGATAAACTATCAGCAAAGCACCCTGGAGCAGCCTGGAGCAGGACAGGACACATGCAGCACCCACCTAAGCAGGACCCACCTGAGCCACACCCCCTTCCCTGGAGGTCCTTAGTCTGCATGGGGCTATTATTAATGTCATTCATTTAACTGAAAAGGAAAGGTGGGCGGAAAACAATGACTGACTCAGAGCAGGCAGACTGCTCCAGCCTGCTCTTTCCTCTTTCTTAAAATCAACTATTCCATTCAAATAGTCCTGCAGTTTAGGCCAAGGAAGAACCACTGATTTGCACTTTTTACAGTTAGATTTCTTCTTGGCTGAGAATACATAACCATCTAGAAATATATGCCTGCATTTTAAAAATGGAGCAGTTATCAGGGTCAAAAGTCTGAGTCTTGCTGTTACTTGCCTTACTTTAGTTTGGCTGATATGGACCCAAACATGGCAATTTTCCATTCAATAGGAATGTGTCTGCAACTCAAGAAGTAACCCACAGTCTAGTCAAAGAGAAACCCAAGAAGAACGGTTTAGAGTGAACTTTTCCCCACCTCATTGTTCTCATTTCTTTTTTGCTTTTTCCTGGAAGTGCAACCTAACTATTGTTGCAAAAATCCTATTTTAAAAAGATGGCAGTAGGTAGGGAGGGCTAGTCAGTAACAAGGCAGTTCCAGTCACTCTCTAACCTGATGACTATTTTTTTTTTTGCAGACCTTCACTTGGTGGCTTGGATTGAGGCCCTGACATCACAAGACTCTTGGTAGCTTTGAGCGGGAAGGACCTTGAGGTCATCGCCCCGACTCCACCCAGCCCGGGCATCCCTTTGGGAACACCCTTGCCTTGGTCTTCCAGGGTGCTGGAGCACTGCCCGGGACAGGGCGTTCACCACACCACAAGGCAGCTAACCCATTTTTAGATAATTCTGATGGTGGGTAAATCCTTCTGCATACTGAGTTAAAACCTGTTACCCTATTATTTCCACTCATCAGTCCTCTGTTGACCTCTCCTCCCACACAGAGCAACCTTTCAATATTTGAACTCTGCCTCAACGTGCTGCAAAATTGACCTCTTACTTCCATGTCCTCAGTTTCCTTCAATGACAATTTTCTCACTTTCACCAACTTGCCCAGTCTCCTTTTAAGACCAAGTGCATTTTTAGAGGCTACAGATGACCTAATATTCACAACATGTAGTTAATTGATCTTTTCTGCACTCTTGTAGACTAAATATTGTCAGCATCTTCAGAAACAAAATTGAGAATATTGTTTATTCAAGGAAGTAGCAGAGGGGGAATTCAAAAACTAGGTCTGCATTTTTTCTGGCTTACCCCATGATTGTTTAAAAAAGAAATGTTGAGCCAGGTAGAGTCAATGTTAATAATATACATTCTGAGGGCTGTGGCGAGACATTAGAAACCTTTCATGCAGGTTAATATCCTTTGCTCTTACGTGTGCTTACTAATAGAGATTAATGTTCATTTGAGCAGTAAGGAAATGAGCAAGAGAAGATACTTCAGCTGCTAAATGGCAACTATAGACAAGGTGGACGTACAGGAAGTATGGAGATTGATGAGCAAAAGATTGATGAGCAACAGGAAGCAAGAAGGAATTTAGGAAGCATCTCTTTCTGGAAGCTTTGGGTAATGGGCGAGTAAAGGAATGATTGCTTGAGAGAGCCTGAACAATTTATTTCGGCCTAAGTCTGGTGATTATGGCTGGAGAACATGTAGAAAGTATTTGTTCTCTCCCACTGTCCATGCTTGCCACAGGGTACAAAGCTGGGAGACAAAGTTTGCTACACCTTGTCCAACATTTGCATCAGGTATAGTCTGGTTAAGCCACAAGTCTACAGGTGGGGAAAAAAAAGGCCCACATGTATTCAGAAGGGAGACCTCACAGCTGTACCATAAGGAGTGTTAGTGTACGTGTCTGCATATTGGTTTACAAGCTTCTAGATTTTTCCTGCACCATTTGGTGAAGTGATATTTTCCCCCTTCTTCTGGCTGCTCTCCAAAAGCAGAGGTTATCAGAGAACAACACTGTCTCCCTCTTCATCTGCCTACTTCAAGCCGGTTCTCTACCCAATTCAGTGCCAACTGGATTCCTCTTAGTTGCAGGACACTGCATCCTAGATGCCACTGCCATACAGTGCTCCATGGAAGGCACCAAAGAAAAATGCTAATGGCTCCATCTGAACATGTGGGCATAATGATGCAAAATGTCCTTGAGATCCCATCTTCCCCAGTCTGACCCAGAGGACCACAGAGCATGGCCTCAAATAATCAGGGAGTGTGACTATTTGTGAGTATAGAGCCTCCCTCAATACTTCCTTCTCTGTGTACTCATGAAGCAAGGACTTCACGTCCTTCTAACTATCTGTCTTCTTCACCATTTGAGAGAATCAAGATTCAGATAATGGAAATGGAACCACCCAAGGTCACACAGAGAGTGATTTGCAGGTGCAGGGTTAAACCAGGGTCCCAAAACACAGCTCAGCTTTCTTCCTACTAAATCTCATTGCCTTCAAGCTCCCATGCTTTTACTGGAATATGAAAGCATTTATAAGAGATCATACTTCCTCAGTTTTCTTTGATATTTTTAGAGCAAAACAGAATAGAGGATGGTAAGAGTGTACCTCTACATGGAGATTGCATGGAAGCAGGATCCACATTTGTGTGGTTGCCATGATATCCCTAGCATGTAGCACAGGGTCTGGCATGTGGAAGGTGTTTAGTACAAGTCTCTGACTTGGAGTGGTGAAGAATGAAAGACACCAATAGAAGAAACACTTAATGGGAGAAGTTATCCATAGAGACGTAAATAAATGGATTCTAAAAGTTGGTGCATTCTAGGCACTTAAAATACTTAGTTAAAAGATGAACCCAGAAGAAACTCAGAAAGGGGAGTAGAGGAAAATGTTACAAGAATTGATCGTCTCCCTGGGAAACCTCTAACTATAGATTTCAGTGTGGTAGTTTGAGTTCTTTTGACAATACATCTGTTCACTCACTCATGAATAAAATAAACAGTGATTGAGCACAAGTTATGTGTCTAGCATTGCTTCAAGTGTTATGGATTCAGAAATCAAAGACTAATCATTCCTCAAAGATGAAAACAAGCATAGCAAACATCATTTTATATGCTGAGGGCTATGACAAAAGAATTTTACCAAGTGTCATAAAATCAGACAGGAGGGGCACTTGGTATGCTGTGCACTGGATGAAAGGGGAGGAAGAAGAAACCAGGCTGCAATAGGTAGTTGGAGAAGATGAGTGGAGGAATTCCAGACAAGGAGAGTGATGCATTCATTGGCACTCTCACTGGGGAAATGGAAGGTGTTTGGTACCACTGGAGCCTCAGTAGTGAGGGGTGACAGGACACTGGATGCTGCACTGGCAGGATGATAAAGGAGCAGTGCTTGAAGGTCTTGTCTACCATCCTTAAATTGGGGCTTCTTGAACTTTAATGTGCAAATGAATTACTCAGGGACCTGGTATGAAAATGCAGATTCAGTATATCCGGGGAGGAGATGAAGAATTTGCATCTCTAATAAGCTCCAGAGTGATGCCTGAGGCACCTGGTCTCTGATGAACCTCACTGTAGGAAAGCCATAAGCAAATGGTGTGCATGGAAATAGTTCACTGAAGAGAGTGATTTAAGAATTACATTTTCTGGGACCTCCCTGGTGGCACAGTAGGTTAAGCAACACACTATGAAGCAAACCTTAGCCACTAACCTTAGCCACTGCAGCACGAGTTCGATCCCTGCTCCTTGCCAGGGAGGGGACCCATATGGTGTAGCAGACCTCTCCTGCTTTGCCCGCTGCTCCCCTCAGCAGTGTGTTTCAGTCAGTCTGCCTGTTCTGTTCCCCGAACCCTGTCACCTCCCATGAGTGGCCTATACCCTAGCTCTTATGTGCATAAATAAATAAATCTTTAAAAAAATTACATTTTCTGAGAAGTTTTTAGTCATATGTAGAGGAAAGAATGGAGGGAGGCTGAGCTAAAGTGCAATTCACAAATGGCAAGAAATTTTCGGCGCCCGAACTAAATATGCTGGGAAAGAATAGTCAGTGTTCAATAAATAGGTAAAGATTTACTGATATTTAGTGACGTTGCTATAAAATGTTTCTCACAGAGAAAGGATTGGTTGTGAGAACACAAATGATACCAAAAAAAAAAATCTAGAGAAATATATAGTTTGGTTTGAATAAACTTTCACCCCTCTAAGTCTCACTCAACATGTCATCTTGAGCCCCATTAGTGACTAACAAATGTAGGCAACACCCCCCCTGCAGACAATTATCACCAAAGAAATAAAACCAGCATTCTCAGTCATCACTAATATACATGGTCACTACCTGTATCTAGTTTCAGGACAACTCAGGAAGAGCAATTGTTTCATAGAAAATTCTGGAAAAGTAACATGGAAGTTCACCAGATCCTGAATAAATTGATTGTTCCTTTACTCATAACTCATAGGAAACCTGAGGAGAAACACTTTTTCTATTTCTTATAGAAAGTCCTCTGTCAACTCCAGAACATCTATAACTAAAAGGAAAAACTCAGAAATGAGTAAAATAGAAGTCATTTTAGGAATCTAGTTTGTTGAAAAGAAAAGGCAGTGTTAAACTTTTTCCCCTGAGACAGAAGCCCAAAAAAAGCAGCTTCTAAGATAAGTCCTCTTAAAGAAAATAAGAACTGGCTTTATGGATGTCTGTACTATGGTTGGCATTCTTTATCAAAAGACGTACAAATTCCGAAAACCCAAATGTCATCTCTCCTTTTGCAATTTTTCCTCCCAGTCATTTAAATCCCAGTCATGAAATACAGAGATCTAAATCATGAAGTCAGTTACCAAAGTCATGTGGACACACACGTCTACTTCAGAGCAGCTGGATTCACCATTCAACAAGACAAAATATAATAGTGCAGGTACCTACCTTTTTCTTCTGTGATTTGCAGGGTCCTGAAATTTAACCCTGTGCTGGAGATCTTCCCAAGAACCCCCTTTGTGAGGTGACACTTAACGGCCTTCCATTCACTCCCAAGAGGGTGGGGTTTCACAAGAGCAGACTTCTGATCCTGAGGCTCAGGCGGGCTCTGGACCTTAGGAAGCAGAGGTGAATTGCCGTCTGTTGACTGCTGCAGGAAAGAGCTGAGAGACACAGAGTTGCTGGAGGTGGGGGCGGAGGCTGGGGGAAGGGAAGTGATATGGAAACCGTAATAAATAAGAGATCCTCTCCACATGATTTCCTGTATTTAGGGCCTGTTGCCTCTCTCCAGGCTCCCTAGAGGAAATAAGAAATTTAAACTTGTCCTTTGGCCACTGGAACAAAGAGAATAAACATGCTAAAAACCATGAACATGACAAGAGCAGAGCAGAGCAGCAGGCAGAGACCTGATGGGCCAGCTAGCTTTACCTTTTACCAAGTGCCTGCTTCCTCAAGTTTCTCCAAGTGTTTAACTCTGCAAAAGTCAAGGATGCTCTCGTCCTCTTCCACTGGGCTGAAGAATATTCTGGCTATAATCCAAATGTCCTGGGGAGAGGTAGGTAAGAATAGGCCTGAGCAGAATCTGTTTAAAAAAACTAAGCAGAGACCCCCTTGGTTGTCTTTGGAAATGCTGATGATAATCTGTTTTAATCTTGGAACTGCTCCTAAAGTCCTCAGGCCATTTCCCCCTATGATTGAAAACATTATCTGAAGGCCTCCATCAAGAGATGGATAGAAACAGGAACCCCCACATAATTTGTAGGGCTTAGTGCTTAATGAGAAATGCAAGGCTATTTACTCAAGAAATAGTGATTTCAAGATGGTGACAGCAGAACATTAACCCAAGTGTGGGGGCCCTTCTAAGTATGGAATGCTTTCAAACGTTTAAGTTGTGTAGCCCTAACTCAATCCTGGTTGTAGGAAGAAGGTTGGAGCTATGGGTGTAAGAACCGAGGTAAGCCTGACTTATTAGGTGCATGAGAGGGGTCCAGGAATCAGAAAAATGTTTCCTGGAGGAGGGGGACTCCAAGGAATGTGTCTTGAGGGAAGGCACATTTGTAGAATGATTTAACCAACTGAGCTATCAAAGAGCTTGGACAACACCATTTTTTTTCAGCAGGATGAAGTCAGCATGTGACTAGTAGGCACTCAAAAGCTAGGAGGGGTGGCTAGTACTCTGTATGAGTGTGAACAGGCACAGCCATATCACTGACTTAAAATCACACCAGTGCTTACCTTGCTGACCTTTGGCTCTCACCTCCTATCCTTTTCCCTCCCCAAAGCCAGGGATGCTATCTTCTTGAAATGATTCACATGTTTAAATTCTTTCAGTTACCTCAGAATGAAGCCAAACATTTTAATGCATCTCCCAGTCCCTTCAGGACCTGGCACTGGCTAACCACTCCCACCTCAAATCCACATCTTTCTGCTTTGTCATCATCCCTTTCACTCCACAAAGGAATCATTCTACAAATGTGCCTTCCCTCAAGACCCACTCCTTGGAGTCCCCCTCCTCCAGGAAACATTTTTCTGATTCCTGGACCCTCTCATGTACCTAATAAGTCAGGCTTACCTCTTCTGTAACACTCAAAACTCAAGGCAATGAAGGCCTCCTGTCTCCTTGCCCCTGTGTCTTGTAGGGACATTAACGTCACAAAATCAAGGACCACATCCCCAGACCTCAACTCAGGAGAATGCAAATAATGTAAGACAGTGTTAGTAGGAGGAGCATGATTAATTGCAGTTATCTTCTTTTTGGGGAAGGATATGTATGTGACTAAGAAGAAAACTTAAGATTGTTGTTATGGTTTTGCAGTTTAAACCCTGGCAAACAAAGTGAAGCAATTTCACAAGTGATATTGGAGTGTTGCTGTTTAATATTTATGAAAATGCCAACTTGTCATGTGCTGTACATATTTGTTCTCATAGGGATTCAATTAAGGGTAGGGGGCCTTTGTTTTATGAATAGGACTTGTTCATAAAACCAAGCTCTAGATATGGCGGCTGAAAGAGGGATAAAACTAGTAAAGGTGCAGGAAAATGGAAAGGTGTTGAAAGTGAGAGAGCTGGGAGGTGGGAGGAAAGGCAGGGAATACCAATAGGAGAGAGCAAGGAAAGAGGGAAAGACAAGAGAGGATGGCAGAAAGGGAGGAGAGATATAGACAGAAGAGGACAGAAGCACAAGCATCTGCCAAAGGCAAGAGAAGTAATCTTCACTTGAGAAGTAATCTCTATCACTGAAATTTAAGAACCTATATTGTGTGTGTTACTTCAGTAGCTCTTCTCTAATACATTATTTATAATGATTTCAAAAACCAATTGTTCAAATAATAATAAAAATAAAACAAAAAATTTATTAAATACTTATTATATACCAAGCCCTTGACATAAATTAATTACATAAATCTCCCAACAACAATCCTGCAGAATGACTGCAGTCTTCCCTTATCATAGCCAAAGGGATGGGTGGAATTCCCATCCATGTATTGTGGAATCCATCAAAGCCCAGGATTCCTACCTTACATTTTTCTGGAATGCTCAAGGAAGGAGACATGAGAGCTATGTCCGAGTCATCCCCACTGAAGGCTGTACAGGCATAGTTCACCATCAAGTCATGAACCTTGCTTCCTGCCTTTGAACTTTACATCTTTCATTTCCTTTCCAGAGTCTTCCAATATCTCTTTCTTTCCTTCTTTCTCTCTCTCTCATGATGTAAAGAAATTGATTTCTTTGTTTTGTACCTGTTCATCCAAATGCCTAAGAAATTTCTGCTATCACCTCCAAAGTGACTTAAAAGAGGCATCTTCTAAAATAAGCATCCATCTTTATGCCACACCATTAAAAGTGTGCAGTACTTTCTTTATCTTCTGAATTAATTTTCTTTTTTCTGTTAATTGGTGTAGTGTTCCTTTACAACACTGTATGTGATTGAGAGGTACACTACCACACCACTTCGGATATATTTCATCACACCACACCCAGCACTAAGGTACCCATAATCCTTCACCATCATTCATTGGGTTCTCTCCATACTTTTCTCTTACCATCCCCCCTTAGTAAACTTATCCTACAGATATATTTCTAAAGCTTGTTTTTGACTGGTTTTAATTGACTCATTGCTTTGTTTCTTTATATTCCACATGTGAGTGAAACCATTTGGTATTTATCTTTCTGATTTTGACTTATTTCACTTAGCATAATCCCCACCAGCTCCATCTATGTAATTATGGATGGAAAGAGTTCACCTTTATTTATTTCTGATTAATATTCCATTGTGTATAGATACCATATCGTCTTAATCCACTCATCTGTCCTTGGGCACTTAAGTTGTTTCCACAACTTCATTATTTTTTTAGAGAGAGATTTATTTATTTATGCCTACAAGAGCTGGGGGACAGGCCAGAGTTGCAGGAGGTGAGAGGATTCACCAGAGACAGAGTGGGGAGCAGAACAGGAAGATCCACTGAAATACACTGCTGAGGGGAGCAGCGGGAGAGACAAGAGAGGTCTGCTGTGCCATGTTGTTCCCCTCCCTGGCTGGGGATCAAACTCATGCTGCTGTGCCACAGATGCTTCACAGCACGACACTCAACCCACTGTGCCACCAGGAAGACCCCATAACTTAATTATTATAAATAAGACTGCAATGAACACAAGAGTGCACATATACCTTCAAATTAATGTTTTTGCATTCTTCAGGTAGATACCTAGGAGTAGAACTGCTGAATCACATGGTAGACCTATTTTTTAATAATTTGAGAAATCTTCATATGCTTTTCTCACCAACAGTGTACAAACGTTCGCTTTTCTCCACATCCTCACTTAACCAACACTTGCTGTCTCTGAACTTTTTGATATGAGCCATTCTCACAGGTGTGAGATGACTTCTCATTGTAGTTTTGATTTCCATTTCCCTGGTAAGTGATGATGAGCAATTTTTCCATTAGTCTTTCTACCTCACCTCTATATCTTATCTTTGTGATTAATAATATCTTATCTTTTTGTTGTATTTTAAGTATCTTGACTACACCTTAACCAACTTTGTATTCTCTTTGTGCCATACATTTATTGAATAAAGAAATTGGTAAGAGAATGTTGGAAGGCATGAGGACAGGACTGCATTTAAGACAGGTAAATAACAGGAAAGACTGGTTTCTATCAATGACTGGAAAAAGCCAGATGACCCTAGACTGGGAAGTAGAAAAGTGCACAGAAGTGAAATTCAGCCAGGTCTGAAAAGTTCTGTACTATTTCCAGAACTCACCGCCTCTTTACTAAGACTACAAAATGTATTCTGTAATTGATCATGGGGTATTTTCCCTTAATCTTTTTATATCTGGAATGATAAATGTGGGAAAAATAAACTACCATCAAGATCTCCCTGGACTGAAACTCCCACTTCAGGGCGTGGGCAGTGCTAGGCTGAAACCACTTCCTCTGGTTTATCATTGTTGAAATGGCCTTAAAGCTAATGTTTCAGTTCATTCCCAGGAGATGATTTATATTCTCTCTGCCTCAGTAAGCTCTCATTTCTTCTAAAAGAAGCAATAATTTTCAAATCAACTGGAATTTCTAAAATCATGCTCTTTATTTCTTTTTGAGAAATGAAGAATATTCCTGATTTAACACGCTTTGTTCCTAATTACCCCCAGAAACTTAGGAAGAAAAACCTGCTTTACCACTAAATATTTGACAGATCTTTTCCAGTCTCTGTGCTGGGCTTTTTTCCCATCACTAGAGACAAATAAAATTACATTCTGGACCAAGCATCGCACAGCCTAAGCAATTAAATAATTTCATAACTGCCCTTTACAGGTACACCATTCTTCCCAAATCACCATATGTTTACCAATCTGAATGCTCTCTAAAACACTTCCATTTGGGCTTTTATGGAGGCTTTATTACATCAACATGACTGATTAATTCATTACCTATTGGCAATTGAACTCAACCTCTAGTCATTTTTCCCTTGGTTTCCCTTGCAATGGGTCCCATCTTAGATCTTTCCCAAAAGTCACTTCATTAACATAAGAGACACTTTTGCCACTCTCAGTGCTTTGGGGCGAGGCGGAGTTGTGAGACAAGGGCTGTAGAGGAAGACAAAATAGGTATGAAAAAATATTTTTTAATCATTCCCAAAATATATTTTCTATAAACTATAATTTCACAAATTTATGATAGAAATACTTCAACCTCTTAATGTTGACAATTGAAAGTTTGAAAGCAACTTTAATGCAATTTGGAAGGTATTTTTATCTGCTTTTGTTGCAACTATTTCCCATATTCCCATGTGCAACAGAAATACAAATAAGCAGCTTACTAGTCACCAAAAAAAATTATATTCCAAATCATAGTCATCCATATATGAATGCAGAATATTTTTAACCAAAATAAAATTCTTAGTATAACAATAATAGATGCTATCATTTATTGATTACTTGTTATATACTAGATGTTATATGGGATTGAGTGATATTATTTCACTCAATTCCGATATAACAACTGTGAAAGTTGAATGCAATGACTTCTATCTTGATAGGAAACTAGAGCTCGAAGAGATTGTGTAACTTGCTCATTTTGCTCTGCTCTAAAAATATAGTTACTTTTTGACTCCTATGTAAATATTGAATAAATGAATGAAAAGAATGAATGAGTAAATATACAAACTTGTGGTTTCCTAAAACAGTCCATATTACCTACACAATTGTTCATATGCAAAGAAAAATAAGCACAAAACATAATTACACTTTTAGTAATAAGACCATATAGAAAATTAATAACTTGGAATAAAAAAGATTTTTATATTGAAGTTTGATGTTTGAAAGGAACTGACCTAAACAGAGGGAAGACACGCTCACTTTGGAGACATAATTCTAGTCATTTGAAATTTGAGTCTTATTTCACTCAAAAACGTTTGGTTCTACTTGTCCTTGATATTAATATATCTACTTCTTCACTACTTTTGTTTTTATCATCATTAAGTAGCATTATTTCTTATTAATATAAAACAGATTAACAGAACAGAGAGATTAATCTCATATGGATGGAGGCTCCATATATATGGAACCTAGAGAAATGACTAGAACATTTTGCTTTATGTCCTTTTTTGGCAAAAAAAGAACTCAGAAGAAAAAAAGTTTGGACTTACATTTTACCAAAGTCTGTTTATGTTGTCTAAATTCCCTACCTCTGGCATAAGGATGCCTTCTATCTTTCTGTGACAGAGAGGGCAACCTTTCAAATGGGTACTTCATTGCCTGCTTTCCAAGACAAAAAAGTGTTACAGTGTTCTTTTTTACTGGCTATTTCTTAAATAAATTTAGTTAAAAATAATCAACACGCCAAGGTGTACACTTTGGGGCAACTTGTTCTGAATCTCATCAATGCAAGTTTCCTTTAAGCTATTATGTAGAACAAAAACTAATCATACCTAACTACAGGTGGCAGAAGTCCAAAGGCAGTGGCTCTCCACATTTTATGTCTTAGGATCTGTTGTTGTTATTACAGATTCTGGATCAAAACTTGATAGCAGAACTAAAATTCCAAATAGCAACTCTCCCAACCATTCATATATACTAAGGAATTTGATTTGTTAATATATACTGATCTTTATTGATCTTACATTTTAAAGATATCAAAATGTCAATTACAGTTGATAAACATTTCTATGACTTGAAAAAAGTGATAAAATTATATTAAAAAAATCAATTCATTGTTTAAGTAGTGTTTTAAAGGCACAATAGTGCCATTTGGAAGGAAATGTGTTATTCTGACTGAAATACAAGCAAATTTCCTTTAAGTCTATAAAAAAGTGTACTAATAATGTTTTATGTGCAAATGGAGTTTGAGAAAAATAGCAATTTATTAATATTACTGAGTATCCTTATCTTACCTTGTCTCTTTTAGCAATTCCACCACCATGTTGCTCTCCACATTACCTATGCAATTGTTCATATGCAAAGAAAAATAAGCACAAGAAATAACTACACTGTTATCTTGAAGTACCAATAAAGAGAAGCCTGAGGCACAGTGCTTGTTGGGGCAGTGGTAGATTCACAATCTGATAAAAGCAGGTATCATCAAGGCAGAGATATGGAGAACAGGTCCTAGACCCAACAGGTGTTCAGAAACTGATGAGAAGGGTAGAAATGGGTGAGTGTTCAAAAGTCTGGTGGAAACACAGTGCCAGGAGAGTCATTAACACTAAGGGGACATGTGGGCAAGACTAGTAAAGGAGCAGACACACAGACACCTAAACCCCTAGGAAAGGTTGGTCCTTGACTTTATCTGCCTTTATTTTTCTCACCTAGTTCCATATGCCTGTGGCCCAGAGCTGTGCAAAGGAGGCTGTCTATGCCAAAGAGGAGAAGCATCAGTTCTCAGAAGATGATTGGGAAAGAATTGCACAAAATAATTGGGAAGGCAAAATAATACTAAGAAGCTAAATTATTATAGGTGAAAAGAAGAGTCTTAAAAGCACCTAATTCACAGTAAGGAATGAAAGATATTAACTAACAAAAAGATTTCTTGCCCACCCACCTTTCACCTGAGGAGCATTTGTCCCAGACTGTCAGTCTTGGGTTCTTGGGAGTAACTGATAAAAGAGAATGGTGACTGGTAGTCAGAAGACAGCTTGAGACATGTTGAATTTCAGAGGATTGGTCAAAATCCAACAAGTGGACCAAAAAACAGATTCAAGTGAAAGAAATTGAGGAAAGGAAAAAAAGGTAGATATTTCAGGTCAAATTTGGAGCGGACATTTTGGGGAGAAAGACCAACCCTGTGGGCTTGTTCCTGGATAGGCCCAAGAATAAACCTGGAAAATCATATATTTGCTGTCTCATTATCTAAGATATCAATTAAGCTAACTGTTTCAGTATCAATGAAGCAGAACAAGTGAGAGAAAAATATGAAGTGATTCATTAACAAGAATTGGTTTTTGTATTGTGGGAACTAAGTAGGCAAGTCTGCAGTCAACAAGGCAGGCCATCCAGTCAGGAGGAACTGACTAAACTCTCAAGCAGAGTTCACCAGAAGAAGTTCTTCATCCTCAGAAACCTTAGCTCTGCTCTTAAAGCCTTTTGACCAACAAATCAGTTCCACCTAGATTATCTAGGATGATCTCACTTACTTATAATCAACTGATTATAAGCATAAACTACATCTATAAGGTACCCTTTGGGCAACATCTTGATTATTTATTTGATTGATAAGTAGCCAATAGCCTAGTTAAGTTGACACAGAAATCATCCCCTTGACAAGCTATTAAACAAAATACATAATGACTAGTTACCTTGACAGCTATCACAATGATAAGATATTTAAAAATGTATTAAGAGTTTCTAAGTGACTGATAAATCAACAAAACATCAAAGATGGTTTGAAGTAATTACTACCTATTTCTGGGTATTCTCTTGACCAGTCAGTAAAGTGTGGATGATTAATAAATACATATATGTAATTTGTGATTTATGCATTTATTTCATTAAATTTTTTTCTTGCTTTAATTTCAACAAAATGACTTATTAAATTGTTATAATCAAGATTTTGTTCTATTGATATAATATTGACTTAAACTTTTTTGAGTGACAGTTTCTAGAAATATAACTTGATTTAAATTTGAAGAACTTTTTCTCTGTTGGGGACGTAGCAAGAAGAAATTTTAATAAATATATTAAAGCAATATTTCAATTAATAAATAATGAATTTTATATATCTTGCTCAAATGTTGTAATGGAACCACATAAATTAGCATAATACTAAAAGGTATTTTAATTCTATATAAATTTTTATCACCTACTATGGGAATGAGTTTATCCTTTTTGATTGCTGAATAGTATTCCATTGCATATATGGACCACATATTCTTGATCCAGTCATCCATTTTGGGGCATTTGGGTGTTTTCCATATCTTACCTATTATGCATAGTGCTGCAATAAACCTAGGGGTGCCGGTATCCTTTTGAAGTAATGTTTTTGTGTCCTTTGCTAACCCACAATCTTTAGTAGGCTGGGGGAAAAGTTTTAAGATGGTACACACAGGTGCTGAAATCAGCAAGGTGGCATGATGTTGCCAAATGTTGCTAGCCACTATTTAGGTGCTTTTCAGACTGGTACCACTCTGCTGGGTCCCTGGGCCAATAAGTCTATTTATAAACCCTTTAAGGGTAGGTTGTCCATTCCTTGTAGTTAATAGATTTTCCTGGAGATTTTTCCCCAACAAGCACTCAATGCTGATACTCAAGGGGCTTGTCTCTGCTGTCTAACATTGAAAAAAAAAGTTGGTGTGTCCAATGAAAAACACTGCCCTTTTCTACTCCCCTGGGAAAAGTTTTGCCTCTTCAGAATCCCACACCACAGAATTGCCACACCCTGTCCAGTTTATCTTCCTCTGTGAGAGTTTATCTCTGTCTTTCTTACCCATCTTAGTGTTGAGCTTGTATCCTTTGTTTTGAGATCTCTGTCCACTTTTCAGTTGTCTTTCCTTGTAAATTATTCCACATGTAGTTATAAATTTGTTGTGTTCATGGGTGGGGGGTGAGTTCTATTTCCTCTGAAATAGCCATTCTGAACCATTCACCCTGATCCTTTCTTTTATAAGATTTTGTCTCATAGTTCATACCAAATAAACAAGATTTATTCCAAATAACGAAATAATGCAGGCACTTCTTATTCAAACTTAATTTAATTTTCTGTTGAAGACTACAATCTGCTCTTTATTTGAAATATTTTTTGCTATTTCACATACATCTGATTTCTTGTCTAAATTAAATTTTGTCTCTCTAAAAGCATTCAGTTAACATTGTTATGAGGTGTCTTAAGGATGACTGCATAGCCAAATTTGATACTGGTATCTCCAGTTTTTTCTGTTTTTGCAGATACAAACAATAATATATATAACCTTTAATTTGTTTCATAGAATGACTTTGTTATCCACAGGTGATAACCTGTCTCCTCATAACAAATTCAAATTATGTTGAATGTTCCAGTTTATGTGATTTTTCTTCTCCTAAATACAACATTAGATTTTAAAAATCAGTGCTTAAAATTGAGAGTGGTTTTATCAGCTTTTGATTAAAATTGAATTTCTTCTTGCAAAAGATGATAACCAATAACATTTGTAAATTTTGACTTCTTGGGGTCTCCCTGGTGGTGCAACAGGTTAAGCATCACACTATGAAGCATCCACAGTCACTACAGCAAGAGATCCATCCCCTGCCAGGGAGCTGACCCACATGGTACAGCAGACCTCTCCTGTCTCTCCCACTCCTCCTGTCTCGCCCACTGCGCCCCTCAGCAGTCTATCTCAGTCAGTCTGCCTGGTTTGTTCCCTGCTCTGTTTCTGGTGAATCCTCTTACCTCCCCACACCTCTGGCCTGTACCCCAGCTCTTGTATGTATAAATAAATAAATCTTTTTAAAAAATAAATAATAAAATTTTACTTCTTTATTTTTTCATCTAGTACTTTTAAAATGTCCATGCTAATATAGGTGTTCAAAGACATAGCACTTTATAATCTAGTTGACCTAAGATATGCATACTTAAAAATTTCCAGTACTAAATGTTGTTTTATTGCTTATATGTCACAATCTTTTTTAAAATTTTCCATTCTAGATAGCGATCATTTGTTTCATTATTTTTAGAGATTTTATACCTGCTTAGCCATTTTAACATCAAATTTCAAAACCATTTTTACTTAACCTAGACATTTTCCACTGTTTTCTGTAAATATTATTCTATTATTGCCATAAAACATCATTATGCTTGCATAAATATTGAATCTAATATTATTTTTTTCAATAATAACAGTCAGTGTCCAATTGTTTATTTCAGTGGTTAAATACTATCAACTGTTTTCCATTTATTCATTTTTAATTCAGTTCTTATAGTTGTTATTTATATATTCTTTTTTTGGTGAATAATTTAACTCCTTTTTGTTGAGAGACTTAGAATTTCCAGTCACACATATTGGTCAAAGTTGATCTTGAATGATTGATAGAAAAATATGCACCAATTATATTAAAATACTCTGTCTTTGAATTTAGAATATAAAACCTAGTATAGTGAGGAAGGCAGAAATTTTGTTTTGTTAAAATACCCAGAAACTTTAATGCAGATGTCTGTGAATAAAAGTTTTAAGGACATCTTTAATTGTGTGCATTAGAATCCAGTTAATATTTTTGTCTGTAAATAAATGTTTAGAATACAAAAGTCACTTTATCAAGTTATTCATATTACCAAAAATTCAAAATGTATAAGCTTTTTCAACATTAGTTCTATTTATTTCCAAAGATCATATATTCTTTAAAGTTAATTTGCCTGTGATGCTGGAATTTTAGCCGTATCTGAGTATCATCCCATCTTCTCTTGTATAACCCTCATGCTAATAACCATTCCTTCATAAATGAACACCTAGCTCAAACTTTGACTCATTCCTTTTCATCAACTTATGATGGATGTTAGTTGCAAAGTCTTACCTCAGCAATATCTTTCCTACCTGCTCTCCATTTTGCAGTCACTATGGGCATTTCTGTTTTGGGACAATCATTCCTTCACGCCTAGACTTTTAAATAGACTTCCATTTAGTCATGTCTAGGCTCTCTCCTACCCACGTCAAATCAGCAACTCATATCACATTTATACTTCAAAATCTCAGTCTGATTCTCCCTGGTGGAAGATAACCTATGCATCCTTCAAAATCAAACTCAGTTGCTTCCTCTTCCATGAAGTCTTCACTTATCCTCCTACCTGAGGATCTCTCCCTGTTTGAATCTCCTGCGCTCTTCTGAAAAGAGTGTTTTTCTTGCTTTTTGCTGCTTGATTACCTCTGTTATTCCTCTTGCTCAACTGAGAACTTCTTATAGTCAAGCTCTTATTCTGTATCTCTCCTGTAACTCCTGTATCCTTAACATGACGTCATATAGACAGATAGTAGCACAAGAAATTTTCTGAATGACATTAAACAGGAATTTATGTATGATTTTTCTTCTAAATGAACCAATTTTAACATATATTCAGGTTGACACTTTCATTAAAAATTTTTCTTTGTCTTGAATAACCAGAAATTTGTGGCTCCAATAGAGCATTCTGAGGGATTAAAGGCAATCTCTAGCCACAGATCCCCACTGGATGAGTAATTGTTCAAATCCTAGCTCTATGGACAAACTCTCTCTTTATTCTACTATATTAAAGCAGTTGGAAAGGTTGAGAAGCTTCTGAGAAAGTTATTTAGAATTATCTTTCCTTTAACATTACAAAAAGGGAAAATAAACTGTCATAAAATATCACTGACTTATACACCCCTACAGGATCCTCAGTCCTCCAAATATGAGGACACAGGCAAGATGTCAGTAAGAACTTACTATTCTCATAGCTCCCAAAATATTTCCATTTACATGCGGTACTGAGCATCTGTAAGTCAGGAATTTGAAGCTAATTTTCAGAGGGAAAAATAGATCAGTCAATAGGAAAGTGAGAATTTCATCTGAGGATCCACTGGACTGGAATTTTTTTGTTGTTGCATGTCAGGTACTAGTCCTTAAGTGACCCATAGAACACACTAAATTTTTCTTCTAAAATTTAGCACAGGGTAAAACAGAATTCTATAAAATTCTATAAAAAACAGAATTCTATACTGGAGAGATCTCTAGCTTTGAAATAGTAAATATGTTGTAGCTTAAGTATACCAAGCCAGGCCTCCTGGGTGGCGCAGTGGGTTAAGCAACACACTATGAAGCAAAACGCAGCCACTGCAGCACGAGTTCGACCCCTGCTGCCGGCCAGGGAGGGGACCCACATGGTGCAACAGACCTCTCCTGCTGTGCCCGCTGCTCCCCTCAGCTTCCCTCAGCAGTGTACTTCAGTTGATCTGCCTGTTCTGCTCCCCACTCTGTCTCTGGTGAATCCTCTCACCCCCCGCACCTCTGGCCTGTACCCCAGTGCGTGTATGCATAAATTAATCTATATATAAAAAAAACTATACCAAGCCTACAGTACACTAACTCGATCAGTAGCAGCTGCCTATAGCATTTTAAAAAAAATTTTTAAAGATTTATTTACTTATGCATACAAGAGCTGGGATACAGGGGAGAGGTGCAGGGGCTGAGAGGACTCACCAGCGACAGAGTAGAACAGGCAGATCGACTGAAATACACTGTTGAGGGTTGAAGCTGATGAGGTAGAAGAGGTCTGCTGCGTCATGTGTGTCCCCTCTCTAGCCAGGGATCGAACTTGTGCTGTAATGGCTACGGAAACCCCACAGTGCAGTGCTCAACCTGCTGCGCCACCAGAGAAGCCCTGCCTACAGCATTTAATTGAGAAGGACTGTGATTCCAAGTCAAGGATAAGTGGGAAAGAAATTAGTGATGGGTTAACTATGTCTCCCAATAGAGAACAGTGAGGGGGTCGCCAGGGAGGACAGAGCGGTGAAGTGTGGGGGTGGATTGTGGGCACTTTGTTCGTGGTAAACTATGGTGACTGCACCTGGGAGGGGGGGGAATTCTATATTGTGATCAAATAAACAAGGATTTTTAAACAAAAATAATGAAATAAATAAATTTGGGGTAGCCAAACATGTCTAATCTTATTTGGTTAAATCTTTGTTATTCAATAAATTCATTTATTATATTAAAAAATCTTAAGTCTGGTGTTTGTATCAGCAGATAATTACCTAGAAAATGCAAGCTTTGTTTAGTCTATAATGGAATTAAGTACAATTGCAAAATAAATAACGTCATAATGCAGTTCAAAAAATAACTATGTTTACTAAGGGTTTAAAAAGAAAAGGGATAGTATAAGAAGAATATTTGATGAGCTTGGTCTAGTTCATCTCTATTTTATAAAGGAAGAAACTGAACCTCAGAAAGATGGAGTGACAGGTTTTAAGACTCATTGCTCACTGAGGGAAAAAATGGGACTAGAATCCAGAATTTTGGACGTTTGGAGGTGTTCTATGTTTCTTTCAAAAGAACACACACAGGGGTGATAACATAATTGTATTTCAGGAGGAGATCTTTCAATTTTCATGGGAATGAAATTACCTGTAGAAAAAGAAATGACTATTGTTTTTCAGGAGTACATCACAGAATATATTTGTTTTCAAAACTTCTGTTTGAACTATTTCAGCCGGAACCACTGCATCTAACAAGAGAAACTCTCTAAGCATGTTGTTTCCTGTTTGTTTAAATGAGAATATTCTAAAATATTTTGGCTACCTGGTTGTTTCCATGCTGAGGAACATTTTGTCCTCTAGTAAAAGAAAGGACAAAACAAAAAAAGTGGAAGTGATCTCTTTCCCTCAAGCTAATCTCATGGAAAGCAATAAATATGACAGGTTGTCAATGGAGGGTAATTAATTCATTGCTCATAAGTATTCTTATATTCTTTTGTATTTCCATGGTGGATATCTTCTTCAATACGCTTTTGTCTCAAGCCATTGAGAAATACTACTGGGACCAACAAAAAATGGGTTTTTCACATACATATCAGTTTCAAAAGGGTAAATTAAAAAAAGATAGATAATGAGTACATTTGGGACTTCATAAGAATTTGGAAAGGAAGATTCCTTTTTCCTTACACATATTCTTACTTTGAGGGAAGAGGCTTTCAAACAGCATATATAATATTAAATATTAAATGAAAACCTTAAATGTCCACAGTCAATTATTATTTTGTGTGACTTACGTTTGACTCCATTACGAAGAGTTCTGACATAATACAAAATATTTGCAGAAACAACAGCATAACACACCTGTAAAGGGTGATGGAACAAAGCAAGAACATTATAACCTTGAACTACTCTTCAATCCTTGACTGCCTTGAAGTCTAGTAACCACTAGACTTCACTTTGAGAATCCTGAACTTAAATAATGGTGGATTTTATACATTCATCTCTAGGGGATTTCTATGAACAGGTGGTTGCAGTAGAGATAAAGTGGAGGCGAAGGGCAGATGTGAGAAACACTTTGGAGGTAAGAAGCATTTTCTAATTAGTAGACTAGGTGGGAAAGAATGTGGTGAAGAATTTGAAGACAGTGTTCAAGTTGGCTAGAGGGACTGAGGTCAGCAGTGATGGGAACAGATGATTAAACTGGGAATAAAGTGATCTTGTTTGGTTTCTATGATCTGGAAAGAACGATGGATTTCTGTACTCAGTTTTAAAAGCTTCCTCCATTGGTTGTGAAGATGGAAGACAGTAGCACAGAATCTGGAAATCAGGAGAGATGTCAACCCTCCACCACTCAGACTCTGGAAATCTACACCTCAAAATCAAGTTGCACCACATCTTGTGCCCTCAGCCTCACAGATGGGCATTCCAAACACACTTAACTACAAAAATTAAATTGATTATACACCATCAGTAGCAGAGGAATAACAGAGACAAGTTATTTAAACAGTTGAAGAAATTCTGCCTGCTACCCCCATTCAACATAGACTCACTGGTAAGTCAAAAATTAGCAGGACCACCCTACATCTGAATAGGAGGATCTTTTCTAGCCTCACTCTTGAGATGTGTCCCTCCTGGCTTCCTCCTACTCCCCATGGGGGTCTCACACATAAGGTTATGGACAACCAGGTCAGCACATTTAAACTGCCCAACACCTTGCAAACAACCATTCTTTGGTCACTCTTTGGGATGAAGTGTACACATTGGTGATATAACTTATTCCAGAAATAAAGCCTACAAAGAGTTAGAAAACCAGATGGAGATCTTTGGCAGGTAGTTGCAGGGTCGTGGTGGGTTGCAGTAAGGTCTAAAAGATGTGGGCTTTTCCTTTGAGTCCTTAGAGGAGCAGTGTCACCGGAGGGAACCCACTCTCTGCTCTGCCACATTGTGGCACAAAGCTCACAAGGAATCTGGGGGAAAAAATCCTAATTTGAGACTACCCTTCCCTGTCATCATGAGAGTTTAGTGGCCAAGGAAGAAATGTGAAATACATTCTTTAACAATTTGCTCAAAATATAAATACATATATCCTCCCATTGTATCCTTACCTAATTTCCACACATAGGCTCTAAAGAAGGAAATTTCATCCATGTTCCCCTGACACTAGGTATGATTTTAGTATTTCTCATTACTCATATTGCATAACCCCTCAATGCAAATCACCTGTTTCATATGATACCAAATAAGACACAAATTCTCCTCTCTGATACTGAGAAACTACTGGCCATTCTAGATTTACTGAGAGACAGTGTATTTTCTGTCTCCAGTCTGGTCTGTCAATATGGTTTTGTGTAGTTTTCTGTGATGTGTGATAGTATTTTTCAGGGTTACTTTTAACTTTATTTATTTTTTTTTATTTTTTTTTAAAGATTTATTTATTTATGCATACAAGCACTGGTGTACAGGCCAGAGGTGTGGGAGGTGAGAGGATTCACCACAGACAGAGCGGGGAGCAGAACAGGCAGATCAAGGAAGCACACTGCTGAGGGGAGCAGCGGGCACAGCAGGAGAGGTCTGCTGCACCATGTGGGTCCCCTCTCTGGCCGGCAGCAGGGATCGAACTCGTGCCGCAGTGGTTGCGGTCTGCTTCATAGTGCGTTGCTTAACCCACTGCGCCACCAGGGAGGCCCAACTTTTAACTTTATTTAATCTTCATTCTATTCACATGTGAATGCTGATCAAACTGAAGACCATACATTCTTGTAAAAGTAGTCCTTATGTTAATATTGAAGCATGAAGGAAAAAATATAGGTGAGATGATTCAGGTATGATTTCAACTGGAAGGACTTTAAAGACAGCATAAATTAGATCTTTTATTCTTTTGCCTGTCCACAGACAATGGCTGGTAGCATGCTCTCTTGAGAATGATGCTGTCTATTATCAACCCAACTTCAACCTACTTTAGAAAGTGATTAATTAGAGCAGATAAACCAGTGTTCTGAGGATAAGATGAATAATTGTTTGTGTAGAGAAGGGAAAGAAAATACAACAAAAGGTCAATTTCTAAAATCCCATTATAAGTGTTGAATCTTCTGCTGTTTGATAAAAAGTCACAAGAGACTCTGCACCCAACTTTCAGAGGAATGATTTAGCCCTTGTGCCATGAATTGACAGTATCAATAGGAGTTCACGTCACTTTCTGATGAAACTGGTTCATTTTAATGCTTCAAAGCAAGTCTCCAGGGAACAAGTAGCTGGAGAGAAAGATAATATTATTGAATCTACAGCATTAATTTTCAAGGACTAGGAAAAGGGAAATTGCTTTAAGATGGCATTGCCAATAATTGAGCACTCCCCAGGAAAGTTTGAAAAGTTAGGGCAGTAAACAATCAAAAAGAACTAGGTCTTCCTTTAATAACTAGTCATAAGTGGACAAAAGTTGTCTTTTCTGTCTGAAGGATGGATTCAGATGTTTTATTTCAAAAGAAATGTCAGCTATTGTTTGGGAGCTGTTGATTATCTGGTTCAATAGATGGAAAGAAGCCAAAGATAACAGGAAATGAGGCTGTGAAAAAAAAATCATCTAAAAACAGAGGTATGTGTGTCGTGATGATGAGCAACCTTCACGGGTAGAATGAACTAGAATCATAATAGAATGAGTTTGTGGGAAATATATAGACAAAGTATGAGGGGAAAGCTTAATTCAAACTTAGGTTTGATAAGTATTTGTTGGGACTACTAAATACATTTCTTCCAAAACAGGATTTCTTTTCTAAACTGAAGTCTCCATGTAACATCAAGATAAAGCCTTTTATCCAAGTAAACAAATCTTGTTTACTGCATTCTCAATTTTGTAAGAAGTAGGAGACATTTAAGTCATAGACCCTCACTTCAGAAAGGTTTTTCTGTGAAATATATAAAATCAAGAATGTAAACTGAACTGTGTAGACAGAAACAAAGAAAATGATCTATCAGGAGGACCCTACCTCTGCCATTAATAAGCAAGTGATAGTGAGCAACTTTTTCAATCTGTCAGTTACTTGATTTCCTCTTCCATAAAATGGAGATAACACATTGTATACCTCTCTTACAGAACTGTAATCTCCACTCTGGTGTACATCCATGATTAGGTTATTTACATGGAAAAAATAACCTAACCTCAGAGCTCAGGGTTTCTTAAGGACAACCTCAGGTTTGACAATTTACTAGAAGTCTTTGCAGAACTCACTGAAAGCTCTTATCCTTGTGGTTTATAGAGTGAAAGAACATGGATTAAAATCAGTCAAGGAAAGGTACATAGGGCAGAGTCTAAGAAAGCTCCAAATCCAGAGCTTCCATTTCTTCTTTCCCAGTAGAGTCACAGACGGACAAATTCCCCGAGGAAAAGTATATGAGAGTAGGTAGAGAATACTACCACCCAAATTCTTGGGTGTCCAGAGGTTTTTTTTTGTTTGTTTGTTTTTTAATTGCATAGTATATTCTCCCTGGCCCAGTACCTCTGGAGGCCGAATAGAACCCACATGACTGAAAGCCTCCAGCATAACTCACATCATTAGTCTGGCCAGTGTGACACAAAACCCCAAGGTAAAACAAGGACACTCTTATCAGGTAGTCCCAAAGACCAGGGGCTATCTCCCAGCAGCCAAAGTCAAAGGTCAGATTCCTCTTTGGGTAAAATTAATTCATTCTACACAGCTCCCAAAATAAGGGATTGGTTAAGTTCCATGGAGTACAACATGATGGAATAGCATAAATCTCATTAAAAATTATGTTTTGAAACTTATTTATGATTTGGAGAAATTTGGATGCCATAATGTATCTTTTAAATGGTATGTGTGTCAGTGTGGTGGTGCAAAATATATTTACAGTCTTCTACTTTAATGATTTTTCCGATGGTCCACAATTTAGTTTCCATGAAACATCTCTTTATTCACCCTTTCAGGTTTTGCATTTTTTTAAGACTAGCAGAGACATCTCCTTCCTCCCTGTTATCTTTAGCCTTAAAACAGGTCTTGTGATATTGTTTAAAATTTAAAAAAATAGAAGCCCTTTCTGGAAATTCCTCCTTGAAATGTCAGTTATAAAGACAAGAGAGTTTCTCAGCAAGAATTCACTCTTTAAAAATTGTACTCTTTCTTTTCTATATTCTTTGAACAAAACATAGAACCAGTGCTTGATCTGGGATAGTATGGATGATTGAGCCATGCCTTATGAAAAGAGCTTAGGGCCTGGTGACAGAAACTCATAAAGGATAAGCTAAATAGAGGCGAGCTATCTTCTCACCCCATGAAAACCCAAAGCACTCCAGCATGTTCAAGTCTAGAAACTTAGAAAAAAAATCAGTGAGTGCTCATTCCATCCAGAGGCATCGAGAATGGTGCATTTACAGTTGGGCACTGCTTCCTTCAGCTACTATTTCCCAGACCACAAACAAATCCCAGAACATGGTGTCAGAATAGGTCTTCAAACATCTGCCAACTGTGGACCCAGAGTTTGCTACTTGCTCTCCTTTCAACCCTTATACTCAAAAGGCTCTTGTATTGCTACATAGAACATCACAATGGTCAAACAGTCATTGTAAGGAGTCAAATGATGGCAAGGATTCCATTTAATCTTCAGTGATTTCACAGTAATTTACCACAGGTATTCTGGATTTATTTTGTGGAACAAAACAAACACAATAAACAAAATACAAAGCCTGAGTTTACTTTCCACCAATAAAAATGATTGATTGAATGAAAGAATAAACTAGAAATATGCTTTAACATAGAAAGGTATGTACACATATACACAAAGTGGAAAAAACATAGTAACATCAGAAAAAAAGATTGGCAATAGAGAAGCAAATTAGCATATTCTACTTAGGGAAATAAGGTGTTACCTACCTTCCCCTCACACAGAGAAGTTGTCTCAACCCCCCATAGTATTTGATGCTGGGGCCCAAAAAACTGTCTTTGGCTCCCATTTTAATGACAGTCACAGCTGCTATATACCACATCTAAGGCAACTGTTTTTGATGCAGGTAGTAGGTGTTTTTTCAAGCATTTCATAAGTCAACATTGTTATCACTCAGTTAATAAACAAACTCCATCTCTTTTGCCCCATTCAAAGCCCACGGGCATGGGCTGTCCACTTAGAAGCCAGGCAGTGCACACACATACACAGACCCCCAGATCAAACAACCAGCAAGAGGAAATGTGTTGCATTTTTTCAAACAGTTCAACAGACATTTATTGAATTCCCTGTTTGCACCATGCAACATTCTACATAGATGAAAAAGATGTGATTATAAACCTAACAGCACTTAGCATTGTGGATTTGTAACAGATTCCTTTACATAGTCACACACTAGGGAAATACAAAGTGTTAATAACTGTGGTTACTTCCCAGAGGTGGAAGTACAGATGTTCTGGTCCTATATTGCTTTGTGGTTTTTTTTTTTTTCCTTTTTTTTCCTTTTTTTTCCTTTTTTTTCCTTTTTTTTCCTTTTTTTTCCTTTTTTTTCCTTTTTATTTCATAATAACCATTTTTTTTATTTGTATAGATTTTCAGATGTTTGTTGAAGTATAAGAGAAAATGGCAAGAATATAACATAGACAACTAAATTAAATCTCACAATGTGAATTTCCCTTGTAATTATCACCCAGAGCAAGAAACAGAATGTTAAGATCCCCCAGAACTTCCTACCACCTACCCCAAAGGAAACAACTGGCTTGACTTCAACAACTGTAGATTCAGTTGGCCTGTCTTTGAACTTCGTGTAAATGAAATCATATGGAGTATGTTCTTTGGTCCGGCTTCCTGCACCAATATAATGTTTATGAATCGCATTTACATTGTTGCAATTTATTTATTCCTACTGCTGCTCAGTTTTCTAGGTGCCAATATACCACAATGGAGTTCTCTACTCTGCCATGGATGGGCATTTAGGCTGGTTTAGATTTGGGGCAATAGCTTCATTTTGGCTTATCCAACTGGGCTTGGCAAACAATGGAGACAAAGGAGATGAGAAAATGACAAAAAGCTACTTGAAGCTCTCATTTGTATTTTTAAAGGAAAAAAAAGGAGATATTTATGGCTCTGGAGCACGTGGGCCTTGAGGTAAAATGGGCATTATTTTTATCATCTCCGCTGCACTCAACCAGTTGTGCCACCAGAAAGACCTTGCTTCTCTACATTTTTAACATTTGGATGATCAAATGATATTTTTTTAGCTTCTATCCAATCACCTAGGCTTCATGTAGATAATTTTAACATAATATAAAAATTTTCTAAAATAGGACAGGCTGACCTATAAATCAAACAAATACACACCACACACACTCATGAATGTACACTCACACCATATATACACACAAACAATTTCTGGTAACTGAAACCAAGAATCACAACAGGAATTATTTCTAATTTCTAAACTGTTCAATCATTTCCTGGACTTTGTTGGCTTATATAGGAAAACAGTCATATTTTGTATTTCCAATTTCTATCATGTCCACCAAAATACCAGATCATTTTGAATGTAATAGAAACTCAGAATTTGTTAAATGAATATATATATATGAATAACCCAGGACATAATTGAATTATTAAGGATTTTTAATGAGCAAATGAAAAAGCATGTTTCAAAGGTCTACAGTTCATATGCAAGCCTTTTAGCAATGAGCTAGTTACCATTAAAGATTAAAGCATAGTCCTTGCTGCCACAATCTACAAGGTAAGACAGGATCAATGAAACGAAAAACAGCAAAAAATAGAAAAAAATGTGTGACGAGTACTTCCTTGCAGCATCTTGCTGGCTACTTGAATCTATAAGGCTCAGAAGAGAGGGCAGCTGACATAGGCAGGAGCAGGTACATGCAATGCCCCCTGAATCTTGAAGATCCAGAGAAATTTGCAAATGTGGAAGAAACAGTGTTGGGATTCTAGGTGTGTGAAACTCCAATGTGACTGGTAATTTTTTTCTTTTGGAAATTAAGCATAAAATTAGATGTATACAAAATTATTTATTGATGGGATCTAAGTACTATTCAATAAAATAATAACACCTTGCAAGCTGAAAAGTTTAGATTTGTGATTGAGCTTATAACCACATGGACATGAATGATTGCTGAGACATAGTTTCCATAGCATAGACCCTCATCCACCTAGATTACCCGGTTCACTGCTGTAACCTCAACACTTACAACTGTGTCCTGTCCATAGTAGGCACCCACTAGATTTTTGTCAGAAGATACACGAGTCTTGGAAAGACTCAGTGTGTGACCCAGGTTCATACACTTCCAAGTAGAACAGGTTCCAAGACCTGCAGTCCTAGTGCTAAGTTTGTTATCCTAAACGGGTTGGCCTCCAAAAGTGTTTGTTAAAAGCAGAAGTCTATTTCCCCATTAGAGACAAGGTGAAAGAACTCAAAGATTTTCTTTCTTTCTTTCCTGCCTGTGTGAGGGTGAATGTTCTTTCCAGACGGACTGCCCAGGCCTAGAAGCATGAAGTTTGGTTGCTCGCTCCAAATTCTGCACGACCACCAATGTTCATAATATTGGCAGAAGTGTTCAGCCCTTTGCAGACACACCATTTATCTATTTTTCCTGCTTCATCTGTGTACTCTGAGGATTGAGTGTGTGTGACAGAGTAGATAGTGCATAACAGTTTCAAATCTGGTTAACTCCCCTGATTTCAACTAAAAGGATCACCATTTCAACTAAACATGGGAAGAAGATCTGCCCCAGGATTTATAGTCTATGCTCAGAAGGAGGGAATGTGCCAATTAAGAACCTATGGAGGGAACCGGGGATTAGTACATATGATGAAAATAAAAGGACATCATTTTGTTCCTTATCCTCAAACAGAGTAACTGATCTTCCAGCTTTTTCTGAAAATGGCATTTTCTATCTTTTCCACCTTGATCTTGACTCTTCTGACAACTGATAGAAATGAAAAAGATTCCAATCTGCATTTCCCTTTCTTTCTGTTATCGCCTCTGCCTTTCAGGAAAAGAGAAAATATTTCTTACTATCTTTGTTTTCCTTCTAGGAATAGAAAATCCCTAACTTCTCCACATTATGCTCTCAGTAGCAATAGAAATATAAATGACTTTTTTCACTCCCCATGTTTCCCCCTCTCTCCTTAGTTTCTCATGCTTCCCAGCATCCAATAAGCATATTTACTAATTTGTTTCTTTCTTTCTTTTATTAGAGTGGTCTGACCTGCCCTCATCTGGAAATGGACTGAGAATGAAAATGGGCTTCCAAGAGGCTTCTCAAGCCATATTTATTTTGTGGATTTTAGAAATAAACATCAAATATAAACTTATAAGCATCCATAGTAGATGTGTAAAGTAGGTCTGATTTGTGTGGAAGGACAAAGTCTTGTAAGATATATTCCAGACTTTTAACATTGTTCATATCTTGGGGGGTAGAGGGGTTGTTGTAGACTGAGTAGGTATAAATATAACAAAGAATGGAATTTTTACTATCTTAGGTACTTTTTTCATTGATAATCAAATAAATGCAAGAAATAATAATACCTAATATATATTATGCACATACTATGTTCCAGGCATTTTGTTCAATATGCAGCTTCATTTGATTCTCATAACAACCCTGAAGGCAGTTACTACTGTCAGTTTTACAGTTGAAACAATTGAGACTGAATCTCTTGCTAGAGACATGGCTAATGTGACAGCTGTAACACAAAGGTGGGTTAACATGCTCTACTTCTAGACACTGTACTTCCTTAGATGAATAAATGTTTAAAAGTCAACGTTCCTTTTTGGAAAACAGAGACCAGTCTCAATACATCATATTCACACTGCTCATAATTCTTATGCTTTTACTTGAAACATAAACCTGGAGCATTTAGTCACACAATCAAATGTGTATTACTGCAGCATGCAACCTGTTCCAGGACCCATGTGTCAGAATGAGGAAAGTGTATGCACGCTGGTGAGGGTTCTGGAGTGGTAGGGAGAGGGTGGGAGTGGGGAGGTTAAGCAAGGGAGAAAGGAAAGGAGGCCAGGAAGACACCTTAGTTGGTAGCTGATGTTATTTAAGTAAAAAACAAAAGGTAGAGGGAGAAATGGGCCAGAAAGAAATTGTAATTCAGGAATCTGAGAGTACTGTGTATTTAGAAATGCCCTAAATACAAGTTAGAGTGATACTTTTTGGATAAACTTAGAAAAGCTATTCATATCAACAAAGAAAAAATAATCATAAATTACTTATGGTTTGTAACTCTTCAGTTTTCTTCCTTTTAAAAGTCTTTTTGCCTAGGCTAGTTTTCTTTCTTCTAGTTGGTTATTTAACTTTTCTACAGGATAATGAACAAGGAAAATAAAAATAAACAAGGGACTCTTCTTTCTTTCACAGATCTCGAGTCCATCCCCTTGCTTTAAACAGTTCTTACTACAGCCTCTGGATCGAATGCATCAATATGAATGGCTTATTTGATTAAATACATGACACACTGACTCTTGGCTTTTGAAAATTTGGGTTTATTTTCCCACTGAAAAAGCAGAAGAAATTTTATTTTATTTTTTTATTGAACACCTGTAATAATAGTATGCAGGCACCAAAATACCTGTTATGCTTGCTTCTCTATTTAAACCTTCCAAAGATCCTGTAAGGTAATTGTTATCTGCCCCATTTTACAAATGAAGAGAGAAGATAATCTGTCCCAGCTGGTCATAGCAGAACTGAGATTTAAACCCTGGTATGTTTAAGTGTCCTTTGCAGATGTGACAGTGTACCATAGAATTCATGTTCCTTTATTAACTTTAGCATGATCTGTATTAATGAGAGCCACTATTTGTTGCATGCTTACCAAGAACTACACTAAGAAACCTCTTACAGGGGCCTCCCTGGTGGTGCAGTGGGTTAAGCAATGCACTGTGAAGCAAAACCGCAGCCACTGCAGCACCAGTTCGATCCCTGCTGCCGACCAGCGAGGGAACCCACATGGCAAAGCAGAGCTCTCCTGCCTCGCCTGCTGTTCCCCTCAGCAATGTATTTCAGTCAGTCTGCCTGTTCTGCTCCCGACTCTGGCCTGTACCCCAGCTCTTGTATGCATAAATAAATAAATCTTTAAAAAAAAAAAAAAGAAACATCTTACATATGCTCATGAACCAGGTTCCTCTCATATGCTATGGAAAATGGCTTGATAAGGAATTATCAACACTTGCTCACAGATGAACTAACTAAGGTTTGGAAAATGTAACCAAGAAATACATTTAGTAAGTGTTAGAGCCACACCTCAAACCCTTTACCTCCTTAAATTATATTACATTGCTCAGAATTCAGTTATTCAGCTGTGGTACCAGCAAGGCAGGGAGCAGGTTCTCGATGATTCTGAGCAGACGGGTCAAGGAGGAGTCTTGGAGCCCTTGGTGACTTTTTCAGTCTTTTGTTGATATTTACATCAGAGGTGACTAGATATATGGTAGGCAGGGTGTAGTGGCCAGGAAGAGCAGCACACTGGGCAGGGTTTGGGATGGTTCTTAGCAGACGGGTCAAGGAAGGAGACTCTTGGAGCCCTCGGTGGCTTTTCATGCTTTCATTAGTAGAGGTGGCCAGGTACATGGCAGGCATGGGTGCTGGGGGGCCGGGAGGCTGGCAGGCCTCCCAACCCCCGGCGCATCTCACCCTCTCGGCTGCTTTCTACTGCTGCTGCTCGCGTTGGTCAGTACTGTCAGTCCTGTTGGTCCTGCCGTCCTCATGACACCGCCCATTTAAGCCTGTATCCAACTCAGGTGTGCCCACTTGCGCATGCCCACCCTGGAATGCTCGCAGCACTGCAGGTGTCCATCATCACAGTGGTGGGAGGGTGGAAAGACCTGATTTCTCTAACCCTATACAGGGGTCCCGGGGTCCAGGAGGTTGGCATGCCTCCCGGCCCCTGGCACATCTTCACTCTCAGATCGCTCTCTCTTTTTTTTCCTCTTTCTTCTCTCTCCGCTTGTCTTCTACTGGCGTCCTCGTGATGCTGCCCTTATATGCCCCTTGTCTTAACCCAGGTGCACTCACTTGCGCATGCCCACTTAGGCATGCATGCAGGACCTCAGGTGATCATCATCACACCAATGGCAGGAGGGCTGAAAAGCCTGATAACTTTTCCATTTACCCTACATCAGCACTAAACACTTTTTTGCTCATACCTTTACCAGGACTTTTCGATTTCACAGGCCCCAGAAGTGTTGGCTACAAAATATAAAACTGAAAAATGTCTTCACTCCCAGTCCCTAGTGTACTGTATAAACAGAGGAGGCTTCAGAGCCTGCTGGCCCTAATCTCCAGCCAAATGTCTTGAGTATTCCCATTCAGAGTTACCATATTGGAATGTGCAAGAGAGTCACCTCTAGAGTTTCTGATTTAGGAGGTTTGACATCAGGTCCAAGAATGAGCATGTGTAGGAAGTTCCTGGTCATACTGATGACAGACAGTGGGGAGAAACACTGAGAATCAATTGCTCTCGTCTACAAGACAGCAGGGCATGAGCAATCCATGTTGAGACAAACTTAATATGTAAGCAATTGTCACCATAAATTCTGGAAGTGATTCCATGAATGCAACTTCTTGATTCCTTTTTAAATTGATGGGGGCAGGGACCTCCCTGTTGACACAGTGGGTTAAGCACAGCCCTATGAAGCAAACTTGAGCCACTGCAGCACAAGTTAGATCCTCACTGCCAGCCAGGGTGCTGACTCACATGGCACACCAGACCTCTCCTATTTCGCCTACTGCTCCCCTCAGCAGTATATTTCAGTAGATTTGTGTGTTCTGTTGCCCACTCTGTCTCTGGTGAATCCTCTCACCCCCTGCAACTCTGGTCTGTACCCAGTTCTTATATGCATAAATAAATATTTACAATAAATAGATAGATGAATGAATGAATAATGAACTGTTGGGGGTAGGAAGGGTACAGGGTAACATTTCCCACCATCAGGTGAGATAGGATTAGTGGGACTAATTCCCCACCCAGCCTACTTCTGCAAAACAAAGTCCATTATCACCAGCGCCAGGCGAAGTTTTCATGCTGCAGAGTTGTCCTTGGCAGTGTGTGGGGGCCTGTTGTCATGAGTCCACAAACTGCCTCACCCATGCTCTGCGGGGGCGTGGCTAAGATCTGAGAGCCCGGAAACCTATCCTCAGAAGAAATGTATCCTTTGGCAGGACATCACACTGAGGTGCTCCTCTGCTTTGGTTTCAAGCCTAGGGTCAGAATTCCAAACGGGTGTTGCTTCCCATCTAGTTGGCATGAATGGAGTTGATGGCTATATTTTAACTATGATTCCTACCAGGCAAGATAAGGTCTTGGCAAACCTACTTGGGCTGGTACTTTTGTGATAAATATTTCTTCTCTTAGGGTGTTACCTATGAAGAGACACCAGCACTGGAGAAATTTTGTGTGGGATCTCAGGGTTTATCTAATGAATACAGATCTGTGGTTTGCAGATAGGAAACTAAAACACAGGAATGACTGAAGCAGGCGAATACCACCCTATCTACACCCAGGAGAGCTGTCCACACCGCCCCACAAGAGCCTCTCTAGAAGAGTGAGTAGGCAGATTGGGGAAGGATCAAATCAGGTGATATTTATGATAATTTGTAAGGAAAGACTCCTTTTAAAAGACAGTTTCAGGGGTCAGTGTTTAACCTCAAAGGGATATATCTGTAAAATACCAGGCCCTGTTACTGCTTTTGAGGAGTGAGGAGGTGGGGAGGATTTTTGTACAAGGGAAGTGAGGCAAGTAGAGAATTTGAGAACAGAACCTCCTCTTTCTGCTTTCTTTTTCACCAGTCAGGTTCCCAAACTCTGAGCCTGGCTTCCTTATGTATAGGAGGGAGAAAACAATATGTAATTTGCTGCTTTGTTTTGAGGACCAAAGGAGACCATCTACTGTCTCTAGCACAGAAACTGAAATATTGAAAAGCTCAACAATCTTGCTCCTTTCCTACCCCTTTCTTCAAATTGCACTGTGTGCTAAGGCAAGCCCGGAGCTATGGGGGCAGGGAATGAGTGTAAGCTCTGACCTTTCCTGACTAAGCTCTAACTAAGGACCTTTTAACGTCCTCACTCTAGATAGGGTCATTGTTTGCTTGTTTTGTTTTATTCCCTCCACCCCTAACGCCTTCACTACAAAATGAAATCGATAAAGTTTAGATAATTCAGCTCCACCTTTGGATGGCTCATATCTAACCAAATCCATAAAATTTGCCAAAATAGATAAATCCCCAAATCGCAGGATATTCCCACTCTATTTTGTGCCTCATGCTTAAATAAACTCTGTATTTGCCCAAGGCATGCAAGGTCTATTCCATTGAAACAGCCCAAGTTTAAATAGAAACCGGTTTTCCGGCAGGTGAAACTTCCATGGCAGCCATCACTAACCTTGCTTAGCTTAGAAGCAGCCTCCACTGTTCACAGCACCACTGGGCTTCACTCCAGGAAACAGAAGCATCATTTGCCATCCTGAAACAGATCTATTATGTCCTTAGCTCTCTAATTTATTTTACTTATAAAGCATTGCAGCTGCACTATAAGTTGTTACCAATTGGAGTAGTTGGGTTAAAACATCTTTTCATACCCCCAAACTCCAGAGTGGATCTCAGGTGTATTTTTTAAGCAATTAGTCCGTGATTGATTTCTTGGTCAGAGTCTGCCCCCTGAAGTTTGGTGAGGGTACAGCACAGCCATGCTGCCTTTCAAACAAAAGACAACTATTTAAGACTCATTTGGAAGGAAACAGTTTTGCAGCTTTTACAGAAATCTGCTTCAGTCAGAGACACATTCTAGAAGCTCCAGAATGAATATCCCTCTTCACTTTTTTTTGTTCTGGAAGCATCAGAAAGTTACTTTTCTAAATAGTTGTCTATGGATCTAGAAGAGCTTATCAGACATAAGACTCTGGCAAGTCCAAATGTGACTCTTTATCTGTTCAGTGTGAAACTTTCCAGCAATGAAATTTCTTAGTCTGAGTGTCTATTATATTCACACATCAGTGATCATGTTTTAAACTGAAATGGAGAGGTCAGTGGTCTTTAGCTTCTTTGAATCTCAGCAACCCAGTTGCTATTCTTGAAATTTTTCTTTAAAGCTTAACTTCTGAGTGTGAGAAAATGGTTTCCCTCATACTTCACAGATTGTTCCTTCTCATTCCTCTCTGGTGGACCCTCCTCCTCTGCTTACTTCTAAATAATGGGGTGTCCTAAGGCTCAATGCTTGGACCTTATTTTTCTACCTTATTTTTTCAACAGGTGGTCTCCTCTGGTCCTGAGGTCTTTTGTGGTGTTCAGAGAGCAGAGTCCTTGGGTTCACTCTGGCAAAAGAGCTCTGCTTTCAGTGGCACACAGCAAGTTTCCCAGGCGAATTTCTCCACGAGGCAGAGACATTAGTTATATATCCAAAAGGGCAGTGTAGCGGCAGGATGGCAGCGGCACTGGAGGCAGGTTCGGGATGGTTCTGGGCAGACGGGTCAGGGAAGGAGAGTCTTGGAGCCCTCGGTGGCTTTTATGCTTTATTTAGTAGAGATGGCCAGGTACATGGCAGGCAGGGGTGCTGGGGGGCCGGGAGGCTGGCAGGCCTCCCAACCCCCGGCGCATCTCACCCTCTCGGCTGCTTCTTCTCTCTGCTGCTGCTGCTGCTGCTGCTGCTGCTGCTGCTGCTGCTGCTGCTGCTGCTGCTGCTGCTGCTGCTGCTGCTGCTGCTGTCGGTTCTCTCGGTTGGTCCTCACAGTTCTCACAGATCTGGCATCCTCATGACGCCGCCCATTTATGCCCGTGTCCAACACAGGTGCGCCCACTTGCGCATGCCCACCCTGGAATGCTCACAGCACTACAGGTGTTCATCATTAGTGGTGGGCAGGTGAAAATACCTGATCAACCTTTACCCTACAGGCAAGTTTATTATAAAAGGGAGAGGAGAATAAAGGATACTTACATAGACACAAGAGGGCAGAAAGAGCTTCCCCAAAAGGCAGAGGTTGGCTAAGAGGGAGGCCTGCATGGTCAGAGGCGGGCAGCCTTGAGGAGAGCTGCCTCTGCTGAGGGAGGGAAGTGAAGAGAAAAGCACCAGCTTAGCGCTGCTACTCATGGGCAGGCAGGCAGGAGGCTGCCGCCCTGCAGAGGGAGAGAACTGGTGAAAAGAAGCACCTGCATAGGCACAGGTGGGCAGAAGGGCCACTCCACAGGCGCCACTGCAGAGATTGCACTGATATAGTCTTCTTCACTTTGGGAGGAGCTCACTTCTTGTGGAGTAGCCTTTCTGCTGTTGATTTGGGATAAGTATGTAGAATTTGAAAGGAACCCAAAATTCTACAGTGGTCCTCAATCTCCATATCTTTACCTCCTGCCTGCGCCCTGTGATGCTAACAGCAGTCTGACACTACTTGGGTCTGTTCCCTGGTGCCTAAGGATTTTTAGTTATTACAGCCAGTCTAACGACTATGTTAATTACTTCTACCCCCTCCTCCAGCTCCTGGCATTTCATGAGCCAGGTTCTGGTCTTGTGGCACCTCCTTTCCAACTTTCCTATCCTTATCCTCCATCAGTTCCAGAACTTTAAGCACACACTCTGTGCTGATGCCCCTGCGAGTACATTTCTAGCCCGGATCTACTTTTGAATAACTGATTAGTACTGTATACCCAGGGACCTACTTGACATCTCAGCTTGAAGGTCTCATAAGAATCCCAAAGGTCTGAAGCAGTTGACAAAATATATATAAGCTTAGAAAGATTGTGGCCTCTGAATTCAAACAAATCATTTCAGGTGACTTCCAACTTTAGGAGATCCCATGCTCTCCCCAATTTACTCTCTCTCTCTCTCTCTCTCTCTCTCTGTCCTCTCTCTCTCCTCTCTCTCACTCCTCTCTCTCTCCTCTCTCTCTCTCTCCTCTCTCTCTCTCTCTCTCTCTCTCTCTCTCTCTCACACACACACACACTCGTTCATATTTAATCAAAGCTATGTGGTTATGCTTTGAATCAAATAGCTCCCTAATTCCCTGCTTCTCAGAGATAGTGGTTTTTTTTAACAGATATAGTTGATTCTATTAATATTTACTTCTATATTTATAAATAATATGGTTATAATGCTACTTCTTGAGTTCTCAGTTTTTCTGAGAAGAATGAAGATAGAGTCCTCTTTAGCCATCTCCCAAATTACACTCCCTGTTCTCTACTTTATCAGTATAGCTCTATCTTATTTTGGTTCTATTAAAATTATTTCACATCACTGGCATTCTATTCATCCTCTACTTGTAGGTGATCTGGGTAGTATATTTAATTCCTTTTCCTTTTCTGCATGACATTTTGATTTTGTTAGATGTCACTATATTTTCACTTGCTTAGATTTCTGTGCTCATATAACAAAATTCATCCCCAGTTTACCACAAGGTATGCAATTATTTTCTAAATAGCACTGAATATCTACGTGTCCTATCCTTTATCTTCTTGACCAATTTCCCTTGGGGTCCCGTGTGGATCTACCACACAGTTGCTGTCTGGGTAGCAATTCCTTTGCCTTCCTGCCCCCAGAACCCCAGAGTTCGCAGTTGCTCTTACTCTTGCTCTTTCTCTCTCTCTCCTTTCTTTCTTTTTTTTTTTTTTTTTTCGGTTTTGAGAAACTAAGTGTTCTCTTTCTGGATTTATTACCATATTTGATGCATTATATCCCCCCAACAGTTTTTGGACAAGGAAGCACTGCAAAATGTATTGAGAATTTCTCTATCTAAAATAAATCTTTATTTTTCCTCATACTTCCTTCCTTCTAGGTTCCAGTCATTTCTTTCTGATATTTCAGTGGTATTCTCCATTGTTCCCTAGCTCACAATATTGCTGTAAAGAGTTCTGGAAGTCTGATTTTGCTTCCTTATGTAAAATTTGCTTCCTATTTTTTCCTCTGAAAAATGTTTCATCTTTTTATTTTCTGTGACCTGAAATTTCACACTGATGTCTTGATCCATTAGTATTACTATAACAAAATACCATAGACTGCGCACCTTTTGACAACAGTTTGGAGAGAATCAGGGTGCCCAAGCGGTTGACTTCTGGTGAAAGCCCCCTTCCCAGCTGTGAATGGCACACTTCTCAATATGCTCGCATGCTCTCTCTCTCTCTCTCTCTCTCTCTCTCTCTCTCTCTCTCTGTTTTTTCAATATTTATTTAGTTAGTTAGTTTGTGGAAGAAATGGGGTGTAGACCAGAAGTGCAAGGGGTGAGAGATTCACCACAGACAGAGTGAGGAGCAGAACAGCATATTTTTACTGAAATACACTGCTAAGGGGAGCAGCAGGTGAAGCAAGAGAGGTCTGCTGTGCCACATGGGTCAGCTACATGGCTGAGATCAAACTCAGACTCTAGCAGTGGTAACACTGACACTTAACCACTAGGCCACCAGGGAGACACCCTCAATATGTTCTCTTGTGGTGGGAGGACCAAGACACTCTGGAGTTTCTTGTGATGCCTTTCAAAGGGATTCTACCATAGTTACCTAAGACTTTCTAATATACACCTTGGAGGGTAGGAATTACCATATGGATTAGGAAAGACAAAAATATCAGATCACGGCATATCTAGAGGTGGGTCTTTTTTCATCCATCACACTGGGTGTTTGGTGATGTATTTCAATTGAGAAATTTATGTCCTTAATGATCAAAATTATTCTATCTATATATGTTACAATGTCCTTTCTTCTGCTCACCTAGCTTTCTTTCTGCAAATCCTATTATTCCAACGCTGACACTTGACTAGTCCTCTCTACTTTTCTTCTCTTTTACATCTTTTTTATTTCTATTTTCTATGTCATTGCATAACTTTATTGTCCAGCACTTCTACTGAAGTATCCTATTTATGTTGTTTTTGTTTCAAAGATCTCTCCATTGCCTGAATGTTCTTTATAGCATCCTATTCATAAAGACAGTACCCTGTTGGAGGATAAGGTTGATCTCAGCCCCTCCCCCATCTCCTACTCTTATTCAAGTGGTCTTTCTCTCTTTTCTCCTTCACTGCTTTTTTGAGCCTATAGTATGGGTTCGCGGATAACACTACACTCGATCTCTCTGTTTTTTATTTGTTTGACGTCTGCATCTAATACTGGATGCTTTCCTAAAGTGCCTAGTGATCCATGACAGTTTGGTTATATTTCAGAGTGACGCATTACAGAGCTGATTGGAATGTCTGTGTTCAAGTGGGTTGTGATGACTCTTGGCTTAACTGTAGGGTGATCTGGATAAACATTTCATTTCATTAGCAAAGTCTGTACCTCTGAATGTTTTCACCTGCTATGATCAGATTCTCCAGGGGACACTCTCCTGGTCTCTTGCCTACAGAATGTAAATCTTGCTGCTGTTGTTAAATGTTAAATTTCACTGAACCTCTTATTTTCTGGATAGTAAACTCTCCTTCAACTACTTCTGATGTCGCCCAGTCTGAAAATCCCATCCCCCCCACCCCGCATCTCTATAATTTCTATATACTTTATTGCTAAGGTGGAAGAGCCAACATTTGCTTGACTGCTTGGAATTAGAGAGGGATACAAGAGTCTTGTTTTCTCAGTTGATCCAACTATACTGATTAGTCCCATATTCACTCCACTTCTTAAGCAGCTGGTGCTGCCAAATCTTGAGTCTCTTGAGGGATTCTGCAATATAAAGCAGGTTGCTTCTTGACTTTCACCATCATTGACTTAATATTTAGCTTTTCTTAGGATTACTAAGCCAGTTAGCACTCACCCTGCCAACTCTCTGAAGTCTTGTTGTTATTGTCTCCTCTCTCACTCCCTGTCCTTGGAACTCATGTTCCAAGCAACCCCTCCCCAGGTACTCACACCTCTTGAAGTTCCTTCCCCTTCATTGTGGCCAGGACCTGTGACTCACATCTCCTTAAGAGAATGTGGTAAAAGTTGCTGGATGTCATGCCTCTGGTAAACTTTCTATTATACAAGATTATCTTAAAAAACAGACTGCAGTATGATTCTCCTTGCAAGCTGAATGACTAAAGTGGTCATATTGGAGAATCCCATGAGGCTAGGTGCATTCAAGGATCTCAGGATCCCCACTAGTCAGTAATCAGGAAAAAAAAGTCATGGTTCTTATTCCCTCAACTTCAAGGAAATGAATTTTATTGACTGGGTAAGTTGGAAATGGATTCTTCCAAGTCAGGCATCCATATGAACATACCACCCAGTCGGCACTGAGATTATAGCCTATGAGACCCTCCCCAAGGAATCCAGCTAGGCTGTGCCTGGACTCCAGACTCATGGAACTGAAAGAAAATAAATGTGCATTGTTTTAAGCTATTAAGTAGGTGCCAATTTTTTTGCACAACAGTAGAAACAATTACAATGTCTTTCTCTTGTTTTCATTTTTTATTGTTATTTTAGTAACATTTGCAGAAGGAACTAAGGTGAATATGTGTGTCATCATTGGTTCAGACAAACAAGGCATATGGTGGGTGCATAACCACATTTTTATTTTTTTGTCACTCATCATCCTTACAAAACTTATTGCGTGGGTGGGGACCCTCTCCTTCACACCAGGTATGTTCTACACATTATTACAAAATGCTCAGGGCACAGCTTCATCATCATCAACAGCACACAAAATCCTCACATTCGCATTAACATAGATGAACTAAATGGTGTAATGGTGTTATGTGTAGTGTAATGAAATGAGATAGAGAAAGACAAACACTATATTAGTTCACTCATATATGATAGAACAATAAACAAAACAAATGAGCAAACAAGACTCTTAGATTATGAGAACAAAATGGTGGTCATCAAAGGGAAAAGGAGTAGGGAGGGGAACCAGGTAAAAGGAGTCAATTCTTTGGAAAGGAATGGAAGCTAGACTTTTGGTGATGATCATAATGTTGTGTGTGTTGTAAGTATGGGAACATAGAATGTTGTATGCCTAAAATCCATATAATGTTATAAACCAATGTTACTTCAATTAAAATCAAGTTTTAGGTGGACATGACTTCATTTTATAATCACTGACTGCTGAGATTTAAGACATCAAGGCTACATGTAAAAGAGTGACTACATGGTACCTGAGATTATTTACAGACCAAAAAGTCTAAGATTCAAAATACAATTAAATAAATAATACTATTCCCTTCTTGTCTGTCTTACATAACCCTCTTCTTAATATTATTCAGCATCCACAACTGTGATTCTGGTGTGACCTTTTGGCATCCATGTTGCCCTGCTCACACTATTTAACTTCTCTGTGTCTTAGTGTCTACAGCTATAAAATGAGACCATAACATTCTCTACCCCATAAGCTTGTTGTGAAGATTACAAGAGTGAATGCATGTGAGGCACTTAGAATAGAGCTTGGCGCATAGTAAGCACTCTATAAATGCTGCTACTGCTGCTTCTTCGACTTCTCACCATCCCCATGATCTTTGTCATTGTCATCATCACAATTATTGTTAAAAGAAATCAACATTGTCTTAAAAATGACCACTGCAAATTTTTAGGAGACTTTGGAAGCAAGATAAATCCAAGAACCTACAGTCAGCGCTAAAACTCAGGTGAACTAACAATGCCAAAAGTATAGAGGGGAAATACCACTTCACATCGTGTCTATTTACTGGCTACTCTGTATCTCACCCCAAAGTGGCACTGGTGATGCAAGTAAATAACTCCCAAAAGTACGGAGAGTTTATTATAATAGAAACCAAGATATTTTTAAGTGTTACCTGGAAGCTGACAACTGTACTGCCCCTCAATTTGCCTCTTGCACAGAGAGAGTTCTGGGCAGTAATGTATCATATGTCTAAGTTTTTTTAAGATGGCAGATAATTTTCAAGCTGTAGAAATGGACCAAGGACCAAAATTCCTGAAAGTCCCCAGTTCCCCTTTACTTGCTTCTCAGCAAGTCATGTCCCCTCTCCAAAATTCTACCTCCTTGTCTTGGGACTCTATCTGCCTAGACTCTCATTTCACTGTATTGGGGATCAGATCAAAGTGTAAAATGAAAATTAAATCACAAGTTTAAACTCCTGACTAACAGACACTAGGAATATCGAATTCAGAGCTATTTGAATTGGAAGTTTTTGTTTTATTCAAGTGAACTTACCATGTTAAGTGATTGAACTTAAAAAATGTAAACAAGCATAAAAGCCAACTGGAAAATTTGGGAAGGATATGCTTTTTCTCTAGGAAAAGCACCAATGACTTTTTGATAAGAAAATGGACATGGTCCAACAATTTATCTAAGGTGATTTCATGAAGTCTGCTTCTTGGAAATGCCACATAAATAATCCTATTTTATGAAAAAGGAAACTGTAGCTTGTGGCAGTGGGAGGTAATTATAGAGGACAAAATTTCCAACAGGACCCACTTTTCTACATTTATGAAGCAGTTCCTTTGAATCATACGACATGGAAACAGATCTTTCCATTTAATTGACGATAAAGAGGGCAGTGATGAAAGTGTTGAAACCTCCTCATTTTACTCCCAGATTCCAAAATCAAAAAATTCCATCTCATATTGAGCATAATTTCTTCCCTGACATTTAGCTCTAAATGTCAAGTTGTTCCAAAATTTTTTCCTTGATTTTATGGTTCCCAGACTTATTCGGTTGATAAAAACTGAGTCAGCATGATGTCGCCTGAGGAATCTCTAGTATGAGAAAGTGCATAAGTGCCTAAGGGAGGAAAAAGAGGATAAGCATTCTTGTTATTATGCTAGCATCAAATATGAGAACAAAATGAATATAAGTTTATGCAATCCATTGCAACTCTGGACAGTGTTAGGAGACATTACAGAAAGACACAATGTATTTGGTGGAAAGTCAGAATATCTCATTAATGCCATGGAAGCTTGCCTTTGTCACACATCTCTCATTTGAGAACAGAAAGTATCATGTTCCTAAGATGTTGTTGGTTCATGCTAAAAATTCGATTTGAGATCATAGAATGTTACTGCTAGAAGGAAAAAGTGATCTCTTAGTTTTTCATTTTATTGATGAGGGACAAACATCCAAAAAGGTAGAGGGATTTATGAAAGTCACTCAGGCTACTTGGGAGTGAAAACAAGGCCCAAGGGCTCAAAATAAGCACATTAAACATTTTGGGAGGGAAACACTAGTTCAAGTTCAGACATTTGAACCATATCTGGAATTCAGACCATTATGATGTGACTCTAAAATGAGTTGCCCATTTCCCTAACCTTAATAAGCATAATAACTTACTTGAATGTGAAATGGGACTCCAGTAAAGTGGAGTCCTTACATTACATTGTCCTTAAGTTACATTGCAACTTAACTTGCAATGTAATATCTTCTCCTCAACCCCTACACTCCACCCTCCTACTCCAGGAATACTGAATAGCAGTTTTCAGTAGCTGAATAGCATTAACTCTACAGTAGCTAACAAAAGCCTGTAAGAAGAATGCACATCACAGATGGAGAGGATGGTGCTTTCTGATTGCAGCAGGTGGAGGGACCTCTCTTCCAGGGACACTTTAAGACATGGCATTATGGCCCCAGTACCAGCCCTCCTGCCCACTGCTCAGCAGCTGGCATGGAAAGAGTGATTCTCAGTAAAGACACAATCAGCATGAGTTTGATCACCCTACAGTCTCCGGTGATCAGCACCACAGATTTACATATTGTCTAACTGAGGAAATAGCAGTCACTTGTGATGAAATTATAAGTGATACTTGTTGGTCTCTATGAGCTTTCAAGTCCCCAACATTCTGGCTGCTCTGAGTGACAGTCAAATGAATCAGCTCCCACACCCACACATCTCAAAGGAGCCATTGAATGGCCCTCATTTGATGTATTTATATTCTCTCTTCCCACCTTTAATATAACTTTGGCTTATTGTAACTCACCTTTGTGTTGCAGTGGGTTGAATTTGGGTTTGGCAAATATATCTGATGAGTTTTGCTGCAAAAAAGAAAAAAAAGTCATTTGGACATTGTATCCTTTTAATGATGGCCTGCATTTCCTACCTTCATGATGTCATTAACAATCCTTTATTCCATCTGTCTAACTCACTATTCTCTTTTCATGAAATTAGATTATTAACTTCCTTACTCTTTATTCTGTTTAAATCTATTAGAATATGCCTAAGAGCTTATTTCTAAGTCACTTTGGGCTTCAGTCCTCTTATAACTTTTAACAACAAACTAGGAAACAGCTCTAAAATACACATTATCTTTTTTCATGTCTAGCTTATATTTCTTTGACTCACACATTTATCACTATAAAATGAATCCCTTGAGGAGAAACAATGTTTCTGGTAAAAATGGTGTCCAGTAAAGCTTTGTCTTACTGTTACTCATCTTAGTTATTAAAATCTCTTTGTGAATAATTTTTAGTCAATGATTCATAAACTAACCAGAGTTCAGCATTTGAAAAATTATCAAATTGAAATAAAATATTTAAAATAAAGAGTAAGCACTTATTGCAAAAGATGGAAGAACGAAGATATAGCATATCCTTTCTCGTTCATTAATTTACTTTCTTATTAATTTAACATCTCATTTTGAGTGCATGTATATCCCAAACACTGCTTAGAAACCAGGAATATTGAAAAGAATAAGCTCCATTTTTTGCTACAGTCCACGTCATGAGGAAGCCAAATCAAGATGGGAGAAATAGGTCCTTAATATCTGTAATAGACAGGCCAGTGATAGTTTCCTGATTTTCACTGAGCTATATAAGTGGCTACTGTACACTGAACTAAAAAAAAGCAAAAACAAAAACAAAACAGCATAGAGGCAGGAGTGAGAAATGCATGAAAATTCCAAAGCACAAAAATTTGAGTTTCTAGGATTCAAGAGTCCGTAAGTGAATTATACTATCACCCTAAATTCTGAGGTCATGATAATTTCATTTAAAGCTATATCCTGCCTGTTTAGAGAAAAGACTCCTAGACCACAAGGTACATAGGAACTCTACATGGTCTGGGTAAAAGCTACCTCTTCAGATGTGTAAATTTATGGATTTAAGTTGATAAAGGACCTGAATCATTTATAAGAATACATAAATTCCCTCTTTGTTTTTGGTGTGTGTGTAGGCTGGTTTAGTAGGGGAAAGAAATCTTTAGGGGCCTCCAGAGTCAGCCTCTTGGTGAAAAATTATAGAGAACAAGGTTGGGGACAAGGGAAAGCCAAAGAGGGGCCCTAAACCCTCAACAAGTATAAGATTTTGAGAAAAACCACAAGGTCAGCCCACACAGTGTGGTGGTGACTTGAAGGATGGTCCTTGCTGGGAACTCAGTTGGCTACTTCCATTCTCTTCAGCCAACTATCCAAAGTTTCACTGCTCTCTTCAGGATCCCTACTTCAGTAGCCCTCAATGGATGAGCTTGTCTCTCACTTTACTTTTTAAAATTTTTTAAAAGATTTATTTATCTGCATACAAGAACTGGTGTGTAGGTCAGAGGTATGAGAGGATTCACCAGAAAGAGTGGGGAGAGAAAACACTGTCAAGAATCTTCACTTTTATCTTTGTTTTACTTTACCTTTGGGTGTTTTTTCTCTGATTTTCAACTGAGGAAAAGTCTGACTTCCTGCTTCATAGGGTGGGAAGTAACCTAACTCGTTTGCTAGTTCTTTTATGTAGTCACGCATGCTGTAATCTCTGCTTTTCACGAGGAGAGAATGATTCATTAGCTTCATGTTTTCTGGTTCAAGTGATTTTAGTTTTTCAAGCCATAAAATCAAAATCACAAAATGATTTCTACTTTAAGTAACTAATCCGACATTTTATTTTACAGTTGAGAAAATTGGAACCAAAAGGTACTAAGTGACTTTCCGAAGATCACACGGTTAATTGGTTACTGACTCAGAAATACAGAGCAGGTTCATGGGACACGGGCCACTAGTCTCTAATTCACAGCTGTGACCTCTGCTATGAAATGCAGAGTCAGCGCAATGCATTAATGTCAGAGGCTATTTTCCTCACAGACTTTTATTCCAGAAGGTTATATTATCCCTCCTAAATTCTCTAAATATCCAGGAAAGTCATGATACACTTCAGAGAATTAACTTTTATCCAGCACAAAAATCTTTCCTTTTTGAAAGGTCCTAGGTGTCTTGCTAAAAGACAAAACTCTAACACATGCAAATACTTTGTTTCTAATTATACTTCCTTACATGAATTGTACTTTTGTACCAGAGTAAGAAACAGGAATCCTTTTCCACACAAACTTGTCAATTTGTAGATTTAAGAGCTAAAATTTCAAGGGACAAAGTCAGTTATACTAAACTTAAAAGAAAATTCAAAGGAGCATTTATATATTAGAAGTTAACTAAGGGAACAATGAACTACAGGAGGTGTTGGGCCAAAAGGATATCTTTAACAAACTCCACAAATAAGTTTATGATCCCCACCTTCATCCCAGAACAAAGAGATGCAAACAACAGAGTCTACAAATCTCATAATTTCATCACCAGCTAAGGGAGGATTGCTGGAAACTGAGGGTGTACATAAGCAGCCAGGCTTGGTATATAACCAGATCAGTGGGCCTTAAAGGTCCTTGGTTTTCACCAGCTTTCAGTATGCTATTGGGGTTCCGGGTCAGCAGAACTGGTAGGACACATACCAGTTTATCTCTCTTTCTCCCTCAGTTATTCTTCATTTCCCCTTCTTTTGTAAATAAACCCTTTATTAACCTTTTTGTGTGTACCCGCAGTTGAATCTTATTGTAAGTCCCTTTTAAGTGCATGGGAGAGGACCCTCAGTCAGGTAACCCATTTCACATCAGGGATGCCCTGTAACAGAAGTCCAGAGTGGCAGGCAGAGAAAAGGGCTTTATGATTCTAGATATTGGAAGACAAGTTAAACTAAATCAAGCGAATTGGTCAATAGTGAGTCCCAGGGCAAGTCAGGAATAATTAAACAACTTCAGGGACAGTGCAGGCAGGGACTTCAAGAGAGTTAAGGAAGGCTCCCGAGATAAGGGTAACACATTCCAAAGGGGACTAATCAAACACCCCCAGGCCTAGGGGCAACAGGATATTCTGCAACAACAATGATAAAAAAAAGTTTGTTAAGATTAGGGATGGGACACAGACATATTTCTGGGCACAGAGACATTAGGACAGTGAATGAGAACACTGGAGAACTAGCCAATCACAGAGAGACTAGTGGAGCTTTAGAATAATTGAGGAAAGAAGGTGTATATTCCCTGAAGCATGATTCCACTTCGGCCCCCTTACCCGTCCCTAGCCTGGTTCCACCGGCCTGGGGGTCCCACTTTATTTCCGTTCCTTTTTTCCTCAATAAACTTTTTCTATAAACAAATCTGCCTCATTTCACTTGCTTGCCTGAGTATCTGCGAAGCTCCTGCTGTGGCTTCATGAGACATCAACCTGGTCTAGTGGCTGGACTCAACGCTGCCACTGCAGCCTGGGATCCATTCCTGGCTGGAAGGCTAGACCTGAGATCCTGAAATTACAGTATCAATAGCACCCACAGACCTCCAGGCTTGTAGCTTTCCCTATCTTCTCATTTGTTCACTCATTCACTACTTCACACAGCAACTTTAAATGAGATTGGTGCTTGGCACCAATCAGATACAAGAATTATAATGGTCATGAGAACTTAAAGGATTTAGGGCAAAGTAGGTTTCCTGCAGGAATACAGAAGAAAAAAAATGCAAAACTGGAACTTCATCAGACCCATGGCAGTAGAGATAATTACCTTGGCTGGTTGCTTTAAAGAGCTTAAAGGAGACAACTTGTTGAACAGAAGTTGTCGTAACTGTAAGAGCAACAAAGAAATATTGAGGAGGTACATACATGAAGTCATCATAGACAAGTCAAGAACAAAATTACAGGTTGAAATTGTTATTTAACAGTACTATTGTTCTTTGTTAATTCCAGGATTTATTTTCTTGGACTTTTAACCAACAAACAGACCTGGAATTAACAAAGAACAATAGTACCAAAAAACATAATAATTCATATTCTAGACATTAGTAATTAGGTATAATTGCTATAAATTGAAGTTTTTCTTTGAAGCAAAGGGTTTCCTAACCATGTGAATGACTCAAATAAGATAATTATTTAGCTCAATCAGAAACAATAAACTGTGTCTTTGTAAACAGGGGTTTTGTGATGTGTTGACAACTGTACTAATTATAAAATATTATCTTCTTTTTAAAGTGAAGACTAACTATATTAGCTTACTGTCTTTATCTCTCCCAACAGAATTGCTAACCACCTATGAAAAATAATTAAATGAGCTTATTTAACAATTTTTTTCTATTGTCTTTTACTTACACTGGTCACCCTTCATTAGAGGCTTTATTTGATGTTAGAAGCTATTTAATATTTACTAGATGAAACTCTAGAATTGTAAAAACAGAAATATCTTTAAGTATACTCTATATAATTAAAGAGCAACAGGGTGGAAGGGAATTCATCCATATGGAAAGTAATTTTGCTCTCAAATTACTGCCAAACCATAAATGAAGGTAAAAAAATTAAAGAAGAAACGATTACTTTTTTTATAACATTCACAACATGTGATGCGATTGGTTCTTTGTGAGCATTACTATCAGGAGTGAGTGTTTAGTTCCTCTATCTCCTGTCTAAACTTAGAATTCTATAATTTTATTATAAAAGCACCAGTAGTTCAGCCTCTTACTATATGAATAAGAGCCCCAGGATTGAAGGAGAGAAAGGAACAGCTTACATCACTAGTTTAAAGGCTAAAGAGAGCAATAAATGTACATACCTTACTATCCAAGAGTGATCCAAAACATAAGATGAAAAACCCCTTCAAAAGGGAATAAATCACATGCATTACATTTTTATCAGAAATGAATGTGTTCATATTTAACATTAATCTATTAGAGCTCCCAAATTTAAAGGCGCTTTCTTGTTTGTCTCCCTAATGGACAGTGGGCTCTTGAAGGAAGACCACTCTGTGACCTCCACAGGGTGTGACATAACACAAAGTACCCAAAAATATTTTTGTTGACTGCATAAACAGAGCATTCGGTGAATAAACTGCTAAATGCAAGCAGAGTTTTGTTTTCTCCTTTGTGTCATCCTAAACACAAACCCTAAAGCTTCCATTTGATTCTGTATTTAGTCTTTCTCAAGACCAGGCAGTTAGTAAAATTTACTAAGCAGCAAGTACTGAGTGGAGGGACTCAGTATCAGCCCCTTTTCTATCAAGTCCAGTCCTTGATTCACCTTCCAGTTAAAGCACCCTTAGTAGGTGCTTGTTTAGGCATTTCACCACAGGCCAGCTCTCCCACTCCTCGACATGAGCTCCAAAATCTGACCCTGAAGTCATGCTCCCCATGATTGCTCTAGCTACCTCCACTTAATCATTCACTGTGCTGAGATAGGAGGAGAACCTACTCCTTATGAGACACCTATTGAGTATTTACGGCGTGACACGCAGTTATCTCACTTAAACTTCACATTTACTCTATATGGTCCCGTAATATTATTGTTTCTGTTTAAGAGATGAGACAATTAAGGGAAAAGGAGGATAAGTAAGTTGTTAAAGATGACACAATTGATAAACTGAACCCAGGTGATTATTTGAACCCAGACCTATATTGAGCTCCAGAACTCGAAGGTTCCACCACTTCCTGGGTCATTTTCTAAGGTGGCAGACAAGAATTTCACTGAGCCAGGATTGACGATACTTCCAGATTCGCGAAAACCTAAGGATTACTTTGTCTACTTAGTTTCTGCACTCTCTTTGATTTTGCTATGTAAGGCCATCCTTTGTATGGAGTCGGCAAACATTTTCTGTGAAGTGTCAGAGAGCAAGTAGTCTAGGTTTTGCAGGTCATGCAGTCTCTGTTGCAACCCCTTAGCTTTGCCATTGCAGCAAAAGCAGTCAGGGACCATGTGTAAGTGAATGGGTGTGGCTGTGTTCCGATAAAACTTTATTAAAAAAAAAAACAGTACCAACATAAATTTGTAGCTTTTGCTCTATTGCACTCTTAAGGATTTTCTTTGCCCCATTCAGAGCAAACAAGTACTTATTTTGTCTTATGTCCCTTCCCCATGTCCTTTCTCAGAGGTCTACGCAGGAAAAGACTACTGAGTCAGCAGTGAGAGGGGCTGATGGTAGCTATGTGATCTCTAACAAATTTCAAAGTCTGAAGTGCATGACTGAAACAGTCTAATATTCTGCTTCCATATAGGAGGAGTAACTTGGGGGAAAAATCAATCATTTTGTTGTTTGTTTTATTCACTGTTTGCAGGCAGTTTTGGTTACAGTCTTGCTGGAAGCAAGGAGATGAGATAACCTCCAAGGCAGTCTTACCCTCAGGTCTCTATAATTATCCTAGTTTCCTCATAATATAATAAGTTATTCTTATTGTTCTCACCTGGAATGCATTGAGTAATGCAAAAATAAGATGCCAAGCCAGATTCTGGCTGTCCACCATCGTCCCTATGCCAAAGGCCCACGTGAGCCCCAGCAGAGGGGTCAGAATGAGGAGGCTCTTTCCCATGCGAATGACAATGGCCTTGTCATCCTGACTCAGTCTCTCTCCAACTGGGGACCTCCAGAGCTTCACAAGAACTAGCAACACCACAGCCAAGTTGACAACCACAATAGCCAGTGCAGGAGCAGCGAAGGCCAAGAGAGGTTTGCTTTCATCAGACCAGTTAAGCCAACACACATTTTTCCTTTGGTACACATTACTGGATTGTGTGACTGCAATTGTGATGACTGATATAACGAGAGGGCACCCATAGCCCAGGCAGAAACCAGCAGCCACCATCAAGGGCATGGCCACGTGATGGAAAACAAAGACAATGTGATAAGCCAGCAGGATACCGAGTGTAAGCATCCAAAAGAACAAGGAGAGGTAGAAAAAGTGTGTAAAGAACACTGCAGCTGTGCAGACGCCAGAAGGGTTTACTGTGGTGTCCACAGTAGCCGCAACAATAAACCAAACATCAGCAATCAGGAGGCACAGGGCTATGTTCACCATGCAAATATGACGCGTGTGTGACGTTTGGGTTCTCGTGACCTGCTTCCAAAACAGAGCCTCGATGATCAGGCATAAGATGAGACTTCCGATGGAGATGCCCACTCCCACAAATGTGATCCATTTCACAACAGGAATGATGGCAGGAGGGACAAAGGGTGACATCAGCATGGAGAAGGAGGTCAGGTGAATACATCGACATGTCACCGAGTCTTGAGTTTCATTCACTAGGTGACAGCCTGTACTGTTCCACTGCAAGTGGCTGAAATCCCAAAACACACAATGAGGCTGGCTCAGGTTTGTCTCTATCTTGGAAAAAATCAGGAAAATTTCATTTATGGAATAGTTTTGAATGATTGTGGATATCACGGGCCCATTGATCTGAGCATTTCCATTCTTGGAAGAGGGTAGAATGTTCCCCAGGGTCAGGGAGGCCATGCTGATAATAGTTTTTGGAAGGGACTTCTGGAATTGATCTGACCCAATTAACACGTGGCCTCTAATAGGAACAGAGTTATTATTTTGAAAAATTTCAGTCTGATAGTTGTAACCTTTCTTGATTTGGCTCTTGGACACAGAAATCCCTTTCCAGTTAATGAATTTTCGAGAAAAATTTAGAGGAAGAGCCGCTGGATGTACCAGAATGCTGATGTTTTCCAATGTCTCTAGTAATCTCGAGCTGGCATGCTCTTCTTCTCGCTGTAACACTGTCCAGTTGGTGATTGATGCTGAATTAAGGATATGGTCGGCTATATTGATGACATCCTGAAATATAAGAATGAAAGTCAGTTGCATTTTGGGTACACAAACATAACAGTAGCTAGCTATTAGTATTCAGTCTAAGAACACTGAGCAGAGAATTGGCTCAGCTGAAGACAACATCCATGACATTCAGCTCAGTTTCTCTGCCTGGTAGATACTTTAGGTTAGGAACCCTGGGTTATGGTCATCACCTAAGCTCCAAGGTGATCACTGGGGTACTCAGATGCACACTAGGCTTTCTGCATGGATGAGAAAGAATCCTGCCATGTGGGCAGCAATCTGCATTTTTTTCCCTCTTGAGAGGGCAAACATATCTGTATCACCACCCATACCGAGGCTTAGAGAGAGAGAGAGACATTGCTTTTATCTGCCCTTCCATATTATGTTCATTTGTCTAACATCAGAATGTTCTAAATTCATGTCATAGACATTCAAGTTTTAATACATGTGTATTTATGAGTTTTGTTTAATAAGGAGATCATAAAGCAAAAATTCTTAAAACTGGATTGGGGCAATAAGGAAGTACTGATGGAGCATTTTCAGGGTCAGTCTTAATCTGAGTGATTGTTTTTCTAAAAAGCTCCTTGAAAGTTGCCCCTTGCTCCCGCACAACCACCTCTCTTGCTCATTGTTCCCAGGCATTCCCTGCGGAATCTGCACCTGTCTCTCTGACAGTGTCCCAGCCTACAGAGCCCTCTGTGATTTCTGGCCCAATCCCCTTAGTGGGTCTTCTCCCACCTCCAGAAGCCCCTGTTTCCCTTTGGCTTGAGTAGGACTGCTCTGTTTTTGCCCTTCATTTTATTTGTACCTTTTTGTATACGATTTTGTTTTAGTTGGCCTCTTATAAGCAATATATGGTTGGCATTTTTCTTTTAAATCTGACCATATTTTCTCTGATCTAGGGAGCTTAACATATTCATATTTATGTCATATATTCCTTAATCTTCAGCTTCTACAGTTAGGTATATTGTATGATTATGTAACATTTATATATATATATGAAATGTTTCAAGATATAAAATGTATAACTCCAAAATATTTAAAAAAGTGTTTACTGAGGTGCCTCCCTGGTGGTGCAAGGGGTGAAGCACCACACTATGAAGCATCCGCTGCCACTGCAGCATGAGTTCAATCCCCACCAGGGAGGTGACATACATGGCATAGCAGACCTCTTCTGCCTTGCCTGCTGTTCCCCTCAGCAGTGTTTTTCAGTTGGTCTGCCTGTTCTCTTCCCCACCCTGTCCCTGGTGAATCCTCTCACCCTCTGGCCTGTACGCCAGTTCTTGTATGCATAAATAAATAAATCTTTTCTTTAAAAAAAGTATTTACTTAATAAATACTGAGTACCAGCTATGTGTCACCATTTGTCACTCTTCTGAGCACTCAGGTGATCCCTAAAATGTAAGCAGTATCTATTCTGGGGTGACCAGATTATATCATTAACTTTTCTATTTGCTTTATAACATTTCTTATAGTAAGCACATTTTATTTGTGTAATTTTCAAGCTAATTTTTCAATATCCAAACTAAATCATGAATTTCTCAGTTGAAAAAAAGGGAGTTCTGAAAAGAGACACTACCAAAGTCAGAGTTTAAGGTCCCAGGAAAGAATGGTTATTGACTACAAACAGATATTAAAACATTGGGGCCTGCATCAGGTGCCAAGGAACTTGGCTCTCTCTACACCAGGTGCAGCCCAGGCAACCTGCCCAGGAGCAGCTGCCTGTTATTTTAAATTCACGAAGTGATTGCATGAGTTACTGTAGAGGAAGCAGTAAAGCTTGTGCAGACCATCATATGGCTCTGTCTCTCTCAGCATGCCCCCTTTGGGCCCTGGGCACTTTGTCCTCCTTTGAGAGTGTTTTTGAAAGGAGCTCTTTAAGCACAGGCAGACCATACCTCCATGGTTGAGTTAGACACCCTGAAGAGATTTGTCAGTGACAGGGATGAAACATTGCCCAGAATTGATACCACTGAAGCCAGATTCCCAGCTGTGGTTGATAAGTTCTGTCTGATGATGATTGCAAGATGGCGCAACATGGATGACACAGCTCCCTCGGTGGCATTGCTGGCCATCACACTGAAATTCTAGAAACAAAAGTGGTTAAGTACTAGAAAACAGGGCCTCCCTGGTGGCACAGTGGGTTAAGCAACACACTATGAAGCAAACCACAGCCACTGAAGCACGAATTCCATCCCAGCCCCTGACCAAGGAGCTGACCTACATGGTGCGGCAGACCTCTCCTGCCTCACCTGCTGTTCCCCTCAGCAATGTATTTCAGTCGATCTGCCTGTTCTGCATCCTGCTCTGTCTCTGGCAAATCCCCTCACGCCCCACACCTCTGGCCTATACCCCAGTTCTTGTACGCATAAATAAATCTTTTTAAAAAAATGTTCTAGAAAACAAACAAATGCTTGTGCTTTAGTAAACTTAAGTCCAATTTCTTGGTCATATATAACAACCCTTTGTCTGGTATAACAATGGCAGTCAGCCAGTGCTTTCTATATTCCAGTCACAATCCTACACTTTACCAGGGATTCATTGATTTAATTTATATATCGCCTTTTGAGGGAGATACTATAAAAAGACTTTCATATAAATTATCATCCATATTATATAGAATTCTAATTATATAGAAACTGACATTTAGTGACTTTTGAAACAGTACCCTGCTAGGAAGTCATAAGGTGGCGTCTGCTGGCACTAAGTCTTGTTTATATCCACTAATTACACCGAGAAATCCTTGCAGGATACATGATAGAGGCACATGCCCAGAGATGTGACTATACTTTGTCACAGAGAGTTTTACTTCTTCCTTGAGATACTTCCACTAAACTGGGATAGTTTGGAAGGCAACATAGAAGGCACATTCCTTTCTCATCAAAACTAGTCAACCCAGGAGCCCAGATCCCATCTATATCTCTTTTTTGCTCTTCTCAACTGACAGAGCCATTTTCTGGCTAGACACCTGGCACCTGCTGCCCCCACATTCTGAGGTGAATGTAGTCCACATTCAGCTACTGTGTCGTTATAGTCCATGTCCAGTACTGAAGCAAAGAAGGCAAGATAGACTCTAGATGCCATTTGGTTCAATTCCCCTCCCCAGTTTACAGATAAAAAGGAAACTGAGGCCCATAAAAGGAAAAGCAAGCATCCTATAAGCCCTTGATAAATACCATTTTGGGATTTTCTGAAACAGTAGCAGAGTGCCTGGGACACTTTTGTTCAATGTGGAGATCTGTTTACAGAGCCATGTCTGTGATCTGGTCTTAGAGTCCTTCTTTGCTGCAACTCGTGTTCTAACTCCTTACCACTTTCCTCCATCTTTTTATCTACTTTGTCGTAAGTATTTGAATCTTCCTAAGTGAGCATCGTGTGGAGGTCATGGCAGGAGACTGGAAGTCAAGTGGCCATGCTTCTTGTTCAACGCTAATGTTACCAGAGGGGCCCTTAGTCTTTCACTTCTTGATCTCTAAGAGGAAGCTGGTAACCAAGGTTATCCATAAGATGCATGACAGGTCTGTCATTCTATTTGGTTCATCTCTTTGGCTGCCTTACTCCCTTCTTTAGTGTTCCTCAAATCTCCGGCACCTTCACTTGGATCGTTGATTCCCAGGTTTTCCGGAGGTCTGAGGCATCCTTAGGTACTGTTCTACCATCTCTTTTAGACTTTTTCATCACTGATTCGCTGTTCTGCAGCAAAACTGCATTTTCTGAACTTTTCAGCTGTCACTTATATTTGCTACTCATGCCCACATTCTGTGGGCTTACAAAAGTCTGATGTCACCCCAACTTCTGTGTACTGGTCAATGAGTCAACTTTACTATTCTATCTAGTAATTCTAACTGAGAGATCCCCACTGTGAAACTCAAAAGCAGGGGAAATTTGCAAGGTGGAAATTCTTTACCTTCTTCAGTTCCTCCAGTTGAGAGAGCACACATGTCTCCCTGAGGACCTGCCACCCAGAGGGCTGGCACCTGGTTGTGATGGTCCCAGTGTAGCCGCTGCTACAGGGAAGAGTATACTCATCATGCTTAGCCCCAAATCCAAAGACAATGCTGTTACACTGGGCTGGAAAAGAATGGAAATACAAGAGGGAATTTGTCTCTGGAATATCGTGGCACTCTGTAAACCATGTTGGGGTGCTTTAGAAATAATATTTTCAAAGATAAAATCCAGAAAAAACTTAGGAGTTGTAAAAATTGGTCTTTGAGATCCATTCCACCATTTCCGATGCCCTTTGCCCCCTAACCCTTACCCAGGCTAACCTCTCTATCTCTAAGTGTCTAATTTGTGCAAGCAACTTCACATTTAATGGGCTATTAACTAGCATGTACAAGGTGAAAATATTTATATCATTCCTAGGAAATATTTTCACTCTTCAAGAGAATGCTAGAAGAACTTTGAAACACTATGGAACAAAAAAAAGATGGATCATTTGAACCCATTTAAAATAGCTTCTCACATTGTGACCAGTCACTAATTACTCTTGCAGCTGACCCTTAATAACAGAGTCTAACCATGACTGGGATAGGGAAATGGAACTTAATGGAAGATCCACAAGGGTTGCAATTTTTGCCTAGATACTAAATATTTTGGATAGTAAATTTTGTTGAATAAATGTTGTTGGGAAAAGAAGTGGCATAGATTCTGGTAGAAAGGTTTAAGATTGAATGCAAAAAAGGAAAAGGAAAGGAAATATATGATATGAGTGTTTGTGTGTACATGTGAGCCTGTGTGTGTGTTTATATGTATGCTAAAGACCTGTATGCATGCATTCTTTCCTTGGGTTATGATTTGTAAATATGTTAGTCCCAGAGCTATTTCAACACGTATGCCAGTAAACTACTACTTAATCATTTCCATCAGAGCCTGCAGTAAAATTAGTCTTCCACAATGTTTACCCAGAAAGGCGGGGATCAGAGCAGGGATTACTAGGGATCTGAAATAGTCAGCTGGAATTGAGTTTCATCACTCTCTGTGTGGGGGTGGAGAGGTTTGGAAGGGGAATATTTCAGCAACATGGGTTTTAAAATAATTCTGTATCAAAAACATCTTTAGGGGGCCTCCCTGGTGTCATAAAGGGTTAAGGCACAGCAATGTGGAGCTATCAGCAGTCACTGAAGCATGAGCTCGAACCCCAGCCAGAGAGGTGACCCACACAATGCAATATACCTCTCCTGTTTCCTCTACTACTCCCCTCAGCAGTGAATTTCAGTAGATCCACCTGTTTTGCTCTCTACTTTGTCTCTGGTGAATCCTCTCATCCCCCACACCGCTGACCTATACCCCAATTCATGTGCACATAAATAAATAAATCTTTTTTTAAAACCCTTCGAACAACTTCCTGAAGACACGCATAGGTTATTAACTAAAGGACTCTCAACTTAAACAGAGAACGGGAATGCAGCATTACCTTTTCCAAACACTCTGAAAGAGACATCTTCTACTGGAAACAGCTTGTGAAGGCCCACCTTCGCCTTCTCAGCCACCTGTTCAATGGCTGATAGCAGCTCAGATGTGGTGCTGGAACCAATAACTTCATACCCGGCAATGATGCTTCCATTCCTGTAGTGACTATGGGAGGAAAAATGACATTGATTCACTAAATCACTCAGGGCCGACTCTGTGTGCAGCATTGAAGCTATAAGAATAAAACAAAGTGACTTGGTCCCTACCTATGTGTGAGAAGACAAGGCAAATTACATATATGTCTTTACATATATGTAATTACAAATGTTATTTGGTGTTATGAGGTAACACCTCATCATGGTAAAGAGGTTCATTTTAGGTAAGGTTGGTCAGGAAAGGATTCTCTCTTCAGAGGGTCTCTGAAACTGAAACAAACAGATTGAGAAGATCAATGCAAAGAACACTGGTGTAACTTGCCAGCGCTTGGGAAGGTAAGAAGGAAAGAAAATGCCAAGACTTTGACAAACTTAAAGATGAGTATGACTCCAAGTTAGTAAGTAAAAGAGAGATGAATAGGAGGTGATATCAGAGAGCTAGCCATGAGCCAGATAATATAAGGCCTTAGATCAGGGAAAAAAAATAACAATAACAATAATAATCAAAAAAATACAAATTTAGTAGGCAGTCATAAACCAGACATTCTGTGAGGGAGAGGGATCAAAACAGGGGAGAGAAGAGCACAAAGGACTATGGTGATTGGTTCATGGCTAAATTGGTGGTGGAATTTTACAGAGAACACACAATGATGTAAAAGATACAAATAAAAAAATAATTTTACAAAAGAAAATATAAGGCCTTAGAGTTTGAATTTTATTTTTTTATTAAAAGGTCTTATTCTTTAGGAGACAGTGTAAATGATCATATTTATTACTAAAGAGCATCACTCTGGCTGCTGTATAGAAAATAGACTGAAGGAAGGGACAAAGGAAGTCAGGAAAGAGGTGGCAGTGTCTGGAACTAGTAGGGTAACAGCACATGTGGCAGCAAGTGGTCATATTCAGGTTGGATTTGAAGACAGAGCCGAGTCTCACTAATGAAGCCAACTTTGGGTGTGGGATAAAGACACCAGTCAAGAAGGACTTCAAGGAATTGAAAAACAGATTGTAGTATATTCAATGAGCCATGAAAAGCAAGGAAATACTGATACTTAGAAAAGCAAGGATGAATTTCAAAAACATTATGCTGCCTGAATGAAGCCAAATACAAAGAAATTACACACTGGATGATTTTACTTGTAGAAAATTCTAGAATAGACAAGATAACCCATAATGAAAAAAGTAAGATCAATAATTATTTTTAATAGGGCAAAGATGGGTGTGGAGATTAACTTGGAAGAAGCAAAGGGAACTTTGGGGGTTATGGAATGTTCTTTCTTGATAAGAGATGACTTGTACAGCATTCATCAAGATTGATTGAACTGTTCACTTAAGATTTGAGCTTATCACTACATGTAAATTGTATCTCAATTAAAACAAAACTCCAAGGTTTGAATTTGTACAAATGGAAGAATAGCATCCATGTAACTGAAGAAAACAGTAAGAGGTCAGTTAAAGGTTAGGAAGAGGCAAAATGCAGAGTCCCTGTTTTAGATATGTTACTTTAGCATGCTAGTACAAAATCAAGAGATGATGTTAAATAGACAGTTGGGAATTTAGGTCTGGAGTTTAGGAGAGAAACCAAAATCAAGTAATAGATTTACAAACATTCAGCATTAAAGATGGTACTTGAAGTCACTGAAAGTCGGTGAAGTCCCATTAACATTAAGTTAACACTGCAATAACTCCATGAAGTAAACACTGTATTACCCTAGCTTTGTAGATACAGTAACTGAGTTAGAAAGACAAGTTGGATTGGTAAATTATCAATTATTAATTGATGGATTAGAGACTCTGATACTCCAAGCTCCAAATATTAATCACTACATAAATGGTAATTCATAATCTAAAAATCCAAGTAGCGGATTTGGATTGCAAAAAAAAAAATCATGTGACTCTTCTATCTTGCTTACAAAGTATTTTCCTGTCTATTATTTCATTTGATATTATAAAGTTAAATCAACTTACACAGGTGCTGATAATCCTCTTAGATAAGTAAACTAGATAAAGAATGATTAAGATTTATATCATACATATAAAGAGAAAAGCCTAAATGATTATATTATATAGATTCATGATTGTTTTTTTACTGTGATTTTATTTATGAACTATTGGAAACAGCGTGTAACATATATTAAGGAATGTAAGTTAGAAACAGAAATAGGAAATCAGGATTATGGAACAGAAAAATATAAATGTTGACTACATTTTGATGAATGCTTAATTGAAAATTATTGAGTTTCAGCTTTGTCTATGAGTTTAACAACAATCAAATTAAGAGGAAATACAATCAATTATGTAAACCTTGTTATTTAAATAAAGCAATACTTTTTTCTAACACTGACTTAAAAAAAAACCCCTATGGATCTTTATATAAGAACATGAGATGACTTCTTTAAGTCATCTGGCATTAAAAGTTAATTGTAAAATAAAAAAAAATGCAAGATGTCAACTTATCTGACTGCTAAGCCACTTCCTCTATTAGGCAGACAAATAATAGTTGGTAATCAATGCACACATGACTAAGCAAATACCTTTGGAATTAAATCATAAACAAAAGGATAATTTACTAAATATCACTTTATTTGCTATAGACAATGAGTACAGAGTTTGGAACTAAAGTGTACACATACTGTTAACACAAAAATATATTCCACCCAACTCTCCCTTCTGGCCCTCAATTATACAACATCATGCCCCACTGTGGCTGTGGAAAGATAATCCCTCCCTCTGCAACCCACTGGCTTAATCTCCATCCCTTGCTCTTTCCATTACATGCATACAATAACCTCCTGCTTCCTTCCAACTTCAGCTCTACTGATGTGGGCTAACAAGTCAAGTTTCTGATCTATATCTTTTGAGAGTCATTCAATAATTAAGTTCCTGACTCATTTGAATGAAAAAATAAGCTTTCCTCTATAAACTTTTTAAAGGATCACAGACTTTTCTCCAGTTTTACTAAGAATCCTACTAGAAAGACCAGAGCTAAATTGTTTTCTGTCAAGGTCATCAGGAACAGCTCTAGACATTCTACAGAATTCATGCATAACCGATGCACATGGTGACCAGTCAATGCCCTTCTAAAGTCATTGTGTTACTTACCGAAACTGGGAGACATGCACTGACTCAAAACCTTGAATTCTTTCATATGCTTCTTTAAGCTTACAAAGAAATAAAAGACAATATATTGATCTTTGGCCCCACACAAGAAAGACATTTGAGTGAGTAAAAAAATGGGTGAAGACAAACCAATGGAGGGACTGAGCAAAGCAATAGAGTATATTATAAAATTATGATTAAAATTAAAGCTAAAAATGCACACACACATAATTTTTCATATTGATAATAAGGAAGCAAGAATCAACTGCTTAAAGGATAAATTGGTGCAAGATAATATAGCAAGTTCACCCAAAATCTATTTTCTCTAAGAATAAGCCACTAATTTCTAAAGACACTTAAACAGAATCTTTCTGTAAAGTATCTGTGTATGTGTTCTGTTAGAATGACACCTGAACCATCATCCTAGGAAGAAATACCTTGACTTTTGATGAAAGAAATACCTTGATCAGTTTTAACTGACTTCAATTATGAAGTCCAGAATTTTGCTCAGTAATAATTCTCTTTAGCCACTCACAAGAGACACTTCTTTGTGGAACAAATCACAAATATTAACAATTGAGCTGAGATCATGAAAATTTTCTTTTAACAATTAAAAAAAATCATAAAATAATCAAGAAGTCCTGGTATAGTATTACCCAAATAAATATGCAGAACTGAACACAAAAGAAATGTCCTGAACTGAACACAGAAGAGAAGTCAACTACTAAACTCTCAAAGAAGGAATGTTCAAAGTACATCATTTACGAAAAATAGTTAATTGCTCTATAATAATGAATTAAAAATAAATAATTAAGAATATGTATTAAATAAACATGCCAAATTGAAAACATCTGAACTTAGGTTTAGTCAACAACTCTTTATGTAATAATCAGAAAGTGCTTACTTGAAGTTCAATTTCTGTTGTATATTTGGAGTACAAGGCAGAAGATGAATTTAAGAGGTCATTTGTAAATGTTTTATTAATTTTGAAAGTGCCCCACACCTCTAGGGGAAAGAAAAAGATATAGTTATAAAAATTTTATAGGAATAAAAATTATTTCCTTGATTTTATTATAGCACAGAATTATGGAAGTACAATTTTAGAGTCCATCTATTCAGTAGTGATATTTTCATTTATTTTTATAATGAATGTTCACCTAAAAGAATATAATATGGTTACATAAGAGCGGATTTTCAATTGTGGATTTGGAACAGTAATGAGAAAGTGTGGAGATCAAGGAGGTATAACCACTTGTGTAGTTAAAAAAAGCATCACTAAACACTGAAATATATCCCCATATAGACATTGAACTTAAACACCATCTCCATTAAAATTTTGTTAAACAAAAGATACTACTTTATTAAGTCTAATATACCCCTTGCTTTCCCATCTGTGGTTCTTTTCTGCACTGGGACAGGTTTTTCTCCAGCTCTGTCTGAACAAAGCCTGTTTTTCATTCCCTAGGACCTAGTCAAGTGTACCTCCTTTCAAGCTCATCCCCAGATGCTAAGATTCTTTTCCTACGCTGAGCTCCTACAACACTGTACTCATACTTTCCTAATAACCTCTTGTACCTATGCAACTATTTCTCACATATATGTGTTCCCTACTGTTACTAGTTTGAGAAACTCCATATGATTGTTATCCCTGTCTGATCCATCTTCGTATCCTTTGAAAATGAATCAGATGTAGATCATCTTTCAAAACGAAGGTTTTTGTCAAGATTTATTGAAAAATTTCATTGTCTTCTCTTTTCACTGGCCTCCTTGACTTGTTTGCTGATTTAAATTTAGCAAAAGAAATATTCTGTTGTGAGCACCTAGAATTTGCCCCAGGTCTGGGTATAGTGATGGTGCTTAATAAATGCATGTTACCTTAACCAAAGTCACTTTGGCTCTTGGAGAGGAAGCCAGGGATTTCCAGGAAAGCTGGGCTATTTTAGGTCCTCCAACACTCTTTCTCAGCTCTACTGAAATCAGAGCTTCCAGATAGCTGAGGAATCTTAAGGGAATCTTCTTGGAGTCCACTAAGTCTCGGATCATTCACTTACTCACCTTACCATCCGCGAAACATAAACCTAAGCCAATAATAGCTCCTTCAGCTTCCACTATTTTTCCTAAGTTAGATTTTTAACTTTTTGTTGTTGTTGTTGTTGTAGTAATGCATTCAGTAATTTAGAGTATTTTTTTTATCATAATTACTAAGTACACCTCCCTGCTTTCACACCTTTAGATTTTTCTTTTCTGGAAATTGATTTTGGGAAAGGGCATGAAAAGAAGATAGAAAGAAAAATTTCCTTTAGTCAAGTGGTTCCTCCACTTGAGATTTCAGTGTATGTCCCAAAATCTCAAAGGAATCATAGAATGCTGGATGTACCTCAAAGTTGAAATGACACCCAAATATCAACGTGAAACTCTCTGTGTCCAACCAAGCTGACTGAGTTTATAACCACTGCCTTTCATTCCCCCTGCAACTCTAGCTCTGCTCAGAGAGGCAAAGAGTAACACACAGGCTAAGAGCTAGAGTCCCCTTTGTCACGTGTTGGCTGGGAGGGGTCCCAAGGAGTACACTTGAGTTCTTACTTGTTTTCTCACAGAAATTAACACTCTGGGAGAGGTTGTTGGCATGACAGTCACAGCTTTGGAGTGACCCAGCTGTGTGAAGGGAGCATTTCTGGGGATCGAGGCATGAGGGAGGAAACCAGGAGTAGCCATCTTCACAGGCACAGCGCAGGACGCCATTCTGGTTGCCACAATCTGCAGGAAAAAAAGAGCTTGGTCTCATTGGATCTGGTTAATAAATTGACTACTGATGAGTTTTCATCCAGACTCTAACTCAGAATATGAACCAATTATTTCTTACTGAGGGCAAAACCAAGAGGGCAAAATGTATGTTTAAAGTAAGGAAATGTCCAATTCAATAAATTGAGGTTGGAATTCAAAAACTAGCAAACGTGAAAATTAAAATCAAATGGCTAAGACTAACATCCCAAAGAAAGATGTATACTCAGTGAATAGCCCTTGGAATTGTGAAAGAAGAGAAAAAGAGTATGTCAACCTGAGAGGTATTTGATAGGTTCTACAAGGTATTGAAAGCTTCCCCCACCCCTAGAGCACACTCCCAGGTAGGCACCGTATGCAAGATCAAAAAGTCAGAGATACTTATTTTAAGGGTTTTTTTAAAGATTTATTTATTTATGGATATAAGAACTGGGGTATAGGCCAGAGGTGCAGGGGGTGAGAGGATTCACCAGAGACAGAGTCGGGGGTGGGGGGGCAGAACAGGTGTATCTACTGAAATACACTGCTAAGAGGAGCAACGGGAGAAACAGGAGAGATCTGCTGAGCCATGTGGGTTAGTTCCCTGGCCAGGGATTGAACTCATACTGCAGTGGCTACAGATAACTTCATCATGCTGAAGCTTAAGCCCTTGAGTCATCAGGGAGGCCCTATTTTGACTTTTGAAGAAAAATTCCATCAGCTAATCCTCTATGTTTATTCCTTTCTATGTGACATAACATTTCCATCAAAAACCATCATTTCTTAATAAACTAAAAAGCGGAGCAAAGTCATCAGACACCTACATAAAAATATGCATGATGTTGTGCAGTTAACAGTTCTCAAACTTTATCAAGCATCAGAATCACCTGAAGGGTCTCATCCCAAGGTCTGTGATTCTACGAGTCTGAGACAAAGCCAGGAATTTGCCTCTCTGTGAAGTTCCTTGATTTGCTACTACTTCTGGACTGAGAATCACCCTTTGAAAAACACTGCTTTGAAAAATCACTTAACTTCTCAAAAGCCCACCATTCTGACTGATAGTGGTATTTACCATATATTTTTTGTTCTCTTCTAGTAATATTGCCTAGCCTGCCCCCTTCCCCAGGTTGAATGGGACTAGGGGACCCATTCTGACTAATTAGTTGTGAACAGAATTAGTGTGAATCATTCCTAAGTCAGAGAATTCAATTGTCGATATGAAATGCTCTAATTGTTCCATTTCTTTGTGGTTCAGAATTGTGCATTTGATATAGTATCTAATTCATCAGACTAGGTACCCAAGTGACCACCATAGACACAGTCCCTCTGTCAACCTGCACTGGCCCTGTAGCAGGAAGAAGAAATGAAACATGTGTTCCTTAAAGCCACAGAGATTATGGGGATGATTTTTTCCAAGGCATAATCTAACCTATCCTAACTGATCCATGCATCCTCCTGATCTCCACCCAAGTGCCTGAAGAGTTGACTTACATGTGGTGACCTTTGCTCTGATAATCCTCATTGGTCTCTGTAACCATAATGATGGAGGCTTCAATAGCTTCAGAAAATTCTTCAAGTCCCTTTTCTCCTTGGAATCTCTATAGGCTACCTGAAGTAGCAACTCATATTCCTGGGCTGGGCCTAAAGAGAGAGACAGTTCAGTGGTTTCTTTCTCCATCTGAGAAAGAATATTACCAAGGAAATGACCCTGAAGTAACCACCAGAGTGAGCCTGGAGGTCACGACCTACACCATGCTCCTAAATGCCTCACCTGCCCCAGATTCACCCTCCCAACTTCAAAAACTTCCTCAGATTGCATCCATAGTCAAGTGCCAGGATGAAAGAGGTAAAAAGGTCCTGGTTACTCTTCCCTCCTCCTCCCCCATCTCAGGCCTTCGTGAAGCACCTTCAGTGTAAAACCACCATGCTCTTTCTAAATATACTATTAATTAGTTGAGTTTGAGTACTCCTATGAAATTCAGAATCAAAACAAAAGCAAAATTTAATTGAGCCTACACGCATCCACATGTCCACTTTGCCAATTCTGAATCACCTTGTGTTTCCCTAAGGAGACATCATTGAGTGTTTTGGATGGGAGAGAAGGTGATTTTCGGAGTCTCTCCCATCCTGTCATTTGGGTGTGTTTATATGAAACTTGAGATGAAACTGCATGGCATTTCAAGATCCTCCTAAATTCATTTTATGGTCCCCAGATTAAGAATGTAAAGGATCTTAGAGAAAAAGAAACAAAGTGTAAACTTCATTCAATCCTGACTCTCATTTCATTGCCACTGGCTGCAACATCTAGAAATTTCTTGGATATCTCAGGACCCGTTATGCTTTTTGCAGACACAGAGGAGATGGGGAGCTACTCGGAAGCTAAGAGGTAAGAGGTAAAAGAAGGTAAGAGGGTAACAGTGATTGATGAGGTTGCAATATGTCCAAGTACATTTATAAGAAACCTGTCTGCCACAGCCCCCACCATCACACACTGTAGAATTTGTTTAACTCCCTTTGCATGCTGTCTCCATCTCCTTGCAGACTAGAGCTTCTGCTGCAGACCACGGGAGTCACAGCAAGTGGTGAGAGCTCAAGAGATTTCCACTGCCGCTTCCCTAGTGGGTAAGAGGTAAGAGGTAGGAATGGGGGAAAGAGCTTCTCTGGCCACACTGTCTGGGGTAAATGTCATGTCACTGATTCGGGAGTCACTGACTGGATTTGAATCATGCCTCCTGCCCCTCAGCTCTGTGCTTTAGTTTCACTTTCTATAAAATGCAAACGGCCATTGAACCTAACTCCTAGGGTCAGTGTGAAGATTTAATTCATCTAACACACCTAATGTAACACTAGGCACATAGTTACATCACAATAAATACTTGTTGTGTTGTTACTGTCAGGGAAAATGTAGTCAAGGCATCCAGGGTTGAAATGTTTATTTCATTTTCCAAAGAATCATCGCCTTGTATGGCGCTGAGTTCTACAGCACAATTAGCACATTGCTAAATGGCAGATTCATTATACCATAGAAAGGCTTTTGTGGATTGACCCAAGAACCTAGCAGCCCAATGTGTGCATCACTGTTTTTATGAGAAATGCACTCAGTGATTGAAATACCAGACCCAGAAATTAAATTTCAGAAAACAACCTATTCTTAGATGGAGGTCTGTGCCCCTTCGTTACATTGTTAGGGTCGAGATAAGGAAGGAGAGAAAGAATGGGGCAGGTCCTGACCAGATGCAGTGCAGGGTACTTTAAATATGTTATTTAATCCTTCAAATGTCTTCACATGTGTCACAAATTGGCTGGTAGGAATTACTGTGGGGTGTTTAATAATGTGCCAAAGATCATGCAACCAGCCAGAAGTGCTGTTGGGGGTTTGAACCCCTGACTCTTAGCACCAGCGTCCACTGCACCAGACCATCTGGTGGAGTCTCACCTAGATGCTTTCTCTTATTCACCATGAGTTCTCTTTTTGTTTTGATGCCCTCATTTCTCTGTTAAAAAGAAAAAAAAAATAATTATGATGAGACTTTGTAATGTTGTAGTTGATAAGACCTTTTGTATTTCCCATAGAGATTGAAATAATGGATCTATAATTCAAGCCAGTTGTGGCTGGGAAGTGGTTAGTAAAGGCCTCACGGAGGCAACTTTTAAGCACAGACATGAAGGTAGTGGGTAAGTGAGAAAGAACCTCTCAGTAAGCGGAAACAGGTCCAGAGGTTAGGAAATGCACATGCAAAGGTCCAGAGGTTAGGAAATGTCTGATGTGCAGATGCAGAGCAAAGGTATCAGAGTAGCTGAGTCAGAAAGGGCAGGAAGGAAGTGAGTGTCTCCAGGCAGGCAGGCAGGCAGGCCAAGTAGCCCTTCATAGACTATGACAAGGGTTTTGCTTTTATTTGAGCAAGAGGAGAACCCACTGGAGAGTGCTTAAATTCACTTTTTAGACAACTCTTCCCTGCAGGCATTTGAGAATAGACAAGCACAGAAGAATAAGAACATTTCAGGAGTTATTGAAATAATACAGGTGAGAGATATTGAAAGTGTCGATCAAAATAGCAGCCATAGTGACAGAGAAGTACCTGAACTCTGACTCTATTTTGAAGTTAAAGGTGGGGAAATAAAGTGTCAGTGGTTTAGATGTGGATTATGAGAAGATTGAAGCATGAAAATAAGTTGGGGTTTTTTTTTTCTTTTTGCTTTGAAACATGAAAATAAGTTGTTGGTTTTTTTTTTTCTTTTTGCCTAAGCAGTTGGAAGGATAGTGATATCACTTGCTGAGACAAGAAAGGCGGATGAGGTTTGGTGAGAAAGACTTTAATTTTTTTTAAAGATTTATTTATTTATGTATACAAGCACTGGGGTACAGGCCAGAGGTGTGGGGGAGGGGTGAGAGGATTCACCACAGAGAGCGGGAGCAGAACAGGCAGATCAACGGAAGTACACTGCTGAGGGGAGCAGTGGGCACAGCAGGAGAGGTCTGCCGTGCCATGTGGGTCCCCTCCCTGGCCTGCAGCAGGGATCGAACTTGTGCTGCAGTGGCTGCAGTTTGCTTCATAGTGTGGTGCTTAACCCACTGCACCACCAGGGAGGCCTGAGTTTAATTTTAGACATATTAAATTAAGGGGCCTATTGGACACAACTGGAGACACTAAGCAGGTACTAGATATGTGAACTTGGAGTTCAGAGGAAAGACTTCATATAGATATATAAATTATGGGGGGGGGTTGTCATTGCATGTAGAGAACATTCAAAATATGTGCTAGAAGATAGCATTAAAAAAGTGAGTAGAGAAAGGAAAGAGAGCATTCAAAGATTGCTAATGCCAATCCAAAAGCTTTTTCTCCACTTAAGAGGCCATATTAGAGAATGTTGAGTGAAAAGGTAACTCCAAGATGGTTTCAGATCCTTGTTGTGCATTTTGGTCATCTAAGCTCCAGCAGATGAAATGACTTGTCCAAGGTTATACAACTAATGTTAGTAAAGTTGAGACAAAACCCCAGGACTTCTGATTCCAAGTCCATTAAACCACGTGGTTTCTGCTGCCTAGAGAGTGATGGATTCTTAAAATGCCAGGAAAGAGGACAGGTGGTGAGAAGATAAAGTAGGACAAAGGCCAACTCACCCCCAGGGAGCCACCACTGCCCTCAGTGACTGTGAAGATAGAGACGAGCCAGAACAGCCAAACTCTCATCTTCAGCATGTCCTCTCCTTTCTCCTAAGCTGAACATAAAACAGCCCGATAAACAATCTATGACCGACCAGTGATGTACTGCTGAGACACAGACACAAGGATCTTAAGCCGAAGTGTTAAAATGCTCTCAGTGGTAAAGTTAACTGAGCTGACTAGAAGACCTAAGCATTTGATTATTTTTTACTTCATACACAAAATATATTTTTTACTTCCATCCCCACTGAAGAAGTAGTATATTTTGGTCTTTACAAACTTATAAAATTGCTCAAGAGCTCTCATTTAAGTGATCATATTTGACTAAAGACAGGCTATTTAAAAATTAAAAATCGCTGCCTTAACAACTAAGTGCATTTAGCACTCAGAATTTTATATTTCACTGTGGTTTCCTTCTAATCTCAGTAAAACAAGTATTAAAAGAACAAAGGACAAATTTTTAAAATATATTTTTAAGAGTTATTTATTTATGCATAAAAGAACTGGGGTACAGGCCAAAAGTGTGGGGGATGAGGGGTGGTGAGAGGATTCACCAAAGACAGAATGGGGAGCAGAACAGGCAGATCCACTGAAATACACTGCTGGGGGGAGCAGCAGGCTAGACAGGTGAGGTCTGCCGTGCCATGTGGGTCACCTCCCTAGCCAGGAATCGAACCCATGCTACAGTGACTGTGGATAGCTTCATTGTGCTGTGCCTTAACCCCTTGTGCCACCAGGGTGGCCCAGAATCAAGGCTATTAGAGAGAACAGTCCTCTTAGCCCTCACCTTCAAGCTTGCCAAGGATCTCCAATGTGCTGCTTTAGCTTTCTTGGGCAGCAGCTTGTGTTCCAAGCATTCTTCTAGATGTTGCTTTCCAACACTTAACTGCTCTGAGTCCTATTTCCTTAGACCTGTGCTACTGTTTTCCAGAAGTGACAGATACTTGTCTCGAGAGCAGCGTTTTATAGTTTTGACTGGGCCCCACAGAAAGAAAAACATATATTGTACAAAAGGAGTATACACTTACATACATACATACTCACATAAATATAATAAAATGTGTATATTATGCACATATATATTAAATAACTGAACAGTTTTATGAAATGAATCCTAATTTTCTGATACAAGAGCAAATATAAATTATCCAATTGTTTCCATAACATAATCTAACCTATGACTATTTTATATTCACTCTTACTTTATTTCATTTTCTTTTGTAAGATATAGTGTTCTACAAAATTTATTTCCCAGTCTTTTCCTATAGTGCAGACTCATTGCAGAGAGAACTTGTGCTTTTCCAGCCCTTTTCCCTCCAAACTTTCTCCATTTTTAGGGAAATTTTTTAAAAAGATTATTTATTTATGCATACAATAGCTGGGGTACTGGCCAGAGGCACAGTGGGTGAGAGGATTCACCAGAGAGAGTGGGGAGCTGAACAGGCAGATCCACTGAAATACACTGCTGAGGGGAGCAGCGGGTGAGACAGAAGAGGTCTGCAGCGCCATGTGGATCCCCTTCCTAATCAGGGATAGAACTCATGCTGCAGAAGCCCCACAATATAGTGCTCAACCCCTTGCACCGCCAGGGAGGCCCGGGGAAGCACTGTGGTACATGTGGGTGTGATGTAGGCTTTCTTTGTGCCAAGGACTGCTTCTAAACAGAAGGCCTGCCCCCTCATGTCTCTCTCTGCCATCTCTCTCTCCCCTCTCTCCCCTCTCTCCCCCCTTCCCCCCTCTCTTCTCACTCTCTCCCCCCCTCTCTCCCCTCTCTCCTCTCTCTCCCCCCCTCTCAAAAATGTTTTTTCTCCCACAAGGACTCCAGGCCTGAAACTGCAAACCCAACTCAAAAAAGGCCTGGGTGACAGCTGTGGACATTGTAAGGAAACTCTCGTACTCTGGATCACTTTGTTCTCTTTTCGTCCCATGCTGGAAGGTGTCTTCTGGGCTACCCCCTTGGACTTCCTAGAAGTGGTAAATTGCCACTTATAGTCAGGGTAGACCAATTATGAATAGCTGGACTACATGAAAATGTGGAAGAGGAAGAGGGGGAAAAAGAGGAGGAGAGGGTGTGGGGAGAGGAGGAAGAAGGAGAAGAGGGAAAGAAAACATTTAATTTGAAAGTCCAGGTGCCCCATTCCTCCCTAACCTTTTAAATCTCAGGGCAGCCTCAGCAGTTCACTTGATGAGAACTTTCCAAATGATACTGACCTCTGAGCAGGTTTGAGAGCTGTTTCTGCACTGAGGGTGATCCAGTGATTCTCCTTTGGGCTTTGGAACCAGAGCTTGAGCTATTCAAATTGTTTTCCCTTCCTTAGTGCATACAGGTCCCTCTGAATAGGGTTAGAAGCCTGAGTTTCACTAGGGACATTTATAGAAACATGGCTGTAATTAGAAGGAATTATACTCAGTGAAATAAGTCAGAAAGCAAGAAAAAATATCGGATGACTTCACTATTAGGAGGAATATGAAAGAGCAACAACAACAAAGAAAAATAAGCTCAAGGAAATGGGCAATTATAACCAAAAGCAAACAAAAAACTCAACAAGACCAAAAAGCCAAGATAAACCAAAGGGACCATGGTGGGGAGGGGAAGGAGGGGAGGGCAAAGACGGGGATGAGGGCAGAAAGAGCACAAGGGACTGAGGTGATGGGGCACGGGTGGAATGGTGGTGGGTACTCCCTGGGGATTACAACCAATGTCAAATATAATGAATTAATTAAAAAAAATAAATTTAAAAAAAAAGAAGCCTGAGTTTCAGATTATAAAAGATAATGGTTAGTATAAGTATACATTGCCCATATATTTGTACACTAGTCTTTGCCCAGAATTATTTGTTGCTTTTGAAGATAGTCACATTTAACTGTAAATCCTATATTTGACAACTAGTCAAAAAATGGGTCAACCTATCTACAGATACATGGATCAAAACAGACTTGTAGCCAGACAGGTTCAGGTCCTGACTCCGACATTTTTCAGCGAGACACCCTCTGACATCTTCTTAAACTTTCTATACCTCCATTTATTCTTCCCTAAGACAGGGAGAACAGCATTTAATTCAGGAGATTTTAGGAGAATGAATGAGTTATTGAACATAAAGCACCTAGAATAATACCAGGCAGATGTAAGCCTCAATGTGGTTAGGTATTAATACCAACATTAATAGCATTTCAAACGAACGTGTTTCAGTTACTCACTGGATTGTATCAGAATTTGACTTTAATTCCGAATCAGATTAATTTACCAAATAGCAGGCGTTCTGGGTGGAGGACCACCACTGTGCAGAAGAAGGGGTCCTACCCTCCAAGTAGGAACAATACATTTTTACAGAAATGGAAATACCTGACTCAAGTCAAATCCTCAGAAGTGAGGATGTTAAGAAATAATTTGCATGTGTGTGCACATGTCTGGATGCATTTGTGTGTGTGCATGCATGTGTGAGTGTGTGTGTGTGTGTGTAGGATAACATTAAGTCCCATTCAATTTTGCCTTTACTAGATACAAACGCAGTGGTATTTTCAGCATATCCCTTCCAAGCTGGAGGGGTTCTGATCATTAAATGTCCTCGTGGTTCATGTGTCCTTCCACAGATGAGGAACTGCTGTCATCAGCATGTGCATGTATACAACTCAGCTCTCTCAGTGGCAACCCGACGCCGGGGCCTGGCCTGCAGCTGTGCTGGCATCGGCTTCCGGAGGAAGACTGGACCCACTCACTTCCTTGAATTCATTCAAGTGAATCCATTCCTGATAATCCCTGTCCTTTAGCTCACAGAGAACAATCATTCCATTTTGCTCTTATGCCTCAGGAGAGGGCAGTCATTGTTTCCCTCTTCTTCCAGTTCAGTATTTATGGACTCCAAATATCATTTATTTATGTCAACAACTGTCCTTATCAACAGTGGTGCCTAGTATTAACTGCTCACACCTACACTTTGCAGCATATTTAGCAGCAATCTAATCTTAGGCACAGCTGAACTCTGGGGATGTTTTGTGGCATCAGTATTTATGGGATCATGTTTCTTTCTCTATAAATAGAATTCCCAGTAGAGTTGTCTTCCACTGCTCTGTCTTGAACTCACATGTGTACACGACACACACACACTAATGGAAAAAACATATTTCCACCTAGGAGCTGAAAGAAATCATGACTCACATAAAAGGAGACAGAGGACCTTTTAAAACTTTGGGCCTGTTTTACCTTTTATAAGTTGCTGGTAACATTTTCATTAGGATCTGTATTTATGTAGGAATACTTGAGTCAGTTCTTTAGTGAAACTCATTTGCTTCTTTAGATAGGCAGGTAGAATAAAAAAGAGAGTGGGAAGAAGGTGGAACAACAGAAGAGAAGCCAACTCCACATCTGGAACAATGCTTAGAAGTTTCATAAATGTGCAAGATAGACTTCTTCAGGGATGACTATAATTTAAAGTTAAAATTTCAGGGAATGTATATAAATATGTGTACACAGAAAACTGTAAAAACATATTTCATATTTTAGTATGTTTGTGTTACATAAACAGAATAGGAAAAAGCTACATGAATTAAATCCTAACCCCAGGCTTCCCTCTTATCTGTTAAAACTTATGAAAGTTAAAAAAACACCCTCTGCACTCAGTTTTCTCCTCTGTAAAATAAACAGATAAGGTAAGCTCAGATCCATTCCATCCTATTTATAGGTTATTTAATCACTTTTTAAAGATTTTGTTTATTTATGCATATGAAAGCTGGGGTATAAGCCAGAGGTGTATTGGGGGTGGTGGTGAAAGGATTCACCAGAGACAGAGGGGGAGCAGAACAGGCAGATCAACAGAAGTACACTGCTGAGGGGAGCAGCGGATGAGGCAGGAAAGGTCTGCTGCGCCATATGGGTCCCCTCCCTGGCTGGGGATCAAACTCGTGCTGCAGCGCCTGCCAAGGCCCAACAGTGCAGCCCTCAACCCCTTGTGCCACCAGGGAGGCCCCTAATTTTATCATTTTTAATTGCTTTTTTCATTACAGTCAGTCATCAAATCTGAGCCTAGAAAGATTAAAATTTTTCATTGTTTTTTGTTTTCTACTCAAAGTAGTTATTATAACTCTCAAACATTTTCTTTTTGAGACGGACTGAGACTTACTAAAAATTAAGTCCTTGGGTGGAAATTAGTAGTGCATATTTTAAGAATTCTAGAATTATTTGACTGGAAGAGACAAAGGGATTATTTAGCTCAGACTTCCCTTTCCTAGGACACTTTTCCAGTCTGCTATATTCAATTGTTCAACCACTGTGCACCAGGAGCATCCACAGTACAGTATACAGTGTAGCCAGATGCTGCGCCAGAACTGACTGTCAACAACATACTTGGGCAAGATATTCATGCACTGTGGGGCCCCCCAGCAAGAGAAACTCCAAAAGCTGTAATCCAGACCCACTTTTGAAAACAGTTGCTGGCTGGCTGAATGAAGTCTCTGTCCCAGAAGTCGTATTTAAACTCTCTGATGTTTCAGCGAGTGAAACTCCCTTCAGGGTCAAGTTTTTTCATTTCACCTCCTTACCTATCCTTTTCATTCCAAAAATTGAGGTACCTTTTTACAAGTGCCTTAGCACTTTGCCATGCTACTCAGCTGTCTGCTCCTTCCTAAGAGAGATCCTGGTTTTTCAAAATCTGTTTAGTCTACACTCTGTCTTAGAAGAAATACAGGATGCTTTGTTTTTCTTAGCTCCTTGCCCAATACATCTCTGGTATCCTACTGGATTTCACAGACAATAAGTCTAGTTCAGTTGCATGTTTGAAAAACCTGGGCATCAGCCTCACCAGATGACTCTTTCCCAATCTCTTTTAACTGAATATTGGACTTGCCACTCAGGGTTTGGTCAAGTAGAAGTTATCAACAAGCCCCCAAAGAAAGAGTAGCGGCATTCTAGAGAAGTTGTCAAGCTCTTTCTTTCAACCAAGTTTTTGGTATAAAATGGAGACCCAGCCTGTCTGGGGTACTCAGGAATGTTTATTTCCCATCGTAAAGTCCAGAGACCTTGAGCTTCCTATTGATTGTTTACTTGAAAAAAGTACCCCCCTCTGTCACTGCCCCCCCCACCCACTCACTCAGCAAGAGGAATTCCAAAAGCTGTGACCCAGAGCCACTGTTGAAAACAATTGCTGAGTAGCTCTCCAAGGAAGTGTGATAAGTACATAATAAAAAGAAATAAGAATAATTATTTCCAATTTATAAAAAGCTTCCATAAATGTTGACTTAATTTTTTTTGACAATCTTATAAATTAAGTGGGAATTATTTCCATTTCACACTTGTGGAAAATAAAAGGGGTAGACCAAATTCTAAATAAAAAGATTTTATCAGCTATTTCTTTAAGTTTCCTTCCTAAAAGAACCCAAATATTTCTTTCTGACTAACCTAACCAGTAAGTTAGGTTGCTTACTGATTTTGATAAAGTCATGATGGTTCATTTGATCTCCATTTGAGTACCTTACAAATAAGCTCTTTGTTCAGGAAAAAGAACATATGTTTCAAAGCTATCTCTTAAACACAAGCGTCTCTAGCATTTAAGGATACACAGCTATCTAAATATGAAAGAGCAATTCCCCAAACCTACTGGAGTCTACAGAACAGACTTTGTGGGGTCTTCATGTGTGAGTGGTCAGATGAAAGATGTACCAAATCTTTCATGGGTGATGTACTTTTAAATGTATAAGACAAATGCCTGACTGTTCATTCAATGCTTATACTAATAAAATGTAAAGATTTCAGGGGCCTCCCTGGTGGCACAGTGGGTTAAGCAACGCACTATGAAGCAAACCATAGCCACTGCAGCACAAGTTCGATCCCCTCCCCAGGCCAGGGTGGTAACCCACATGGTGCGGCAGACCTCTCCTGCTGTGCCTTCTGCTCCCTTCAGCAGTGTGTTTCAGTAGATCTGCCTGTTCTGCTTCCCACTGTCTCTGGTGAATCCTCTCACCACCCCCGCACCTCTGACCTTACCTCAGTTCTTATATGCATAAATAAATAAATCTTTAAAAAAAAACTTAAAGATTTCAAATCTACCCCAAAACACATATTCTTTAAGTTTCTCTGTGGATATTAATAGTGTTTTCATTGCTATGTCCTAAAGAGTAAAAAGAAGTTTCTCAATCACGTTCTCCAAATGAATCTTCTAATAGAAACAGTTGTCTGGAATTCTACTTATCCCAAACATGTCTTATCAGTTCGTACTGAAATACCTGCCAAGTTCTACACTAGGTACAGATGAAGAGCAAAGGCACTGAATGACCACTTTGTTGTTTGGATTCCTATAGTCTGCTTCTCAGGTATCCCTTTTACTAAGTTTCCTTTGCATACTTAGCTCCAGGTATACTAGGATTTTCTAGGTTACCGTGAAAGTGTACTTCAAAAGGTTTATATAGTCTGAGTTTTGATGGGCATGGTTAAATTGCCCTTCTAATTTGTACATTTTTATACTCCCTGTAAAGCATAGATTCCTATCTCATGACACTGACCCCAACATCTTTTTAATGTTTGCCAAACTGATAAGTAAAGATTTTATCAGATTGCTTTAATTTTCTTGTCTTTGTTTTTTAGCACAATATGCGCTTTAGGAATATAAGTTTATATCTCTTCAGGTGTATGTCACCACGCCACACCCACCACCAAACCACCCTAATCCTCCACCATTGCCTGTGAATTTAAAATCCATATTGTTGGGGTCTCCCTGGTGGTGCAAGGGGTTAAGCACTTCACTAAGAAGCATCTATAGCCACTGCAGCACAAGTTCAATCACCAACCAAGGAGGGGACCCACAGCACAGCAGACCTCTCCTGCCTCACCCGCTGCTCCCCTCAGCAGTGTGTTTCAGCAGATCTGCCTGTTCTGCTCCCCACTCTGTCTCTGGTGAATCCTCTCACCCCCTGCACCACTGACCTGTACCCCTGCACCACTGACCTGTACTTAAATAAATAGATCTTTTTAATCCACTGTCATATAATAAATTTCTGACTTTATTCTTTAATTCTATGACTCTGTGTCATTCTTTCACTAATTACTTAGTTGATTAACAACATAAAAACATTAAAAAAATCATTAAGTAGCTTTAAAATAATTAACCTGTGAGTCTGAGAGGGTAAGCAAAAGGAAGTCTTCAAGCAAAATTAAGCTAAACTACTAACATGAATCTGAAAGATTTACATGGAAACTATAATCCTCTTAGTACAAAGTCTCTTTACCCAAAACTTTGCATGTGTGACTCTGTTCCATAGTGACAAGTCGTCCTAACACCAGAAATTTATAGTATCCTCTTGCTTATTCTTAAACAATCAAGGACCAAATTTGCTGCTTATTTTATCTTATGAGAAAAAAGCAAAAGACTTTAATATCTTTAAGACCTTATTGAACAGAGAACAAAACCAGAGTTTCCAGTGCTCGTGCACCTCTAGAGATTAAAAACTGATATTTGCAGAGGATCCCGGGATATCATGAAGACCTGATAACACACGTGAGTAAGGCTTAACTATGTTTTGCACAGTTTTAGGGCTCTAGGCCTTATTGCTGTTTACCTCTTTGTGTTTTGCTTATTCAACTAACTGCACAGGGACAATTTACTGTAAGTCTGTGAAACGCCTGGGCACTTTCACACTAATTAATTCATAGGTGTTTTCATCTCAACATGCCAGAGCCCTGGTGTCCTTCTGTCATGGAACACGAGTCTCTCTTGAAGTTCTCTAGAGTTTGCTAAGAGGGGGTAAGAACCTTCCCTCCCACTGGTTGTGTGCCACTTTTGGGAATTCAGCAAGGATGGAATCAGCTGTACATGTGAGGGAATATGTTTCCAGCCATTAATTTATACCTTTGTACTACCTTTCCAGATTTGTAGATTATTTCATAGCTTTTGTCATGTATCTGTCCAGTTGCAAACTGTGAAGACCTTCACATCCTGTCAGTCCTTCTCTGCTCAGACACAAACTAGGAGAAATCCATGGCATGAGTGGAAACAGGGTTTCCCTTTCTCTGTAGCTGTGCCAAAGAACTTTAAAAAGAGAATAAGGCGGAATAGTTTCAAAATGCAAGCGCATATGTTTAGAATGGGTGACACATGGCTTCATAAGCAGTCACTATAAGCAAAACTGGGAATTCAGTGACATTTGTCTTCGGGATGCCACTCTACTTTCTGAATCATTCACCTTTGTGACCTATCCTTGCCAATAGCCTTAGATACCAGTTGTTATCCAGCTTCTTCCAGTTTACACTAGCTCTCAACTGAATTGCTAAAATCAAACATTTCTACCTTAATTTGAATGAATGTGTTCATTCTTTTTTTTTAACCTAGGAAGGTATTTGTATCCTCTTAATTGTGGAATGAAGATGCCAGTGGGAATATGAATGCAAAGTCTGAAGCTACCATTACCTTCAGCACATCATGAGACAGTCCCTCCAATGGGAAACTTTTCCTGGTTTGTAAAAAATAAAGAAATTTACAGTCCTTTTAGAGAAGTAAGAAGAAAGTACCTATGAGGCATATCAACAATACTTTACATCAACTATGGGTCCACACAAAATTAGAGTACACACACATCAGACTTCTAACACTCAACGTGCACACACGCTCATGTTAAATCTTAATATTTATTGCTAACATTTTGCAAATTAGGAAACCTGAGAAGAAAAGCTAAGTAATTTGTTCAAAATTACACTGCATGTTCATGGTTGACTAATGTTTTATGTAGCCAGTGCTATAAAGATTGTTTTAATTTTGAGTTATGGTTGGATAATTGGTAATGGATTTATTATAGAAAAAGAGGCAAAACAAAGTGCTTAGGCTAATATTCTAATAAATTATGGAATTTTTTTATCAATTTTCATGATTTCTCCCTATAATCTCCAGCTTTGTATATTATTTTTACGTTAAGTTTAACAGATGTCACCATGGAAAAGCCAATTTTCTACATCTCTCTCACCTTTACCTTTGTAAATTCCCTCCAGTACCTTCTCATCTTTTAGTCTGTAATATATAGGCAGATAACAGAAAAGAAGATTTTTCTAATGAATTTCTTATTAGAAAAAAGAAAAATTACAAAATCAAGATTTGTCAGTCAGAAAATATAGCATGTCACTTTTATTTGGGGGAGTAAAAAGAGGAGGCTATGGTTACTAGGGTCAATTTTAGACTTTTTAACTAGGGAGAGAGTTAAATTGGGAGGCACTTTCTGGGTATATATTGATCAGTCAAAATGTAAACTGATTTATTCTAAAATAAAAACAAGTTAACCCCTACTTTAAGATGTTATTGTAATATAGTACTATGTTATTAATTAGTCGAGCAATGAGATAAATATTTTTAATGGATGTTTTTATTCCATCAATCTGTGTTCCAGATACACCAGAAAAACAGAAGAGATAGTAATCGCTAAAAAGAGAAGGGTGTGGCTTGAGTCACGAAGTCTAGAGTTTGAGACTCAGCAAATCACTTTAATTTCTATAGGCACCAAGAGACTGATATCTGTTATCTCCATTCTCTTGTGGAAATTTCTTCAGGAAACAAGATACTGCAACCAGAGTATTCTCCATGGAGAGGGGAAAATACTGTCTCATACTAACAGTTGTAGTAATAGTAATACACGTTCTAAGGAATCAAATCACAGCAATTACACTTACCTGATGCTTCTACTCTTCACACCATAGCTCTAGGGAGCCCTTTATCCAGTGTACGTATGGTCCAACCCTTTCTTGTGCTGTGAAAGACAATATAATTAACACCTGAACCACAGCCGCTTGCTGGCACAAATACAGGTCCCTGATTAGGGGCAACTCCTCACGCAAGTTGGTGCCCCACAGGAGACAAATCCAGGACACACCTCCTTCAAGAAGGAAAAGAAAACTACTTCAGGGCTGACACACCTTCCCTCTTAGAGGCACTATCAAGTCTGGCAAGATGAAGGAGCTCAGGTCCAAAACCAGCAATTCTCTCAGCAGACCTGAAGTTCTGAAATCACAGAAGGACAATGGAGGAAATGTTGCTGGGGAACGCGGAACACTCCTACATCAGCTTGCTACAAAATGCCACTCTGTTGAGCTTTCTCGTCCAGCCTGTGGACACCCTGGGTAATACCCCATAAAGCGGAAGGAATGCAGCCCTTCATGCCTCATTCTGGTTGCGGGAAGGTGGGTAATTGCAGTGACGTGGGGGTGGGGCTAGATATTATTTTTACCTTTCTGACTTTCTCGCTCAAAGCTGAAGAGTCATCTTGCTACTTTTCCAAAGAAACCTCTGACTTCTGAGTGGGATAATATGGAATTGGGACCAGCAAAAATCAACAGCATGATGAAGGGTAATGAATTTCAGTAGGCTCTTTGTCCTTAGACAAACTAAAGTTAACTTATTAACTTCCTTAATTAAAATTTCTTTCCTTTCTAAGTAGTCATAAAATTTGAAAACACTCCATATTTCAGAAATGATTTGTGGTGGCTTATGATGCTAATGTATAAAATAAAATTATATTAGAACAGAAATAAAGAAACATGAACTCTAAAACATGAATGTCTATATAAACTACATGGCCTATAAAAAGGAAACTATGAAAGCAGAGTGAATTAAGAAAAACAATGCAAATAAAAACCTATGACGTTTTTAATAATTTTATAAATTTGCAACAAAATACTTGAGACTGAGCTTCTAAACACTTAGAAAAGAGGAACGTAGTAGGTACATTGTTCTCATAATCAGAAAAGAGGAAATATTCTGCTAAGGATGTGAAAATGGTCATTAGAGCAATAAAATCTAACAGAATTATCTTTTTTTAGAGTGAACAATATTTTTTATAAATTTCATGTTGAAGATCGTTAATGTCACCTAGGCCTAAACACAATAAGACCCTCTTGTTTCCAACACCAGTTGGGCCACTTGGCCCTTATCAAAACTCTTCATGATTAGGTCTGAATCTGATCCAACAGAAAAGTCTCTCTGATGTTCAAGAGCAGCTATCTATCTTAGTTCTTCTGGCCCTTACCAACCTGCCCAGAATGGGGTTGCTCTCATCATTTAATCAAGTTAATTCCATTCTCTTGTGACCTTATGGAGGGTTTTCCAGGATATACCAATTCTAAATGGAGACCGAATTTCCATTCAACCATAAGGATCAAGGACTTCCAGAATGTATGTCCCTACTCAGTTAATGGAATATCTAAAGTCCCAGGATGAGATGCTATATTTTAAGTTCAGTGGTGCTCTTTTCCTATTATCTGTATTGAAATTCAAGTGCAGTAGGAGCATGTAAGTCACTTGGCCTCTTGATGGGAGTATTCTTATAAAATGGGACCAACAATCTATTAATTGTTTAGGGAGGAAAGTGGCTGTGGATTGGGTGACTCTGAGGGGTAATAATAAGGAAGCAGTTGAAGGACAAATAAAAGTTCCAATCAGTGTGAAGGTTAATGTGGGGAGGGTTTGAAGTTACTCACCTGCTTTTCATTGGGTTAAAAACCAACAACTTCCTGAGGGTTGTTGTATGGCCCTCAGGACCAAAGGGATCCTTCCAGTTACTTACTAGACCCAAAATACTTTAGTAGATACTAGAAAATTAAGCAAGCAGTAGTTACCAATAATTTCATGAGTACAGTGCTTTGGGGGGAATATCTGAATCTAACCAATGAATGAATGAACTTCATAGTTTGATAATTCCATACCTAATACAGTAGATTATTATTTTTTATTTTTAATTAGCTATATTATGAATGTTCCATAATTGAAAAGAATTAATATACCTAGATGGGACTTAGCTATTTGTTTTTTTTCCATAATTTATATATATTTGACATCATTTGTAGTCCCCAAGGATTTCCCACCACCAATTCACCAGTGCACCATCACCTTAGTCCCTTGTGCTCTTTATGCCCTCATCCCAGTCCCTCTCCTCCTTCTCCCCCCCCCCCACACACAAAGTGCCTCTGATATGTCTTTTTGTTTTTGTTGTGATTTGATTTTTTTTTAATGTTATTATTCTTTTTTTTTTGATTCCTTATTTGGCTCTCTTATATTCCTTCTAAAAGAGAAACCATCCGGTATTTTTCTTTTGCTTTCAGACTCATTTCACTGAGCATAATCCCTTCTAGCTCCGTCAATGTTTCTACAAATACAGTGGATTATAATGGACCCAATATTTAAGTTGTTTCAGTAATAGGGTGTGTTTTTTTAAATTTCTGATTCACGTTTAAATCACTTACTACTTACAGTTTCCTCCTCATAATCAGTTAACATATAATGCTGAATTTTTCAATGCACTCTGGTGAGGTTACTAACTCTCCAGTCCCTAGAGCAAAAGGAAGCAAGGTGGGTTTGAATATTGTGGCAACATTGTGACATTTTATTAGAAGCCCAAGAAAGGCTAACGTTTTGCATAGGCAGAGTTAAAGGAAGTATCTTCAAGTCTGATTGTAATACTACTCCTGCTAAAAATCTCATACACTAACCTATGAAGGAGGAACAAAGTGTTAACCTGATCCTACAAAGACAAATAAACAGGTGTGAGTCTGTCTCCAGCAATTCCTTCTCTTGTGACTTGACCACAGAGCTTCCTTGGCTATGTCAGGCCCATCATTTACAGATATCAAAGAATAAGAAGATAGGCCTGGGATTAAGGAAGAGTTTCAAGCTTCTAACTTCATCTGTTTGTGTTGATCTTATGAGCAATCTGATGACCTGACTTCCAGCAAAAGAGCATTGTCACACAAATATAGCAACAAACCTGAAGCCTGGGAGAAAAGAAATAGCAAACAGAATCAAGTTACTGGAACTTGTTATCGCAATCTTATCATGCCAACAAAGTTTCCCTGTACTAAGTGGGGGTAGGGTAATTAGAAAGTTCAGCAGGTAGGCCTGTTACAAGGCAAACGCAGTGTGAAATGCGTTGCCTGACTGTGGGTCCTCTCCAGGACATAATTTCCCCCCACTGGCCTTATGAACTCACCCAGAGATGATGGCTCCTGGATGGCAGTGTCCCTCCATCAAAAGTGCTGGACATTCTTTAAGCTTAGTCTTTTATTTTTTTTAAATATTAATTTATTGCTGCATACAAGAACTGGGTTATAGACCAGAGGAGGGGGAGAGGGTTAACCAGAGACAGAGTGGGGAGCAGAACAGACCGATCAACTGAAATACACTGCTGAGGGGAGGGGAGCAGCAGGCTAGACAGGAGAGGTCTGCTGTGCCATGTGGGTCACCTCCCTGCCTGGGGATCGAACTCATGCTGCAGTGGCTGTGGATGCTTCATAGTGTGCAGTGTTTAATCCCTGGCACCACCAGGGAGGCCCGAGCTTAGTCTTAAGAAAGCTCTAATCTAGGGATGTTAGGGGGAAAGGTGGTCATTTTATATTAGGGTTGCCCTGTAACAGGGACAGCAAATGCAGATGGCCAGCCGGAATGATATAATGATTGCTGCACGTGATAGTCCCTGCACTGCATCAGATGGCTTTATTCCATAATTGTAAACACTTGAATGCAATAAAAAATAATTCAGGTATATTTTAAAAAGAAAAATCTGAAGGGAGGAGTAAAAACAGTTGAGTGCAAAATGTAAGTTAAAGTGCAAAGCTCCTCTTAACTAATATAAGAGAAAGCAGATACCACCTGTATACTCCAATCTAGCACTTAAGGTGGGTATTAGTGAACTATTTGAGGACAAAGTTATTTCAGTGTGGCTAGTAGATTAGCTGTTTAGGAAGGGTAATTGCATTTCATAATAATTGTATTGTTTAGCATTAAAATAAAGCACATCCAAGAAAGCAAAATATATGAAAATTTTCCTGAACCATGTAAGAGTCACATACAACAAGCTACCAAAAAAAAAAAAATTTTTTTTTTTTTTTGCTTAGACAGCAAAGTAGCAACTACCAAGCACTTAGTATCAGTATCAGTACTTAGTATTCCAGTTATCCTTCTGAGCAATTCCCAGCAACCTGTGGGACAGTTACTACCTTAATCTGCATTTCAAAGGTGAAGACCATGACTGAACACTCTTAACCTGCATTCATTACTTCTTAAAGAGAGATGAAAAATATAATAAAAGTATCCAACCCTGGCATAGAAAAAGGGAAAGTCAAGCAATGTTTCAGGTACTACCCAGATAGCATTTCTATCACCTGGACCTTACAAAATAAATTTATGTACCTGGAAAGCGCTATCTCTTTCCAAAGCTTTACCTCATCAACAAGTAACTGTCACTAAATTCAAGGCCTTACCATAAATTGAATGTATCCAGGCAAGATTCCTTCCTTATCTTTATCAGTCCAGAATGTAGCATTTAAATGCAAGTGATAATACTGAGAAAGAAAGCTACCGACATGTAAAGTAATGAGCATTCTCTTGCCCTCTACATATGCTCTTCATTCCTCACTCTGCTTGTCTTTAAAATAAAAATTAGGCAACACCAAGCAAGGTATCACTCCTAGATTAGCAGAACTTTCTGAGATTGCACAAAAGGCACAAACACAGGCCCCAAAACATATCCCTTGTGTTCAGCAAGGTGCAGAAATTTACCCACAGGAAAGAGCAGCCTCAGTGGAAGTCTCACTGATACCAGTTTACAAGAATCCTGCTTTTGCTATGCAGATTCTAGAGACACAGACCGTTAACAATAAAATGCATTTCCTCACCAGCCTAACAGAGCAAAGTAACACAAACAAGCTTTCTGAGAACAAACCTGAGTCCTTTAGATTAGAGGCTAAATCCCAACAGACTGTCACTCAGTACCCCAAGGGTACATTCCCGTGGATGAGAAGTTCTCCCAGAAAAAAATAAATTTGATTCTGTCCCTAAGCAGTTTGTCTTTGACATTGTGGCTGTACTCAACTTCCTCATGAGGACAAACATCTGAAGATGATGTGATCTGAGATTAAGACATTCTTTTTCACTTAAGTATTGTTTCTTTTTAGCAAACCACAAGGTGACCCCAGGATTTCAGAATGTCCTTAAGCAAAGGGAGACATCTAGTGGCCAAGAGTCACAATGTGGGAGAGGGTACCTGTTCACAACTTCACTGTTGGGTACAACCCTTTAGTTGCCAACAGTGCACTGTTGGACTGGGGTGGGGTGGGGGTAGGGTAATTGGTCTAAATGAGCTAGCCTTTCAGAACCTGAGCTACTTTGTACAAATACTTGGCAGGGATTCTACTTACAGTGGAGTTCATTCATTGATTCATTCATTATTCATTCAACAAACATTCATATTAGATATCTCCTAGATATTTAAGACACTGCAGTTTGAGTCTTCTACTCAAACTCTATAAAGATTGCTTTCTAAAATATTACAGCTTAATGGAAAAGCTGGCACCAATAATCATCGAAAATACATTGTGATATATGCTGACCATATTATGGTGTTGCACTCTATAAAAAAAGACACTCAGATGAATCTTTGAGGATGAGAGAAAGAAATGCCTAAACCACAGGTCTCAAACTGGCACCCTAGGGGCCCCATCTGGCCTGCAGATGTGTTTTATTTGGCACATGAAGTGTTTGTAAAACTCAGAATTAGTTGCTAACATTTAAACATCAGGAGATTTCACATAAGGGTCCAGATTGAGCTTCCTTTGAAAAAGCACTGTTTCCATATTCCTGCAAGGTGGAGGATATTTAAGTGGAGTTGAGTAGAGATTTCCTGTCTCGCTGCCTTTTTCATAACACTCAATTTCAATTATTTTTTTGTGACATATCACATGAAAATAATACAAAGTCTATTCATTGAAAAGTAAATCTATTACTCCTGTTCCATAGCCACCAAATCTACTACTACTAAAGAGTGCATAAATACGCATCCCTCCCTCAAACCTTACAATATTAATATTAATTGTATATGCATTAAAAAATTCAAAACAAAATATGAAACCCTGAAGATACTAGAATAAGTGGGGTTTTGCAATTACATTCTTTAATTTGTTGATTTAGTAAAAAAAAAAGTCCTTTCTTAAGTAAGACATCATATCTAAAGTAAGAACCTGGACATCACAAATAGAAACAAAAGTTGACTAAAAAAAAAGGAGCAGGGGAAGGATTCTTTATAGAAAAAATATATATAATAAACAGTATTCAAATGTAAATAATCTCCTGGAAAATATTTTAATTGATATCATACATGAGCCTTTTCTTCAATAAGTAGTCATTATAAATCAAGAAAATGACAACTTTTACAATAATTTTCTAGGTGTAAAATGGAGTTGCTTCTGTCTGGGGTACCATGTCAGACCACTGAGGCAAAGACAACTTTTGTTCCCCCATAAATGCTCACATTGATCAGAAATGCAGTATATCCAGTCAGTCAAAATCCAAGTGCCAAGCCAACTCAGGGCTCTAAATTCTTCTCACCCCAAACAAGGTTGACTATATGGTCTATTTTCCCTCTTTGTTGTTCTTTACTTTTATCCTAAAAAAGCTTTCTGCTTTCCACCCCACTTTGTAGTTCTCTGAGTGAAAACTATTCACTTCATGAACTAAGTAGGGTTTTTTGTATCATCTACATCTTCTGCCTTAGTAATTTCTAATACAACCAAAGAGAAATGAATAAACCAAAAAGAATAAAAATATATGAAATATATGAAAACAAAGGAACATTTCATGTAACTTGAAAGATGAAGAATAAAGCACTGATAAAATATTATTTTTCATCTTTCATGTGGATAATGATTAAAAGGGTCGATAATGTTACAGCTAAGATGAAACAGGCAATCTCCTATATATATAGTAGAAATATAAATCACTAAGTCTCTATCAAATATTCAAATGTATATATCCTTCAACCTGGCTATTCTATTTTCTAGAAATATAACCTATAGAAAAATTTGCTCCTGTGTAAAAACACTTTCTATACAAATACATCCAATACAGGATTACTTGTAATATGTGAAGACCAGAAGCCATATAATAGTTCCTCAATAGGTATGGTAGACTATATATATTTAAAAAATGTTTAAGCAATTAAAATTCTGGAATTGTTACTACCATATAGATTAGCTTAAAATGACTAGTACAAAAATTGATAGCAATATTTTTCATAATAGGAGAAATCTGAAAATATTTGGCATTTGCTTGGGGTCTGCCCAATGGGTGACAAGAGACTGTTATGGGAGACTAGAACAGAGAAAGGTTATAAATGCAGTGAAGCATTTGTGACAATATGCTGAAGAAGGTAAAAAAGTTAGAGTTCATTCTTTAGTCTAAGTCTTTAGTCTAAGAAGGTAAAAAAGTTAGAGTTCATTCTTTAGTCTAAGTCTGAAAAGACTGAAAAGGACCAATGTCCAATGTCTCAATCATTCAAACAGACATAGTTCTCTCTATTCACAAGAGAGCCAGCTTTCTTACTCTATTCAGGCTTTCAGCTGATTGGATGAGAGCCACTCATGTTAGGGAGGGCAACTGTTACTCATCCTACCAACTCAAATATTAATCTCAGGATATAATATAAACCCAGCTAATGTATAATAAACATAAATCCAGAATAATGTTTAATCAAATATCTGGACACCCAGTGTCTCAGTCCATTTAACCCATAAATGTAACCATTATACAAAGCTAAGCAGCCATAGACTATCTAGTCCAGAAGTTTCCAGTCTATGTTCTAGATAGTCGTACTGCTCTTACAGACCTCCACGTGATTTTTTTGTCATGTTCTTTGAAATCATAAATTATACTATTTTATTGAGACCTAGCTATGTAACCAACAAATAGAGAACACTCATTGAGGTGTTAGGCATTCTGCAGAAATCACCAATGGGTCCAGAATGCCATCGTTTTTCAATGGTATAGAAATTTTCTAGCACTTCACCTGGGTCACCACAGTCACCCCAAGTCCACAGATGACTCCTACAACTTTGATGGAGGCCATAGTTGGACACAAGATGAGCCCATGGCACCCATCAACACTGACAAAACATGACTGAAACTTTCAAATTCATACAACATGCATCATTGCTGCATTTGCTGCACCTAAACATGACAAGAGGTCTCCAAGGAGAATATCTTTTTAGAGTGAACGCTTAAGAATGGAGAATACAGTAAGAGTTACTAATATTAATTCTTCTAGTCATTAGGGCATTTTAAGTTACTGGCTTGTGTATGAGTTACAAGAACAAAGTCCAAGGAAAAGTAAAGAAGCTTTTTGCTGAGGGTAGACTATTTTGGATATTCTTTGGAAAAGAGGTATGATGATTCATGGAGTAGTTTCCTATACTAAGAAACAAGAATTGCCCTTCAGAGAAAATGTGAGGATACACTTTGACTGTGGGGGTGGGGGGGGCGGAGTGGGGAGCAGTGAATTTCCCTCAGGCATAATAATACCTGTGCAGTTCCCCCACTGACTCACAGAACCTGTTAAAGCAGATTTTCCATGCAGTTGTCCCACAACAAACACACCACAGTTCCTCACCCCATCCCCCTTTGCCACCTATTCCTTCCTAGGAGACATAAATAACCTCTGAATGGAAATAACTGAGGCGGTTCCACTAACATTTCACCTCCTAACTTCATATTTATGAAACAACATTGCCAGGAACCTTGCATGTATTTTTTCAATTAAATTTCACAACCATCGCCTATGATGGGTTCTATTTTAACTTCCATTTTATAGGTGATGAAACCAGGACTTAAAAAGGTTAGCCAGCTGACCCAAGGTCACTGAATTAGTGGAATAGCTGAGTCTGGAAATCGGGTCTGTTCGTTCATCTTGGGTTCCTGAGCTTTTTATAAATTACCTCTAAATCATGTCTTAGTGCTACTCTGCCTCAATTTAGAAATTACAAGGCCTGAAGCATATGGATTATAGCAATTTTCACAAGATGTCTTGGGGAATTTCAAAGGACAAAGGCCTCCTCCCCTCCAAAGATACATAAGTGTAAAAGTCTCTGGACTTATGGATTAAAAGAAATGCCCCCTCAGATGTTTTATTTGTGTCTCAGAGTATAAATTTAGATTTCTGCTTTCACATCTTAAAAGGAAGCAATGGATGTCTTGAGACTCTTTGTAACTCCATTCAAAAAATCATGTGATTGAAAATACATTTTTAAAAGTTTTACCATTTTATTGATATAATTGAGATATGACATTGTGTAAATTTAAGGTGTATAATGTGCTGATTTGACACATGTATTGTGAAATGATTACCACAAAATAGTTAACTCTTGTAAGTCAGTGGAGAGGACTGCGAGATTTGAAGAGTATGTCTGCAATGACTGAGGGTCTTTATTCAAATACTAGCAATCCCCACCCTCAAGAAACATACAGATTAAAAAATAAAGACAAGTAAGTAATAATAGTAAAACCACTTCACCTATCATAACAGAAATTTGAAACTAATGTGAATCATGATGAGGAGACTCATCTGAGATCATTTTATTAACCTCCCAATGATGTGACGTTGCATCAAATGAAACTGAATTTTGGGGATCCCATTTACACTAATACAGCAAGTTTTTCTATAACACTAATAAAGTGGCTAAGTATTAGATCAACAGATGTGCAAGGAAATACTAAGCACCTTAACTCACATCTGACCACAGAAAATGATTACAATTTGCACCTGCCATGCCTATCAAACTCCACTCTCCCATCCTTCCACGAGAAGCAGTATATGGCAGAGATTAAAAACAAGGACTAGAAAACAACTTTAGGTTTGAATCCCATTTCACTTAGTCAACTGATAATGCTGACCAAGGTACTTTCACCTCTGATGGCTTATCTAAAAATCTAGAAGAATCCATGCTACCTCACAGGGTTGCTGTAAACAAAAAATGGGATAAGGTATGCAGAGTACATTGCTAAGGACTAGCATCTAATCAAGGATTTCCTCCACTTGAAGAGAGAAATTCTACACTTTCAAAAATTAACAAGGATGTAAAATAATGGTAGCTAAGTAAATAAATAAAGGTAGCTTCCACAAAGATATACCCAAAATGTACATGATATGTCATAAAGCAATGTTTCTTCAATAAAACAACAACAACAATAATAGTAATACTAACAAAGTAATTCTCTGGAATGCCCAAGTCCCTCTTTTTCATTATTATCATATCTGTGAAATTTGAAAGTCAGAATCAAATTCCCTTGTCCATGGAATCTCCCTGGTTCCTCCACATCTTATAGGAATGATTTCCCCCAAATAGGCTTATTAGACTCTGATAACACTTGAAAAGGATGATTGGATCAGGGAAGGGACAGAAAGGCAAACACTAATTCCACAGATTTGCTCCTAGTGGCCCGAACTGGCCAGGTTGCCAGAATGTCTCCAAGAGAAGACAAGAGGAAAACAGAGTCTGCATTTCAATCTCTCCCTTTGCCCTCTATCAACTTTGTACTTGTATAACCTAAGGTAGGGTCAGGCTTGGATTGCTTTATCTGTAATATGGACTGGACCCTATTCTCAGTTAAATTCATATTGCTGAACCATATCCCAATGTGTAGAACACTTCACTCCAGATCTGGGATTTCCTGGCACCAGCGGGCCAGGGTGTGGAAGGGTTCATCACCATGAAGTCAGGTGACTTGTACATCTGGTGACTCTGGAGGCCTCCATACCCTCAGAGTGAACAGGACATGTTGTTCTTACTTCCCTCCACTCCCTCTACAATCTGGAATCTCTCTCCAAACAGGCTAAGAGCCAACAGCTACTAGACCCCAGGCTGCCAGCAGAGCAGTGCCCAGGGCTTAGGATGTAAACACTGATGAGTAGTGATTGAAGTTTGGCTCTGTCTGTCCCTTTCTGTGCTATCTTCAGCCAAAGGCCTGCAGGCTTTCATCTGATGAACCAAGCAGTGTTAAACAACAACATTATTCTTCCTGCCTGCCTGTACACCCACCCCTCCCTCTGGCCACTGTCTCAAAGGAAATAACCAGCAAATACTGGATAGCTCCTGCATTTATATTTCTTGTAATGGAGAGGGTGCTGGGAGAGAGAGTCAGTTTGTCCACTTCCTTTAACAGTGGTGAGGTGACTAATCCAAAGGAGGAATGAGAAACAGGCAGAAGAGGGAGCTGGAGACTTCTCTTGACCAGAGAAGAGTGGGGAGACTTGTGATCAAAAAGCCTGGGTCTATCTGTACCCTGTCTGTCTCCAGGTGGTTCCCTAGGCATTGCTGGAGAAAGTTCCTTGTGAGAGTGACTAACAGCCCAAGGTCAATGCTGTATCCAACAGACAATGGAAAGGTAGCTGTCATGGAGTCCTTTGTACAGTCATGTATGTATGACTTCCCAAGGGCACACTGCCCAGTTAGAGCTGAAATCCAGTGTACTCTCCATTTGCCAAACCATGTGCCACATCTACCCAGAGGGGCTGCCTTTTCTGATTCTCGCAAAGGTTGCACAAAGACTGGCATGGGCATTGTGTGCACTCATGAGCCTGTGCCCCCTGACAGTGGTGCTGGGTAGTTTTGCAACCTCGTCCCAGCACTACTGGAGGTATTGTCCTTTCATTCTTCTTCCTTTTACTTTCCCCTCCCCAATCACTCACCTTTTCCTCTTCCCCTTCCAATTATTTTCCTTCTATCCTCCTTCTCTTCCCAACCCAAGGTCCAGATCATCTCTAAATACTTGCCCATGCTCTGGAAGCAAAGGGACAGGTACAAAGAAGAAATTCTTTGTATTCTTAACAGAGGCATTGCTCTTTCTTTTTAATTTGTGACCTTTACGATAAGTGGCAAGTCACTCTGAGATATGGAAGAAAAAAAAATGAGAGTGAATTTAACAAACTGACCAAAAAGAACTCGAAGAGGTTATTTAGCTGTGATGTACAGAAGTTGGTAGACACAAATGTTGAGAGATAGTATACCCAAGTTCTTTATTGTTCTTTTTACAAGAAGCTTTATTACTTTAGCTTTTCTGCTTTCTTCATGTGTATATCAAGTTCAGTGTCATGAGGAAACTCTAAAGTCATAACTTTAATTTGTAGAAAGATGCAGGCATCCACAGTTCACAAGAAGCAAGGAGAACACCGAATTAGTATACCTGAGTTCCATTTTCCTTTCTAGTTTGTTGCTCTTATAAGCAGAATACTGTTCCCCTCTGCCCTGGAGATCTCCACTCCCTAGTCCTCAGAACCTATGAATATATTAACTTACATGACCAAAGGCACTTTGCAGATGTAATATAAAATACTAATCAGTTGATTTTAAAAGAGATTCTCTTGGATTATCTGGGTTGGCCCAATCTAAGATCATAAACCCTTAAAAGCTGAGAACTTTCTCTGGTTAGGAACAGAAAAGATATGTGGCAGAAGAGAAAGCAAAAGCATGCAGCCAAAGAGGAAATGAGAAAGATTTGAAACTTAAGAAGAGCTGATCCAGCAATGCTGACTATAATATGTAGAGGCTGACATGCAAGGAACATACACCGGACTTTGGGTAATCATGGGAAATATGAGAAGGAATGTGGGAAGTCATTAGGAGCAAAGACTAGCCTTTGGTTATAAACTCATTAAACAACAGAAATTTGTTTCCTCCATTTATGGAAATTGGAAGTCCAAGATCAAGGTGTCAGGTGAATTGGCTCCTAGTTAGGACCCTCTTTCTGGTTTGCAGATAACATAATTTTGTATCTTCACATGGTAGAAAGAGAAAGAAGAATCAACTTCTCTCATGTCTCTTCTTAAAAGGACAGTAATCCTACCATTTACCAACAACTAGGAAGTTTATAACCTAAAGAAAAACAAACAATCTATAGATGCCAGCACTAAGGTAGCAGCGATTTACACTTACTTGAAAAAATTTTATAGCAGCTACAAATGAGCAGTTATGAACATGCTTAGAACAAATGAAAAACTAAGATGTTTCAGTAAAGAAACAAAGTCTCAGCAAATAAATAGAAGATAGAAAAAGTAAGCAAATAGAAATCTTAAAACAGAAAAAAACATAATGAGAAACTCAATGGAGGAGCTCAACAATAAAATAGAGTAGACTGGGAAGTACACTGATACTTTTATCATCAGTAAACTTGAAAATGCAATTAGAGGAATTACTCAATTTTAACAACAGAGCAAAAACAGACTTGAAAAAAGGTGAACAGAGTCTCAAGAACCTGTGGACTACAAGATTCAATGTTCACTGGAGTCCAGAAGGAAAGCAGAAAGAGAACAGGACTGAAAAGTTACTCAAAATAATGACTGAAACTTCCCATATTTGACAAAAGATATAAACGTATAGTTTTAAGAAGGTGATCAAGTCTAAAATAGCAAAATGCAAAGGAATTCACACCAACACATATCACATTCAAACTTCTAAAATCTAAATATATATATAAAATAATCTTAAAAGAGAAAATTTAAATTTTATCTATAAGTAGAAACAATTAGCTGACAGTAGATTTTCCATCAGAAGTAATAGAGAATAGAAGGAGACATTATTCAAATGTTGAAAAAGATCCTATATGCAACAAAAATATCATTTACGAATGATAGGCAAATCACAACATTCTAGGATGATAGAAAACTAAAGGAATTTATCACTTGCAGGCCTCTCATAAAAAAGGCTCCTAAAATAGGAAGAAAAAATAAAAGAAGGAACATTGGCATTCAGAAAGAAATGTTAGGCACAAATATGAGTAAATAGAATAAACTTTCCTAACCTTTTGAGTTTTCTAAATTATGTTTGCAGTTTAAAGAAAAAAAAATAACATCCCTTCATGTGATTCCAAATGCATATAAAAGAAATATCCAAAACAAATGCATTAATTGTAAATTGTTACATGGTGAAAAGTAAAGGGACATAAAAGTAAGTAAGAATTCCATAATTCATACCAAATAGTGAAATGGCAACACCAGTAGACTATCCTATAGTATATATATGCAATATCTAACGTAACCACTGTAAAAAGCTCCACAAGGAGACACATTCAAAAACTCTCTGGTGGTCTAGGGGTTAAGTCTCAGCACTATCACCTCTACAGCCTGAGCTCCATCCCCAGCCAGGAAGCTAACCCATATATGGCATAGCAGACCACTTCTGTCTTGCTCACTGCTCCACTCAGCAGTGTATTTCAGTAAATTCACCTGCTCTGCTCTCCACTCTGTCTGGTGAATCCTCTCACCCTCTCCCCCACACCTCTGGCCTATACCCAGTTCTTCTACAAAAATAAATATTTTTTAAAAATTATGATCAAATAGAATCATAAAAAATATTCAAATATCCTTAGGAAAACAAGAAAAAGAAAACAGAGAAATAAAATACTAGAAAGATTTTCTTTAATGATAAACTGAAGTCCTAAACAATAATTAGCTTAAATGTAAATAGTGTGAGTGCAGAAAATAAAATGACATAAAGGTAGAATATAGTAAAGTGTGTGACCTATATCCAACTCACTTCAAAATATAACAGCATGAGCAAGTTGAAAGTAAAAGAAAGGATAGCATATAAACACTTAGCAAAAAAAAAAAAAATAGAAGAGTGCCTATATTAATATCAGAAAAAATACAAGTCAAAGCAAAGAAAACTATAAGGGGCAGGGAGTAGCATTAAAAGATGATAAAGTTTCAGTTCATCCAGAACACATAATGATCTGAAATGCATATGGACCAAGGAAAAGAGCTGCAAAGCATGTGATGCAAAAACTGATAAAACTGAAAGAAGAAATGCACAAATCCAGAATTATAGTTGGACATTTCAACATCATCACTTAACCCTTGATAGAATAATTGAACAAAAAAACCAGTAAGAATAAAAAAACCTCAACAACACTATCATCAATATGATCTAATCAAAATTTATAGGATACTCAACCCCATAACTACAGAATATATATGTTTTCAAGTGTTGGTAGAACATACACCAAGATAACACACAAAACAAGTATCAAAAAGTTCAGAAGACTTAAAATTATATGGAGAATATTCTTCAACAATAATATAATCAAACTAGAAATCAATAACATAAAAATAGCAAGAAAATCTCCAAACTTTTGAAAATCTTCCAGTACGTCTTGAAGTAATCCATGGTTCAAAGAGGACACTATCAAGTGGGAAAAAGAATACGTTTGGATGAATAGAAATAAAAATATCACATATCAAAACTTGTAGGAAAAAGCAAACGCAGTGAAGAGAGGGAGTTTTACAGCACTAAATGCATGCATTAGAAAAGTAGACAAGTCTCAAATCAACCTTCTAAGCTCCCATCTTGAGAAATTAGAAAAAGAAGAGCAAAATAATTTAAAGGAAGGGGATAGGATCAGTACCCTCGATCTCTCTGTACTATTTCTTACAACTATGTGCTTCTGCAATTAATTCAAAATTAAATGCTTTTAAAATTTAATTTGTACATCAGACAGCAATGCAAGGTAAATATAGTTTTACTAAATATTTAAAAAAACAAACAACAAATAAGTCATGCAAATTCACATCTACCTTGTTTTATGGTATTATGAGTTCCTGCTAAGGGAAATGATGCAGCTACCTCAGGACATTACACTTTCATGTTAGGAGGCCTGAAAGTGAACTGCTTTTGTAGTACCGATGAAGAATTGGGCAAATATGTCCAAAGCTTTGGCTGAGCCTGCACTGCTGAATATACCATCACCTAGGAATAGTGACCTGTTACAATTTTATCAGTTGTGCAATAAATAAATAAAAGGGGGGCCTCCCTGGTGGCACAGGAGGTTGGGGTTCAGCACTGTGAAACTATCACAGACACTAACGATTTCATGGATGAGAAAGATATCTTGCCTCTCCAATATTCATAATAGACAATAATGTTTTAATTGCAATTAACCTTGTGAGAGAAAGAACTTGAATTCACATGGATAAATAATTACTCACTCCTATTTGAGAGTTTTGGTGAGTGAATGCTGTATATGTGGAGGGCTCAGAAAGAGATTAAATGGCAGACTTGATTATGGGTTGTAATGGCACCAAAGAGAAAAGCACATCATACAGAGGATTAAGAACTGTAGCAATGGAAGACTATGGGGTACATAGAAACATCACACACTTCTCTTTTCATGGGAAAAGTGTTCAACCTGTAACATGTGGGTGGGAACACATAACTCTTGAATTTACTTGGCTTATACCTTTCTTGAATTTTTTACTTTATGCAGGTTCTTTGTATTTTAAATTTTGAAATCATAAAACACTAGAGCTGGAAATCACTTAAGAAAAAAATCACTTAAGGAGGTAAGATAGTCTTACCTCCTCTGACTCTGGAAATCTTTCTCTTTGAAAGGAGAACAACTGAAAACATTAGGGAAGTTTAACCTAAAGAACAAACTCAGGGGATACAATAGTCTTAAGATAATTGAAAGTTTCTCTAGAATTGTTAGTCTTGCTCTCTCTAAAGCTAGATCAAAATCCAACATTGGAAAGTGGTACTTCCTATTACTAGATGTGATCATTCATGGGCAAAACAATCATTTCTTCTAGATTCTCAACATTTGCTCATATAAGTCAATGGTAATAATGTTCCAAAAAAAATAAACTACCACTCTATTTTAAGTAGGAATATTCTACTTTCAGATAACTGAGGAAAACTATAGTTCAATATGTAAAGGACACAATAGAATTCAAAGACTTAGTACCAAAAATAATAATAATAATAAAGTAAAATAGCTTATAAATATTTTTCACATCAATTTATGTTGAAAATGACAATATAATTATTTAGGCTAAAAAGTGTATCAAGTCTTCTCACCTTTGAGAATGACTATTATCCAAGAGACAAAAATCAACAAGTGCTGGAGAAGATGTGGAGAGAAAGCAACCCATATACACAAATGGTGGGGATGTAAGTCAGTGCAGTCATTGTGGAAAGCTTCTCAAATGGAGACTTCTCAAAAAATTAAACGGATCATTCCATATGATCCCTTATCCTACTTCTGGGTATTTACTCAAAAAAGACTAAAGCACTAGTCTTTTTGAAATGGGTCACTCTCGTGGGTTTGAGTTAGGTTGTAAGCCAACATTACCTCAAATAAAAACAAGAAATGAAAAAAACAGCAATTCAGAGATCTATGCACCCCCATGTTAACTATAGCATTTTTATAATAGCCTAGAGTTGGAAGCAACCGTAGTGCCTACTGACAGGCTACTGGATGAAGAGGATGTGATACATATACATTATGGAATACTACTTAGTAGCCCATAATTTGAAAAAATATATGAAATCCTGCCATAGAAATAGTATGAATAGATCTAGAGGGCATTATACTGAGTGAAATTAGTCAGAGGGAAAAAGACAAACACCATATGATTTCATTCATATGTGGTATAGAAATATCACATAAACAGATGAGCTAAAAGAAACTTTTACACTGTAAGACCAATTAATGGTTACCAGACAGGAAGAGCGAGTGGGGTGGAAGAAGGTGTAAACCAATGATCCAATGATACCTCAATTAAAAAAAAAAAAAGCAGCAGAATAGAATGCACAACTAGGTCTTTCTGCTGGGTGTTTATAAAAGGATAAAGTTCTCAGGCCACGGCAAGACCCAATATGATTGGATGATTGGCAAGCACTGGAGGTCCGCAATTACAAAGGTTTCACAGATAAGCACTGCTGCCTCCCCACCACATTCTGTCCAAACATCACCAAAAACAAAGCAGGCTCTTGATCCACACCCACTCCTGGGCAGGGATCCTGTCACTTAATGACATGCATAGAGCCTCAGTTTTCTCTTTTGTAAATGAATGCCCCCTCCCCCACCCCCAGAGTTTTGTAACATTTAAATGAAATGACAGGTAGAAAGTACCTAGTAATGACACTCAGTAAAGAGTAGCAGGTAGGATATGTATTTCCTTCAACACCCTCAGGCAAGCGTTCTACCCAAGGGCACCTGAGATGTGTTCCTCACAGCTGCCGAGGCGTGAGCTTGTGCTTAAGAAAGCAAAATAGCAGATCACACATTCAAATGAGTGATGTTGCTAATTACTTATGTTACTTTTATTAGTCATAAAAATAAAATAGAAGCCCATTTACCACACTTATAAATTCACTTCTAAATGAATTTAACACTTATAAATGGCTAAAATGTGTTCTAACCCAAAGCTATAATTTTATCTTCCACACTTTTAGAGCATTAAAAACACTTACCCTGACAGTCATTTTAATTTTTAAGGAACAACAAAGAATGCAAACTCTCCTTCTAAGGTAAAACTCTTCAGTTGTTAATCCTTGAGATTTGTCATACTTCTCTGACTAGATCTGCTAAGAGTCATTCATTCATTCACTCATTCAAAGAAGCATTTATTCAGTTCTGTCATTGTGATAAGTTCTGAAATAAAAATAGCTATGTTTGTAATAAAGGATTATAGCTGAGGAATGTGCAGAGTGCCATGTTCCTCAAAGGAGGAAGGATTATGCTAAGGTGGGCATGGGGGAGTATTCAGGGAAAGTCTCCTCATGGTTGAGATGTAAAGTAACCCTAAAATTGGGTCTTAAAGCAGATCTGTAGATAATATGACAGTGAAAGCATTGAGGGAGAGGGAAATAGACCAATAACACGTAAGGAAAGCATTTTTTTAAAGATTTATTTATTTATACATACAGGAACTAGGGTACAGGCCAGACAAAGGTGTGGAAAGTGAGAGGATTCACAAAGACAGAATAGAGAGCAGAACAGGCAGATTGACTGAAGTACACCGCTGAGGGGAGCAACAGGCGAGGCAAGAGAGGGCTGCTCCACCATATGGGTCAGCTCCCCGGCTGGGGATCAAACTTTTGCTGCAGTGGCTGCTGATAGCTTCATAGTGCTTTGACTTAACCCCTTGTGCCACCAGGGAAACCCAGGAAAGCACTTTTGTAGGACATGGGAATGGAGCTACTTGATAGATAAAAGGATAATACAATATAGAATAGAAGTAATTTGGAACAAACTCCTGTAGGAAACATTTGGGTAAGGAACACAAGAAGAAAGACAAGCAAAGAACTGAAGAAAGGCTGCCTTTGTCTGAAACTGGAAGAAAAAGAGGTGTGGGGTGGTGGCGGACTCATCCTCTCTCACAGATCTGCTGTCTGCAGAAGAAACCATGAGGGCAGTGATGAAGGTTCAGGAGGCCAGCCATGGAAGAGTCAGCCTCATCCTCATCAAGATGATTGGAGCTGAGCCTCTGAATGCACGAGAATGCTGTTAGAAATGAAAAAGCAATTTTGTGGAGGCCACAGACCTTGGGTGTGATTTTCCTCTGATGAGGTAGCCGACTTACTAGGAACTTCTTTCCACCCCCCTTTCTTTTCACACTTCTGTGTTCATTTTAATTAAATTGACCTTCATTCTTGTGAGTATTCAAGGAATATCTGGGATGAAGCATGCCATAGCATGCAGAACAGCTCCCCATTGCTCCCTGTGGATCGTATTAGTAGCCACTGCAGGCTCATCAGCCCTCTGTGAGGCTGTGAAGTCCCTTCTGATGGAGAATTACAGCAAGTTTGGTTTGGTGGCCAGCAAAGGCTGTCGAGGACCCTTGTGAAAGCAAGGCAGTTCCTGGTACTGAGGAGAACTGGTCTGCTCTGTGGAACTGTGTGGTGGCAGAAAAACTCGAACAAAAATAGGGTACATTGTCTCCTTCGGAGACCAGATAACAGGGGCAAGCATGATGCTATCTGGGCTCGTTGCCTCCAAAAAAAGAAGATGGTCTTGGGACAATTTGGGCAGGAAGACAATAGGAGTCTTTATTTTTTTTGGCACAGGAATGAGTGAATGTTCTCCTGAATGCAAAGCAGGCATTAAATCCAAGGACAATGAATTGTAAGACCAGCATTCCAGGAACAATCGAGGGCTTTCTCTGTGTGCTCACATTGAAGACAGTCCCACAGGGCTTCAAAGAGACATGTGAACTGCTTTTTCCCTTCTTAAGTAAACAAAATGAAGAGAGAACAAGCACTTCGTACAACTGGATACCCAGAATTTACCCCAACTGTGACCCTAACCCAAAGTGCCCTCAACTCCTCTGGCTTGAAGCCCTGTGTACACATAGTGACCCAGAGGGTGAGCTTGAAGCTGTCTGGGAACGCCCTTTGCGAACAAGGTTAAAATATTCTCTCAAGTAGAATGAACTTTCTTAAACCCCTTATATTTCACTACCTTTTTCTATTCTTTGAAAACACTTATACATTTGTTTGAACAAATCCCAACATAGAACATGTATTTGAACAAAATAGATAAACTTGAGAGGTTGGGGCGTCAGATAATTCATGTTGAAAAAGGGTGTATTAAGTTACTTTGGACAGCAAACACCTTGATACATTTTAAATATTAGTTTCTTTTTATAGAAATAAGTGGATTTTTCTTCCAGTACAAGGGGACAAACTAGTAATCCTTTAACTCAGTGTTCAACTCCTGAAGGAGAAGCTTCATACTAAAAAGTAGCCTGAAAAAGGCTGGCACTGGTCAGGATAGGACCTGAAGTCAGCTGCCCCTTTGTCTTCCACTTCCTGTCAGGCTGGCAGAGTGCCATCTCCATAAAAAGTCTTGTCTTTGTAGAGGCCGGCAAAACTCTTTGTGAAGTCACCTCTTGCCACTTCCCAGAAATTGCTCCTGAGTCAGGGAATTGCAAATAAAGTTTGCTCCACATCACATGACCCCCCCCTTCCTCCCACGAACATCTCTCATTGAGTCTCATGGCTTACACATTCCCACAAGGTCAAATCAAGGACATTTGGTCACATGCAGAGTTATGGAAACAGCACACATGGGGCCGACTCTGCAATAAACTTAGAGATTAAAATTTTCTCTCATTCCGTGTAGGATTTCACGTGGTACTGCTTCCCTTTGACAGAGAGCTAGCCTTTTCCCAGAGTAAGACAAAAGTGTAACTAATCCTTTAAGGCATCCAATTCCAGTTCAATTTCATGAGTATCTCTATTCTAGTCCTAGTATTAGCTAATGATGAAGGTCCCACACACACACACTAAACGACCGAGGTCTGGGACTTAAGGACCTTACACTACAGACAGGAAACACACACACCCATAAAATAGTTTGTTGGCATTCATTCAATCAACACTTTTTATTAAGTATCTACATTGTGCCAGGAATTATAAAAGGTACTAGAGAAATAACACATAAATTAAGCTTGATCCTTTCCTCAAAAATCTTGCAGTTTAGTTGACAGAAACAAATCCATCAGTAAACATAAGTTCTATTGAAAGAGAATGTGTCAGGTTAGCAGCAACAGGAAATTGTTAGGGCAGAAGTGACTGGACATTCAATAAACGTAGGAATTCATCACAAAAGACATGAACAAATGCAGCAGAAATCAGGAGAACTATATGGAGAGAAAAGATTTGATGTAAATCTTAAAGGATGGATATGATTTGGATAATTAGATGAGGTGAGGCCATTCTCTAGAAAGAAAGAATTCATCTGAGATGATGAACAGTGTAAGCCCTGGGACAGGAAGGAGACAGTCACAGCTGCAGTGAGTTAGTATGCACACTTAACAGTTCCTTAAAATGCTGCAGAGTACTCAACCCCACACTGAAGCAACTGGCCACAAAGAAGTAATCAGTGATATCAACAAAATATAATACAGTCAGATAGATAACTCTTCCAATATTGTCACTTATTTGCTATATATTCTTGGGTCAATTATTTAATCTCCCTGAGCCTCAGTTGCCTTGTTTATGATAGTGCCCACTAGGCAGGATGAGTTATATGAGCAATATGTCATATACAGCAATACATATTTTCAATTAACACATATTATTATTAAATATAGCAAAATACTAGAGGATAAGATAACTATGACTTGCATATATTGAGTGCCTATGCTTTGCCAGGGAATACACTAAATGTCAAATATTAGATAATTTCATGCACCAAAATATTAACAAGGGTATCTCTGGGAAGTGGAAGCACCAAGAGATGACCTGGGAAGCCACTCATGCCTGTTCCAGGGACCCCCATGTGGAGCCCGAGTCAGAGATTCTTGTGCAGGTGATAGACTGAGACAGCTCCCTAGAGAAAGGGAGAGGGAAGTGGTGGGGCAGGCAAAGAGCTAGAAAAGGATGTGGCCTCCTAAGCATCTAGATTTAGGCTAACACATGGGGGACCTTGAAGTGTAAATTGTACCAGACTTAATTCTAGCTTGAGGTATGGGCCTTTTGTTTTGTACCAAGTATACATGACTGCAGACTGCATCAGCGGGGAGGGTAGTAGACACAACCTCCCCCACTAGTCAGCCGAGGACAATTTTTTCGGAGAAGAAAGTAGCTGTGTGCTGTCCCCAACCCACACTCATAGCAGTGGGGGGATGGATGCCCTGTCTGAGAAAAAGGGATCTGGGTTCTGCATGGCAAGCCCCCCCAAACTTAATAGCTTAAACAACAATCATTTCCTTACAAAGGTAAGTTTGAGCACTTTGGGGACAGTTTGTCTTTATGTTACATGGTCTTAGCTGACGTAACTTGTGAACTGACTGTGACGTGACTGGGGACTGGAGTCACCTGCTGACTCCTGACTGGCAGTTGATGCTGGCTATGAGGGGTGTCTCTGTGAAGCTGCTGGGCTCGTTCTGAATTCCAAGAATGAGCACCCCAAGAGAAGAAGGAGAATGTGCTTGGCATCTTATGACCTAGACGTGAAGGTCATATAGTGTTTCATACTTGGTTTCTGGAAGCACTGATAAAGGTCCACCAGGCTTAAGGGAAATGCTTCTGTGTCCCACACCAAACTCAGATGTTGAAGCCTCAGTCCTTAGCATGATGGAATTTGGAGGTGTGGCCTTAGGTTGTGGTGACTTCAACTTAGGTCTCTCTTTGCATGTGAGGATACAGCAAAAAGGCAGCTATCTGTGAGCCAGGGAAGGGCCCTCACCAGAACCTCACACTGATATCAGACTTCTCAGTCACCAGAGATTTGAGAAATAACTGTCTGTTGCTTAAGCCACTCTGTCTGTGGTATTTGTTACAGCAACCCAAGCTGATTAAGACACAGTTGCATTAGTCTTCTCCAGCTGCCATAACAAAATGCCACAGACAGCCTTGCTTAAACAACAGAAATCTATTTTCTCACAATGTGAGAAATCCAAGATCAAGCTCTCAGCAGGGCTGGCATCTCCTGGCATCTCTGTCCTTGGTTTGCAGGTGGCCATCTCTGCATCTTCGTGTGTGTGGTCACCTGTGTGTGTCTAGTGTGTCCCTCCCTGGGACAAAATTTCCTCTTTGTATAAGGACACTAGTTCCTTTAGAGTGGTGTCAATACCTCATTGTCAATCAGTCACCTTTTAAAAGACTATGTTTCCATAAACTACATTCAGAGTTTCCAAAATATGAGAGGTTGAAAGAATGAACTTAAGAGGCAGGGACACAATTCAGTGTATAACAAGCAGCAGAGAATTCAGAAACCATCACTCAGTGGCAGGAGGATAAATGTGACAACTGGAAATGAGTGTGTGGATGGGATATTTTGTGGGCATCTCTGGAAATTACGATCTGCCTCAGGTACCAACATCTATTTCAGAGTTCTATCCCTAGATCTCTGGTGAAGACAAAATTCAATTTAAATAAAATATTTTGCAAATGAAACAGTAATGTAGTTCTTCCTAGGTGTTACCTTCCTTTACTACTTCCTACTCCAAAACTCTGATGTCTCCATCATCAGATGGAGTGATGGGTGGAGAATATACAAATGCTCTATTATTTCCTAATTACAATAGAAATGTATTTCTACAGACAGATTACATGTCACAAAGTGTGCAGATTTTGAAAAAGCATGCCACCAAAATAATGCACAGACAGGAGGTGGTATAGGTATTTTACTGCCTAAACACAAACAGAAAAGAAATTATAGTAAATTAAAAGATTACCCTGTGTTTCAGGAATAAAGTTCCCCATGTTGGGAGATGTTTATTTTATTTTATTTTTTAAAAGATTTATTTTTTCATTTATGCGTAGAAGAACTGGGGTATAGGTCAGAGATGCAGAAGTGAGAGGATTCACCAGAGATGGAGTGGAACTTAACAGGTGTATCTACTGAAATACACTGCTAAGAGGAGCAACAGGAGAGACAGGAGAGGTTTGCTGTGCTGGAAGTTGTTTATTTTTATTTTTAAGGATTTATGGTTCTTCATTATAAACCTTGTTTAAAATGCTATAACCTTGTTTAAGGTTATAGCAGTCACAGTTCATTATTTATATGAAAATCTGATCTTTTCTTTAATAACCTTTTTCATTTTTATTAAGAACATTTTAAAATTGACAATGCATAAAATATTAAAAATAAAGTATAATAAACCGTATATAGTAAAAAATATTTTTCCAACCAGACATCTGTCTAGTTCCCACCACTTTTTCTGGCACATCTCAGAATTTTGTTGCATATTAAACGAACGCAAATATAGGTTTTCCGTTTTTGTCTCCCTTTTATACAAAGAGTAGCTTATTTCCCACACTCTTCTGCATACCTTGCCTTAGTTACTTTATATCTTGGAGCTGTTTCCATATAAGCGCCTATACATGGATAGACCTCTGAAACATGGAAACTATCAGGACACAAAGAATCTTACCAACAAGCTACATTTTCAAACTGTTGTATTTTTTCAGATCTGATTCATATCTGCGTAATTTGAATTTGTATTTATTTTGCTCTGAGTGATGATGTGCATTATTTTACATGTTTAAGAGTCATTTCCTTTCCTGATACACTCAATTGTCTATTCTCTTCAATTCATAGTTCCATTAAATTTTTGGATTAAATTCTAGGAGCCTTTTTTATGTTAGAGAAAAATAGCACTTTGTCAAGGAAATCTGTGCCATTCTGTTTCTAAACCTCATTTTTTCATATATTGACTACTTCAAACATGAATACGTGTTTACTATTAAAAACTTGGTACACAAAAAAAAGCAAAGAAAATCAGCATAATCCCTCATAATAGTTCTCCAAGTTAACTTAAGCAGACAATTTTTTCTTTAACTACTTTGTTTAAAGAGATGAGAGGGCGTCCCGGGTAGCATTGGGGTTAAGTCTCAGCGCTATCAAGCTATCCCTACCACTGTGGCATGAGTTAGATCTCCGGGCAGGGAACTAACCCACCTGGTGCAGCAGACCTCTCCTGTCTCGCCTGCTGCTCCTCTCAGCAGTGTATTTCAGTAGATCTGCCTGTTCTGCTTCCCACTCTGTCTCTTGTGAATGCTCTCACCCCCCACCCCACCCCAACCTCTGGCCTACACCCTAGTTTTTGTATGCATAAATAAATAAATCTAAAATAAATAAATAAAAAGATGAGAGTTGCAGAAAAGAGAAATGAAGAACATATTTACAAAGCACATATTATAAATACTTTATTCACATAACCCCATTTATTATTTTCACAAAAGCTCTATCAAGCACTAGATTTCTATTATAACATAAAAATCAGTCAAGTTAAAAAAGCAGACCAAGATCACACAGCTTAATAAGCAATGGAAAGGGTCCCAACTTGGATGTCAGATCCTTGAATTCCTTCTTCTTCTAAGAATCCTATTGCTTGCCTGACACCTGTGTTTAAAGAGTGGGCTCTTAACATCCTTGCAGATCCCTAACAATTGAATAACAAGGATGATAATCAAGGGGCTAACAATTCTGATCAAGATGAAAAGACTCTCTGTGTTGTTTTGAATACCACTAGAATCCATTCACTCCCGGTCCTGGAATATTCACAGGTCTGGAACTGTCACATTCATCAGGAAGCAAGGCCCAGCTGGCTGCCTCTGGCTCCCCGCCATGTGTAGACAACTCCTGGTCATTTGTCAGCATTCTCCAGGGGTGCCTGCTTCGTGTTAAGATCCTGGCAATGTGCCTCACCCACTGTATAATTGCACTGGCCATAGCAAGGCTGACTAAATCTTCTTGATGCTTCTGCTAAGCCCAAGGGCCCTGCAGGCTAGATGGGCCCAGAAACAGAACGGGGCACACCCAAAAGCACAACCCAAAGACTGGAGGCTCCTCTGTTTTGTTTTCTTTTTGACATGAGAAAACACTTCATTGTCAAATTGTCAACAGGCAGGACTTTATTCTGCGCTAGAATAAAATGTGAGAACTAGAATTGGCATCTGATTCCCTAACACAGTGCCCCAAACTGTGCTCTCATGAAGCCTTAGTTGGTTGAGGAGGTTTCCACAGAGGCCCTCGTGGGGTAAGGAGAAGCTAAGCTTGTAGGGGTCTTGGTTCCACAGCCTAAGTTCTACCACATCAGCCTGACTTCTATTTGTGGTTCACACTTAAGATTTATTTGGAGAAAGCATTCACAGGTAAAACAAAAGAACCACTTCATTTCACTCGGGTGGAAACAGAGGCTCAGAAAGGATCTGCTATGGCCAATGTAGGGTCAGAGAATGATTGGGTATTTCCACCCTCCCACCACGTGATGATGGACACCTGAGGTGCTGCCAGCATTCCAGGGTGGGCATGCACAAGTGGGCACACCTGAGTTGGGACATGGGCATAAATGGGCGGCGTCATGAGGACGACAGAACTGTGAGGACCGACCGACAGAACCAACAGGACGAAGGAGCAGCAGCAGTAGCAAAGTATCAAAGAGAGGGTGAGATATGCTGGGGGCTGGGAGGCCTCCCAGCCCCCCGGCACCCCTGCCTGCCATGTACCTGGCCACCTCTACTAAATAAAGCATAAAAGCCACCAAGGGCTCAGAGACTCCTTCCTTGACCCGTCTGCCCAGAACCATCCCGAACCCTGCTCCTGTGCCGCCACCCCTTCCTGCCGCTACAGCCAATTACATGGGAAGTTAGTGGCAGAACTGGGATTTAGAGCATTACCACACAAGTCCTCCTCTTTTTTGTTGTTCCAGACCCTTCTGCTCATTGAATACAACCAGTTATTTTCCAGACCCTCAGCTGTGGTCAATTCATCCTGAAGTCCCAAAAGCTGCTCCACGAAACAAGCTTTCAATAAGTGTCCTTGGATTTTCCCTACTCTGCCCTTCTCGAAACTCATTGTGCTCAGTCCAGTGGCAAGGTGAACTGACTGGAGCCTGTAGCAAAGGAAAAATGTGCCCAGCTAGGTACATCCGCCAAATTATCCTCTTAGATTTTGAACAAAGTGGAAACATTAGTGAAAGCACCACAATAGAGAACAACAACAAAAACAACCTTATATAAAGCCCTGTGAAATTCCAGTTGTGGGCTCAACATGATCAACCCTCACACCCCCACAGGGGAGGGTGCAATAGCACTGCAGACCCAGGCACCAACAGCTGACTGGAAATGACTGTCCCTTGGCACAACGACACAGCACAATACTGTGTGAAACAAATACACGGCAGCTTTTTTTTGTTTTTTTTTTTTAATTTTTTTAAAAAGATTTATTTATTTATGCATACAAGCACTGGGGTACAGGACAGAGGTGTGGGGGGGGGGGGTGAGAGGATTCACCACAGAGAGCGGGGAGCAGAACAGGCAGATCAACCGAAGTACACTGCTGAGGGGAGCAGCGGGCACAGCAGGAGA
>JAGFMF010011803.1:4818668-4838424 GCA_019455555.1 Galemys pyrenaicus | reverse complement strand
CCCTCCCTGGCCGGCAGCAGGGATCGAACTTGTGCTGCAGTGGCTGCGGTTTGTTTCATAGTGCGTTGCTTAACCCACTGCGCCACCAGGGAGGCCCCACGACAGCTTGTTTTTGTGTAAAATTATTTTTGTTCATTGTGAGATTTCACATCATTTTGATTAAGTATTGCATTTAATGTTATTTATTTATGCATACAAGAACTAGGGTACAGGTCAGAGGTGTGGGGGGGTAAGAGGATTCACCAGAGACAGAATGGGGAACAGAACAGACAGATCCACTGAAATGCACTGCTGAGGGGAGCAGCCAGGAGGCAGGAGAGGTCTCCTGCACCAGGTGGATCACCTCTCTGGCTGGGGATCAAACTCCTGCTGCAGTGGCTGCAGCTGCTTCACACTACGGTGCTTAACCCCTTGCGCCATGTAGCGGCAGGAAAAGTGGCACAGGAGCAAGGTTCGGGATGGTTCTGGGCAGACGGGTCAGGGAAGGGAGTCTTGGAGCCCTCGGTAGTTTTTCATGCTTTTATTGTTCTCTACATCAGAGGTGGCATCAGGTACATGGCAGGCAGGGGGACCGGTGGGGGGTGGGGGGCGGGAGGCTGGCAGGCCTCCCGATCCCCTGGCATATCTCACCCTCTTGGCTGCTTTGCTACTGCTGCTCATGTTGGTCAGTACTGTTGGTCTGTCCTGTTGTTCCTCATGATGCCGCCCATTTAAGCCCGTGTCCAGCTCAGGTGCGCCCACTTGCGCATGCCCACCCTGAAATGCTGGCAGCACCTCAGGTGTCCATCATCACAGTGGTGGGAGGGTGGAAAGACCTGATTTCTCTAACCCTACATGCCACCAGGGAGGTCCCTGTTTTTTTGACTTTTAAGAAATATTCATTTCTTCATTCTTGTGACTGAGTTTGGGGAGGGGTTTTTTTAAACTTTGGGCCCCAGTCACCAGACCCTACTCCCTCCTGCAGTCTGACAGCTCCTGCCCACCACAGGACATCCCAGTCTACTCACTTATAGAAACCAAGGATACCATAACTCATACAGTTTGCCAACTAGTATTTTACCTTTTGTGTCCCTCTTAACCATCCTGCAGGCCCATACTGTTAATTTATTATTTATCTCAGCCCTCTCCCCCAACTAGCTCTAAATAAGCAGATCTACTCAAAACATAAAGCCTTTTGGGAAAGGATATGTTCTTGTTCCTTCTAACAATTCTTCTCTTGGGGGATGAGTGGAGGGGACTGAATCAGAACTGGGACAAGTTTTTATTATCTTTAGGACTGAATCAGATAAGCAGATTACAGAAAACTTTGTGCAAGTTTCCAAAATAGTCATGTGATTTGGAGTTCCCAGTTTCATGTGTATCTCTAGAACTTCTTCAGTATTTGTCATTCCTTGTTTAAACAAAAATAATGTAGAATTTAAGGCTGGTTTAGTTTGTACTTCTGAGGCACTTTCATTTCCCCACCTGAGCTGCTGATTCTGAAATAACTAGACTGACTTGGGAATTGCAGTCTAAAGGGATATATGGAATGAAACTGGGAGCTTGATGGTGGCTGGATTGTACAAATTCCCTTGCTTTGTGACACCCCACTACACGTGCAAAAACATCAAGTTGAAGAATGTTGTTTTGCTCTTTTCCTTCCTTAGAAGTGTAATTAGCAACACGCTTAGCCACATGTTGACCCAAATTAGTTCAAAGTGCTATTGCACTCGATCGTGACTGCACTCACCTCCCTCAGCCGTCACAGCCTTCTCAGTCCTGGGACCGCCAGCTGCAAGTTTCAAAGTTGAGCACCCTGATCTTCTTCCACATTTCCCATCTTCCATTCCAGTGACTTTTCCCTTTGTTTATGTGCTCATTGTCTTGCTCATGTTCCTAAATCTGGGATGTCCCTTCTGAATTCTATTTCTTTCCTTCTTGTTCTCATTAAAGCTAGAGGAGTCAGATCACTGGGGAACCTTTTTGGATACTCACATCTGGATTTTACTACCCTTTTGTTCTGTGGTTATAATGAGTCTGCTGTTGGGTGGACCTGAAAATCTGCAGTGGGAAGCAGATCTGAGAGGCATAGATCAAATGAAGATAATTTTGAATTCTGTTATAATTTATTCAGTTTTTAAATGACTTTGTTATAGTTTTCTAAGGATTATAATATACATTCTTAACTTTTCACCATAAATTTATAGCAAATGCTGTATTACTTTATATAAAGTATGAAAAACTACATCATTTGTGCTATTGTTCTAACATATATTACATCTAATACATTAAAAACGCTATACTATGATGCTGAAATTACTCTCCGATATATAATCATGTCTTTCTATTTTTTTATATCTCAATTAATTTTGGATTATATTCTAGACATTAAGAAAAAAATATGTCATAGTAACCCTGGATTCTGTTATACTCCTCTGAAAAGCATTACTTATTTTTATTTTTTTCTTTTAAAGGTAATTTCTTGTGCACGTATTACTCAAAGATCAGCTGATACTGAGTATTTATAAACAGAATTGGGGGTTCTCCTCTCTATCTCTTTCTTTTTAGGAACTTTTCACTTTTAATTACATGCAATTCACTTTCTTTTGATTCTTTCAGTAGGGTATCATTTTCAACTGATTTTATTCCCTCAGATAGATCTCAGAGTGGGGATTTCCCTCAAGATGAAAGTTGTAAAAATGGTTTCTTTTTTTTTAAGAATCCCAGTGCCATTAACCATTAACTCTGACCATGAATTAACTTTCTTCAAGCATCCACATGCTTTAAAAAAAAAAAGAATAAGTTCATTGTTCTTATTTTTATGAGAATTGGATAAGCTGGAGCTATTTGACCAAATTAGAGCAGAATTATCTCAAATAATATTGACTTGATATTATCCTAATGTGGAAATGGACTGGGGGACATCAGGAGAATTTGAAGTTTTTCTAACAATCTGGTGACATTTTCTGTTTAAATAGTTTAGGAGTGCCTTCTACATTCTCAGCTCTGTGACTATTTCTGAAAATATAAAGTTCAGTAATTCTGCCCTTGAAGTGGGTTATACTCTCATTCCAGTTAAGAGGGAAATAAAATCTTATGGCCTACAAAATGTGAGCAGTTTTTTGTGTTCAACTGGAGAAAGAAGGAGTTAAGTTCATTACCATTAGTGACTGGGATGGGTAGAAAGAAACACGCTTCTAGACCAGGTGTACCTTTGCTGAAGATATGTCACTCTTTTCCCATACCAAACCCATTGGCATTGGTCTTCTGTTCTTCACCTTTGTCCTACAGGTGAGAAAAATGGGATTCAGAAAGTTTCAGAGTAACTAGGTTGAAACCCCTCAATGGAAAAGGGAAGAATCGACTCTGCACAGTGTTTTCTTTCCAATTCCATTAACCAGGTGTGGAACTATTTGGTCCCTTCCTATCTGGATCTCGGTCACATCCGTGGACTTCAATTTCCTTGCCTGTAAAGATAAAAACTAACCTGCACTCATAGTAGCCAGCATCTCCCTTTCAAAATAGACCAGATGATTTAAGGATCTTTGACATATCTCAGGCCTACACTTGAAGCATTGTAAATCACCTCCAACATCTTTTGATTTGAGCAAATCTCTGAATTTCAGGCAATCTGCAAGCATTACCCTTGTCCTCTGAACAACTATGGTTGTTCTTGTTCTGGCCCATACTCAACACTTTCTATAATAGCTCTTATCACTTTGCGTGATCTTTCAGTCCCCACTCTGCAAATACAGCACCTCATTTGATACTATAGTTGTGTCTTATAGTAATGATGATAATAATAGCAACAAACAAAACAGCAATGTGCTTTTGTTAGATCTAAAGCAAGTATTTTCTCTTACAAGCTACTTTTGTTGTCATTATTTCATTTGATCTACACAAAGCTTTGGGGTCATCCTTGATTTTATTGTCTCTTTCTCCAAATGAAAATACAATACTAATTGTATTTTTTAGATGTCTTTTTTTTTTTTAAACCAGAATATTATTTCTGTTTTAGGAAGAAGATTTTGATGTGCCAAAGAACAGATGATCCCTAACAGATCTCAGTTCCCAGTGTCAGGATTGTTTCCTATTTTCCTTTCATCCTAATCATCTAGCCCCTTTTATAACACAATCAGTACTTGACAAAAATAACAACCTAGTACTCATTGAAATTTCATACACTATCTAATTTTATTGATGATGTATGAAAAAATGTCCTAAAAATCCAGTCTCAAATTTCAGTCCTGCTACTCACCAGTGTCAGAATTTCAGCCAAATGACTTAACCTGGCTGATACCCATTTCTGTTTAGATTTTTGAGCTTTGTATTAAAGTGACATTACATTATAATATGTTTTAGGGGTACATCATTATAACTCAATGTCAGTATATAACACATTAATTTACTACTAAAAGTCCAATCTATATTTCACTACATGATTGGCCACTTTCATCCAATTTTGTAGTCATTACTTCATTTGATCAACACAAATCTTTGAGGTCATCCTTCTTTTTCTTGTCTCCTTCTCCAAATAAAATACTAATCACATTTTTTTAAAAGCATCTTTTATTATTATTTCTGTGTAAACTTCCCTTGTAGTAACCATTAATTTGGTCATAATTTAAAAGCTTTTCTGGTTTAGTTCATTTGCTTGTTTAGTTCTTTTATATTCCACATATATACAAAATCAGTGTTTGTCTTTCTCCATTTGACTGATTTCACTAAGCATAACACCCTTTAGGTCCACTCATTGCTGCAAATGCAAGATTTCATCTTATAACTAGTGTGTGTATGCACACTATATCTTTTTTATGGATTCAATGTCTTAAAAGGTAAAATATATGCAATAATTCAGGGTTGTGAAAAATGAGATTATATTTCACGGAAAATCTAATAGTATCTGGTCCAATGTGTTCACCAAAATACCAAACGATTGGCCTTTAGGTAAGGAGAGTGGCATTTTTCACTATTTTTTAAGATGCCAAAACTAACAGACAGTTCGACTTAGCTAAGGGGCACAAAACTTGGTAGTGGCAAAGATTTCCCCTGATTTCCTCTCCACTGCCTTTTAATTACACCATGACTACCCTAACCCTGGCCTACAGCTCAGATACTTAATAATAATATTAATGATAATATTCATTGCCATATGCAAAGTCCTGCTCTCTGCAAGGTGCTGTCAGTGCTGTATTCACATTATTCAAATCTAACAACGACCCTGCAAGACCATTATTAGCACGACTGATTTATAGACAAAAACCAGAAAAAGGAGATTTTGCAAAGTAGCCAACTCACTCCAAGAGTCAGTCAATACATGATAGATCTGGGATCTGAACCCACTTTCCAAAACTCTGCTCTTTCCACCGATTCTTTTCTTCTTATGTAATCTTTCCAAAGGAGGGGGGGGGGATATAACAAGTATTGAGGAACTCAATGCAGTCACTTGATGCAATGTATTCAGGGAACAACAGCAACAAAAAAAACATTCCTCATGTATTTTCTGCCTAATGGCTGCAGTTTTCAAGCATTTTATCAGGTAGTGCTGTTATCTAACCGTGAGGTACAAAGCAGAAGGAAAGCATCAGAAGACAAGTCACCCAGCAGTGACGGGAAAGGTGGGTCCAATATGACAAATCCATCAAATCACCAAATGATTGCCAAAGACACATGGCTCCAACACAGTTTGTAGGAGGAACACAGTGAACTGAGTTGTTTGGGTGTAACATGTGTTTCTTCTCAGTAGAACCAGACTCTTCCAACAAGCTGTTTCAGAGCTATCTGTTTGCTTGTGCAGGTCAACTCCCAGCTGATGTATTTGGCTCTTCAAGCAAATGGCCATAAGGGAATGATTGCTGTAGCTTCCCCAACTTGGCGACCAAAGCTCCTGGGTGTTTACAGGGCGTGTTCAGTCCTGAGAGCTACTTTCAGCTCTCGGGGGAGAGACAAAGGCAAAGGAGAAAACAAGGTGGTAGGTGGTGGGCGAAGGAGGAAACCCAGGTAAAGCTGAAGACAGATAAGGAATTGTCAAACTCTGAAAATACAGAAGACAAATGAGATTTATTCTGAATTTCCATAGATTTGACTCATGTGTTGAATCAGATGTTTTGCTCAGCGACATAGACGTCAGCCCTGTGGAAACTTAGATATAGAGATCTGAGCAGCCATGTATAACTGCTTTCAGTCTATTTCCTTGTAGGCCATGTTGATTAAAAAAAAAGGGCAGCAGCACATTGCACAAGGCCAAGCTCCACCTGTGTTTACAAACCCATGAACCAACAGATCATTTGGCCATCATGGAAAAAGCAAGAGGACACTTTCTAACCTAAGCATTAACTTTACGTAGGGGACAAAATCTTGATCTTGTTCATGGCAGCAAGAACAAAGCTTTGCAACTGATAGCAGAAAACCCAGATTGCAGTATATGAGGAAACTAGGTAGCCTCAGTTTCCAAAAATCTGGACTTCTGCTTCTTGATATTAAAAATAAAAAACAGAGAGGGAGCACAACATGATGAAAAGCACTTCAAATTTGGACCCAAAAAGATCTGCAGGAAGTTATTTAACTTTTCATAGCTGACTCAATGCAAAAGTCATTTTTCAGGAATTATTTATGGAGCCTTCATTAGATTTTGGAAATGTGGCAAAGAGCAAGACAGACAAAAATCCCTGTTTTAGGGGACCTAACTTTGTGATGGGCAAACAGATATTAGAAAATAAACAAATATGTAGATACAGGGTTATAATGCCAGATAGCAATAAAATCGATGAAAAATAAATAATGCAGGATAAGGAAAGAGGAAGGGTTTGTCATTGTAGTTAGAGTGACCAAGGGTATCAACCCCAGAGTGTTATTATGAAAGTTAAAAGATAAATTTTAGCATATTACATCATGAAATAAATGTAGCATGGGAATTTTGTTTTAATGGCTCAAAGGACTACTTCCCATAAAGGGGGACATTGTAGGCTATTTCTGTGTCTGGGGAGTAAGATGCGCATACAATAGCTGCCATTAGTCTCCCTGGTTTCATTTGACACCTTGACTTTTTGTTTTGTCCCCCATTTCTTTAGTGAGAACGTAAGGTCTGAGAGAAGGAACCCTCTGTTCTTAGGATCAGACGTCACTGATAATGACTCCGTGACCATTTTTGTTCCCCAGAGTTCAGGGCTCTGCACAGGTCTCAGGCATGGAGGCATGAGGAGAGGCCTGTTTGTTTTGGAGAGACCTGTCCAGCAGGTGATAAAACCTTCTGTTCAGGAAGCCAGCTCTGAAGCAATCAGGCCAGTGGACTCCATCTGCCCAGAGCACAACAAGGCCTTCATTGTGCAGCCACATCCTGGCCCAGAAAACCCTGGAGGTAGCAGTACCCAGATCATGCCTTGGCCTGACTTTTGGACTCAAGGTTCTTACTTCTATCTCTGAGAATTCATAGATTTTAGGGTTTTAGAAGAAAGTCGGTCATCTGAGAACTGGCTGTTCCTCATCAGGAAGAAATCTCAGTTTGGCTCAAGTGTGACTCATATACATTTTCCACCTTGACATCAGGCAAACTTTACTTGTGGGTTGTAGAATGTTTGACCAAAAGATATTGAAGCTCATTCCCATCGTGATAAATAGCCTCTGAGAAAGCACCGAAGAAGAAGAACTGGTTTGGTTGTCTGTCAGGAGCCATAAGAATAAAAAGTCTGGTTTCACTTTATGGTCAGCCATATTTCCTGGTTAGGCAGGGGTGCCAAAAAGAACAAAGGCAGGGGCGCCAGTTAAGAGGGGTGCAAAAATCACAGTCCTCCCACCCTGAGACCTCCCACCAACAAAGAACAAGCGCCTAAACTCCCTGTCAATCACCTTTCCCTCCCCCTTCTTCCTCCCCTCCTAAGTGCCTATATACCTCTGTTCCTAAATAAAAATTTTGAGGCTTGATCAGAACCCTGTCTTGCCTCTGTTCTTTGCATTCCTTGTTTGTCTCATTCTCTTAGGTGGTTCCCACGCGCCCTCATTGTTGCCCCGCAGGCCGGGGCAGTTGTCCAGTCAACAGTTACTCCCCAGTATAATTTGAATTTCATTTTCCCATATGTCTCTTACCTAAAATCTTATATGCAATGAACTTTTCCTTAATGACCATAGCAACCAGCCTCTGGGATGGCCCCTGCTGAACCCCACCTCCTACTCCTCACTCCCTTGTGCAGTCCCCCTCCATGCTGAAGCAGCACTGACCTTTGTGAGCAAGAAAATAAAACAGAAATGACACCATGTGGTTTCAGAGGCTGGGTCAGAAAAGGCACCGCAGTTTCCCCTTGGACAGCTCACTCCAGGGCAGTAAGCTACCATGTTGTAAGGAAACTCAGTAATTCAGCAGAGAGGTCCACCTGGGGGCATCTCACCTAGAGTCAGGCATGAAATAAGCAACCATGGAAAGGGGTTCTCAGTCCCAATCAAACCTTCTAGTGACTGCAGCCCTGGTCAGCAACTGACCGTAACTTCAAGAGAGACCCTGAACCACACCCCCAGAGAAGCCACTCCTGAATTCCTGACCCACGCTAACTGAAGAGGTAATAAATGACTGTTGTTTTAAGCCACTAAATTTCACAATTCAAAGTCTACAAGGATTGAATGGAATAGACTACAGTCTGCTATACCCACCAAGTTTGATTCTCTTTAGACTGGGCACTAGATTGCAACCCAGTCCAATCTAGTCTATACCATGCTGGTGATGTTTAGGGAAATATTGCCAAAATTGGCTTGGGATTTTAGAAGACTGATCCAGGCCCAATCTTTGCCATTAAGACCACGTGTGGGCATCCTAAAGGAATAAGCCTTTGAAACATAGCCACTGAGCATGATTATACAGAGAGGCTGGGTTTAACATTGTCCTTTCATTCTATAAATGATTCATGGGATTTCTTATCCATTATCAGTTGAAGGTTGCTGGAGAGGTGGACATAATTCCAGACACTTCTCAGGTAAGCACATGACCACACTGAGTTCCTGTCTACAGAGAAAGCCAGCAGGCTGGTGGACACAGAGACAGTTGGCTGCAAGTTGAGCCAGAGAACTCAGAAATGGTGTGGATCTAGAGGGTGTGGTATGGACATCGACTGCTAGAGTTAACAGGTCAAGACTTGAGTCGTAGGAAGAAGACACAGATCTTGTCATCAGAATTGTGGCTCCAATGGTGACTCAGACTTAGGGGCACAATCAAAGTCCACTCTCTGGGCATGTGTCCAAGGCAGGACAGACTATAGCAAAGCCTGGATGGTAAGTCTCAGCTTCCTGAATCACTTGGTGGGAAGAAAACGGAAGAGCTTTAGAACACTTTCTGACCTTCAACCCCAATCACAAGCACACAATGCACTGAGTTCTCCCTCCAGGACTTACCTCTTCATTTTCCGGCTCTTACCTGAAGCACCTTTTCCTACTATGGTCATCTACTGAAGTGACATGTGTGTCCCCTAGAAATAAGTTTAACCAAGTTTATAAAAAAGAATCAAAGACTAGTTTTCTTCTTAAGGAAGTAAGTGTGTTCACGGAGGGCACCAGCACCTATAGATACTCAACAAATGTTAAGTTGGCTTCTCCTCAGAGCCTACCATACTGATTCTGGCCTGCCAGGCAGGAACCGAGACTGGGGCTAGTCTGTGTCTGCTCTCCAACCATCTGACAGTCACTCAGATAACCACACTTAGTCCCCTGTGTGCAGTGGTTCTGCCTTTTCATCAGAACACCTTCTCTCTTGGTGAAGTATTGTAGCTGAGGCTTCATTAACTTGAGATAGGTAAAGAGAACAGAACTTTCAGGAAGCTCCGTCACGGTGAAGAAGCCAGTGCCTTGGACATGGATTTGAGCAACCAATTGATGTCATTCTCACTCGCGCCCCCCCCCCCCCATAGTTCCATGACTTTCATAGTGAGGGTCATACTGGGGGAAAAAGTGCTTCCCAAAGTTCCAAAGCTTTTGTTCTGATGTACTTTGAGGCAGAACTTAGACAACACGGAGCAGAGATAGGAAACCTTCCCTTTTTTTTTTTTTTTAAATTTGCTTCTCTGCACTCAACCTCCAGAGGGCGCTGGTCTTCAAAAGACTACAACGCAACACCTAGGCAGGCGCTGTTGGAAGACAGCTGTTTGTTCACCTGGTGGGGGAAGGAGAACCTTAGTAGCTCTCAGTACTGTGCATAATTTATACTGGTGAACTTGAACAAGAGACTTTATTAGCACTTATAACTGGAGTACCGTCCCTCAATAACATAAGGTATTATACTAAGCCGTGCTTTCTGCTATTTTCCATTTTTCCTCTTGAGGAAGTACCCTTGCTTCCATACCCTCAATTCAGTGTATTCAATAGACTTTCTCTAGAAATAACTGAGTATTTCCAGATTATGTTTAGTATCGGGATAACAGAAACTGGAAGAAACTTGGTAGCTCATAATCCAGACCAAACATTTTAGAGTCGCCAGGAGACAGTTGTGAAGCTTTGGGTCTATGCTTTAGCAAAAAAAAAAGGTCAGAGATTTAAAGTAAATCTGGTTTCAAGTCCCACCTCTCTGCCTCTTACTAACTGGATGACTGTGCATATGTTATGCAACCAAATCTCAGTCTTATCTATAAATAGAGATGATCACTCAACTTGTCATCTTTTGGTATGTAATAAATTCATTGGAAATAAATTTATAAGGAGAGCCCCAGAATAAATTCCCAAAACACACTTTGAAAACATTTTTTAAAGGTCTAATTTTCTAGTATGTAGAAAATTTTCTAGCTGTGCCTGGCGCAAAGAAAGAGCCCTGCAACTCTCAACTCCTGTTCCACTGTCCTTCTCTCGAACTTTAACAATGACACGCAGGATGGCATACATTTCTGCAAGTTTCCCTACAGAGGCAACAGTCATTTCCTTGAACCCAATCTCTGCCCCTCTCAAAGTAAACTTTTTTCATGTGTTTGATGTTCTTCAAAAGAAAAGAAGAGTAAAGGCCTGGGAGGGTCAGAACACCAGCTAATCCTTGACTCCTGTGGAATTGGGGGACTCTGGGAGGGGAGAGGGCGGGTGTGCAGTTCCCTGGGCAGGTCACTAGGGCAACTTACTTAGCAGGAAATTCTCTTATAATGTGAGACATTCTGTTTCCCCACCCTACTCACGTGCCTTATATGTTTCAAGAATGATTCCAAAGCCAAGTTTCATGATGAGAAGAGAAAGTTTAGGAACAAAGCTGGAGTAAATGCACCTACCTTGTACCCCAAATGTATCCCCAATTAGTCACTGAGCTGTTGCCACAGAACAGGTACCATTCCAGAGCCCTCTGGATTTAGATTATTGTTCTCTCTGCCGCTGGAAACAAGCAGTAAACACGCAATGACAACACGTGTGTTCAGAGCCAAGTATCACACATATAAGACTGAAGTTCTAAGGGTAGGCATCTGGGTTGTATTCAGGTGACCCAGCTTCTTCATCATTTGCCATCTTTGGTTGCCATAATGATGAGTCTGGGCTGAATCTTCTTTTAATTCCCTATCCATGTCCTATGCTGTGACTTCTGTGTCTCAGCTTACTTGTCAAAAGAGAGGACCAGGGGCCTCCCTGGTGGCGCAGTGTGTTAAGCAACATGCTATGAAGCAAACCGCAGCCACTGCAGCATGAGTTCGATCCCTGCTGCCGGCCAGGGAGGGGACCCACATGGCAAGGCAGACCTCTCCTGCCTGGCCCGCTGCTCCCCTCAGCAGTGTACTTCTGTTGATCTGCCTGTTCTGCTCCCTGCTCTCTGTGGTGAATCCTCTCACACACACACCCCACCCACACCTCTGTCCTGTACCCCAGTGCTTGTATGCATAAATAAATAAATCTTTGAAAAAAAAAAAAGAGAGAGGACCAGAAATGAGACTTAGGATACTGCAGGGATCAATCTAACTACAGCCCAACAGGAATGAAAGTGAAAACAAAATTAGACTTACACTTTTTTTTTTTTAAATATGGTTTTTAAATTTATCCAAGGCTGGTACTACAAAGTTGACAATATCTTTAAAAACTTGGCTTCTATCAATGATCCTGATTTGTCTGACACCATCCCAGTTTTTGTACTAATATTTCTATATGCCGAGTAATCCCTCAGTACAGGACACACTGAATGGTTTTCTTTGCACTGTTCTGAACATAGAATTATCAGCAAAACACAGAGAAACTGTACCCATCTAGAGCTGTAGCCCTGAACCATGAATATATAAAAATCATAAACAGTCAATCCACAGAGTTCAATTTCCTTCCTGAACATGAATGGGGAGAGAGTTAATATTTGACAAACACTAATATTGATAAGTAGTAAATTTGAGATTGCACACAAGAAAACAGGAAACTGGTTTCTTATTGACAAAATTACCCAGACCATAGCTTTCAAGTTACCAAGAATAACTGGAATTTACATTTTCCTGGAGACACTTAACAAAACTTGGGCATTGATATAATGATCTGATCTAGTTTCAGTTCAGGACTTTTATGCTTACAGTGTGTGGTCTCATTTAAATTACTTGACCTCTATGTGCATTAATTTCCTTTTCTGTAAAATAATCATTCTTACCTCTAAGTTCTATTTTATAAATCAAAGTTATCACAGTACATGGTATATAATGATTGCTCCATAAATATTGTCATTTTTTTTAAAAAAGCAAGAACAAAAACAAGGCATTGTGTTGTCTCTGGGGTATGTAGTTAATAAGGGACCCTGAGTTAGATCTCTCATGCAAACAATTTGCCATGAAGTATTAGAAATACATAGTTTTATTTTATTTACCCAGAAATAGGATTGATTTAGATTGAGACATAGCTTTAGACTGATTTGAGGTACCATTATATTTTTATATCTTTCCATAGTTGAAATAGGTTTTGAGTTGAGTTTCCTAGCGCTCTGTCCCACTTCACCCTCCAACCCTCTTTATGTACTTATATGCTGGTCCGTGTGGACTTCCTGACTGTCTGAATTCCACTTGAATTTGGCCCAAACCAGAAACTGCTGCTTCTCTCAACTGAAAGTCTCAGCTCCTGTCCAGAGACCCTTCTTCTCAGCCCTTTGTACCACCAGGTTTGGGTTCCCCTCACCCCTCTCAGTCCTTCAGCTAAAGATGTTAACAGTTGCCCTGTGACCAGCCTCAGGGTTCAGCAACCCCCTTAAGAGGTTTCCAACAGCCTGGCCACACATTTGTAAATTATCCCTTTGTAAATTCCCCTCCATTTATCCCACTGAATGTGCCTTTTGTTTCCTGCTGGAATGCTGACAGATTCAAACAGCAGGTCAACATCTAGCCCAGTGACTTCAAACATAAATTTGGGAACCATTCTATACTGGCCACATCAGAATCACATAGGAGGCTTGTTGACAATATGACTTTCTGGATGTCACACCTGCAGTGCCAACCCAGAGGCATCTTGATGAGATCTAAGCACTGACCTCTCTAACAACTCCCCCCTAATTCTGCTGCAAGCCAGATCTGGGGAGAATTACAGAGAGTTGAGGCCTCTGTTGAAGCTGAACCTTCTTTCCTCATCAGTGTTTTCTGTTATTGCTTCACATTTACTGTCTTGGACTTCACCTTGGTTGTAAGCAAAAATACAGCACATATCAAAACTACATATGTCCTCCATATGATTAGGAATTGCAGTCTGTTTCTTTCGGGTGTAGAAGCTTTGCCTGGGATACAGTTGACACTCAATAAATATTTGTTAAGTGAATGTTGAATGAATACTTTATGAAGAATGTTTGCAGAACTTCTCAGGGCTTACATTCGTTCATGCTTGTGACCTCAAGGAAGGTATGACCTAAGCTGCATATTTGATTAATATACAAAAGCAAACAAAAGGGTTCCTAATAGAAAAAGAATTTGTCATCCAAGCTGAGTATGTTACTGATATAGATACAATTTCAAACTAGTGTCTTTCCTGAAATCTTCCCCCACCCTCTGTCCTCCCGAGTCTGAGGTACACGGCACTAGATAGGGTGGCTGGTGCTACAAGTCAGGAGCAACTGCAGACATCAGTCAAAGTACTTTTGAATCAAAATCCCAGTTTTCATTTTCCCAGCTCTGTACTTTTATACATATTCAAAATACTGATCCTTGAGATTTCTGCACATTTTCAAAGTGACTGTTCAAAGTAAGTTTCTGTGCAAAATTAAAGTCCATAGGCAGGCAGGTCCTTCCTACCTCTACTCAGTCCTGCCTTGTCCCCACGTAATTACCTAAGGGCTCTTGTCTCCTTGTTTCCACTTTGTGTTTTTTTTTTCTTTTGTGCATACAAGAACTGGGGTACAGTCCAGAGGTGTGAGGGGGTGAGAGGATTCATCAGAGACAGAGTGGGGCACAGAACAGGCAGGTCAGCTTAAACACCCTGCTGAGGAGAGAAGTGGGTGCAGCAGGAGAGGTCTGCTGTGCCACATGGGTCACTCCCTGACCAGGGATCAAACTCATGCTGCAGTGGCTGCAGTGCTTCATAGTACAGTGCTTAACCTGATGTGCCACCTGGGAGACCCTGTTGTTTTTTGGTTTTTTTTTTTTCCCTTTTCTGAGTTGTTAACAGAAAAATAAATCTGTTGGCTTACATTTTCTGGCAATGTACATCAGCAAAGTATTTAGCTAATTGACCTCTTTTCATGCCAAGACTACATTCACTTGAATAAATTTGGTTGGGAAAACTTCTAGAGTAAAAAATACATTTCTTCAGCTCTACATGGATGATACTACTCATATCCTTTGTGAACAATATCTTTTATGAATGATAGGCAGTAAGCACTATGAAATCAAATACTGATTTGATGGTATTTTAAACCCATTGACTGTCTAGGAGGCAAGAAAGTGGATAAAGTGACTGGTTCCTTTTATTGCTGGTCCCACTTGGTGCGTTTAGTAGGTCTTTTGTCTGCTCTTGTAGCTTTTCTGTCTCTGACAAGTTGCTGAATCGGGATTGCTCACCTAAAAGTGGAGTTGTCCCCAAAAAGAGCATGCTGGGTAAGTGAAGGGTCACTCAAGACTTTTATATCATTGCATATGTCTTTCCCCAAGTTATGCAGGAACTGATTTGAGAGAAATCTTCATAATTTGAGAGATGCTGTGAAACAAGAAAGTCATAGGAATTAGCAATAAACTCATGATTCAGCAGATATCTAAAAATAATTGAAGAGATTTCCAGAAAAGACTAAGAAATGTGTGCTGTTTAACTTAGAAAATAAGTCTAATGAGTGATTAGATCTTACTTTTCAAATATTTGTTACTTTTGATTAGAGAATGGAAGATTTAGACTGGATAAAGGAAAAAAGTGACTATGAAGTTTACTTGAAATGACCTACTGGGAGTTCTAGAATTATCAGGCCTCACGATCTCTAAAATTAGCATGACTTACTAAATTTACATGTACTCCTGCCTGAGGACAGGGGGATGGACTCTATGTGTTCTCAAATTTCCTTAAAACATCAGGACTCAGCAGTACATTTTCCCCACGCTCCTCCTATGAATATATACATGTTTAAGGTACATTGTCCTTAGGCCCACAGTTTTTGTTAGCATGTTTCAGAGAAGTAAAACTATCCACTGTCTAGGAGGACTAGAAGAAATAAAATTATAGGTTTTTAGAATAGGGTTTTTTTTTTTTTTTTTTGGTGTTTGGCCATATTGAAACATCCTGGCTTAGTTCTTCCAGTACCTGTCTCTGAACAGCATTTGAGCAACACTTTGGCTTATATAATGAGGAACTATGATGTGTTAGGGAAAAAAAAACAATGCTGAAAACCAGTTTAACAACTTAATCATTATCTTCTTTAAGATACCAAAGTCTTATTGACATAGGAAGAAGCAAAACATTTTGTATTAAGGTTGGGTCCTTGAGGTTCCAATCTTATCTCCTTATCCTGAGCTGTAAGGTGTTCTTGGCACAAAACTTCATCTCTCAGTGTTACACTACCCTCTATAAAACATGGGTCAATTATTCTCAAGAACTAAATTAAAGCAGTAGAACAGGGAATGGCAAACCCTTGGTTGCCTAGAATTAATCAAGGAAGTTATTTGATGTTAAAGGAAAAAATGTCCCCCAATAACTATCAGGAGGCCTTGCAGACCCAACAAGGCTCTCTCTCAGCTTAGTCATCACTCCACCCAGGTCAGAGGAGGTGTCGTCAAACAAATGGTTCAAAAACATTTTCAATCTAAAATAATAATACAACTGACAATGCCTTCCTTTCATGCCACAACAGGAAAAACTCCATTGCCAGAGAGAAAGACAAATGTGTTACCTGCACGAATTGGCAAATGGGGCCCATTGCCAAGGGGGAAGTTTTTCTGGTGCCACAGTGGCTTGCAAAAGGACAAATATATGCTTAGAAAACTATTTGGTTTAATTGCTGAGAAGTCAGTCTAACCAAAACTGCTTGCACTGAGCAATTTTTGTTGGTCTCAGTAAATACCAGGTGGCAGAAGACAGCAGGAAAAAACTAGCTTTAGGGCCAAAGGAAGCAAAAAAAGCAGTGAAAACCAGCTCACCCCTCCATGCTCACAAATATAATGGTTTCCAACTGGTCTGCCAATTTCAGAGGTGACAGACGTTGAATAGCCTAACTGAGTCTCAATTAGGACAGAAAAGTAATTGAATGTTGGAGCTTCGAGGCACTGTGGAGCTCATGAAGCCTGCCTTCTACATTCTTCATTCTACAGTCTACATATAGACTTGGGTCATTCATTCTCAGGATCTGAAAAGTGACTTGCAGAATGTCTCAGAAACTGAGTCAGGATGAAGAATCACATCTCTTGATGGCTAATCCAGTACTTTTTCCATGTGGCATTCAAGGAATTTCCTGGCCCAATGGCCTAAATTACGGAGCACAGGCTTTCACTTAGAGCCACTGTGGAAAGGAGAGGGCTGTGGAAATGCCTGCTTTCATAGGAACTTTCCAAGGTAGCCCCAAGTATTTCTATAACCCTGGGGTCCTCATTACCTCTGGAGACCTTATTCTTCTCCTCTTGAAGGCACCACCAAGTGCTGAGATACATTTGGGGGAAACTAAATGCCGGTGCTTTTGCCAATAACCCAGATTTTTCAATCCTCCAACAGTCCCTTGCAGCCCTGGAAACTGGGTTCCAACAGTTCCACACAGCCTGTGTAGATGGTAAGAAAACAGGTGCCTCGCATGCTCATGGCCATCCTGACAAGTCCAGAGGAAGGAGCCAAGGCACTATCTGTCAGTCCTGTGCACTCAAGGAGCATGACAGCATTTGTGTGCATGAGACCAAAATGGAGGAGTCCATTTCACCCCTTCTGGTCATTTTTGCTGTTGCCTCTGAGCTGTGAACACCTCATAGTGTCGCCTCTTCCCCCTCTATGGCTGATGTCTGCTCTAAGTCTCCAGCTTTGACTCCTCTCTCCAACCCTAGCTCTGTCTAGGGAGCATCTGATGTTTCCGTTTGATGCTATCTACTACCACTGTTCTCACTAACCTGGAGGCTGAACTCATTCTTCCCCTGAAGGCTGAACTTGTCCTTTCTGTTAAAAAAACAAAACATTATTGTTCTCCATGTCTCAACTCGGAGTTACTTTACACCCATCTGGCATGTCAGTTGGCCCCCAAAGTCTTATCAAGTCTTCCTTGGCAAAGCCTTTCTTTTATTGCTCACTTTTTAGGCCTGAAGTTCTAGAAGAACAAATCTTCCTCTCTACCTTCTTGGCTGTACCTCTACCCTCATGCATGCTGCAGACTCACTGCATGTGAGACAATAGAAGGCGCTTGTTTGAGTCACCTGGTTTGTGGTATTCTGTTCCGGCAGCTCTTGTAAGGGAACACACACACTGCGTGTCCCTCCTTGTGCAGCTCCAGGGTATACCCCAACGGATCACACCTCTGTCCTTGGCACTGGCTGATTTCTTTGAATGGAATGTGCCCCACCTGCCTCCCTTTGTCTGGGTTATTAAACTCCTACTCATCTGCCCCACGATTTAGCTTAGGCGAACTGTCTTCTGTGACTCTTTCACAGACCCGAGGCAAAGTGGGGCTCTTCCTCCCCTGATGCAATCAGCCAAGACTCACAGTTTCCTCCCTCAGCACACAGTCATGGATACCTACCTGCTCTAACTTTGCTTTTAGACTGTTGTTCTCGATCTTGGCTACAGATTAGACTCATCTGATTTTTACAAAATACTGAGACTCAGACCCTATTTCCAGGTTTCTAAGGGGTATAGGGTGGAGCTCCACAGCAGAGTGTTGCAGTAGGCCCCCAGATGGTCACATGGTGACACTGAGGAACAGAGTGCCATCTTAGGGGACCCCCAGCTCCAGAATAGAGGCTTTCCACCTGCCTCTTTGATCTGCTGTCAGGGGCAAGCCTGAGCAGTGGCAAGCCATAAGGAAGGACTGGCTGCATGTTTGCTGAACTGGAAGAAGGAGTCCAGGCCTTCTTCCAGTCCCTCTCCTTTCTCCTCACGCCTCATTAACATCTTTACCTTTCCTCAAAAAAACACCTGAAACAAACTACAAAATGCCAATGTAGGGTTAAAGAGAGACTGTCTGAAATCAGCTTAGAAGCCATAAAAATATTGCTGATAGTACTTTAAAATAAAGTAAAACAAATGTAGAAGGAGGTCATTTTGAATACCCATTTCCCCATCTTCTCCTAGCGAAGGTCGGCTCTCTTCTCCGTGTGAACACAGAACGTGGGAAAGTGTCTCGTCCAGACAGGGCTCTCTACTCCCACTCCCTGCCTTTTCCCTTGAGGGATTTCAGAAAGGAAATGCAATGCTATATTTATGCTTTTCTAATGTTTTCAACCAATTATTCCTTGGCAAAAGTGGAGTATGGGAAGGTTTGGGTTCCGCACAACCCCCTCCAAGCAACCCCCTTTGAAACCTCTCAAATATTCAGTGTCCTCAAACGTCTCTCTCTTTTTCTTCTTCTATGTAAACACTTAGATGAAAATACTGATAAAGGGCTATGTGCTTTAATTTTTTTCTGGGGATAAAATTATTATTTGTTTCTTATATATAGTTTAGAAAATATGCCACCACCTAAATAATAGCATTAAAAGTAAAATTGATTGGTAGTCCAACCCTGAAGAATTAATTATTAAGAGTTTGGTGTGTTTATCACATATGTACATGTGCTTTAGTGCATACCTATAGAAGGACAATGTCTCTATAAACATGTATACTGTATATATCACTGAGTGTGCCAGTGTGAGAGAGAAGAAAGTATAGTGACTGCCTCTGGTAGAGAGATCCATCTTCACTCTGTGCTTATGTGTTTTTTATACACGGCCTGCTCTCCTCAGGCTTCCTCTCAACACCCTGCCCAACTTCATCTCCCCTGGTACCAGCCTCCCTGTGCCTGGATCTTTCTTCCAGTTTCCCCATGTGTTCTTTCCCATGCAGAATAATTTAGTTCACCTCACATTCCTTCAAGCTAACATACCCATGTGTGTCCTCTAATTAGACAGGGAAAGTGACTTCTGTCTTAGAAAGTAGTAGGAGATTATCAATACAAGAGAGAAGGATAAAAAGAAAGAGAAAGAGAGAAAAGGAGGGAAGAAGGGAAAGAAAAAATGAGGAGTGAGAAAGAAATGAAAGAAGAAAAGGAGGGTGGAGGGAGGAGGAAGGGAAAAAGGAAGTGAGGGAGGGAGAGAGGAAGAAGAGAAGGAAGGGAGGGAGGGAGAGAGGGAGGGAGGGAAGAAGGGAAGGAGGAAGGAAGGAAGGAAGGAAGGAAGGAAGGAAGGAAGGAAGGAAGGAAGGAAGGAAGGAAGGAAGGAAGGAAGGAAGGAAGGAAGGAAGG
>JAGFMF010011803.1:4775216-4816548 GCA_019455555.1 Galemys pyrenaicus | reverse complement strand
TCCTTCCTTCCTTCCTTCCTTCCTTCCTTCCTTCCTTCCTTCCTTCCTTCCTTCCTTCCTTCCTTCCTTCCTTCCTTCCTTCCTTCCTTCCTATTTATTAGATTTCCTAACTTCTCATTAATGAATTACAAAGAGATTTTTTTTGTTTTAAATCTGCTTAAGAAGAAATTCTACTCTTTTCCCCTCTTATAATGTTGAGAGTTTATATGTATGGGAATTCATCACAGTTGGTGTGTTCATAGCTGAGTATCAAAGACAACATCAGGGGCCTAGAACTTTTATGCAGAGTAGTAATTAAAGATAGCCTGAGTTCAGGTCCTTGTCCCTTTGTTATTTTTACTTGTGTGACTCTAGAAAGGTACCTTACCCTACCTAAACCTCACCTTTTGTATCAGTAAAATGAGGTAATACTAGTTTATTACCCACCATAATATTGTTAAGGATTAGATGAGATAACCAGGAGAGGTATTTAACATACTAGTTCCAAGCAAGCACACAATAAATAAAATGTTATTATTATTATTATTATTGCCATAGCAGTCCTCTTTTGGAGATGATGAAAGTATTTATTATCTTGAGTGTGTTCATAGTTTCACTGGTGTATGCATATGTCCAAACCCATCAAGTTGTATACATCAGATACACGTGGTTTTTTAATATTAATTACACCTCAAAAAGGTATTTAAAAAATTAGGTTTAAATGGAAATATGGATGAGGTACCTCTAGCGTTAGTCGCCATTAGAAGCCAAGCAATACTGTCAATTAATGTGTTTTTAAATCATTTCAGATTAAACCATAGGAATGGCAAAAATCAAACACAAGACAAACAAAAAAACTCAAAACCCCTGATTCTGGCCCAAGCCAGAGAAAGAAGATTCTATTGAGATAACAGGCACAACTTCACCTTCAGACCCACCAAGAATTTCCCACTCATAAATATCCATTCTTGTGATAGGTATGGGAGGGAGTTCAAGAAGATGTGACCTGGTAGGGTGTCCTCAAGGAGTAGGAAAACTCCCTAGGTGACTGAACCCTTGCTCCAAACAGACTAACCAGAGCCAAAAAGTCCCTGCCGTTCCTGACATTCCCTGAAAAGCACAACGTCATTGTTGGGGTGTGTCTGTACATGGAGCACACCCAAGATTCCCCACATCAACTTGGAAGAGGTTCTCACAACATGGTTATCAGGAGCAGATAATCTGAGGCAAGATGAGGTGGACTGACTGCACTTTGTGTTTCTCAGCATGAGCCACAGCTCCCCAGACTCCACAATTCTGACCCTACCTCCTAGAAATGTGAGCTGGGAGCATATGAAGTGGGAACACACATCCCCTGGTCCCAGAGTTCCCTATCAGGTACTTGGCAGTGGGAATTCTTTGCAGACCCTTAACAGGGCATGAGGATTGTTAACCTTCGGAAAAGATAACTTGCCAGCTGGGATGCTTAATATAAACCACCTATAATGGAAAGGGTCTCTCCATAGTTTTAAAATATCCCAGAGATCAGTTCTCTGCTTTTTTTTTTTTTTTTTTTATGTTTTGGGCTGTACCTTGGCCCTTAAAGGAAGCAAAGAAGTGAACTCTGGCTGCTCTCTCGACCCACAAGCTTAGTCTAGAAAAAGTTTTCATAATACGGATGTTGAAAATGATTATCCAAGCCTCCATCTGGAAAAAAAAAAATGGAGCTGCAGACACATCATAACATTCCCCTGCATTTCCCAGTCTCCAACATTTTGGCCCTTAGCCCTAGAAGCCCAGGAGTCTGAGAACAGCAAAACAAGACACTTTGCCGCATGCTGAATTCCCATCTCTTAAATTTCCTGTCAAATTTGCAGCTGTTCTCTATGCCAGTGAGTCACAGAGCACATGGTTACATCTCTAAGATAGAGAAGGGCTCTAGGGATCATGCAGACCATCATTCTGCTTCTCAGGAACGACACTCAACTCATGAGATTATGCTGATGTTTTTGTGAATTTCACTTCCCTTAAATGTCTTTGGGACCCTTTCTGGGATGAAGCTTTCCTAGATAATAGGTCTGGACATTATGATGCAGTAGGTGGTAGGAAGTTGTACCCTAGGTTTTCTCCAGCCTCCCTCCAATGTACAGACTTTATTTAATAGGAGTCTTGGATTACAAATACACCATTGCCCATATTATAGAAACCACAGGTTTCTGGTCAGTATTCTTGAGTTGCCCCTGGTGGCATCTCAGTCACAAGTCCCGACTTCATCTCAGCGCTTAAGAGTTTCATGACATCTAAAGAATGATAGAGATGAGTTAAAGGTAACTCTGTGGTTTTGAGCCCAGATGACAAAGGCATAGACTCTGATTGAACAAGTGAAAAAGTCAAAGAAAAAAAAAAAGTCAAAGAATGAAAGAATGTGGAGGGAGTGGAGTGAGGAGAGCAGATTTGTGAGTTCCTTGGTTATGGAATCATTTTAGAGAGCATTTTAGACATTCATACTGAATCCACAAAGGGTGAATCTTATTTGATTAGTAAAACTATTTCTGCAGACTTGAGGTAAAGAGATATTTCATTCATGGAGGCATCCAAAAGAAGAGGAAGAAACTACTAAAGGTAACAATAAAATTACTTGACATTCCAGTCTCAGGTCAATCTCCGAAGAAAACAAAAGTATAGAGGTAACTACAGGGGTACTAAAAATATTCCTTCCACCAAAGTCAGCCCTGATCTCTAATTTCATCTGACCTCGTATTTGAGAATAATTCTCAAAATCACAACAACCTCTATTTCTGAGCACAATAGCCCCAGTTCCATCAAATGTTCCTCAAACACAATTGTTTCCAAAGCTCTCAGCATTCACTCTCCTCTGAATACATTTTAGTTTGTCAATGTCCTTCTGAAAATGTAGCATCTAACATTTTAGAAAAGACTCCAAATGCAATCTGATATGGAAACATTGACAGATCCATGACCCACCATTTTCCCTACTGCTTCATTGAACATATATGTATATATGTATATGTATATACATATGCATATATATGTGTTCATATGCATGTATGTGTATGTATGTAATATATACGTCCTGACAATGATAGGACCTACCCAGAATCCTATGGCCTGGGAAAGTCAGAACAGGGCTAGAATACACACCATTCTCAGCTGGGTGTGCAACTTCCAAACTTCCCCCATCAACTGCATCATAATGTCCAGACCTACCATCATCTATCTATCTATCTATCTATCTATCTATCTATCTATCTATCTATCTATCTATCTATCTATTAATGCTTCATTTTTTTTTCAGTATGGCTGTTATTAAACTGGAATACCAAAATAATAAATTATTCAGCTTGAGGATTCCACTGGGGATCATGACATAATAAGTTTGTTGCCCTAGATCAAAGATTAAGCCTAAAGGGATTGTTGAGAATCAATAAGCTAGATGGACATTGGGCTAGCTGAGGTCACTAATCTAACCTCAATGGTTTGGTGACATCACAATTACTTAATGACATTCCTGGATATTTTATGATTTCATAGGCACATGAATCACTCTAGGGCTTGACATAAATAGAGCGATAAAAAAGAGGTCATTTAAAATACTATTTCTCTTGCTAAGAAATTGGGGTAATTGAGTGGCATATTTTAGTATGATAATAAAGGGGGCAGAGGGAAGCCTTTGCAACTATGTTGATATTCACCTAATCATTTTTAAGTGAATTAAATTGATTTTCCTCCCAGTTATGGAATCCTGAAGGAGAAGCACAGCTCCTCAGTGAAACAATCCCCTAGCACCTATACCTTTATCTCCTCCAGTCCCCCTCAGGAGAAAATGATGGGCTCTTTTGTGATCACAATGTCTGACTCACTGAGACTGGTGTGTATTCTAGCCCTGTTCTGACCTTCCCAGGCCAGGGGATTCTGGGTAGATTCTCTCATTGTCAGGACACCAGAGATCACCTGCCTTGAGAAAAGCAGAGAGTAATTTAAGAAAAGTTACCAAGAGAAGGACATAGTGATAGGTGGGGAAATCATTAAGAACAGTAGCCTCTTTCCTCACTTCTTGGGAGCACCTAGTTTAAGTATAGCACAAATGCTTCGGATCTCTGCACAGAACCCTGCACTAGACTGACCAAACATCCAGTTTTCCCAGGACTGGGAAACCGCTGCTCCCCTCAGCAGTGTATTTCAGTTGATCTGCCTGTTCTCCCCACTCTGCCTCTGGTGAGTCCTCTCACCTCCTGCGCCTCTGGCCTGTACCCCAGAACATGGACCTGGAGTTCTATTGATGAGAAAGTTCCAGGAAAATGGGGACAAGCTGGTCACTCTACCTCATATACACACTGACATCCAAGTCACCATCCAAGTCTCTTTATTCTCCCTGAAATCCCAGCTACCATGGAAAAGGGAAAAAGAAAAAAGAAAGGGTCCAATCTTAGTATTGTTGTCAAAACATAGGGTGTTCAATTCTACCCCTACCTTCCTTTGGTGTCCTGAGGTGTTCAGGTTTGGGGATTTATTAGGGACCATAATTCTAGGTGCTGTATAACATAGCAGGTGGAAACATAGTCTCTGGCCCCAGTCTAAATCTAAAAGCTTGGTGACCTAGAGAATTGTTCTTTAGTTATCATATTTACAAAGTGGGAGTGATAGGAGGGCCTTCACCCTATGTTTGCTGTGAAAATTAAGCGAATTATAACAGAAAGTGCTCAATACATGAGTGGCTGCATAATACGGAAACCTCTGCTATCATCCTGTCTTTGGCAACCCAGCAGACTTTTGTTTGCTCTTTGAAGCATCACTTTCTGTGTGATCATTCTTTCTCAGCTCCAAACTCTGTGCTTGGTAAAATGTGCTTACTCATTTTACTAAGATGAAGCAAGACAGCCATCGCCAAGTGAGCAAGATGGAGAAGCACTGACACTACAGTCAAGTAGGAGAGGTAATAGGAGTTAAGTTAAAATTGCTGTGGGGGAGCCTCCCTGGTGGCACAAAGGGTTGAGTGCCACACTTTGAAGCCTCCGCAGCACAGCAGCGCAGAGTTAGATCCCCGGCAAGGGAGGGGACCCACATGGCATAGCAGACCTCTCCTGCCTCACCCACTGCTCCCCTCAGCAGTGTGTTTCAGTGGATCTGCCTGTTCTCCCCACTCTGTCTCTGGTGAGTCCTCTTACCTCCTGCGCCTCTGGCCTGTACCCCAGCCCTTATATGCATAAATAAATAAAAAATGAATCTTAAAAAAAAAACTGCTGTGGAAAGTCTAAGATGGTGACAGACTTGAGGAAGTGATATCTAGATTAAATTAGACAGAGCAGAAGGAATTAGCCAAAGATGAGGTAGAAAGTGGCAGGATGATTTCTAGCAGAGCAAGAGATGGTATGTTCAATTGTTATAAATTTGCTGAAATTTGCAGCAGAAACCTTACATTCCATGCCCCGTGAGTGCTGCTGATAAAGATAAGGTGATGGTAGTAACAAAGAATATTTTCCCATTAGGGCCTCCCTGGTGGCGCAGTGGGTTAAGCAATGCACTATGAAGCAAACTGCAGCCACTGCAGCACAAGTTCGATCCCTGCTGCCAGCCAGGGAGGGGACCCACACGGCCGGCAGCAAACCTCTCCTGGACATGGCTGGCAGCACACCTCTCCTGCTGTGCCTGCTGCTCACCTCAGGAGTATACTTCTGTTGATCTGCCTGTTCTGCTCCCTGCTCTGTCTGTGGTGAATCCTCTCACCCCCCCACACCTCTGGCCTGTACCCCAGTGCTTGTGTGCATAAATAAATAAATCTTTAAAAAAAAAGAATATTCTCCCATTCCGCTCTTCTTCCTTTGGGGAGTGAGACTCCAATATCCTCTGGATTTTAGCCAGCTGAGCACATAACCACCCAAATTTCCTTGAGCCTAAGTGGTCTGTGTCTGTTTTGATTAATGTGCCAACTTGCAGAACACATTTTTAAAAGGAATTTGCTCGTCTTCCAAATCTTCTCCCCCACTCAGCCCTGTACTGTGGCTGCAGTTTGTAGGTAAGGAGCAGGCCAGTTTCAATCATGCAGAGCAGCACAATGTCTCCAAAGATGAGAGAGATGAAAAAAGGGGCCTGCATCTTCATGAATGCACCATGGCTTCTACATTAGTCTAACAAAGTGAAACAGACAAACACTTTATCTTTTTAAAGCCATAATGCTTTGGGGTCTTTTTGTTGTTGTTGTTGTTATAGCAGCTTATTATTTACCCAGAGAAAGATAGAGAGAAGGAGGATAAAGTTGGAAAAAGAAAAGTGAGTAGAAAAATAGAAAAGAGGAATGAAGATATATGGAAGCTGGGAAGCAGTTAGGAGTGAGAAGAAAACAAAACAAAAAACAAAACACTATGCATGCTTTTGAGTACTTTAGTGACTATACAAATGTGATGATTGAAAAAAAGGTGGCCTGTAGCAGGCAAGGCCACAGGCATGTCAGTGAGTGTCTGGTCTCCATCCTCTCTAGCTCAACTGCCTCCACTTCACCAATTCACTGAAGAAAACAGAATGATGAGCGCTAATTTTATGTAATACTTGCCACAAGCTGAGAGTGTTACACCCATCCACCTGCCCTCAAGTTACCCTACAGTGTCCCTAGGAGTCAGTGCTGTTATCATCTTCACTTTGCATTTTAGGACAGAGAAGCACAGAAGTAGCAAATGACCCAGAAAGGCTTCAAATACAATCAGGTGTCTTCAGAACTTATTTGCCTCACTGTCAGGTTATACTTTGTATTAGGTTGGCGTCTCAGTCTAAAGAAGACTGAGAACATTGGAAAGGTACAAGAACAAGTACAAATTTAATCAGAATGGGGTAAATTCCCAGCTACCTTAAAAAGAACACAGAAGAAATGCACTTTGTACATGGAGACCCACTCCACCAGCCACAGCTGAAGGGTTCGAAGGGGCATCCATCTGGCCAAAGATCAGCCATTCATAGCGCCTCCAGAAACTATGCCATGTCTGGGCCAGAAATAGAAGCTAACCAATTAGAGTTCTGCCCTTATAAATTTTAACTTGATAATATCAAGAGAATGTACAGTTATCTATAGGATGTAATGTGGGGACTGTACATGAAGGAGAAATCGAATACTATCTAAATATTAACAATGATGTAAGAAAAAAGAATCCTTTATCTAAAAATAAACTTAAAAGAATATATAAATAAGTAAATCAAGACGACTGGGGGAAAAAAAGAGGATGATCAGAGAAGGCATGAGTAAATTTGAGGCTGGGAAAGAAAAGAATGCAGGTGATAAGGTGTCACAGGAAAGAGAATATACATTCCATGAAAGTGAATGAGTGATTTGCACAGGTCAAGTTCGGTCATTTGTAACAATAAAATAAATCTGCCTTTTCTAAGATAATCTGAGCAAGAGTTTATTCTGTGCAAACATAAGAGGGGGTCTCCCTGGTGCAAGGGGTTAAGTCTCAGCCCTATGAAGCTAGCTATGGTAGATAGCACAGCGCGAGTTCTATCCCAGGCCACGTCTCGCCTGCTGCTCCCCTCAACCGTGTATCTCAGTAGATCTGCCTAATGTGCTCACCACTCTGTCTCTGGTGAATCCTCTCATCACCAACCCACCCCCTGCCTCTGCACCTCTGGCCTGCGCCCAGGCCATTTATACATAAATAATTATGCACCCCATCCCATTTATGCATAAAAAAATAAAAATAAAAAAGACCTGAAATAGAAAGAGGGAGAGTATTTACCTAGGATGATGGTTCCCAAACTATCTCCTAGGAACCCCCAGGGACTTGTAAGAGCTTTTCAGGGAGATGGAAAAGGAGAAGGGAGAGAGAGGAAGAGGAGCAAGAGCCAGAGAGAAGGAGGAGGAGAAAGGAGAAAAGGAAGATGAGTGGGAAGAAACAGTCTTTTTCCTTTCCACTCGCCACGTCTCTCTCATTTGTATGTAAAATTCATTGATTAGATGGAACTTCACATGCCACTAATCTTTAAGAATCAACCACTTGTCAAATTCTGTGTATTATTAAATAATATTCTTAATTTCGCTTTTCCAACTAAATATATATATGTGATGAGTTAGATTTTCGACCAAAAGAATAGATCAACAACAGATTGAATGGAGAAATAGATATAAAATCAACTATTTATTAAGAAGCCAAACATTAAAGAGGTTTGCAAAAACATAAAACAATAACACTCTTCTCTTTAATATTTGGTTTTTGAAGATACAATTATTTTTCATTAAAAAATGATAACATTGGCGCTCCTTACCCCTCCCTGGCCTGGTTCCACTGTCCTGGGAGTTGCACTTTATTTCTGTTCCTTTCCTTCTAAATAAAATTTTTCTTTTTCTAAACAGAAAAAAAAAAATAAAAATAAAAAATGATAACATTTGTGCTACCCTGAAATATAGTTTTTTTGTATGAAGGTGAATTAATATTTTTAAATGGTTCCAGTTTTAATACCAAAAGAGATAAAGATAACAGATATAGCCCAACTAAGCAAAAGCTCTTGGAGGGTCTCAATAATTTTTAAAGATTGTATAGGGATTTCAAAACATAAAAATTGCTACTCTAGCAATTTTATTATATTATGCATAATATAATATGCATAATCCTTCTTATATTTATGCATATAAGAACTGGGCCTGGGCCTCCCTGGTGGCCAAGGGGTTAAGCACTGCACTATGAGGCATCCGCAACCACTGCCCAGGAATTTGATCACTGGCCAGGGAGCTGACCCACACAGTGCAGCAGACCTCTCCTTCTCGCCCACTGCTTCTCTCAGCAGTGTATTTCAGTAAATCTGCCTATTCTGCCCCCCACTCTCTGGTGAATCCTCTCACACACACACCCCATACCTCTGCCCTGTACCCCAGTTCTTGTATGCATAAATAAATAAAATCTAAAAAAAAAAAAAGAACTAGGGTCTAGGTCAGAGGTGTGGGTAGGGGTGTGGTGAGAGACAGAGTGGTGAGCAGAACAGGCAGATCTACCTAGATACACTGCCAAGGGGAACTGCAGGCGAGATAGGCTCTGCTGTGCCATGTGGGTTAGCAACCTGACTGGGGATCAAACTCATGCCACAGTGGCTGGCAATAGCTTGATAGTGCTGAAACTTAAAACCAGGGAGGCCCTGCTTTAGTGTTTTTAATCCCCCTACATCATTCTGCTTTTTATCCAACCTATATTACCCACTGACCACAAACCCTTGGGTCCTATTTTCCACCACTTTATTCCACTGCACTTTCAGGTCACACTAAGGAACACAGGAAGCAAAGCTAGTGTACGTGGCACTCTGGCAGTCCTCTGCAGCACCAAATCTTCTGGCACTGTTTTTAATTTGCCCTTTAATTATAGCTTTAAGTTTTAGCTCTCCAGCTGATTTCATTTAGCAAGAGCTTGTTGACAAATTCAAATGAACACACTTCATAAGTAAGATTCATAGAGATTGCCTCATATTGAAATATTCTCCCTGCTGTTAGATTATTTATTTCTCTCCAAAGGCATGCTGATTTCCATTTGCACCCTATTCCCAGACACCAATACTAGGTAGCCTTGATTGAGTCTTGCATGAGTAGGTATAGTCTTCAGGGCTTTACACGCATGGTTTTATTTACTTATATGAAGAACTGTTTGGGGGATGCTGTAAAAATTAAGTACTTAGAAACAGAAAGTATTCAATAAGTAGGACATGCTCAAGAAGTGATGACTCTTATCAAAATCTCCTAACAGACATGTGAGTTATTTACTGTTATGATGCCCATTTCACAGATGAGAAAATTATTACACAATTCCTCCCAGGTGATCTAAGCAGCACAGCCAGGGCTGGAACCCAGAAATCTGGCTTTAGAGCTTGGTCTCTTCCCTTCTACATTTAGGACTCTTATTTGCTAGATTTATGAAAGTTTCAGGTAAGACAGACTTTAAAAAAAAAAAAAAGCTATATTTTAAATTTCTAATGGTCTCTAAAATTAGAGGAGTAATCTTCCATTTAAATTCCTCTCTGTGACTTTTCGTAGATAATTAAATTTATAATTACATAACTGTCCTTATGACTATAGTAAAAAATAGAAATGCTTTGATCATTACCCAATGTTAATGAAGGTGTATGGCTACATTTGCTCCCAAGTAGCTTCCTCTTCTCTTCTCTCTATCCAAATAAAATTCTCTCAGTTTCCCTCACTCTTGAGTAGGGGGCAGGGATTCTGGTGAATCAGATCACTAATGATTCCCTCTTTGGGGTTCTGATTTATAGATCCTCCAGGTTGCATTAATTTGGCTGACTTCACACAAATTAACGGTGGCAAGACCAGGACTCAGGTTAAATCCTACCCACTTCTTTCCACACATTGAATTGATACTCAGGAAAACCATGTCACACAATGTTGCAAGCAAAAGTTAAGATGATGGGTGGGGAGTGGTGATGAATATTAATGATCATGATGTGAATGTCTGTCATTGTTAATTATAATCACTACAAGGACACTCCTTCTTGGACCCTGTATTCTGTCACAGCACGTGTCACAATTCACACCTGTCTTCTCATGTCCCAGTGAATCAGGGACAATTCCAATTTTACTAACAGGTGGACAAAAAGGATTAACTACAGAGCTAAGGTCAAAAACAGCAAGTTAAGTTGAGAGAGCCAGAGCTGGGTCAGTGACAGACTATTTCATGAGTCAGCACTGGAATCCAAATTGAGTCATGTCCAAGGCACAGGTCAAAGTTCACGGGTGGATACACAGAGGTGTGTGAAAGGATACCTGGTTCTCAGGACCAGCATTTAGAAACAGAGTCGAAGTTTCTTTCAGCCTAAGGGAAACGCCCTCCCTTAGAATGGGGGGAAGGAGGAACCAGCCCTTTAGTTCCTCTTAATGTTTATAATTAACAAGAGAAAAACAGAAGTAACATCAAAAAGAGAACTGAAGGGAGAAATTAGAACTCTTCTCACACATAAGAGAAGGGGGACTTGCTTTCAGGGATTAGGTAACAATTGAATTTGTACAGTTGAAAGGGAAACAAGAGAAAAGGAAAACAAGAGCATTACTATAGGTTTAACAGACAAGGAGGTAGAGGACAGACAGAGCGATGTCTCCCCAAGTAAAGACACAGTTGTGAGGATTTAAAGTGCTTGCCACAGACCCTGTAATTGGAACATCCTTTATGTAAATAGAAGTCATTTCCAACCATTAGAAGGAAGTGTTTTAACTCATGGCAAACTAAGCTTCTACCACTTAAGAAGAGGATCAAGAGCCTCCCCGCACAGCCAGCATGCCAAATGGAACCTCCTGGGGACAGCTGTGAGGGGGACAGACTTGGCAGCTGACATGGCAGAAGTATCTGGGAAAAATTGATGGTGACCTGGTTAGCCTGACAAGGGGGGGGTGGAACAACCCCCCTAGCACGAAGTGACCCCCATGCCCAGAAGACACTTGGATTTGTTGGAAGTGGTGCTGAGAGCCCGATTTGGGTCTGCACTTAAGCAGAGTAATCAGAACACAGAGCAAAAAAATGATGAAAAAATAAAAGTAGAAAGCAGAGATCTGGGCCTGAAGATAAGAACCCTCATGCCCTGGAGTTGCTGTTGGGCAAGAAAGATAGGTGAGAGGCAGTCCTTAATGGACATTTCTATGTTCTCCTTTCCAAGACTCTACGGTGGGGATTTGCAGTTTTCTCTGTGTGAGTGACCACTATTTTTAAGCACGTTGAAGGTATTTTATGCAGAATGTGCACAGCACCCGACCTCTCCCTGACTCACACCCCCATGCAAAAGGATCAACAAAGGCCACCTAACTCTTGGTGCTGTGGAAAACATTCCTCCCTCTCACCCTGAAAGTGAGTCTGTGAGCAGAAGCAATGTTCATGGAGGGCCTCAGATACAGGACAATGCTGAGGCTGTCTCCTGTCGCTATCATCTCAGCTTCGTCAGACCTGCAATGCTAATGAAAAAGAGCAAGAAGGGAAAAAAGTAAAGGTTTTTCAAGGGAGGGAAATACCAGCAGTCCCTTTTTCCCCCTTCCTTGGCTTTGAGGCTGGGGTGTGTCATGCTGCCTTAATTTGCTCTATTAATTACAGTGGGTATTAAGAAGCAACTGTGTGGCTATAGGCATAAAGCCACTCAAGCTTTTCAAGGCCCCAGTGCTTCCATAGACAGGAAAGCGTTCAGAAATCATATTTTCCTCTGTTTGTATTTAACATATGTGGGACTGAAAGGTACACATCCTTCTCTACAGTGCCGAGCACTTGGCAGACAGTGAAAAAAACAACACAGACAGCCAAACCCTGCTTTTGGGATTGGGGAATGGGCCAGGGCCAAACCGCTCAGTGAGCCCCACCAATATCTAAACACAGGTGAGGGCAAGTCAAAGGATAATCTTTTTACAAATAAGTTATTGAGTTTTCCTTTCAAACCTCAAAAACAACTGCAATTTGCAATGGGCAAAGCAACATTGAAATGCACGCCTATAAAATCCCAATGTCAAAACTCTCCTCCCCTCCCATCCTTCTCTGCCTCCAGGGAACTATTAGGAACAGTTTGGTATGAAGGCTCTCGAGCATGCTTCATTATAACCAAACAAACAGACATATGTGGATCATATTGAGGCTTTTCTTTTTAACTCTACATCAAATCCATCAGGAAATCCTATTAGCAATCCTTTCAAAACATAGCCAGCATCTGTCCCTTCCATAGTCACTGCCCAGTTCTGAGCAGCAGCATCTCAGATCTGGATTATTCAGTACTCCTAAGTGGTCCTAGTCTCATCAGCATTTTTTAAAACTAAAGATGCACATCCCTCCTCTGCATAAATCCTATAAAATCTCCTCCAAGTCAAAGTAAGTCCTCACCCTGCTCACAAGCCCTGACCCCTTACCTCATCCTAGGCCCCATCTGTTCTTTTCTAGTGCATTCCCTGTTCCAGCAGAGCCCAGTCCCCTACTCAGCTTCCTCAAACACAACAGCCACACTGCCCCAACCAGGAGTCTTAGCCACAGCTGGCACCTTCTGTTCGGGATACCCAGGCAGATTTCAAAATGACTCTGTCTCTCATTTCCTTCAAACCTCTGGTCAAAGATCACCTTCTCCTGTAAGTCCTATTTGAAATTTAAAACACAAAACCAGTTTTAATGTTAAATGCTCTGCCCCACTCTTCCTCCCCTCACATCCACTCTATCTTGTGGAATCTCGTAGTCAGTGCTTGTCACCACTGAACACAGCATGTAACTTTCTTATCTTACCATGTTTCGTAGTTCCTGTCTTTCCACAAACACAGTACATGCAGAGGCCTAGATGGGTAGCAGGGGTGCAGTACTTGCGCCATAAATGGTGAATGATTAAGAAAAATGACTTTTGCTTAATTGTTGAAAATTATTATGATACTCCATAGTTGTGTGTTCTATAATTCATTCACTCTTTTTTTTTTAAAGATTTATTTATTTATGCATACAAGAGCTGGGGTACAAGCCAGAGTCGCAGGAGGTGAGAGGAATCACCAGACAGTGGGTTGCAGAACAGGCAGACTGACTGAAACACACTGCTGAGGGGAGCAGTGGGTGAGGCAGGAGATGTCTGCTGAGCCATGTGGATCCCCTCCCCGGCGGGCAGCAGGGACCAAACTCATGCTGCAGTGGCTGTGGTTCGCTTCACAGTGTGCTGCTCAACCCACTGCACCACCAGGGAGGCCCTATATAGTTCATTCACTCTTGATGTAGAACTAAAAGTACCACAAGAAAGATCTCAATCAACGGGACCAGATATGATCAACTGTATCAGATATTAAGACTGAAACTTTTAAAACATAAATAAACAACACTTCCTCTATGAATGAACGTTGAAATACTGAAAATACTTGCTGTTGAATATAATTATACTGAAATAACTTTACTGAACACTAAAATAATCATACTGGATACTGAATACTGAAAAATAGTGAATGCTAGATATACTACCAGAATACTGAAGATAATAATAGTTGAATAAAAATGCAATATACCTCCAAAGTCATTTTGGTGAGGCCTCATGAGATTGGAACAAACACTCTTTACCCTTTGTTCTTTGAGATATCTTTCTAAAAATTTAAATTATCGATGCTCAACTTCACCTAGTGCAGATATGAGGAAATAACCAAGGGTGTCAGGACAGCCTCAGAGGAGAAACACTGAAAAGTCCAAGCAAGAGCAGGCCCCTCCTCCTCACTGATTCTGCCTCTGGACACCTTTGCCATAATTCATCTTGTTTACTGTTGCAACTTTTATAGCCTCCCCTGCCACTCTCCAAGCTGTCAGGTTACTAGGGAAACAACAAAGGGCTTTGGATAAGGTTGGTGTGGGGAGGGGTCTGGAGACCCACTGCTGGGTGAAGTTTATTTAAGTTCTGGGTGGGGAGGGAATACACGCCAGGAATTAACATGGCTGCTCTCCTGTCTCTAATGGGCTATTAATATACATACCAGAGGTTCTAGCCTCATGCTTGCTGGAGTTTAAAGCATCTTAAAAGACAATAGAGTCAGGGAAGATGGGGGGGAGGTGGACACTCCTTTATTCATTCAGCTGGAAACTGTAATGTATGAAATTCAACTCAGTTGCTAAACACCTAGTCAGTGTTTGGAATGTCTCCCCATTCAGACCTATTTCACCTCCCCTTTCCCTCTGAAAATCAAATGCTCCCAAATCTTTGGTCGAAATTATACTATAATCACTACAGTTTTTGACCCTCCAGATTAATCAGATTGGCAGCTTCATCTTCCCTTTCAAATTTGGCTAAATACCAGGCCCGTGGCTCAAAACCCTACCAGATCTATGGCTTTCCCTCTTTTCAAGTGCTGTTGTCCAGAGGTGAAGGTGGGAATGAAGTACAATAGCTGTGGCTCCAATCTACCCGTTGCCATGGTAACATTTTGTTGCATGAAATCTCACTGTGGATTGCTGAGTGGCACCCTTATGTAGCAAATTTTGCTCTCATTTTACATTCATTCAATTCATCCAACAAATATGGATTACACACCTGCTATATATATACCCCAAACAGTGCCCCATGAGAAGAGTAACCAAATACTATGTCCTCGGAGAAGTGTTAGTGATCCATAGACTTAAACCATGTCATTAAGGATCACCTTTCGATTATTATAAAAAAATATTATTATAAGAGGCACCTACATCACAGTGCAAAAATGATTCACTGCATGGGCAAAGAATGGAGAAATGTCATCTGATACAGAGCTATCTGGGAATCCAGAAAACCAAGATTTATGGCATCAATAACATTGAAACTACATTTAAAAACTAGATTCACTTCTGAACAATACATGGGGAGCCAAAAGGGAGAGAAAGAAAATAATATTTGTTTTTGGATCTTCAGGAGAACTGCTAAAACCAATCAATTCATTGAAACCTGAAAATGGGAGTGAAGCTTGACTCTCATGCGCTTGCCTCATCTCCACTTCAGTGTCTACTGTACACCCAGCTCACACCCACCCACCCATCTTTTGTGTTCTATTCTTTTGAAGGTGACAAAGTTATGAAAAGAAATTCCCTCACCCCCTCTTTCTGCTTCAGCATTGGTCTCACTTCCTCCCATTTCCCCTTCAACCTCAGATAACCAGCTCTGATGAAGTGAGTCATTCTAAGGAGTAAGTTATCAATATTGACACATGTTACCCCTGAAGAGATGATTCATTTTAAGAAGAGATAAGTAGCTTATGTGCAAACAAATGCCTCAAATCCAATTAAGTGCTGGATCTTAGACTTCAGGGTGCTTAGGTGTGTGGGCAGTGGATGTTGCTAAGAGGGGTGACTTGTCCAGAAATATGCACTTTATGTGGATGTGGGTTCTACTGCCCCTTTTTCATGTTCTTATTTTGTGTCTTCCCTCTGCTAAATTGTAAGTTCTTTGAGGGCAGCTTTGTCCATCTTGTTTACCTCTGTTTGTCTAGAACATTGCCTGACCTAGAATGGAAAATGAGAAAGCACTTGTTAGCTGTACATTTAGTGAATGTTGTCTGTTTGTTTTTGGTGTGTTGCAGCACAGAGCTGGATGAAGAAGTGAAGGGGAAGCAAGAAAGCCTGTAATTTTTAAAATAAATAGTTTGTTTCAACCAAATTGCACAGTTATCATTGAAAAATCAAAGCACATAAACAAAATTAAAGAAAATTAAAATCATTCAAAATTCTCCCCCAGCCAATTATAGTTAACATTGTGATACAAACATATCCAGATTTTTATGTCTCTGATATATATAAGTATATGTATATATGTGTGTGTGCATATATATACACACATATACATATGCTTATAGATGTGTGTGTATTTGCTTTACCAAAAAATCACGCTGTACTTAATATTTTAACTTGCTTTTCAAAATATAATATATCACAAATATCTTACCATGTAATAACATATATTATAATATTTTAAGTGACTATCTGATAGTCTAGCAACTAGATATTACCAGCAGTCCCCCCTTCTATTCCTATTGCCAGTTATTACAATACATGGTTTTCAACTTTTCACTGATATTTAGTGAAAACACAGCTAAGAATATCTTTATCACTAAATCTTTGTGCTCACTATTTCCTTAGACAAGTAAATGTGTTGTCATCTTTGAACATTGGCAAAATATATTGAAATCCCTTTCATGCCAGGATATTTCATAGAATGTTATTTTAATGCTCCCAAAATCTTATTAGTTGTTGATGAAGAAATGGACTTTGAAGATTCCGAGTAATTTGCCCAAGATTATAACTAGTCATATCTTTAATGTTTTTGATATCTATTGCCAAATTATCTTCTCGAACTATACTTTGGAATGTTTCAGGGAATAACTGGAAACTTACTTAGGTAAAACATCTTAGTTGAGATTACACAGTCTCCTCTAGTGAACTATTTCCATGTTTAATTCACCTGCCAACATTTGCTTTCCCCTGTGCAGGTATTCAAAACAATTGTGATAGTTTAATCACTTCATATTACCTGGTACAAGATAATAGGTGCCCTCTGATGGAGCTGCACTTCAGAGAAACAATGTAGTTCAGGACTGAGTTTAAAATGTAGGTGTGAACTCAAATTTCTTTTTTTAAAGATTTATTTTATTTATTTATCCATATAAGAGCTGGGGTGTAGGTCAGTGGTACAGGGGAGTGAGAGGATTCACCTGAGACAGAATGGGAGGCAGAACAGGCAGATCTATTGAAATACACTGCTGAGGGGAGCAGGGGCTGAGACAAGAGAGGTCTACTACGCCATGTGGATTAGCTTCCTGGCTAGGGATTGAACTCATGTTGCAATGGCTGGTGATAGCTTGATAGAGCTGAGACTTTAACCTCTATGCCACCAGGGAGGTCTGTGAACTCAAATCTCATCACCTTTCCTGGACTGGGGTCCTATAACCCATCAGTTAACATCCCTAAACTTTGGTTTCCATACAAAATGTCAAAAATAATATCTACTAACTATCTCCCAGAGTTATGATGGTAGGATGAAATGATGACATTGGAAACACACTGTATGCTGGAAGGAACAATAGAAATAAGAGGCATCCTTAGTTACCACTATCAACATCATCATCTTGATCACTATCTTCAAATGTGTTACCTTGCTCTTTGTTCAAGCCTTGCTTCCCTGAACAAACCAACCTACTTTATTATATCATTTCAAATGTAAAGCAAACATATTCTATGTTAAATCCATACAGAACAACAACAACAACAACAAAGTCTTTTACTGACTTCTTTTAGTACCAAGAGTTGGGGACTCTTATTCCCTTAGACTAACAAATGAGAGAAGAATTCGAATGTTCATAGCAGCATTCTTTACAGTAAACTAAGGAAACAAGTTAAATGACTGGATAAAGAAACTGAGGTATAGATACTCAACAGAATACCACTCAGCTATGAAAAAAATGGAGGTTTTTGAGACAATATGGATGAACTTGAAGTGGTTATGTTAAGAGGAATATCAAAAAAGTGACAATCATCAAAAGTTCTCTCTTATGTGTAGAATATAAATAACCAAAGAAAACAAACTAACAAATCACAGCAGAAACAACTATTAAACTCAGCAGAGACTTCAGCAGTTACCAGAGAGTGAGGAGAAGGGGTAGGAGTGAAGGTCATGGGAAGAGCACTAGGTGTTTGGTGGTGGGCAAGGGGAGGCTTCTGTTCAAATAGAGGTAAAGATGTACCCCATATGTTTGTATAGTTTTGTGAATCGATATGAATAGTAAATGATTATGATGATGATGATGATAATAATAAAGGAAGTGAAACTGAGGAATGTTCACGTATCCTTAGAAAAAACAGGAAGAATAGGAAAGCTGTAAGAAAGGATTCCCAGAAGGGAAAAGAAACATCAGTGTTCTTACTAAGTTATAAAAGGGCCTCCCTGGTGGCACAAGGGGTTAAGGTGCAGCACTATGAAGTTATCCACAGCCACTGCAGCATGAATTCAATCCCTGGCTAGTGAGGTGACCCACATGGCACAGCAGACCTCTCCTGTCTTGCCTGCTGCTCCCCTCAGCAGTGCGTTTCAGTAGATTTGTCTGTTCTCTCCACTCTATCTTTGGTGACTCATCTCACCCTCCACACTTCTGGCCTGGTCCCTAGTTCTTGTAGGCATAAATAAATTAATCTTAAAAAAAAAATAAGTTAAAAAAGGAAAGATGAGGGAGAGAGGAGGGAGGAGAAAGGAGGATGGAAGGGAGCCTAAGGAGAGAAGGAGGAAAGACTGGTGGAAAAAGAAGACATTAAAACAGAGGTCAGAAGGGAATGAAGTGGGGGTAATGGAGGATACTTGAGGGAACACTCAGTAAAAAGGAACAATTAATTGAAATTCAGAACAGGATGAATGAAATCAGATCATGCATTCCAGTGGAGGTGTTCAGAAGACCATGCATTGGAGAAAGGTCTCACAGGAGAACCTAACCAGACCTGTGTGAACCAGCAGGCTTCACCAATTATTAACCTGACATCTCATTTTCTTAGTCTTTAAAATAAAGGGGCTAAACTATAGACTTGCACCTTCTAGTCCTGATTTCCACATTTATTGGAGATATTTTCTACCAAATTCCTTTATCTGTGAGGCTATGAGGATTTCTTGTCTGCTTTCCAAGACCCCAGGACTTTAAGACACTAAAATTTCACAGAGTGGAAAATTTATAGCACCCAATATCTGTTATTCACATTGATGTGGTACAAAATGTAGTTTGTCTTTCTGGCAACTGCAATTCAGTACCAAGTAAAGGTTTGTTTTACAGGAGCTCTCTCTCACTTTGCCCGCAAGGTCTAACAGGCTTGAGAAAATCTACTGTACAGAGAAGTTTAATTTTTAAATTTAATTTCTGCTTACTAGCCAGTCCTTCCCAAATGAGAGAAAAAGAGGTTAATCTAATACAGGCCTTGAACAAAGCAAAAGATTAAAGTTAGCTTCTCAGTCAGGAAGAATTCTGAGGAGAGCACAAAGAGAAAGGAAAATGGATAATTGATATTAAGCATGACAGTCTGAGAGAAACTTGAATGAGTTCTAAATGAGACTATTCTCTGCAATCATTTCTAAAAGATGCACTTCCCCTGCCTCAGGACGGATATGAGACTAATGGTTTTCTTCCCCCCACCCCCATTTAAATCAAAGAGGGGAATGTCATTTCACTGCCAATTATTCTAACATTATTACTTGACTTTTAAAAGGCAAAAGGGGGTGTTTCTGACTGGTTTGAGGCTGCAAACATGCAAATGACTCTGCCTAACTTCCGAATCTGTGGGTGGTGGAGAGGCGCTGAGCCCACAGAGGAGCTGCTGTGTGGGACACAATTATTAATTTTCCCTTAATGTGGGAGGAGAAAAGCTGTTTCAGGTATCTCAGATTCTATGCACACTATTATTTTAAAGCCCATCATGTTAGATTGAAAAGCTTTGTTTTAAATCATTTAAACATGAAATTGGGCAATGACTCCTGTGAGGAAATCCAATTCCTGGAATCAAATAGATGAAAAAAAATCAAAAACTGATAGGCAGCTATGTGTCTAGTAAATGATATTTTGGAAAGCAATTTGTTGGAAATGATGGGAACATAATAAAGTTAAGAAAGTGGACCTTCTTAGTTTCAGAACTGACCTGAGTTTTACAGACTTGCCCTGAAGATTTTTGTTGTGGGAAAATACCCAGAAAGTGTCTAAGGCAAACCGGTTATTATTGGAGGGATGCTGAGGGAAAGGCAAGATTATCTGTGAACCTCTTTTCTGGGAACATTCTGGAAAAGGATAGCAAGATTAGTGGGATCAGACCAGCCCCACATGATCTCACCTTGCAGGGATAGAGAAGAACAAAGGCTGGAGGTAAGAAATTTTTCTCAGTGGGACTGAGAAAGCAAGGGAAAGGGAGGAAAATGGAGAAGAGTAGTGTGGTGGCATCAATTGTGACTGTCCTACAAGTGTAGGATTGAGCACAGTGGCCCTTGTCAGCCTCCCCACAGGGGGAGTGTAGACACCTCTGAATAAACTCTCTTCCCCTTCAGTCTTCTCTGAAATCCCCACCTATTTCCATAACTGCTATCATGTAGACCCCTGTGGAAAAGCAAATAAGTTATTCTTGGGAATATGGGGAAAAATTAAACCTTGATTATTCATTTATGTCATGGGAATTTTTTATTTACCAAAAGTTACCCCCTTGGCAGGTATTCAGAAGAAACAAAAAACTGTTATCTCTGTATTAACAGTGGAAAGAGGGAGAGTGGGAAATGTTTGCAAAAGGTTTCATTCATATATGTTCATAACAGGTGTTTACTGAACATCTCCTCTGTGCAAAGTCCCATTCTTGATATAGAGACTTTGAAATAGGCTTAAGATAAATCCCTGCCCTCGGGCTCTTAGTCTAGTTTGGGCTCTAAGAATAACCTGGAACTATAAGAAACATGACATATAATAGAAAGCAGGATGTCGACGGCTAAGGAAAAGCATAGTCAATTCCAACTCTATAAGAAATCAGAGGAGAGAGGAGACCTTCAAGGAGATTCAAAGATACCCCAAAAGAGGAGTCTAAGATGAATATTGCAAATGACACAGAAAATTCAAAAAGGAAATATGGGAGGGGAGCCAAAGAAGGACTCAAAAGGTCACTAGCTAGAGGATGAGAATGCACATCCCAGGGAAACAAAGCTTAGAACAGGCAGAACTCCAACAGATGATTCACAGCTGGCAGCAAGACTTACACAAGACCAAACACCTTACCTCTATCAGCACTTTGGTGTTGCAGAGAGTGAGTTTGCTATCAGGAACTTCAAGTCAATTGACTAGAAATTAGTGTTGTGTTCAATGTAATGTGCTGGTGTCCTCACCTGTAAAATTGGGATAAAAATCCCTAAGTCACAGGTTAAGATACATAGCAGTGAACTGGATACATAGTAAGATCTTCCAAGGAGTTCAGTCCCTCTCCCTAAACTTTAGGTCCTTACACATAATCAAACTTTAGATCCTTACACATAATCAAACATAGATCCAAACACATAATCACACATGCATACCATCACACATACACACCATCACATATAGATATACATGATCACACATGCTCAGACATATACACACAGTCATACACAGAAGACCTCAATAACACTAGAAAGAAAAAAGGACAGTTATAGTTTGTCCTTGGTTAACTTGATCCATAAATCAGTTCTATCCCCGGCCAGGGAGGTAACCCACATGGCCCAGCAGACCTCTCCTGTCTCACCCACTGCTCCCTTAACAGTGTAATTCAGTAGGTCCTCCTGTTCTGCTCCTCACTCTGTTTCTGGTGAGTCCTCTCATCTCCCACACCTCTGGCCTGTACCCCAGTTCTTGTATGCATAAATATTTTTTTAAAAAACCCATAAATAAATTATATAAACTGTGATTAGGAAAGGGGGCTAATGATGATATAAAAGGTCTCTAAATGTAGGTTGGGCCCTTTAGGAAAACACCTTCTTGGGAGTAACAAACAAGCCTCTTCTATCTATCCAGAATGGAAGACTAACTCCAGTGTTGAAGTTAACACTCTACAAGCAATGTTGTTAGTAAATGATATTTTGCATAGCTGTGGTCACCCCACTTCCTTGCCCCAACATTCTATTTAGTCTAATAACTGCTTTCAGTTTGCACAACTTCTCCAAGTCTTTTAACAATCTTCCCGCACTCTTGATCTTTATTGCTCAATAATAGTGATATTCTGAAGAGGCAGTTCCGTCTGCACCGTCAGGATTCTCCAAAAATGCTGCACAATGTCTTCACAGACAGATCTCCCAGGTGAAAAGGGGAAGGTGATGGAAAAAGAAGAAAATTCCACAGCAAAGTCAAATATTTAATGATATGCCCTTTTATTTTTTTTCAAAGTAGTTTTTATAGTGTAAAGTAAAATTCCATTCTTAGAAGCTATATTCAGTACCTTATCTGTGGAAAAACACCTGACCAATTCCAAGAAGGCATGCTGGACAGAGTGTTGAGGCACTGTGGCAAAGTGAGTAGGTTAGGAAACAGATCTGGATAGAATACCAAGGAGAAGAGGAAATGAGGACAGACATTATCTTTTATCAAGTTCTTCAATTTTCTTTCTTTTCTTTTCCTTTTCTCCATTCTTTTCTTTTCTTTTCTCTTTTTTGCATGATTAACTGGGGTGTAGGCCAGAGGTATGGTGCAGGGAATAGGAGGGGCAGGGTGTAAAGAAGGGCAGGAGGGGAGTGAGAGGATTCACCAGAGACAGAGTGGGGGGCAGAACAGGCAGATCTACTGAAATATACTGCTGAGGGGAGCAGCACAGAAGACAGGGGAGGTCTGCTGCACCTTGTGGATTAGCTCCCTGACTGGGGATGGAACTCAGGCTAATAGCACTGATAGCACGATCCTTAACTTTTAGGCCACCAGGGAGGCCCTCCAAATTTATTTTTTTAGTTAATTAGTTAATTAGCTAAGCTAGTTAGTTTGTTGTTACTGACGGTTAAGGTTTAAGATTTGAATTTGAGAATTTTTCATTAATTTTCAGCAATAGAAGAGAAAGTGCTATTTACACGATTAAACTCACAGCACTTGACTTCCATCGGGACACTTGAAAGCAAAATGGTACATAACCTGGAAATCTTTTATTATCACTATTATTTGGTGAGAACCTGAATCTATTTTATTCACATAAAATATGCAGTGGCTGAGTCTTTCAGAGATTTAAAAATGTAAACATTCCATCATTTTGCAGATATTTCTGCTTGGTTTGTTTATGCTTCTTATGTAATATGGCATTTTGCATTATTAGCTATATGTCCTCTATACATGCATGAAGAAATGTTCTTGGGTTTTGTGGTTCATACCTAAGAGTCGTAGATTGAGAACCAATTTTTCTGCATCCCAGTGCCCTCCCTATGTTACCCCTACCATTGCCATTTAGCTGTGCTGGGAAAAAAATGGATGACAATACAAACTAAAATGTTTGACCTTAGATTCTAACAGATACATTTAGAAAATGTCATATGGTTAATTGCAATGAGGCTTCTAGTGGCTATAAGATTTAGGGATGTTAAAGTGCATCTCAAATTTGCCTCTCTTCACTCTGCGGTCTGGATAAACTGCTCTAAGATTTTGTACCTCATTTCTATTCAGGATCCAAACAATTTTGTGTATCCTTTTTGTTTTATATTTACTTATTTATGCATACAAGAGCTGGGGTAAAGGCCAGAGTCGAGGGAGCTTACAGATTTCACCAGAGACAGAGTGGGGAACAGAATAGGCAGACTGATGGAAATGCACTGCTGAGGTAAGCAGCGGGCAAGGCAGGAGAGGTCTGCTGTGCCATGTGGGTCCCCTCCCTGGCCAGGGAGCGAACTCCCACTGCTGTGCCATGGATGCTTCACTGTGCGATGCTCAACCTGCTGCACCACCAGGGAGGCCCGTGCATATTTTTAATATGGTTAAGGGCACCTAAGTGTTCCTCCATTATATTTTTAAATAACATGTACATTTAAAGTTGTGTGGGGGAAAATATATATATGTGTGTGTGCGTGTGTGTGTGTATGTATATATATATATCTTTATTCTACCCTTGCCTGTTTCTTCATTTGACTGGGTTTAGAATTCAACCGCCAGCTACAGAAAAACAACAACAAACTACTTCCTTACAATTCTGAATAAATATCTTCATTGTGTTTTGAACTTCCCAATTTTATGTTAAGAAGACAAATCTTACTCTTGTTCTTCTAGGAATGACCTACTTTTCTTCCTGGAAACTTTTCGGGTTTTTCTTTTTATTCCTACTTCTTTATGAATATTTAATGATGAAGCACATTGGCATGAGCCCTTTCTTTCCCCCATAGTACTGGGTTCTTGTTATATTCTTTCTATCAGAAAACTCAAATTCTTCTATTGTGAGATGTATACTTTTTTTAAAAAGATTTATTTATTTATGCATACAAGAGCTGGGGTACAGGCCAGAGGCCTGGGAGGTGAGAGGATTCACCAGAGACAGAGTGGGGAGCAGAACAGGCAGATCTACTTAAATACACTGCTGAGGGAAGCAGCGGGCAAGGCAGTAGAGGTCTGCTGCACCATGTGGGTCCCCTCCCTGGCCAGGATCGAACTCCTGCTGCTGTGATACTGATGCTTCACTGTGCTGTGTTCAAGCTGTGACACCAGGGAGACCCCAATGAGATGTATACTTTTTATTTCAAGAAATTTCCCTAACTTTGTCTTCAAACTTTTTTTTCATTTCCTCCTCTCCTGTCTTCATTTTTCCTTCTCTATTTTAGACTTCCAAGAATTCTTTTTTGTCTTTACTTCTTCCACTAGAATGTTGGTCTGATTCTATAGATACAGGAACTTTTCTCGACTCTTTGAAGATTTTAATTATAGATACTTAAAGTTTTCTTCCATTCTCTGAACTATCGCTCTCTCCAAAAACAGTTTCTGGAACTGGAACAACCTTAGCCTTCATACCATTTCTCTTCTTTTAGGAATGACTGTGCTTCAGGATGCTTCATGACCTGGTTCATTGTTTCAGAAACTCTTGTCTCACATATTTCATCAGTTTTTTAGTTGTTTCAGTTAGGAAGGTAAACTCAGCTCCTCATATTCCATTTTAGAAAGAATCATAAATTCTGTGTGTGTGTTAGTGATTGTGTATGTGTCCTTTCGACTACTATAAGAATAGAAATATTTCTTAGATATTTTTGCTTTGTTTTTAAATTTCCTTTCTTTTTAATTTAGTTTTCTTGTGGATCTCTTTATAACACTTTTACCTAACTATAATAGACTGTACTTTCTCTCAGTCTATTATACCTCAAAATAGTGGTGGAGTGCAAGCCTTGTCTTTTAAAGTTTTTAGTGTCCTCACCCAAGCCAAATGCTGACTTAGGATTTTCACAGTTTTCTTATTTATTTGCATGTTTGTTTGTTTTTCATTCAGAGCTAACTTTTGAACTTCATTAAAAGTCTTTGACCACTGACTGAAATAAATATTTATTTTCTGAGTTACTGTAACATATGCATTATCAGAATATATGTCAAATATTGAGCTATCCTTAGTTTTCAAACATGAATTTTACTTTATCTTAATGTTTTAATGAATTGAGTATTTTCAATATCTAATTTAGGATTGTGTTATACCTATCCTTAAGTGAATTAAAGGGTAAGCTTCTTTTATACTGTTATCTTTGTAAGGTTTTGGTACAGTGTTACTTTGGCTTTCTAAAAATAACTCAAAAGCTTTGACTATTTCTCAGTGCTCTAGAACAGTTTAACTAGCACGGGAATTATCTTTTACTTAAAGGTTTAAAACAATTCACCCATGGAGCAACCTTACTCTGATTTTAGCATTGGGCAGCAGGTACAAGGTGTAAGGGAGATGGGTGGATTTCTTTAATATTCTTTTCTATTTCTCCTGAGGTGGTTGTTCTGTTTCAAGTCCTTATATTTTCTGAAGTTACTTTTATTGCTTATAAAATTATCCTCTCATCCAAGTGTCCAAGTACTTTGCATATTGCCTTGCAAGTTACTATTTAATAATGCTTTAAATATATTCTGAATCTGAGGTTGTTTCTATTTCTTGCTTATAATTATTAATAGATATGTGATCCGTGATGAATTTTCCTTTTGTCTTCTTGATTAAGCTGGATAGGGTAAAGTACATGGTAAGATGTAATAGGTTCTGAAGTAAAAATATCTGTCTTCAAATCCTGTCTCAGTATCATTTATCCTTAGTGTGTTCATCTGCAAATGAGTATATCCTTCAGGACAGGTTAGTTTATGCCAAGTAAACAAACAGCATCGACATCTCAATGACTCTCCAGCCATTCATTGTACCACATGTTTGTTCCAGGTCAGCTTTGTCTTGACTCTGTATGACATTTTCTCCAGGACCCCAACTAACACAGAGGCCCCTTTTGCTTCTTAGCAGAAAGGAGAAAGAAAAGGACACAGAGGATCTTATCCTGGTTCTTAAAGCTTCTATTCAGTGATACGCAAGACTTCTCAGATTTCACTGTCCAAAATCAGACATAGGGGCCCTCCCTGGTGGTGCAGTGGGTTAAGCAGCGCACTATGAAGCAAACCGCAGCCACTACAGCACGAGTTCCATCCCTGCTGCCGGCTGGGGGGGTGACTCACATGGCGCAGCAGACCTCTCCTGCCTGGCCCGCTGCTCCCCTCAGCAGTGCGTTTCAGTCCATCTGCCTGTTCTGCCCCCTGCTCTGTCTGGTGGATTCTCTCACCTTCCCGCACCTCTGGCCTGTACCCCAATGCTTGTATGCATAAATAAATAAATCTTTAAAAAAAGACAAAAAAACAAAATCAGACATGGCCGAACATATGTCAATGGGGCAGATGATTTTAACCCTCCCCAGGAAGAGCACAACTATCTTGAGGAATTATAAGTTTACCAGAGTAGATGATATTCATAACTTTGCAGAGGTAAATACATATATCTTCTTATGTATCTTGTTTCATCATAGTAAACATGAAATTCTCCCACTCAGCAATTACAGAACATCTGCTATAGGCAGATGTGCTATATAGTGCTATATGCACTATGCTAAGTACCAGAGATATATTGTAATTTCTGGGTTTCCTAGTCATGAAGCCATACTAACCAGTTTAATAAAAAGAACTGAGCATTGGTGTATGTTAGCTACCTCCCAGATTCTATAGAAGGACCTAAGGATCTGGTTTGGAGCTTACAAAGCCATGGATAATTCCCAATCAAAACACAGGGCTACTCCAGGGCAGAATCCAATGCCCCACACTAGCCATGACCACCACAGATTGTCTCAATGACACTGTAAAAGAGATACTAGAACTTTCACAACTCTTGTCTTTGAAAAGCTGGCTGCCTTACCACCCTCTTAGCCAAAAGACGATTCCTCACAGCAGCTGCTTCTGCACATGGTCACTTCTGAGTCAGTGTCACACAGGTTAATGGTAGAACCTAGGCAACTCCTGTGAACTCTAGCTGCATGGGAAGATAATATCCAATTCTTTCTTAAAATTACATGACTCATAATGAAGAAAAATGGTCAAAGTTAAAGACAGTTCAAAAACAGCACATGACCAAAATGCGTGATAAACATCCATACAAGTTAAAGGGGAAAACTAAGCATGGATTTTACTCTTTGGGAGTTTTATAGTTCAACAGAAAGATATTAATCAAAATGTAATCAAACATAAACATAGATGGAACTATATACCCAGTTCTATGGGAGCTGATAATATTCAGGCTTAGTCAGATGGTCAAAGCTTTCCTGAGGACATTGTAATTGTCACTGAGTTGAGTTGTAAAGAGGGGAGAGGAGCCCCAGGGGTTCTAATTAATAGGCTTTGGAAGCAACAATCTGGCCTAGCTCTCTCCCTTAAAGTGACTTTTCAAATGGTATCAGTGAGGCAGAGAGATAAATGTCCTTATTCCACATACCAAAGTGACATAGATTAGCAGAAACCTATTCTGGACATCTTGGAAAAAGCCTCTCTGAACATTTTTGGAGAGACCAACCCTACAGGCTTTATATAAATTACCTCACACATGGGTGTATTGACACAAATGAGGGAATTAGTTCCAAGCAAGATTAAGTAACATTTAACGTCATCCAGGTAATAAAGAATTCAGAAATTCATCCTCTCTGTTTCCAAACCCCATGGTATTTCCATTAGTTTGAACCAGCAGAAAATTGGAGAACAAAGCCCCAGGTCAGTGGGTCTCCAAGTGTGGGCCTCAAACCAGCAATATCAGCCAGGTTAGTGGAATTCTGTTAGAGATGCTAATTCTTGAACTCCTATTTAGCAGGAGGCTAAACAGGAAACTCTAGGTGTGAGTCTCAGCAAGCCCACTGTGTCTGAGCAAACCCTTTCATGATTCTGAGGCATACCAAAATTTAGAATGCACAAAACCAGTTGTTCTTAAGAACTATTTTTCCTAACCTGGCTTTTCCTTCAAATGCTAATAAGTCTTCAAAATGCTTCTCAGGAAGGACCTCACATTGCCACCACCAACTCTGCTGTCAGAAGCAGCACGGTAGCTACTACTGTGTTCACAGATGTTACTGTCCTGATTTAAATATAGCCCAAGAGAAGCCTGCGCCAAGGGCATGAGTAACAGCTTGTGCTTTCTCTGCTCCCCTGGAGAATACAGAGCAGAGAGGCATACAGACTGAGACTTCCTGTCCCTTTGTAGTTGTAAGAACTTACAAGAACTGGGGAGTGGCTTCAGAGATCAAGAAAGGATTCTCACCATCCTCAATAAAGGGGATTCAAGGAGAGGAGCCCCTAAGCAGCCCAAGTTACCCCAGGGAAGTATGAATTCATCACTTGATAGTGCATATTTAAACACTATTAGCAGCTGAAACCTTGTTAAGAGAAGGGTGGCAGAGTGAAGGAAGTCAAAGAAGAGAGATGCAGACTGTGGGTGCTTGCAGGGGGCGCAGGGAAGATGGTGTCGTAGTCAGCCATTTGGGCCAGCCTGATGGTGGGCTTTGGGGGTGGTTGCATGTTCAAGAGTAGCTGCCTGTGCACACAGGCTGGTCGAGCTTCTTCCTGTGTCTCCTTCCCCAGCTTCAGTCATCACCCTTATGTGGTTCCCAGGGAGTGCAGAAGTGGCGTGCTTTTATTCAATTGAAGGCAGTTGAGAGATAGAAGATCCAAGTCTGATGTCTTTTTGCCTGATTATCTATCTCCTTATAAATCAGAAATAAAGTTTCTTTATAGTGGTCCAGGACTTGAGAGACAGTCTTATCTCCCCAGACAAGGAGCTGCAAAGTCTGTTTTCGATCAATATGTAGATAAACCCTGCAAAATTCCTCTTTCTTAAAGTCACAAATTTCTTTACTCTGTTTTTCCCCCTCCTGTTTATTTTGTCCCCTTTCTAAGGACTACATAACTGGAGTTAGTCACAACGCTGATTTCCTTTCTTCTGTGCTTCTAAGTATGGGTCTGTCTGCATGCTTTAGTTTGTCTTTCTCTTGCTAATCTCTCTTGTGGCAATTTAACTCTTTTCCAGGGCCTCCCTGGTGACGCAGTGGGTTAAGCAACACACTATGAAGCAAACTGTAGCCACTGCAACACGAGTTCGATCCCTGCTGGTGAACAGGGAAGGGGACCCACATGGCATGGCAGACCTCTACTGCCTGGCCCGCTGCTCCCCTCAGCAGTGTGTTTCAGTCAGTCTGCTTCTTCTGCTCCCCACTCTGTCTCTGGTGAATCCTCTCACCTCCCGTGACTCTGGCCTGTACCCCAGCTCTTGTATGCATAAATAAATAAATCTTTAAAAAAAACCAAAAAACTCTTTTCCGGCCATAGGGACCTACAAGGGTAGAGGATTAGCTTCCTCCCCAACACCCTCACCTCTGCCAAGGCCCCAAACAAGGTCAAGCATCCCCAAAGCATCCAGCTCAGTACGGTGACCCAGTTTGCCGTGCCCTGAGAGCCCCTGGCATGTGAGACTTGCAGTACTAGGTCACACCGACTCTTTGTCATTTGCTCTAGACCTGTGTCAAATGTCAGCTTGGTCCCCAAAGCCCAGCTCTGAGGGTATGGCAGCAACACGAACCACACAATCTTTACTTTGGCTCCAAACCCTAGAGCAGAATTATGCCGAGCCATGACTTTTCAGACAAGACAAAGGGAAGTTAAGGGTTGGTAGAGGAGGAGAAAATGAGATAAAATAGAAATGAAAATCCATCAATTGCTTCAGTCAAAAAATGATGGGGGCAAAAAAGGAACACTCACTCAACTGTGCCCTGGGGAATTGTGCTTGTTCTTCTGCTCACTGCGGAGCCAGGCCAGCTCGTGAAATCTCAGTAGCCTCTTTACTGATGTGGTAAGAAAAGGAAGAGCAAGAAGAAAAATATATTTGCTTTTCACTAAACAGGCACTGCAGGTGGGTGGCGGGTGTTTTTCTTTTTCTGGAAGAAAATTTTTTGTTTTGCTTTGTTTTTTACCAGGTTGCAGGAGAAAGGCCTGGATTCCAAATGAACTTTTTCTTTTAGATAGCAAACTTTATTACTTTTTATTTTATTTTTTATATGATTTTTATATTTTTAACTGAAATAACATGTGGTAATGCATCAATTTTTGTCCCCATAGTGCTTCCACCACCACAGACCCTCATGCCTCCTTCCTTTGCCTTTCCCCTCCCCCTGTCCTCCCTCTTTGGTGTCTCAGTTCCATAGTCAGCTATCAAAGGTTAGATTTTCAGCTTGTCTTTGTCTACTATTCATTTAATTACTTTACATTCTACCTATTAGTCTAAATAAGGTTTTGTTGTTTGTTTTTTTTTTTAACAAAGTTTGTATAGTGGCACACTCTTTATAGTCACTGCAGTGTTAACCTAAAGAATGGAAGTGGGGGCCCTCCCTGGTGGCGCAGTGGATTAAGCAACACACTATGAAGCAAACCGCAGCCACTGCAGCACGAGTTCAATCCCTGCCACTGGTGGGGGGAGGGGGGACCACTCACATGGCACTGGTGAATCCTCTCACCTCCCACCCCCACACACACACACCTCTGGTCTGAAGAAATAAATCTTAAAAAAAAAAGAATGGAAGTGGGGAGTAGGCTGAAACTAAAAAGCAAGTGAACTATTTAGTGAATTTAATCACATGGCTGCTTCTGTTGGCCCTTAACTGCTAATTCTCCAGTCTCTCACAGGGAAAGAAATCTAACATTGAGGTTAACAAATCCTATCAACATGAATCAAACTCAACATTCCTCAATTCCTCAATCACTTACAGAGTTACTGTAAGTGTCCAGGAGGTTTCCCGGGTCCCACAACCAAGACTGAGGCCCATCCATCCTCCTGCTATACACTCTTCCTGCCACAATAAAGACTTTGTTCTCAGACAAGTAGAAACTACAAACTTCTACATGTGTAGCAAATATTTTTTTTTCTTCCCCCAGCACTAATGGATAGGGAGACCCCTTACTATGTATAGCAGATATTCTTTTTTTATTTATTTATTTAAAGATTTACTTATTTATGCATATAAGAACTGGGGTACAGGCCAGAGGTGTGGGGGTGAAAGAATTCACTAGAGACAGAGGGGGGAACAGAACAGACAAATTGAAGTAAACTGCTGAGGGGAGCAGTGGGCGAGGCAGGAGAGGTCTGCTGCGCCATGTGGGTCCCCTCCCTGGCCGGGGATCGAACTCATGCTGCAGTGTCTGTGGATGCTTCATAGTGCGATGCTCAACCCCTTGCACCACCAGGGAGGCCCCTGGATACTAGGTATTCTTTCCTAGACTCTTGCAGCTGGGTTCTGGCACAGGACTGTTGCCATCAGAACCACCTGCTTCAGACTTGACTTTGGAAACGGGGGTATAAAGGAGCAAATACTACACCAATTCCATTTTGGCCAGGCTGCTGGTGGCCAGGGTGCTCACTGGTTCAGTCACCCAAGGCAGCTATGAGGGGAGATTCTCACTGTAGCTTTGGTGTCCCAACACTGAGATGGTTTGATTCTAGGTCCCCCAAACCAGACCCTCTATTCAGTCTTAGGCTTGTCTGATGATGTAGTCTCTAAGTATTATTCTCTAGTCCTTGTGGAGATTCTGTATGTTATCTATTCTCCAAGAAATTATTTTTCCTCCTAAAATGGCCCAAACTGGATTCCATTGTCTGTAGCCAAAAATCTTAACTATACAACATGTTCTGTCTCATTCAGTCCCAAGAACAGCTCTGCAGAGTGCAGTTAGCTTCATTTCACAAGTGAGAAAATAAAAGCTTAGCAGTCTCTTAGCCTAGCAAACGGAAAAGCTGAGCTAGCATATCTTCTCTTTCTAACCCCTTGGACTTCCCAACTATATCACTCTCAGCTTTCAGCTTTCATAAACTTAGAGTTGTAATTCCTTTGATTGTTCTGCCTGCAGCATTCTATCCTACCTTGAAAATATTTCTTTCTCATTGCTTTAGGTATTTAGGGTTTCTCTCTTAGTGAGAACTTCCATCTGTTGGGACAATCTGATACCTGATATCAGAGTTAGGTTCTTTCACTTTCCCTCTTCTTATCATTTTTATACAACTATAATCTGTGTAAAATGATAACATTATAGATAACAATTCAGTATGTACATCAACCCCATATCTTTTAGTTTTATAAGTAAGAAAATTAAGCCAATAAGAGAATATGTGACTTATTAGATATGTTAATATCTAGCAGAAAAATGAATTGAACACAGCATTTTTGATATCAAAGTTACTAGCAGAGTAAAATGAAACTCAGGAACAAAATGCAGATAACAAAGATCTTTTAATCTTTTTTTTTTAGACTTCATCTTAATGTTCAACTTGGTAATTATTGTATTTGTCTTTATTAATTTTTTTTCCTTACACATTGTAGTCCCCAGAATTCTCCCACCTCTGTATCACCCATGAACCATCACCATATTCCTTTGTGTTCATCTCCCTCCTCCCTTTGCTATATGTCTCAGTTCCATGGTTGACTTTGAAAGGCCCAGATTTTCTGTTTTAGCTTCGGGACATTTTGTGAAATGTAGAGGCTAGTGTCTCCTTCCTGAAATTGGTTTATTCCATTTATTCACTCACAGCAACTTCCTTACCTAACAAACCTGGAGATTCAGGCACTGCCACACCTCATTCATTTTAACATATACTACAGTGACACCATGGGGCATGTGTCATAGTGGGTTAAGCAACACACTGTGAAGCAAACCACAGCCACTGCAGCATGAGTTCGATCCCTGTCGCTGGCCAGGGAGGGGATCCACATGGCTCAGCAGACCTCTCCTGCCTGGCCCACTGCTCCCCTCAGCAGTGTGTTTCAGTCAGTCTGCCTGTTCTGCTCCCCACACTGTCTCTGGTGAATCCTCTCACCTCCCTGGACTCTGGTCTATACACCAGCTCTTGTATGTATAAATACATAAATCTAATTAATTAATTTAAAAAATACAGTGACACCATGAACAAAACACAAAAGGAAAATAATATTTAGACCAGGATATTCTTAGAATGTAGGAATAAAGAAAGAAAGCATCATTCTCACATGATCAGGCTTCACTCTTTCATGCAAGTTTTCCTTTAAAGTTTTATATTATTTATGTAATAAAAGAACTGGGGTACAGACCAGAGATGTGGGGATGGGAGGGTGAGAGCCTCACCAGAGAGACAGAATCTAGAGCAGAACAGGCAGATCTACTGAAATACACTGCTGAGGGTGAGAGGAGGTGAGACAGGAGAGGTCTGCTGCCATGTGGGTCACCTCCCTCAGCAGGGTTCAAATTTGTGCTGTAGTGGCTGCAGAAAGCTTCGTAGTGCTGCGACTTAACCCCTTGCTGCCCTTTGAAGCAAATTTTTAATGTGCTATAATTAAAAACCTTAGCCAGAAAACACAGAGAATTCCAGAATTCTTCCCCCCCCCCCACCAAATTCCTTGACTGCTCTCCCTATTTGCACAAACCTGGGATTTAAAAATAAAAACCACCACACAATATTATGCACTGACTTGATTTCAAAATGTAGAAAACAAATGGAAGAGAAAGTCTTCCTCTTGTTTCCCCTCCTTCAACTGAGTGTCTTCTGCCAAGATCTCATGATTCTAGGCATGTGGAAGATGGTTCTGCTAAACAAACAAGAAAAAAACACTAATGCTGACTCTCTCCAGATTTAGAAAGGGGACAAATAAATCTTTTACTCCTGTGATGGAGTTCAAACAGGGAGACTGAGAGAAGCTACAGAGAAGTAGACATCTATTCAGTCATAGGATTTTCTTTCATCCATGGCATCTTTCTCCCCCAGTGTTCTTCATGAGACAGGCAGACATCAAATGAAAGTAAAACGCACTCTGCCAGTGCACCCAGGGGTTTGGGATGTAAACTGTAAGCTGGGTTAGAGGTGAGCTGACTGGCAAATATGTACCTCCTAAATCCTCAAATGCTGTGGAAAACTGAGATGTTTAGATACTGGTCCTTAATGCTTAAAAAGCTTTTTTATGAAGAAAAAATAAAAAGACGACCACAAAGGAAACAAAAGTGAGAAAACTATAATGAAGTAAATTATTACACTTCAAGGCATGTACTGCAAGTGCTACCAGGTTTCAGAGGGGAAGGGAATTGATTTGAAGGGAGTTGGTAGCCAGAATCACCCTCTTAAATTCCTAAGCCCCAATAGCCTTCATCTCCAAGGCTTGCTCCAAGCCTGGAGAATTCCCTGTCAGGCCAACTGCTGCTCTGCTTTGGTTATTAGCCCTAAACACTTCAAACATTCAGCTTTTCTAGCTTCCAGTTCAAATAAACAGAAATATATTCATAAGCTATCACGTGCAACAAATTTCCTGCATTTGAGACCATAAGAAACCAGGATTCTTCAATGATGCTTCCTTTAGTCATAGAATGGAGACTGCTACAGAAAGGAGGTGTGTGGTCTTGGGCAAATATCAAGAAGAACTGATAGCTGAGGGTATTTGCACACAGCATTTCCAGCAGGCGAAGGAATAAACCCTTCAGTGCTGAAGGCAAATCTAGGCCGTGCATCACAGTATATACTAGTCTTTTCTTTGTAATCCTTGGATCCACTATTTTAAGTTCAAGAAGCATCTGCTATAGATTCTAGGTTGCAGGGGCAATTCTCATGAGCTAAACAGGAAAAAGATTAGCTCTGGAGACTTCAACTTGTTTCCAGATCACAGCTACTACTCATCATCTCTTTTCTCTTCCACCATTGCAGATTTTCATTCCAGAAGGTAGCACTTCTGGGGTCTTGGCAGCTTACCTGGTACCATTATCCCTAGGGAGTCTTCATCCGTAAGGAGACCCACCCCCCAGTCATGCTGTCTTGTCAGAATGTGAATACTATACCCATTTACCATGGGACAAGAGTATCAACAGGCATCCTAGTGAATTACATAGACATCAAGCATCATATCCCTCCCTCCACTGAGTAAGTCACACTTGATCTTGAAAATCACGTTTAATTATCCCTGCTAGGACTGTGACTTGAATTCACATTTAATGACCTCATCCTTGAATCAAACTCAGGCTTTTGGCTCATTCATCAGCTGATTAATAAGGATTCTTCATAGGTCGTGTATGTGATCAGTGAGACAGTTTGTATTGCAGCAATGATGGATGACTTGTGTTTCTGGGGGACTGGCTCTGCCCTCTTGCTTGTGCCTTCTGGCCCTGTGCATACACAGTCCTTCATGTGCTGCTGCCACCTTGCAGTTACTTTTCCTTGATAATCTTATGATTTGATGGATCTAACTGAATCCTGCTAATGATTGACATTTTGATTCTATGGTCATTTGGACCAGCCACTCCATCTCTACCATAGCTCGATAATAGCATACCAGAAGCTGTTTTTCAGAAGATGTACAATTATTTGTTAAAATTTGTGTTATCTTGCTCAAGAATCCTAGGGTCTGTGCTTTGATTTTTCTTTAGAATTTAGCCTAATCTCTAGGGGGAAACTTTTCCCACTATTAGGAACTCTTCTAACAGCATATGTCTACTATGTCAAAAGGCCAAATTTCAGGGCCAAATGCAAAACAATCTTAGCCTTTTGCAAGACCCCTGCCAGCAATCAAAGCTGGCAACTTTCCTGTCACCAGGCACATGGGCTGGAGCAATATTCTTAAGTATAGAATGTGCAGCCTCTTGAAACCTCAAGAAGTTCAAGAACTTCCTTCTGTGTGCTGAGAGGTACAACATGAAATCACTTGCCCATCACTGCAGAGATGTGGCAGACTCTGAACCACCAATATTATTACGAATTTGGAGCCCGCTAAACCTCCACTCTGAGTGTGTGTGTGTGTGTGTGTTTCTTTCTATCCCTTACAGTGTCAGACACTCTGACTAAACAAGTCATTATTTTCTTACCTGGTCCAATTAGCATGATTCCATCAGTGCAGTGCACTAGCAGATGATTTGTGGGATGTCCAGCTGGTTCAAGTCTCTGAGAGTTAACATAGCCTTAGAAGAAGATTCTATATGCATACATTTGTCTGTCCCAAGTAGCCTAGAATGTTCTAGATATATATTTTCTGAAAGAGATGCAAAAGAAAGGATTGGTCAGATCAGTAACCACAATTCATAAATCCAAGACTACCTTCATCTGCTCTAAAAGGGATAACCTCTCCTTCAACAGCTGCAATTGACACTATTTTTTTAAAAAGATTTATTTATTTATGCATATAAGAGCTGGGGTATAGGCCAGAGTCCAGGGCAGTGAGAGGATTCACCAGAGACAGAGTGGGGAGCAGAACAGGCAAACTGACTGAAACACACTGCTGAGGGGAGCAGCAGGCGGGCGAGGCAGGAGAGGTCCGCCTGCACCATGTGGGTCCCCTCCCTGGCTGGAGGCAGGGATCGAACTCATGCTGCAGTGGCTGTGGTTTGCTTCATAGTGTGTTGCTTAACCCACTGCGCCACCAGGGAGGCCCCTGAAATTGACACTATTACTGCCTTGTACTGGAAGTATCTGCAGTCATTCTGCATGATACAGGTGTTTGTTTGCTAGTTTGTTTGTTTGTTTGTTTCAGGGTACCTATTAATGAATCAAATGGAGATAGGATGGAAAAGATTTCAAGGATGGCACTAATTTCTTTCCTTCCCATGGGAAATAATATTTTTTCTTCCTTGGCAGGGAAGCAGAGATACAGTTTTAGAGAATTCCACCCAATCTTCCCTACTATATATAATATCTCATAACCCAGTATCAAAAATGGTCAAGGAACCAGTATCAAAAAATGTTCTTATCACCAAATATGTCTCCTCCAATTATGTATTCCTTTACTGCAAAAAGGACTACTGGCTAAGTGCATGAAGGCAGGTAGGAGTCTGAGCTCCTTCCATAAATGCCATAAACTCTTCTATCAGAGGGGCCTTGTTGATGCCTCCAAAATCTGTGTATCAGTGTCAACTCCAACCCTGCATCTAATACTCTTACATGTTTGAGTATTCACTTCCCTCTCAGCATGTGGTTTCCACTTGAGTAAATGTGGATTCCTTTGGGGAAGTACTAGAGGAGTCATCATCCTTTAATTCAGTGTGGAGTTACAGAATCCTTTCTCCTCTATGCCTCACCTCTCTCATTCAGCAATGAGTCCTGGATTCTGGAACTGAGTGAGTGATGATGACTTTTTGTTGGGGCAACTGTCTTCAGAATCCTAATCATATATCTGTGGTTTCCTTTGACCCCATTGGGTATTTTACTTTGTTGCCCATCCACTTATTTTCCTTTTAGTGGAGTTGTGTTAACAGTCTCCATAATTCTTTGTGGATCAGGTCCCTGACTTCTCTGTCCTTGTCCAACATTATGATAAAATTACCTACCTGGCTTCTCTCTGGATTATGTAACACTACTCATAGCAATTGTTCTGGATTTTTATCTTCCCACTGCTATCAGGAAACACAGCTCTATAACACCATCTCTAATGATCAGCCCTAACCTACAGACCTTACTGCCACTGAATCAGCACATTCTTTGACGCTTTGGTCAATGGAATATCATATAGTGTCTCCAAGTAGCATAGTTCTCTGTTTTCTAGATTTATATAATATGTCCACCCACTTTGAGTCTTTTAAACCTTTCTTGCATAGCTATGGCAAATGCATTTCTACTTCATTTGGTCTGGGCTTTTTCAGGTTTGTGGGAGTCATCTAGTAGCATCAGTATACAATCTCCAAGAGTCCTTGCAAAGGTATTAAATTGTGTGTTCTAGGAGAAATCTTACCAATTAATAAATCTCCATGATCCAATTTTATGTTATGCTATCCTGTTGTAGGACCATAAAATCTAGTCCCAATTATAGTCTCTTGACACTTGCAGTCCTGTGCTAGCTCAGTCCTTTAGGTTTGGGGTGTCTGAGACTTTTCCTCCTTGTCCGACCCAGCTTAATCCTCAGTCAAATTAGACTATAATTTCACCCTAGTTATTGACCTGGTGAACAAATGAGGAGGGAAAGACACTGAGAGAGACACATAGTATACTGTGAAGTGAAGAACTCTACATAATCTTCAAACATCGGTAGAACAGTGGCGTATAAAAAGGGCGAGCTTCTTAGAAACTCAGAATAATTAGAGAAATCTTGGAATTCAGGCATTTTGGCGCAATAATGCAGATGTCCCATCTCATGGTATCAGGACCCCATTATTTCCCAATGAAGGTGAGAATCCTGACACTATAATCTGCCAAGATTGAGATCTTAGAGTTCTTGGAGTTCTGCTGTCCTTACCATTAACCTTGACCCTCAGCTTCTTTGCCCTCTGGATGCAGGAAATGAGAATCTCTTTACAAAACTCCAAAGGAGACCTCTGGTATTCACACTTGGCTCTCAATTGCCAATTAATCTCCACAGCCTTTCATTATGTAGCTCCTAAACTATCTATTTTGCTTAGCTACTGCCACCCAATTTCACAGTTCTGAGTGTAATTTTCCCAATATCTCTCAAACACCTGATATGTGGCACCTGCTAGGACATTCTCTTCCACAGAATACCTTCCAAATTCAACTGTAGTGTAGGTGTTATTAGGCGCACACCTTCTTGTCCCAGAAGCACTCTGGTGTTTGGAGGAGGGCCCTGTTGCCAAGTGAGCAGCAAATGATCCAGTCCAAAATCTTGTCTTAACATCTGATTTCTCAAACCTCTGCTGGCATGGTAATTGCCATGGGCTAGGTTCCCAGGAAGCAGACTTTTAGGCAGACACCCTCATGCCGGAAATGTATTGGCAATTACTTTTAAGATGAATTCCTATAGAAGAAAAAGGGGAAGAATCAAGACTGTGTAGAGGAGGAGCTAAATTATAAGGCAGTCTCAGTAAAGCTTCAATTTGACTTCTCAGGCAGTTAGAACTTGGGATAATCTGCAGAGCTGGGGGGAGGGATAAGACATTTATATTGCTCTATTAACTGGTTATGGGGCATAGGCTGGAAAGACGTGGCACCTGAAGGCTCTGTCGATGATATTCTCTACAACTGGAGGGATAGAGTCTTTCAATGATAACAACCTGGTAACACATGACCTGGTAACACATGACAGCATCTACTACAGATACTCCTCACTGTAAATAGGAGGGAAACTAGCACAGGCTAAGAAGCTTTAGCAGACCAACTTTGTACAGGTCACTCTAGAAAGCTATGTGCCCAGAAAAGGACTATTTGGTTCAGAAAAATACAAGACAAAAAATGTATAGGACCTTGAGTTGTTTATGAAAGAAATAATAGTGAGCTTGACTTCATTAAAATTAAACATTTCTGCTCTGTAAAAGACAATGTCAAGAGAATGAGTGAAAAATCACAGAAAGAAGGAAAATGCCTGCAAGATACAGATCTGGAAAAATATGTTATCCAAAATGTAAAATAAAAACCTCTTAGAGCTAAACAACAAGAAAACAACAACAACAAAAAAATGATTTAGATCATAAAATATTAGCAGTCACCTTACCAAAGAAGATATACAGATGGAAAAAAAAAAAAGATGTTCCACATCATATTTCATCAGTGAAGTGCAAAATAAAACAACAATGAGATACTACTACACACTTATTTGAATGGCATAAATTCAAAACACAGGCAACACTAAATGCTGGTTTGAAATATGTGAAATAATAGAGACTCTCATCCATTGCTAGTAAAAATGCAAAATGGGACAGCCACTTTGGAAGACAGTTTGGTAGTTTCTTCCAAAACTAAAAACCATACAATTGTGCAAGAATCCAGCAAATCCTTGGTAATTTACCCAAAGGAATTAAAACTTACATTCACACAACAGTCTACACATGGATGGATATACTGGCTTTATTCATCATTGCCAAAACTCGGAGACTACCAAGATGCCCTCCAGTATGTGAATGAATAAATAAACTGTAGTTCATCCAGACAATGGGCTATTATTTGGTGCAAAAAGAAAGGAGTTATCAAGCCATAAAAGATAAGGAGAAAATTTAAATGCATATTACTAAGTAAAAGAAACCATGCTGTATGATTCTAACTATGTGACATTCTGGAAAAGGCAGAACTCTGGAGCCATTAGTGACCAATAGCTACCAGAGACTTTTTTGGAGAGTAGGGTGTGTGGAGGGTATGAATCAATGGGATACAGATTTTTAAGGTGGTGGAGATACTCTATATAGTACTATAAATGATGGATACATGTGATTATACATTATCCAAATCCAAAAAATGTACAACACCAAGCATGAACTATGATAAACTACAGACTTTGGGTAACTACAGTATGTCAGTATGTCATCACTTGTAACAAATATACTATTCTGGTAAGGGGTGTTGATAATAGGGGAAAAGGCATGTGTGTTAATGGAGATATATGGAAAGTCTCTGTACTTTCTTCTCAATTGTGTTATAAACATGAAACTAATTTTAAAAATATCTTTAAAAGAGAAAGAAGGAGGTGGATCAGAGGTTGCTAGAATGTATAAAGAAGTCTCAAACCTTAACAGTAAATAAATAATTCATTAGAAAAATGGGAATGATAAACAGATATTTCATTGAAGTTGGCAATTAAGCATATGGAAAGTTGGCAAATAAGCATATGGAAAGATGTTGAACATCATTAACCACTACAGAAATGTAGACTAAAGCCACAATAAGATATCAGAATGACTAAAATTAAAAAACAAAAAACTATGACAACACCAAATGCTAGTGAGGATGTGGAGAAACTAAATCGCCTATGCATTGCTAGTAGGAATATAAAAAGGTGCAGCCATTCTAAAAACAGTTAGGCAGTTTCTTACAAAATTGAAATATACTCTTAGGTATTTATCTCAGAGAAATGAAAATTTGTATTTGACAAAATTACATGTGAATGTCCATGGTATTTATTTTTTTTTTAAAGATTTATTTATTTATACATACAAGCACTGGGGTACAGGCCAGAGGTGTGGGGGGGTGAGAGGATTCACCACAGAGAGCAGGGAGCA
>JAGFMF010011803.1:4749733-4769994 GCA_019455555.1 Galemys pyrenaicus | reverse complement strand
GAGAAAAATATCGGATGGCTTCACTATTAGGAGGAATATGAAAGAACAACAACAACAATAAAGAATAAGCTCAAGGAATTGGGCAATTATAACCAAAACAAAAACTTAATAAGACCAAAAAGCCGGGATAAACCAAAGGGAACATGGGGGGGGGGGAGGGGAAGGGGGAGGACAAAGACGGGGAAGATGCCAGAGGGTGCACAAGGGACTGAGGTGATGGTGCACGGGTGAAATGGTGGTGGGTACCCCCTGGGGACTACAAATGATGTCAAATATAACTAATAATAAAAAAATAAAATAAAATAAGTTGACATCATTGTTAAAGCTGAAAATTGGCATACCCTATAACAAAATTTCAATAAACGTTAAATGAATACATGAATGAGTAACGACTCAACGAGTTAAATATATTTTGTATCTTTTTAAATTTTATTCCTGTATCAGTGTCCCAGTGATTTTTTTCCATAGATTTTGATCCGTGGCCCACTTTTTCCCCTATGCCTCAAGTCATCATTTAAGTTAACTTTAACTCACAAATGGATGACCCATCCAACATATCATCCTTTTCTTTATGTGACATCAGTTGTTAGGACTAAATAAACTAATAAATCAAAAATGCTTACAACAGTATCTAGCACACATTAAGTGCATATAAATATTCATTATTATTGTATTTCCTTTAGTACTCTCATAAAAAAAATGTGACTGTGGTCTTGTGCATAATTTAGGTGTTCTTAGTTCCTTGACCAAATGTTGTGTTTGTATACTCATTTCCATTTCATTTGGATTTGGGTTCCAGATATTTTCCTAACATTCATTTCCAAATTTTCCCTTGGGAGTTCTGCTATAGTTAAATATCAAATTTTAGTGAGTTCTGGGTCTACCCAAATCATCTATTATTCAAATGAGTCACAACCCCCTTCTGTTCCTTTGGACAGACTGTTCCATACTCGTATTGCCTGCTTGTGGTCATTACAGCTCATGAAGGTCTGGGCTTCCCCTGGAACCCTTCCTAGGTCTCCTTTACTAGCCTCATCTCGCCTTAGAGATGGTCCAGGTGCTCCTACTTCCACCTTTTAATCACACTGTTACTTTGAAACTTACTGAGCAATGCTCGAAATAGCCTATGCTGATCTTTTTGTTCTCTTTCTCCCCCAAAATATTCAAAACTTCTCTGACACCCTGTGAGCTACCTCAGTCATCAAAGTCAGGTTCTTCTATTGATACTATCATTGATTTTATTTTCTTTCCATACTTTTCAGAAGACTGCTGGAAACTCCTCATAAGCAGAAACAAACATCTGTTAGCCATTGCTATTTGGAGATTTCAGACATGTGTGATTGCCCTGGAGCTCACCAACTAGAATTCCATCTAAGCCAAGAAGAACTTGGAGAGAAAAGTTAGGATTTAAATAAAGTGTTTCTCATACTGATCATATGTGTCATCAAGCGTAGTCTTTTGCATATATATATATATATATATATATTTATCCATGAGGCACAGGTCATCAAAAACAAGTCAGCTTCCAAGTCTGTGAGAGGATTGTTATATGCTGGACAGCCTGGATATATTCCTTACAGATTTCAGGGAAAAAGGGCCTGAATAGGACCTAATGTCTCAAATAGCGCCCAGAAACTCAGCTTTTTCAGTCAATAACTATAACATGAACTGTTTTAAGTTAAAAAAAGAACAGAAAAAGAGAGGTAAGTTAACAAGAAGAGTAAGAGACTAAAATCAGATAACAAGGGTGAGTCACGGAGATGGGCCACACAGTAGACCATGCATGCCTTAGAATCATTGAATTTCAGAAATGGAAAGTGATCTTAGAAACTGTCTAATTAATTCAGCTCATTTTACACGTAGGAAAACTTATATCATTGAGGTGACTGTACTTACCCAAAGTCATAGAGTTGTCAGTTGGATGGAAAATCCTTTCACACAAAGTAATGTTTTCTATTTTATTTATAATAAAGGGGAGCATGGGGAGAGAGTACCTGAAAGGATAAAAACAGAGAGAAAGGGGCCCTCCCTGGTGGTGCAGTGGGTTAAGTAACGCACTATGAAGCAAACCGCAGCCACTGCAGCATGAGTTCGATCCCTGCTGCCGGCCAGGGAGGAGACCCACATGGCGCGACAGACCTCTCCTGCTGTGCCCGCTGCTCCCCTCAGCAGTGTACTTCTGTTGATCTGCCTGTTCTGCTCCCCGCTCTCTGTGGTGAATCCTCTCACCCCCCCCCACCTCTGGCCTGTACCCCAGTGCTTGTATGCATAAATAAATAAATCTTTAAAAAAAAAAAACAGAGAGAAAGAATGAAAACTTTTTGTTTAGATCAAGACACTTATTATAACAGGCAAAAATGATTGCTATAATGAAGGTTGAAAATAATGTGGAAATGTACTATAATAAGATCATAATAAGAAAAGACTAACCGAGAGTTAACGTTTCACTGGTCAAAATAGCACCATTATTATACCTTGGCTTTTAAACATTTATGGTACTATGATGCAAGGGACAATAGGTTTTCTTTTCTCTTTTACTCTTCTGTATTCCTATTATAATCACACATTTTATTTCTTTCACAATGATTTTAAAAGATACATTTAACCATTTGATTTAGAGTTATTAGATCCAATCAAGTTATCCAGAAGAGACAGTAAATTAGATTGTCTAACATCTCACTTTATGATATGGGGAACTTGGCAAATTTCTTTTGCTTGCTATTCTTTGTAGAGTACCATTTTAATATTCTGTTTTGCAAAGATTCTTAGATACGTAATTCATTCTTCAGTTTCCAAAGCACTAACACAGTAATCTAGTAGACAGAACAAATTTCTATGGGAGAAAATTCCTATACACATCATTCATATTAAAAAACAAAAACCTAGGAGGATTCTGAGAAGCTGCTGGAGTAAGAAACCCCAGAAATCTCTCTCCTCACATAAACAATGCTTGCACTGACTAAATTTTTCGTGTTATTTTTGAAGTCTGAGGTCTATTGAAGAGTTATAAGCTATGGCTTGGAGTGGTAAACTGTGGTTAATTTCAATCAATTTCAGCTGTAAGTGTAGTAGCTGCCAACCATCTCCTTCCCCAAGTACCATGGAGGAGGCTGGACACATGTTACTGAAGCAGCAGGCATATAGCCTGTGAGAGCAGAGTGGGCAGCAGCGACTCTGTACCCCAAATATTAGGGCTCTGTGTTGTGACCAGTGATTACCAATTCTGGCTCCAGAGGTATTGGTGAGGCATACAATAATTTTCATGCCTCCCCCCATTGTTTCAAGCTCTTCCACTTGACTGAAGTGATTTCCAGGGTAGTTAAAGAGCCAGTATCCTTTTTTATTAAATCCCTCTTCACTTAACACATTTTTTAAAAATCACTTATCACATTTTTCTCCACTTGGAGCCAATCATTAAAAACTAGGACATTCAAAAAGTAACTGTACATACAGGGAAAATTAGAGGTGGCTGTACCCCTGGCTTGCATGACTAGTGATTCCCATTTACACACCTCATGATGACTGATGATCACTAGAGGACCCCAATGTTCTCTTTTAATTTTATAAACCCCCAAAGTTTACTCAGGCTTCAAACTGTTTCATCTATTCTATTGGTCAGCTTAGTTTTACCAGCCATCTGAGAAATCACACAGCATATTCAGTTTTGCTACTTACATAACCAGCTTCCTAGAACAAGGAGAAGCAGGTCACTACTAACTACAGTATCCTTTAAATATGCTACATAATATATTTTTCTTCCTAAGAGAGTTCCAAGAGAGTGTTGAAGTAATTACGATGTTACAGATTTTAATGAAATTAGGAAAGAAAAGGACCCATATTGATCCGTCTCAGTGAACACCAACAACGGAAGTTGACCCTGAAAATGTAAGCAAAAAAGAAATTGAATGTTAGATCCTGGATTGCTCACAGAATGAAAAATAGTGTTGAACACTCAGAAAGCTGGGTAAGGTGAGAAGGAAGCATTTCTTTGTTGCATTAGCAACACCACAGTGACCAAGAAAAGAAACAGGAGTCATGGAGGAGGCTGTAGGATGCAGGATGCGGCTGGGTGCAGGATCCTGACCTTTTATTGACAGAGAAAGGCGGGTCAAACTGAAGCCTTGATTTTGGGCTTTAAAGGCTCCAATCTTATTAATAAGGGGTTCTACTGATCAGTCCCTGGGGTGCAAAGCATATTAGTATTGACCCAGGGCAATCAAGTGTCCTGCTCTTGTCTAACTTGAAAGGAGCCTTGTAGGCTATTCTCAGAGTTCTAGGGATCCTGGTACCCAGACTGATGGACAGACCCTCAGGGTACTACTGTTGGAATGATGTTACTCCACAGGCATTGGAGAGCCCAAGCCGACCACATGGAATGGGGAATAAAGAAATTCCAAAGAAAACTGGAGTTCAAAGAAAACTAGAGAGACAAATACTGAGCATACTAGTGCACATGTGTGTGCATGTATGTGTTGTAAGTAGGAAGAGGAAAACTGTTGATTAACACTCTCTATACTGCAGGTCATAAGGAATTACTGGAGCAGTATTTGCATCTGAATAAAGACAGCAAGGAGACTTCAGTTTACTAAACTTCTAAAAATCTGAACTGCATCTGGGAATTTTGTTAGATGAAAAGTGTTAGAATTCTTGGAGAGAAAGGATGGGGTTACATAAAGTTGAAGTACACTTAGAATACAATATGCATGAAATTGTCCTTTAAAAATCTTACAGCCCACATATCAAAAAAATTAGCAACAACAAATGTTGGCGAGGATGTGGAGAAAAAGGAACTCTCTTACACTGCTGGTGGGAATGCAAGCCAGTTCAACCATTATGGAAAGCAGTATAGCGGGTCCTCAAACTACTAAAAATGGAACTTCCATATGATCCAGCAATCCCACTCCTAGGAATATACCCAAAGGACACAAAAACTCTGATTCAAAAGAATACCTGCACCCCTATGTTTACAGCAGCACTCTTTAAAATAGGTAAGACCTGGAAACAACCTAATGTCCAAAACAGATTATTGGATTGGGAAGATGTTCAGCAGTCAAAAAAGATAAACTAGAGTCATTCAAAGGAACATGAATGGAGCTGGAAGGGATTATGCTTAGCGAAATAAGTCAGAAGGCAAAAGAAAAATACCAGATGGTTTACCCCCTAGGAGGAATATAAGGGAACCAAATAGGATCAAGGAAAAGAATAATAACAACAACAACAATAATAAAAACACAACAATAACAAAAAGACAAGGACAAATTGGGGACACTTGGAGGAGGAGGGAGAGGGTTGAGGGCAGATGGGAACACGGGGGACTGAGGTGATGGTGCACTGGTAAAATGGTGATGGAGAATACAAATGATGTCAAATATATATATATAAAGAAAGAAAAAAAATCTTTCAGCCCACAAGCTGCTGTAAACGTCTCCAGATTTGCTACAGACACCACAACTTGGCCAAGACTAGCCCTAGAGACATAGGAGACATAGGACAACCTCAGAATTTCCTCCCCTGCACAACTCTGATGACCTGAGCCTGTAAAACGAGCTGGGCTCCTCAGTCTTATGCCTCACATGGATCACCTGGTGTAGCTGCCTGTTTGCTCTGGGAAGGAAGGCTTTGCCAGTCAACTCACTTTATTTAACTTCTTAGTCAGTGCTGAAGAGAAGGGCTTATGTTACAAAGGGTAGTGAAACTCAGCCTTAGGGCCCAGATTGAGACAAAATGTTTTCACCAGGGGAACTTCTTTAGCTTCCCACAATGAACACTTTTCCTCTTATGCTAGCTGTTTAAAGTAAAAATTTGAATCCCTGACTCCTAAAGGCAGCCGTGGGTAGGGGCAGCTTAGGAGAATTAGGGATATACTAGGGTTTTATATTACAGTAGCCATCAGTTACACTTCCTACCCCAGTCACCAGCATTTATCCAAGAGAAACACCAGACCTGTCCATTCAAGCCTGAATTGACATACTTTGTGGGGATCAGGGTAACAAGTTCAAAATTTATTAAGAATATCAAGACTGCAACAGCAGAACATAGGACCAAGTAGAGACCCTCCAGAGTGCAAAGTCCTATTTAAATGTACAGTTTGCACACCCATAAAGATGGCCCTGGCCCATTCCTTCCAGTACACCAGGTAAACAATTTGTGGAACCCAAGGATTTCTCCTTCTCTCCTCCTTCCCGGGACTATCTCTATTCACAACTATGCAGAAAAAATATGTATATGTGGCACATGTAAACTATAGAATATAGTAATCAGATCTCTAATTAGATATTTGCTTTTTCAGTTTTATTAAGATATAATCACATAGAATGCATTTGTTTAGGTAAATAACATGATTTGATATATCTACACATTAGAAAGTGATTACCACAATAAATGTACGTTTCTTGTCATGAGAAATTTTAAGATTTAGCTGTAGCAATTTTCAAATATATAATACATTATTGACAACCACAATCACCATGGTATACATTTCCCCCCACCCACATCTTACTCCCCACCCCCGTTTTGGCAACCACCTATCTGTCCTACATCTACTTCTATGTGTTTAACTTTTTAGATTCCACATATAAATGAGATCCTATAGTATTGTCTTTCCCTGAGTGACTTTTTTTATTTAGCATAATGTCCAAAAGAGCCATCCATGTTATCTGAAATATCAAGATTTTCTTTTTTATCATGACTCAATAATATTCATACATGTATATATGATATTTATATTATATGTATATATACATGTGTGTATGCTCACACATATACACACATATAACATACTCTTGATTCATTCATCCATCAATGAACACTTACATTATTTCCATGTCTTGGCTTTTGCAAATAGCACGAATGTGCAGATAGGTCTTCAGAACAGTGATTTTCTCATCATGTCATTCATTTACCACACTGATTATAGAGCTCATGTGTCAGAAAGAACCATGGTAGGTCACTAGAGACTTTTCCTTCAGCTTTATACACAGAAGTGGAACTGCTGGATCATATGGTAGTTCTATTTTTAATCTATTGAGGAACCTCCATACTGTCTACCACAGCGGCTGTACTGAATGACATTCCCACCAACAGTTTAAGGGGTTCCCTTTTCTCTACATCCTCACCAAACTTGCTCATTCCTGTCTTTTTCTAAGACAGTTTTTCTAATTGGTGTGAGGTGATATATTGCAGCTTTTCTGATCAGTGATATTGAGTATCTTTTCATGTACTTATTGAAGTACTTTGTACTTCTCTGGGAAAATGTCCATTCGGTTTGTAGCACGTCTCTGGGAAATTATCTATTTGGTTCCTCTATCTTGTAATTAGATTTTTGGGTTTTTTTGCCATGGGGTTGTAAGGGTTCTTTATATGATTTTTAGATATTAACCCCTTATCACCTGTATGATTTGCAATCTTTTCTCCCATTCTGTAGATAACCCTTCTGTTTTGTTTCTGTGCAGCAGCTTTTTAGTTTGATGTAGACTCATTTTATTTTGATTTACTGTTTTATTTTCCTTTTGCTGTCTGTCTTTGCCAAAAATTCATTACCATGACCAGTGTCAAAGAACTTAGCTCCTATAGCTTTAGGTCTTATATTCAAATCATTTATCCATTTTACATTAATTTTTGTGCAATATATATGTATGTGTACACATATACATAGACATACATACAGAGAGAGAGAGAGAGAGAGAGAGAGAGCAAGAGGAGGGAGAAAAGGAAGGAGAGGAGGGGAGACTTATTATAAGGAATGATAACTTAACTATGGAAGCTGAGGAGTCCACGAGCTGTACCAACCCAAGAGAAACTGAGCCCAAAAGCTCTAGTACAAATCCCTGTCTGAAAACAGGAGAAAACTGTTACAGGACAACTCTGATATAAAATGGTTTTTTTTTACTGGGTCTTCACCCGCACGCTTAGAAGACTTTTATAATAAGTTTTAACTTTAGGTACACATGACAAAAGTTTTTAACGGGTTTTATTTTACAAAAGAAGGGGGAATAAAATAGTAATAATACTAAGGGAAAGATAGTGATCCAAATCTGTAAATATTTTACTAGATTTTTTAAGCAATGGTGCATTGAGAGCTGGCTTTGAGTTAAGTGAGATGGTTTTAAAGGAAGAGAAGAGATGGCTCCCAAAGGAAGAGAGATGGCTTTAAAGGAAGAGGAGAGATGACTTTCAAAGGAATAGAGAGCCCAAGGCTCACTTTTGGTTTTATAGTCAGCCTGGCTGCTTAACTTTACCCTTAGGTCCCAGTGATCCACTCTTCGATAATTATTTTATTGGATTTGTGGTTTTGGAACACTGGTGGTTTGGAGTGGGGATTGGAGTCCACACACCTATCTATGTAATTTATTCAGGACTACCTTTCCCCCTAATAAAACCAGTGTCCCAGCTCAAAGACATCCAGACATAGCACATGAACTCTTCCAGGCTCCTTTTTGTTCTTTTCAGGCCTCTAACCCAGGGGATAAGGTCACCCTTGTTAGGACAAGCAAACTGCTTTATTCTGCCTACCAATTCAAATAAGTCTTCCAGAAACACCCTCATGGACACACCCAAAACAATGTTTAACCAAATATCTGGCACCTCCTGGCCCCAGTCAAGTTCATACAATGCTCTTCTCATTCTCTCAACCCCTCCCTAGAATTCTCATCAGAGTTTTGGTCCCGCTAGTGAAAGGTAAGACTAGTTTTAACCTTCAAGATAGCAACCTAAATTCTCCTAAATCTAGTCTGTCTCTAGTTAGGGTTCAGTGTGTGGAGTTCTTGGGTCCCTCTGAGAAAGAATGCAGACATTCTCAATCATCAGTGCAAGGCCAGTTTATTCCAGGAAAGAAGAGAGAAATGCCTGCATAGATACAGGCAGGTAGTCTTAACAAGCAAGAGCTGCAGTTTTAGAAGGAGTTAAGAAAGGGACATCTGCATAGACAAAGGTAGGTAGTCTTACAGAACAAGAATTGTGTTTTGCCAGGACTAGAGGTATTCTTTTATAATGTTCTTCGATGGACTTACTGTGGAAATCATCACCTTGGGGTAAAATTGGATTGGTCTTTTAAGGTCAATCACCCCCTTTCACCCCACCTCTGGCTGATAATCTTTTCTGACCCCACCTCAGTTTCCTGGAAACTTCCATAACCAAACTAGCCCGAGATTTATTAATCATTCCTACTCCCACCTCTGGTGTTTGTCCTTGTGAGACCTTCCATTCTAAGATATTCTACTCTAAATTTCCATCATCCACACACTTCCTCAGACCTGCCTTCCTTCCTTAGGAGTTGTCACATGGACCCACTCTCTGCACCCATTAGAATCTTCTTCCTTTTCTACTGGTCTTTGCCCCTCCCTCATTAGGGTTTGGTTCTCTTGGCTTTCTCTCAGCCTAGCTACTTAATACAGCTATCGCGGCAGAAAATCCAAGCAGACCATTCTGCATGTCTCCAACATGTGAGTACTTCCCTAGCAACTTCCTGATAACATTATATCATAAAAAATATTATATTTTTTGTCACATCATCTCTCAATTACACTGAAGATAGAGCTAACATGTCAGTCAGAAAGAGCCTTGATAGGTCACTGAAGACATTTGGGAACAAATTTCTCTGTTTAGCAGAGTGACTCTGGACAATACACAAGGACATAGAGTCATAACAGTAGATTCTCAACTACTTTTCCTCCTGTTACTGCCAGAGGAGTAGAGTTGCTCCCTCCACACAACTCTTGTCTATTCCTACTTGGTAGGATGAAAGAGTTGGGTTTGGGAGAAAGAACTGTCTATTGAAATGAGACCAGAATTCATTGCAAATTCACTTTGTGGGCCTGCATGCCACAAAGTTCAATTTTTTTGTTTGTTTGTTTCATAACTTTATTTTACAATCATTGTTTACTTTTTATCCACATCATCTATAGGTTTTTGAAAGTTGTAACAGGTATATAAGTAACCAATGAATACAACTTGTTTGATAAATCTTCATCCTCATTACATTTTCTGGACAACCACACCCAGACACATGGATATTATAGGACAGTCCTTATTGCTTTGGCCTGGACACCCTTACTGAGTTTGGTATCCACGTGCACATCTGGAGTGTCTAACTCTTCATCACACATTCTGGATTTCTCTTAGTGCTCCAGGGGCATACTCCTGAAGCACACTCCATGGAGCACTTATGAATGTCCATAGTCTGTCCTCTGTTAATTACCTTATTGAAGGGGCCTGTTTCTTCTCACCACCCTTTTTTGGGAGACATTTGCAAGGCAGAACGTGAAAGGAAAGGTGTGAAGTATTGTGGGCCAGGGCTGGATGCAGTTCTCAATACTTGTATTTGGGCCTCAGTTTCCTCAACTGCAAAATGGAGAGACTAATACTACTCTATGAAATTGATGTGTAAAGCACCTGACATATAATGAAAGAAATGGTTGCTCACAGCCATGATCCTTACTCTACAACTCATCCTTGCTGATTCATCCTGAAGAACAGAGAAGAGATGAGTCCCAGGGAGGCCGAGGACAGACTGGGTGTGGCATCTATCTTCAAAGGAGAAGCCTGGGGACATGCTAAGCCTCTTGCTTTCTTTTCCCAAAATCACTTCCCCTACTAGCTTCCTGTAGCTTCTACCCTGGGGTCATAGCAAAATTTCATGCCAGCTTCCTTACCCCTCCCTCACTCCTCCCAGGGCAAACAAGTCAGCACTTGGTGTTCAGAAACAGTTTTGTGGCACATCCTGGTATAGTCAATGGCCATAAAAAGCACTTGGCCTTAATCCACATGTGGCAATAAGAGAGCACCTGAGGATATGCAGCTGAGATGTGTGATTCAGGCAAAGAAATCCCCATTCTCTCTTTCCTTCTTAATTTGTTCTATTTGCAGAATACCATGTACAATTGCTTAACAATTACATTTATGAGCCAATATCTTTCTGCCCAGACTTCCCCACACTCATGCACTAACCTCTTGAGAATCCAGGGCAACTAAAATTTATTTTTCCACCTATGCATAAGAGTGAAAAAAAGACAAGATACCAACATTTCTCTGGGGTCATTTCAGTTAAACTTATGGACACATACTATCACTTTCCCTTTTGTGGCCAGGCCTAAGGCCATCTTACTGCTCTTCTACATAGAGCAAGGTAAACTTGCCAGTCTTAACTCTGCCTCTGCAGAATGGGCTTACCTCATTCAAAGCCTTCACACCCCGCTCTGCATCTCTTGTATGTCTACTTCTGCATCTTCAGCCATCTCCTGACCCCTTAGGCTGACCAAGGCTATCCTGTGTTGGTACCTGCACAGGAGAAACTGGCATCATTTCTCTGTAAAGGGCCAGACAGTGGATATTTTAAGTTTGATGAGCCAAAAGGTAAAATCAAAAATATGTCGCCATTTATATAACCCTATAAAATGCAATAATTTTTCACCTTTATTAGTTATAATTTTCATTCTTGGGGGTTCCATTTGGTTATCAAATATAGCCCAGTGTTTTTGATTTTTAACTAATTTATTTGAAAACTTTTTGTTAAGTAAATTAAATATACTTACATTTATTCTATAAGCAATAAACCAAACAGCTTAAGTGTTTGTTGCTCTATATCTGTTTCTATTGTTTTGCCAGTTCTCCCTAACAATGTTTAATTTTCTCAAGTGTGCTGAGATTTTTTTTTTTTTGACTGGTGAACTCCAGTTCAAATGGAATTTTATATCTGGGAATCTCTGAGGCATGCAGTAAAGATAATCCTTTATAGGATGATATGATGTGTTTTAGATTGAGAGTGCCACATTAAAACAAATTCTCAGCTAGTTTTTTTCAAACCACACTGAGAATATAAATTTGTTGGCAAACCTGTATTTATAAATGTTCAGATTTTTCTTCCTGTTATCCAGAGTCAGGATTAAGACCTGTAAGTTTCCTTTTCATCCTGCTTAGTGGGGGAGAGGAGGTGCAGAAATGCCTAGTAAGCTGTCACCGAGGAGCTATTGAGAGGGTCTGTGATTTGACTCTTCCAGTTCCTCTACACTTTGTATCACCTTTGTCAGGAAGATACTGGACTTGAATCTCTGGATCTTGTGAGGGTAGATGGATGTCTCCAGGAGAAACTTCATCTTAAACACTCACCTCTGGGCTCAAGCCTCCTCATTTATTGGTTTATTTTGCCTCTTTCTTTCCAGTTAGCAGAATGATGAGTTTTGTGTTTTTTTTATTAAAAGATTTATTTATTTAAGTATACAAGAACTGGGGTACAGGCCAGAAGTATGGGGGGTGAGAGGGTTCACCAGACACAGAGTGGGGAACAGAAAAGGCATCCACTGAAATACAGTGCTGAGGGGAGCAGCAGGTGAGACAGGAGAGATCTGCTGTGCCATGTCCCTAGCCAGGGATTGAACTCATGCTGCAATGACTGCAGACAACTTCATAGTGCTGTGCTTAACCCCTTGCGCCACCAGGGAGGCCCCCAGCATGATGAGTTTTAAAAGATTTTTAAAAATACTTTGTCATGTGAATGATGAATCAAATTGTTGTTACCATAAACCTTCATGAAGGAGAGACACCATTTTTCCCACCCCAACTTACATAGAACTGTATTGGATTACATGTCCCACTGTGCCATGCCCAGACTTCTTGATAGAGGGAGCTATCAGGAACTAGGGGCAGAGCTTAGTAAGTAGGGGATCCTAAAAAACACAGATGACAAGTGGTCCTGCCTCTCTTGCTATTCCAGTTTTAACTTGCAACTGTGGACTTTGGGAAACTTGAATGAGACATGGAAGAGAGATATGTAGGAACACTTGGAAAGATATTTAGAAGAGATATGTGGGTGAGAAACATACGGGGAGACTGCTCCTAGTCCTTTGCAGAAACAATGGCAGTCATTGTCCTGACTTCATGGTGGATTATTTAGTATATTCTGAATGTTGAAGCTCTCTGGTATCAGCTTTCTGGATCCTGCCTAGAAACTTCCTTGTGGTTCTCTGCCAGAAGGCATCTTGGACTTGTGGTAAGCTTTTAGGCCTCAGCATTCCTGCTTCAGACCAACCCTACTGGGCTGGGCATTTGCCCACAAGGGGATGAGTAATTTTGGAGTTTTGTTGGGAAACTATTATTAGGAATATCTTTTCTTCTCTTCTTTCTCTGTGCACACTAATCCTTCTGACGATCTTTCCCTCTAAGAGTATGATTCCTTTGCCTTTGTGTAGCAGATGGTTGGATTCCTTTTAGGGTATGCACCCCCTTAATAGTTTGTGGTCCCTGGATACCCCTCAGTCATGCACTAATAGTGCCAGTCTTTGAAATGTTAATAATGCTCCCTAGGGCCCTCCCTGGTAGCACAGTGGGTTAAGCAATGCACTATGAAGCAAACTGCAGCCACTGCAGCACAAGTTTGAACCCTGCGGAAGGCTGGGGAGGGGACCCACATAGCACAGCAGACCTCTCTTGCCTTGCCCGCTGCTCCCCTCAGCAGTGTATTTCGGTTGATCTGCCTGTTCTGCTCCCCACTCTGTTTGGTGGATTCTCTCACCCTCCACACCTCTGGACTGAACCCCAGTGCTTGTATGCATAAATAAATAAATCTTGAAAAAAAATAATGCTCCCTACCTTCTGGTGTTCATCCCTTTTGTAATTCCACCCATGTTGTATCAAGGGTGGTCAGAGAAAGCAATAAAATAAAGCAGAAGTGATGGTTTATCAAAGAGTAGGTGGACAGAGGTACTGAGCTTCCTCATGGCTCTTTCTGGGATTACTCACAACAGGAAGAGCCAGCTGCCATGTTATAAAAATACTTATGCAGAGGGCCATGAAACTGAGGACTCCTGTCAGCAGTCACATGTGGAAAGTTAGAAGCAGATTTTCAGTCTCACTCAGTGTTGCAGATGATGTATCTCTGGGCAATATCTCAGTTAAAACCTCATGAAAGACCCCAAGCCAGACCTATCCATTTAAAAAAATGAATTCTTGACCCTAAGGAACTGTGTGAGGTAAATATTTGTTGTTTAAATCTGCCAACTTGGCAGATGTGGAACAATTTATTATATAGCAGTAGATATCAAATCTAAATTCTTTCTGCTGGACCTGCAGTTCCATAAGTTTTGTGACACTATGTCCAGAAGTTATTCACCACAATGCATATATGTTGTGTGGGCGGGTCAGTGTATTAACACTTAACCCCAGACTCTCATATAACAGACTATCACCCTTAGAAAGCTGCCAGGGGTGTAGGAGACTTAGAATAAGTCTTAGAATAAGTAAGCTCCAGTCAAGAGAGCACTATAAGGCTGGCAAGGAGATTGCATGTAAGAGGGGCCTGTTGTGAATGGAGAGAAGAGTGGGTGACAGGTTGCTGTGGAGCGAGGCAATTACTTGGAGCTTCTCTCTACACCTTTTTTTTTTTAAATGCTTTTTAAAAATTATTTATGCATACAAGAGCTGGGGTATAGGTGTGAGGTGTGGGGATGGAGGAGAGAGAGTAAGAGGACTCACCAGAGCCAGAATCAGGAGTAGAACAGGCTGATCTACTGAAATACACTGCTGAGGGGAGCAGCGGGCAAGGCAAGAGAGGTCTGCTGAGTCTTGTGAATCAGGTCCCAGGCAGGGGATTGAACTTGTGCTGCAGGGGCTGCCGATATCTTCATAGTCTTCTCTGGTTTTTGAAGTCCTACCCACCATTTTTCACTAAACTAAAGCCTTACCTTCTCAGAGCAACCTCCTCTAACTATACCAGAAAAGCATGTTGTTCTCTTAGTTCCCCTTGTCCATAATACTCAGGCACATGGAGCTTGTACTTCCTGACTCTCAAAGTGTACTTCAGCCCATCTGGACATCTATGTAGCCCACACTAGGTTAGGCAGGACTGCAAAGGGAGAAAGAGTGAGCAAAGGTATAGACATGGTTGACAGAGGTTCAGGTCATTCCAGAGGTAGAGGAGGCATGAAGGATGACTGCTGGGACAGATACTCTGCAGAGTTCTTTTCATGTAGTAGGTGTTCTATAAGATGATGATGAAAATCAACTTTGGGAATGATTTGCTTCCCATGAAAAGTCTTACTATTTAGGTTGTAATGTTAAATAAGATGCGTTAGCTTCCTAGCACTTCGCTTCTTCATCGGTGAAAGGGGGTGCACGCCTAGCAGCACAATCAATCATTCCAGGTATAGAGTATGCGTATCTCATAAAAGACCCTATGAAGGAGGAAGGGAGACTGATATCCAGCTACCGCTCCCCTTCTCATATCCCGTGCCACACTGCAATTCATCCACCCACAGGCCACCTTTTGTAATAAATGTTGGGGTGTTCTCTGCTGACAGAGCCCTGAGCAGTTTAATTTACAGTGTAGAGTGGCCCGTCTTACCAGCCACGACCTGCCCTAAAGTACAAGCCCACGGGCTCTGCTGTCAGGAGTCCTGGGAGAAGGCAGCTGGTGTCAAAGAACTGAACATGAAGCTGGTTCTGTTTCTTAAAAAAATGGGTAAAGAAATGAGTGGTAATTATGCTCTTCCCTTTGTGACTGACTGTCCCTGGCTGATCTTGATTTAGATATTTTTTTCTTGGTTAGAATTTCTACAGGTTACCACATTATTCTCTCTGCAGCTCCTGTTTATTCGCTTCTTTTTGTGTGTTTTAATACTTCTTGTTTCCTGGATAAACCAGTTTTCAGTGTTGATATACATCTGCTTTTAATTTTTTCTTTATTTTTTTAAGATTTATTTTATTTATTTATTCATATAAGAACTGGGGTATAGGCCAGAGGTATGGGGTGGTGGTGAGAGGATTCACCAGAGACAGAGTGGGGAGCAGAACAGGCAGATGAACTGATATATACTGCTGAAGGGAGCAGAGGGCAAGACAGGAGAGGTCTGCCGCACCACATGGGCTAGCTCCCTGGCCTCGGATGGAACTTGTGCTGCAGTGGCTGTGGATAGCTTCTTAGTGTTGAGACTTAACACCTTGTGCCACCAGGGAGGCCCCCAGAATACATTTACTTTTAATGGACCTTGTAGGTGTTTCCAGTTTGCAAATGGAGGAAAGCCTCAAAGTAATGGGCCTCACAACTGCCCCTCAGAGGAATTAATAATAACCTGGCCTTTTTGCTGAGATGTATGGCAATGTAACTACTCTTTTCCCCTTTTCTTTTGAAAGTCTTCTTGCACATCATTGGCAATCTCTTATGGCCAAGAGAAGGCACTTACACTTCCTTAGATTACAGAGTATTTTCTTCATTATTTGCATGTATCAACCTAAATATTCCATCTTTACCTTATACCAAATTTCCAAGCAATTCTAAATTTGGGGGAGTTGACATGTATTCTCAAAATTATCAAATACCTTCATAGAATGTCTTTCTACAACAGGAATAAAACTACCATTACACAAATTGAAGTTCGAATTATAAACACCTTTCCAAGGTAGTGACCTACCTGAACTTTTACTCATAATTCTCTATCAAAAGTCCAGTTATTCATAAGAAACTTCATCCATGTGCTAAAACATTAACTATGATATAAGATCTAAAGGCCAGAGATCAGTCTCATGTTCTCCCAGAAGCCCTGGATGCCTGGGATTTTAGTAACTTACTTATTCCTTAAAATGTCCAGATAGTCTGCTTTGTCTTCCATTTTTCATGTGGAAGAAGTTTTCTTAGCATTGCTATTTGTCAGTCTCACACCTTGTTGACTTTTTTAACTACATCAACAATATGCGTAGGTAGTGTATCAAGAAAGTCTTCTAAAGTATAGATACTAACAACTACCACATGCCTGATAGCCAGCGTGAGTGGATCTCCTTGCAGTTAGGTGTTGCCTTTCCCAGGGACCTCTCAACTTTCTTTTTTTCCTGCCAATATTGAATTGTGACAATTTCAAGCATACAGGAGTATTGAAAGAGGTGTACAGTAAACACCTCTAATCCCTGGACTGTACTATCAGCATTTTTGCTGTACTTGCTTTAGCACTTATCTAGGCATGCCCTTCATCAATGTTTCATGTATTTGATACATTTCAGAATAAATTGCAGACATCAGCACACTTTCTCCCATTTTTTTTTCACAAATTACAAATTAAGGTTCAATAAAATTAGACAACTAGTTCAGGTTACACAATGTATAAGTCATGGGGTAAAAACTCAGAACCCACAAGTCTGACTACCAAACCCATTCAACAGTCAACATTCCAACAAGATAAGCTAAGGACCTATTAAACCCCATCATTAGATACAACAAAACAGAGTTGGTGCCTATAAGAGCTTCTAGATTCATAGAGGAATATATTAAACAAATAATCACTTTTTTAAAAAAACACATGTCATTTTATAGAAACCAGGGTTGGCAAATTTCTTTATCCTTGATTGAGCAAAAAACAAATCAGGTATGTCCAAAAATAAAATTGGTAAAGATACAGACTTAATAATTAGACCAATAGGACTGAAATAAAGATCACCTTCACAGGTAGGTCATTAATGGCACATAACAGTCTGCTTTGTGGAGAAAACTTTTAAGTGTCAGCACAATTTGAAAAGGGACAGCACAATCTATAACATCCTTAGATTGGGATGGAAACAAAAAAGAAGACAAATTCATTCGAACATAGAAAACAAATTATATAGCTTTGCCCTGTGCCGTTCTGCTCTGGAGAAAGATGAATTAGTCCACTGAGTGAATATCAACAAGAAGAAAGTTCTCTGAAAATTGGTCAACTAGCAGCAAAAGAGTCCAAATGAAGCAATTTAAAATGAACTTGGGTGGGGGTGAAGGGCATTGAGGGAATTACCATATACTTTTTAAGGGATTCTTTTTTACATAGCAGAAGATCCGAATATGATATTGCATCTATGTAGGCACTTTTGCTGTATCCACACTTCCATAGTTATACAGAACATCTGTGTGTGCATGTGTACACATACACATGCACACACACACCCCTATAATCAGTCTACAACAATGGAGACAAATCATCCATATATACAAATCATAAGGATGTTTTTTGTTGTGGTGGTTTTTAAAAAAAAATTATTTACCTATGCATACTAGAGTTGGGGTACAGGCCAGAGGCATAGGAGGTGAGAGGATTCACCAGAGACAGAGTGGGAGGCAGAACAGGCAGACTGACTGAAATACACTGCTGAGGGGAGCAGCGGGCGAGGCAGGAGAGATCTGTGCCATATGGGTCCCTTCCCTAGCCGGGGATTGAACTCACTCTGCTGTGCCACAGATGCTTCACAGTATGGTCCTCAACCTACTGTGCCACCAGGGAGGTCCCCATAAGGAGGTTTTAGGGCCCAAGTTCCATGAATGGGAACACTGTAGAATAAAATTAGATTGGCTTTGATCCTTTTATGTTCTAGCAAAGGGATGATGGGAAAGCAACATAATTTCAATGATTCTCAAAAAATAACTAACTCAGAATCTCTGGGGTTGAAGTTCAAACATCAGAAGATTGGAAAAATCCCATAGGTTGACTCCAGTGTGCATCCAGAGAGAAGGACTATTGGCACTGGAGAAAGAGCTCGAGGTTTGGAGTGAAGAAACTGAGTTTGAATTTCAGTTAGAAGTTACCAACCTTGTGACCTGAAAAAAGTTATTATCTCCTTTATTCTTGTCCATAATTTTGAGTTGAGAACATTTACTAAGGATTCTTGTGATTATTCAATGGGATGTTCAATGGGAACTTTCAATGGGAAGTAAGCCAAGGATTCAACACAGTGCATATAGAACACAGAGGCACCACTGAAGTCAGTGAGGATGTTCTTGCAAAGAACAGTAGCCCAGTATGCCAGATCTGAGTAACTTTGCTAGTGGCCACCTGTCCAACTGTGCCGGGATCATTAGGAGATGCCGAAATGACTTTGTCCTTTACACACATATGCACGCAAATGCACACACACATACACACCATGACAATGCTATCTAAAGGAAGTTGCAAACAATTTCTAGTTGTAAATAATTTCTAAGCACATTGGATGAGGAGGAAGAGGGAGTAAGAAAATACATATATAGTTATGAAGGACTGAATGAGTCACTATTAATCTCAGGGTGTTGGGTAAGGCAGACTTAGAGTAAGAGATAAGGGACTGATTGATACCCAGAAAACCAGGAAAGAGTGTTAGGCTGAGAAAAGGACAAGTCCTTTGCTTCAGAAACTAAGGAGAAAAATAAAATGAGTTGAGAGCTTTCTCCAAAAGAAGACTGGTGTCCATTCTGCATTTTCACATTTCCAAACTATATAAAGTTATTTCCTTTACTTTGCTCATGGCAGAGAAGTTGCCGCTGAATTCAAGCTATCTGGTCTGAATATGTTTCATCATTTTCAGTAGTAACAGCTACTACTTACTCAGTGTTATCTATGGAATAGACACTATGCTAAACCCATTATGTGCACACAGAGAATGGAAGCTAGGCAATGCCTATGTTATAGGTCCTCCTCTTCTTTCCATTTTACAGATGAGGGTGCTTTGAGAATGAGATACTTGTTAGGGCATACAAAAATAGTCTAGTGGTGGGAACACAACACATTCTGATCCATTTGATTCCAAAGCTGAGGCTCTTAAGAACTGTGCCTGTTCTTGCACCTACTGGTGTGACATCCCTTTGTAATCAACAAGGATTCACCAAGTCACTGCTTTGAAGGACAAATAGTGGGAGATTCAAAATGCATGAGACAAAGTTGCTACTATCACATAATGTGCAATCTATTGAAAGGGACAGGTAAATGTACAATTATCTGTTAAAGAGTGAAGGGTTGTCAAATTTAAGCTGTGCACATACATGTGTGCACACACAAAATGCAAGATACTGTTAGGTTTTAATTTCAGATTTATGACAGCTATTTCACAAAGATTATTCTAGAGTAAGTATTCCCCATGCATATTTGTGCCATACTTACACTAAGAAAAATTTACTCAGGGTCTCCCTGGTGGCACAGTGGGTTAATCAATGCACTGTGAGGCAAACCTCAGCCACTACAGCACAAGTTCAATCCCTGCTGCTGGCCGCGGGGCGGGGAGGGGGGACCCACATGGTGCAACAGACCTCTCCTGCTGTGTGCACTGCTCCCCTAAGCAGTGTACTTCCATTGGTCTGCCTGTTTTGCTCCCCGCTCTGTCTGTGGTGAATCCTTTCACACACACCCCCACACCTCTGGCCTGTACCCCAGTGCTTGTATGCATAAATAAATCTTTATTTTATTTTTTTATTTTTTTTAAGATTTATTTATTTATGCATACAAGCACTGGGGTACAGGCCAGAGGTGTGGGGGGTGAGAGGATTCACCACAGAGAGCTGGGAGCAG
>JAGFMF010011803.1:4691866-4749683 GCA_019455555.1 Galemys pyrenaicus | reverse complement strand
CCCCTCCCTGGCCGGCAGCAGGGATCGAACTCGTGCTGCAGTGCGTTGCTTTGCTTCATAGTGTGTTGCTTAACCCACTGCGCCACCAGGGAGGCCCATAAATAAATCTTTAAATAAATAAATGAATAAATAAAGATTTACTCAGTATTTATCTAAAATCCAAACTTAACTGGGTGTCCTATATTTTACCCGGCAACCCTGATGCAATAGGTTTTATGATAGAGGTAGAAAAGCAGAAGAGAGATAATTCTGTGAGCAATTAAAATAAGATATGAGAAAGAGCAAACAGATGGAATGTGAGGTCACCCAGACGTAAAGATGATATCTGGTTGTATAGTTACAAAGGACTAAAGAGTGTTAGGCTGAGAAAAGGACAAGTCCTTTGCTTCAGAAACTAAGGAGAAAAATAAAATGAGTTGAGAGCTTGACCTTACAAAATAAATAGGTGAAGAAGATGTTATTTCAGGTGAAAGTATCATGTAACAAGGGCATGAAATTGGAGAAATTTATGGCTCAATCCTGATAAGAATAATATGTTCACCTGGATTGGAACCCAAGTTTTTTGTCTCCACAATCCATGCCTGTTGCATTCTACTATCAACAGTTAGAGAATATCAAGGCATACAGTGGAGAAGCTGGTGACAAAGGTTACTTGGGAACAGCCTAACCAGGAGCTAGAACATCAGGCTGTCCTCTGGGATTAACTAATAATAACTCAGTATGAGGGAAGTAGAATCTTCTGAGGACACTACATACCCAAGACACAGCTAACAGAAAGATTCCAGAACCCTGTGGAACTGAGCATTAGGAGAGCAGCAGACTCCACAAAGTTGGCCAGATGCAGCTCCCACCCTCCCCAGGTCCATATCCTGTACAGATGTCCCCAACATATCCAACTCAGTGTGACTGGGACCTCAACAGTTCTTTTAAGAGGTGAAGATGTATTTGGGTTCAGTGAGTTGTTAGTGTTCCAGATACTGAATCCATTTTGTTTTTACCAGGAAAAGAAAAAGCTATAAAATGTGAATCTCCATTATATGCCAGAGAAAAGGAGAAAAGTGATTTGTTCTAATAAGTTTTCTCATGATCATGCTGACTCTGAAAATGTCTTCCTGATGAGTAGGTAGGTCATGGAAACAGTCATTCTAGCCTTACCTGGGTTGCAAAAAATGTGTCTTTTCAACTAGCTGTTCTACCTTGAGAGGGTGGAATTGGAGGAGACTTGGGAGTAGGATTGGCAGGGGGCTGAGAAGGAAAATTGGACAAATGTGCATCATGCATCATCTACATGATACCAATGACTCATCTGAGAACTCCAGATCTCTTGGGGCTGCATGCTCATGCAGTTCCTCATCCTGAAGCTCAGAGTTTAAATCATTAAACTGTGTACTTAAGATTGATCCATTTTATTGTACATAACTAGAACTCAACTTTTTAAAAAAATCTTTCAAACATCTGCTCTCTGATCCTACATCCTAGAGCCAGTTTCTGTCACAAGCTCTTGGAAATCTCTTGCCTGAAGTCTGAACAAACCCTGTGACCCAAGAAGGAAAACCAGCAAACCAGAAATCCACTAGTCGTGATAGCCCAATTGCCAAAGAGTGGCATTTAAATTCTTTTTTCAAAAATTATTTATAGTTATGCATTTATATTTTAATTTTTGTTTTAGATCTTAGCATGCATTCAATCAACTTGCCTAGTAAGTGTGTGATTATACAGATATTTCCTAAATGAGACTGAGTAAATAGTCACTGTAATAGTTAATGCTAGATGTCTAGACTATGTCAGCTTCTTTATTTACAGAACCCACCTTGTTTAGGTAGCAATTTTTCCAGTTAGAAATATTCATCTCCCTAGACGACAGTGCTTTATGTGTGACGTGTGACCAGATTCTGGTCAATGAGATGTAAGTAAAAATTTGCTGAATGGGAACTTGAGGGAAACTTGTTTTTTCCTAATAAACATAGTCAATAGCCAGCAGATGAAATGCCTTTTTCCCTTGAATTTTCCTCTGCTCCCTCCCCAATCTTCTATCTTTAAACCAGAAGAAATAGGCTATTTCCTTCACTTCCTAACTGTAACATCTTTATTACAGGAAATTGTTTAATCACTTTTGTCTTTTACCACACAAGGTCAGTTACTACAAAGAACACAAATCAATGTTATATAGATGAGAGGCAGAGGGCAAGGTATTGGGGAATATATGTGGAACTTCCATACTCTTTCCAGGCATGCCACTCTCCCCATTCTGTATGTGTTCACCAACACAAAAGCACTCTGAAGTCACACCCTCTTGCACTACTATGGAGGATTCATTCTACAGGGATGATTAATTAACTCATTGACCATTGGCAATTGAACTCAATCTCCAGACCCTTTCCTTTACCTAGAGTTCAAGGGGTAGGACTGCAAATTCTTCAAATCAAATGGTTGGCTCCCCTGACAACTAACCCCCATCCTTATGTTTTTCCCAAAAGTTACCATTATTGGTATAAACAAGAGAAACTTTCATCACTTTCTTAAAAAATAGGAAATTCCAAGATTTTGTGGTATAGCTCCCAGACAGGAACTGTAGATGAAGATCAAATATGTATGAGAAATATATTTCCTATAAATCACAATATTGCACTAAATTTCTTGTAAATACTGTCAAATCCAATTCTGGCACTTTATATTCAAGAGTTTCAAGTTAAAACCATGAATTAAATGCCTCCCTGGTGGCCCAGTGGGTTAAGCAACGCACTATGAAGCAAACCACAGCCACTGCAGCACGAGTTCGATCCCTGCCGCCGGCCAGGAAGGGGACCCACATGGCGCAGCAGACCTCTCCTGCCTTGCCCGCTGCTCCCCTCAGCAGTGTGTTTCCATCGATCTGCCTGTTCTGCTCCCCGCTCTGTCTCTGGTGAATCCTCTCACCTCCCTGGACTCTGGCCTGTACCCCAGCTCTTGTATGTATAAATATAAGCCTAGGTGATACATGATTGGGCAAAAAAACATAAGTATGGAGCACAAGTGACTACTACCTGAAAATGCTGGACTAGCCATGAGTTCCTTGAGGACAGGGGCTGTGTCTCCTGTGGTCACCTTTTCATGAGCACAGCTTTGGGACATAGTATGTATCCAATTTATCTTTATTGACCGGGACCTCCCTGACACCCCAAACAAGGAGTAACATTTCAGTGGAACTGATCTCCCAGATCCCCAAATTTGTTTTCTTTACAGCGACTTGTTCTGTAGGGACAGTCTTTATACAAAACATTTTTCCTTCAACCAAATTTGACTTCTCTCTGGGGTTATGTAAAGATTTCATTAATTCTTTTCCCTTCAGTTTTATTGAGATATCATTGACTTGCCTTAGAGCAAGTTATACAATATAATGATTTGATAAATGTATATTACAAATGATTGTCACAAATTACATTAATGTTAATCACCTCACAGGATTACAAATTTTTCTTGGGATGAGAACTTTGTCTGACTCTTCCTGACCCTTTTCTATGGGTCTCTACTGAAAGGTCCTTTGATTTGAGAACTGAAAGAGCAGCTCCTTTCAATTATACAATGTAGTATTGTTAATTATTATTTTCTTACTGTATATTATGTCCCCAGGAGTTATTTATCTTATAACTGGATGAGCTGAAATCTAGATAAGGGAAAAGGGTCTGGAGGTTGAATTCAATTGCCAGTGGTCAATGAGTTAATTAATCAGGCCAGTTTATACATTTTGACTACATTCACTCTTGATCTGTTCTTACTAAAGGTAGAGAACAGTCGTACTCATGTAACAAGTGGTCTCCAGAAAAAGGGGAAGTTCCACAATCCCAGTTCTACCCTAAGTGGGTGGAGCTAAGCAGGGATAAGAAGATGTTGGAGAGAGGACAGGAACACGGAAGGAGGGGAGGAAGGAGGAAACAGGATGGAGAACAGCAAGGAGGCTTGGAGGCATGTGGAGCAGAGGGACATGTGGAGAAACTGCGCTTGCTTTTTGGTCTTGGACTGGTTGGAACAGATGTGGGTGAAAAACCTGTGGGGAGCTTAATAATGGCAGCTTTCCTCTTGATTTTGATTTTGCTCTTTTCCTCCCAGATTTGTCTGACTCTTTCTGACCCTTTCCTATGGGTCTCTACTGAAAGGTCCTTTAGACTTATGGCAGGCTTTTGGGCCTTGCTTTGGGTCAATCCTGTTTGGCAGGACTTTTACCCTCAAGGAGATGGGTAACTTTGGATGCTTAACTTAGTAACTATATTCTTTGTCCTTTCTGTATTGTTCCCTAATTGTATTAAAGTTCCTTTCCATTAAAGGCCTTATACGTTTATCTTGATGCAGCAGATGGCAGACCCCACTTAGAGAGGGCAGGTTTGGGGGTTCTGCGGTGCCCCTCTCCCTGCCCTGTAACACTCACATTCAGAAAATAACAAACTCTAACCCTGAGCAAATTCTGAAAGAAAGTTGTTTCCTTGTTAGTACTTCTGGGCTCATAGTCATATTTTAGCCTTCCTGTTTGAGGATCATATAAGGAACCCACCACAGTGTTTTGTGGGTGGGCATGGATTGAACTAATGCAGTGGTGTGTTGAAGGAGTCTGCAGCGGTGAGAGCTGATGTGTATATTTTTTCCCCCAATTCCTTTATAGTTTGAAATGGGTGATAGTAAGAGTATACCATGGATATAAGCAAATTCAACAAGTCAGGGTTCCCTTCACCTTACCCTGAATTGGTCCTAAGAATTTGTTATTAAATACTGACCAACACACCACTGTGCTTCTCTATCCACATTTTCTGTATCAGGTAATCCTCTAGTGCCAATAAAGACATGGTCTCATAATTGAATGGCATGTTACAGAATTTAAAGTGAAACCACATAAATGATTTTATGTCACTCTGACAGCAACCCTAAAAGATAGACCAGATAGTTGTCATTTGCCCCCTACATCAGTTTCCTACTTTTATAATAACAAGTTGTCACAAAGAGTGATTTAAGACAATACAAACAGATACTATCTTTCAGCTTTATAAGTCAGAAGTCTGTAATGGGTCTTAAAAAGCTAAAATCAAATCACACATCTCATCAGGTCTGTTCCTGCCTTTTCCAACTTACGGCAGTCCTGGGCTGGTCGTCCCCTTCCAGTTTCAAAACCAGCAATCACATCACACCCATCTCTGCTTCTGTGGCCACATTTCCACTGACTCTGACTTCCACCTCTCTTCACTTAATGGGAACACTTGTGATCACACTGGGCCCACCTGGATAATCTCAATAATTTTAAGATCCTTAATGACATCTGCAAACCCCCTTTGTCATTTCACATAACGTCTGCAGAGGTTGCATGGTTGGGATATGGACCTTGTAAGGAGACCATCATTCTCTTTATCACATGTCCTCTTCTAGATAAGGAAGCCAGCTCTGAAAAATAATAGTCCTGCTCTAACTCCTGAAGCTGCAAATAGCGGGAAAAATTTGGCTAAGGCCAGTACTCGGTCCTCTGCAGTGTGTCACCTCTCTGTAAATATTTATCCAACAGCTGGCCCAGGAGAGGGTACATGCTGAGGCATTGGCTAGAGCACAGCTAAGTACAGGGTCTCTGGGGAATTGAATTTAGGATCTTGTGAGCTCTCTTAGGGCCAATCTCCTGGTAATCAAACATTCCTAATTTTACTTCCCAGCATCCCTGGGAGACTAGCTAGGTCTAAGTACAATGACCTAAAGTCCATAAGATTAGATTTTCTAAGTGTCAGCTGAGACATTAACTGAAGACTTGCCAAGACTGAAGAAGGCCTTTTCCCTTCCACCCACCCACTTGAGCCATTCATCAGACCAATTAACCCCATTCTCTTCTGGAATTTAGCCTCCAGCCTTGTAAGTCATGTTTTACTCCCTACTCTCTCCTCCGAATCAGACCTACTCCCTCTGTTAGGAAATAGTGGGCACACAGGGAAACTATTCGGATATCAGAATAGTACCACTTAAACTGATTAGAAGATCATGATCTTAAGAATCCAGACTAGAGGAGAAAGTGAACGCCTTTCCTACTCTGAGTACTCTATGTCAAGAGAAAGCAGCTTAAGAGATGCTGAATTAGGAAGGCTGTGTCCTCTTTCATGCACTCCTTCCAATTCATTGTGTGGCCTTGGGTAAGTCATTTCCCATTGGGAGCCTTCATTGCCTCATCTGGATTGGTGCAAAAGGCAGTTCACTCAAGTGAGGTCTGTATAACACAGAGTGCCAGATAGAGCACCGGAGCCCAGAAGCCAGGTGCCACCAATTGTTAGATGGGTGACTTTGGCAAAACACTTAACTTCCCTGTTTATCTTTTTTCTTATAAATCACAGTCCTTAGACGTATTATAAGGATGAAATCATATAATATAAATATTGCACTTAGCACAGGGCCTGCACATAAAAGCCCTTAATAATCTTAGTTATTATTGTTCCAGATTAGTGATTCTCAAAATGTCCCTGAACCATCAGCATGAGTGTCAGCTGGGAACTTGTTAGAAATACAAATGCTCACACCCATCTTTGAACTGGAAACTCTGGAGAGGCTTAAGGCCCAGGAATCTGTTTAAACAAATATTCCAGAGGATTCTGATGCTACATATTAAAGTTTGAGAAACATGGGTATAGATGGTTCTAAGATTCCTCCCAGTTCTGAAATTCTATTATTTCCTGCATTTGCATTTACCCAAGGCTCAAGGAAATCAATTTTGTTCACCCATGTTATTCCACAAGTAGTTATTAAATATCTCTTTCATACTGGGATCTGGGAATAAAAAACCAAAACAAGATATACCTTAAGGCTTCAAGTCATTTACAGTTCATCGCAGTACCCTTAACTTATAACTTTGAAAATAAGTTCTTAGCCAATCTCTCTTCATTTGTTCATGGATACTTAAATTTCACTATATGAAAACAAAGTCTTTTTTTAAAGTCTTTTCCTGTGTTTACAGTTAGAATAAGATGTTGGTTAAATGACCTTGAATCTCACTTTCTTCATTTCTACAACAGAATTATTCATTGTAATGTTACAAAGTTTTGAAGATTAGTATAATTAAATGTGATGACATATATGACATGGCATAATTTGTGATAGATTCAGTAATGCACAGCTCTCAATATGAATTTAGTTCATAATTAAGTATTGTTGATTAGTATTGGTTTGGTGCATAGTATTAACATGCAAAATAAAAGAAAAATAGGGATCTCCCTGATGGCAGTAGGGGTTAAGCACTATGCACTATGAAGCATCTGCAGCCACTGAAGCATGAGTTCGATCCCCAGCTGTTACAAGGCAATCCTAATCTAAAATGGGTTCACTTGACTGGGTCCTCACCGCGTGCTCGAAAGGCACTTATAATGCCCCATCTGCAGGCACACACAACAAAGGTTAATAAAGGGTTTTATTTATAAGAGAAGGGGAAATAGTGTAGTGAATAACACAAGGAGAAGAGAGGAATACAGATCTGTAAATGTCCTACTAGTTCCTTGGAGCTGGAACCCAACAGCACAATGAGAGCTGGCTGTCAAGGGAAAAAGGGACCTCCAAGGCCCATATGCCTACTTTAATACCCATCCTGGCTGCTTAACTCGACCCTCAGATCCCAGTGATTTGCTCTTTGATAATGACCTTATGGGATTTGTTCTTCTTGGATATTGTAGGTCTAGAATGGGGGTTGAAGTCCATAACCTCTTTGTGTAATCCATTCAGGAGGACCTTTTCCCCCTAACACAGCCAGGGAGGTGACCCACATGGTGCAGCAGACCTCTCCTGCCTCTCCCGCTGCTCCCCTCAGCAATGTGTTTCAGTCAGTCTGTCTGTTCTGCTCCCTGCTCTGTCTCTGGCATATCTCTGGTCACCACCCCCTCCACACACCTCTGGCCTATACGCCAGTTCTTGTAAGCATAAGTAAATCTTTTAGAAAGAAAGAAAAGAAAAATAGATCAACTCATTATATATTAAAATCTAGCTCCAACAGACTTTTGTTACTTCAGATAAGCATTTGGTGTTTACCCAGAAGGAAACACACAGGCCAGGAGTCAAAGGTAATTTCAGACTCAGCTACATGCTCTTCAGCTGTAGAAACTTTGAAATCCCCTGAGAAACTTCCCTTTTGATTCTATCTCAGAAAAATTTCTGATTAACCAGACAGTCCACAGATCCCAGAAGAATTCACCCTCTTTGCTTAAAATCCAGGAATAACCCTGAGTTTGAACTGGAATGGAATATAGTTCCCCAAATTCAATTCAACAAATGTCAGCTTGCTGGAAAATCTTGGGAACTGAGGTTTCATGACTTCTTCAACTAAGAGGGTTCACTCAAAGTTTAGAGACTACATATGGGAAGAAAGATAACATTAATCTAATCTGTTGATGTGAAGCACTGTGCCTGCTTTTCCTTTGTTTACCAGAGCTAAGAAGTGTGGGTTTTTTTGATCCTCTTCAAGATGAGGTTTGAAATGTGAACCAAGCTTGCCACTCTGATAAGTCTCAGCCCAGGAGGAAAGAGCTGCTGAAAAGGCTAATCTGTCACCTTGAGTCTTATCTACATTCCTTCCATTTATTGACTCATCACTCTTCCGCCTTCTCTACTATCCCTCACTTTTCTTCAGTCTCCACTTGACCAAATCTAAGTACGTTCTCATTCACTTGGGAATCCAGGTAAGAAATGGAATTCTCACAAGGCAATGATGGTTCCAGTCCTCTAAAGTGAGATAACAAATCAACAATAAGATTGTAGTGAGGTCTTATAAGTGCTAAGAGACAAAGCATATGATGACTTTTGTCCCCTTGGGGAGATGTTTCTTCCACAGGATGTTCTTCAGAGATGTGGATCTGCAGCTACAAACTTCAAGCCATCATGAACATTCTACTGAATATTTAGTAGATATTTGCAGACTTTGTGCAAGGAATCCTTTTACTGGATCTTATTTCTGTTGACTCCACAAGGGTGATTTTATTAATCCCATTTTGTACAAGGAGACATCAAACCTCAGCCTGGTCAAATAACTTAGTTGACATCCCATGGCTAGTTCAATAAAAGTGAGAATTTTCTCCCTACTTACCTGACTCCAAAATCCATAATTTTCCTTGTTTCAGTTAGTAACCAAATATAAATCCAAATATTCAGGATAGGAAACTGAGTATTAAGTCCTCCTTCTTCACCCAACACCTCCATCCCATGGGCCATCAAGTCTTATGATATGGTCTTCTCAATTTATGCCTCCTTCTCAATTTACTAATATCTGTCTCCCCTCCATTTGCCATGCTAATACTCTGATTACTTCACTGCTGGGTTATTTCAATTTTCTCCAATCATTATCCTAAGTTTATTTTTCATGACTCTCCAATTCTTCCTCTAGTCTCCTCTTAGAGCCATCTTATTAAGACTCAAATATGACTGTACTACACCCTTATTTATGTATTTCAGCAACCTCTTCAGGATCAATAATGATCATTTTATAGTAGTTGCCATGTGTTTAACATTGTTTAATAACTTTACATACCAAAACTCATATGAAATAAATAATATCCCCATTTAAAGTCAGTAAAACTGAAACAGATAATTATGTTCCTTGCCCTAGGATTCCATTAGTAAGTATCAAAGGAAGATATGAGTCCTGTAACTAAAGTTCCAGAATCTAAAGTACTTTTTAACTGTTTTTTTCAAACAAAAATACTGTTTGAAACATCTGGACACTTAAAATGGTTTAGAAAACCCCTTATAAGTTGATCTTCCTTGAGGCCCTGTTCTCCAGCCATCGATGACTACTTCAAGCTTTTTGAATGCATTGTCTTCAAACTGTTACCTTCAGGTCCTGCAGGCTGCTCCTTCTGCCTAAATCTTACCTCTCACTTGATGCAGATGACTCCTACTCACACTTTGAGCCTAAATTCAGACACCACAACCCTGATATGAATTTCCTATATGTACAACTACTTCGAGGTTTATGACAGAGTAGTCTTCTACAGTGGACCAATGTGTTAGTCTGTCATTTCCTTCTAAAGTAGACTATAGACTCTGAGAAGGATGTGGTTCTTTAATATATGTGCTCCCAGTGATTAGCATATAAAGTGCTCAATCATTTTTCTGGAATGAAAAAGAAGTGACGGTAGTGTGGTGCAAGTCTCAAGTACATTATATAGAACAAGGTAATAAGAACAACTAAAAAATTTTAAAAAAGGAAATCATGTGATCTGTAGTATCCAGAAACATGCTCATTTTATTAAGAGAAAGCTGAAGCACTAAGAAATTAAATAAATGGCTCAAAGTCACACAGCTAGTAACTGGTAGAGATAAGAATTACATTATCAGATACCAATAGCCATGTTCTACCTATATAAAGCTTTTGTATTTTAGCAATCATATACCAAATTTACAGTATACAAAAATATAAGCAAGAAGTAGTAATTGTATGGATACTATTGTTTAGAATGAGGATAAGAAATCAGTGAGTTCAGTATGGAAAATATTAGAAAGAGGATGTTTCTCCAAAATAATAAAAGTTAGGAGAAGAAAATACTAATAAATAATCAGTGATTATGATATGTATAGTTAACTGATAAGAGGGGACTATAAAAAACAGTAATTAACATATCGGCTACAGATAGTAGAAAAGATATTCTATAGTATCAGATTGACTTGACTCAACAAAAATTTGTTAACTGGCTTAACCTTTTCATTACAACCTTTCATTCCAGTGCAAATAAAATCTTTTACATTTTGGACCTTTTCCCTGACTACTTTCACATTTTCCTCTTGCTTCTACTTTCTCCCACTACAGAAAACCTAGCTTTCTATTAAACCTAGTTTTTCACCCTTTCAGGTAGAGTTTGCTTTCTTCATTATTTCTCCTGTATCTCAAAGTCAAGAAGAGGGCACATCCTCATTACCTTCTACCCACTGTTGCTTCTGGATCATCTTTACTTACTTTCCACCTCCTGAACGCAACAATTTCTCCTCCCTGGAAATCTGTCAATTAGCTTCTGTCCAGGTTTGCTCCTCTTTCTACTTATTATAAAGACTGTAACAACACTCTAGTGGAAATACCTTTCCTGAAAAATCTCTACATTTTTCCTTTGCTGGTCTTGTGAAAAGCAGACAATCTCTTCAAAATTCCACTGGCTGCCCTTAACTCTTTTCCCTTTCTCTTCTTTCCTTGGTGACCTTCACATCTTTAACCATTACCTCTCTTCAAATGACCCTCAAATCTACTTCTCTTACTCAATCCTTCTCTAGACTACAGTCTGGAATTTCCAAATGTTTCTTTGCAATATCTCCCAAATATCCTGCCAGCTCAAACAAACTCAAAAAAATGAATTTGGCCTCTCATTCTAAATCTGGCTCATTCTCTGCATCTCTTCCACCAGTGAATACTAATGATGTAGAATAGACGGGTTAGTGTTATTTCTGATGCCTTCTCCAGCTCCATCATCCCCCAATATCCCTTTGATCACTGTACCTCTGCAATCAATCACTGTCTTTCTTTTCTTATAGCTGATCAGTTAGACTATCCTCAGTGCTTCATTTAATGGGTCATGTTACACTACTTAACAAAACAGACTAATAGAATAATGCAGAACATGTTGCTCTCTGGTTCAGAGCTCTTCCAAGTGTCCAGTTTGTAGAATGAAGTTAAAATGTTTTTGTTTGATGGCCAATATTCTCTCTCCAAATTATTTCTTTTCTTTATCTCCTCCTACAAATCCCTATTTCAGCCAAACCAGATTTCTTGATGCCACCAAAATGAACCATTAATTAATTCAGAAGCATTTATTAAGTATTTAGTATTAAGTCAACATTGACCTAAGTACTGGGGATATAATGGTGAATGTGACTTCTGCATTTAATTTAGATAACAGCAACAATGAAAATAAAATATGGTAAATAAACTAGTCTAGGAGAATACTTGACATGTGCAATCATTTTGATGATCCTTATGAAATAGGGCAAGATTTGGGCCATAGGGAGATCAGGAAAGCTTCCTGAGGAAGTAATAAATGAACTGAAACCTGAAAGTTAAATAAGAATAGTTTAGATAGAGCCTAGAGAGGGAGATACTACTAACATTAAAGAAAATGTATGTATAAATATTTGGAACAGGAAGGGATGATCAGAGAAAAGAAAACTGAAAATAGGGATCAGAGGAAAAAGGAAGGAAAACAAGACATTACAGAAGCCAAGAGATGAGTGAGAAGGAAAGTATAGATCATAGAGCCTGTATTGCCAAGAGATCAAACAAGAAGAGGACTCTTGAGTGTCAATGGACTTAAGGTGGAGAAATACTGAGCAAGAAGAAAAAAAAGGTACAGGTACATGAAAAAATGTGTATTATCATCAGAGAAATGCAAATCAAAACCATAATAAGATGTCATCTTACAACTGTGAGAATGGCCCATATCAAAACTTACAGAAACAAAAAGTATTGACAAGAGTATGGGGAAAAAGGAATACCCATGACAGGAATACTGATGACAGGATGTAGATTGGTCCAACCCCTGTGGAATACAGTATGGAGATATTGCAATATATTAAAAATAGATGTACTATATGATTCAGCAATTCCACTCCTAGGTATCCACCTGAAGAATTCAAAAACACTAGTTCAAAGGTATATATGCATGCCTCTTTTCATTGCAGTACCATTTAGATTAGCCAAGATATGGAAATAACCTAAGTGTCCATTGACATATGGTTGAATAAAGAAAATGTTGTGTACATATATACACAATGGAATATTACACAGCTGTAAAAAGAGCACAAGATGAACTTCTTGCCATTTGCAACAACATTTGAAAATGGAAGCAATTATGCTAAGCAAAATAAGCCAGGAGAGGAAAGATAGAAAATAGGATGACTTCACCCTCATGTGGAATATAAAGGAACAAAGCAAAGGGGCAGATAAAACTAAACCAAGACAAACTTTAGAAATCTGACTGTAATTGGAGCCTATGAGAGGGGGAGGGTAGTAGTAGGAAGCAAGTTGGGGAAAGGGCTCAGTGGGCTACTGTGAAGGACTACCATTACTTTTTTGGTGGGTACTGTGGTAACATACATCTGAAGAAGTATGAACTTATAGCTCTCAATTCTATACAATGTGGTAAACTAATGTTACCACAATAAAAAAAGAAAACTAATACACTTTAATTTAAAAAGAACAAGGCCATTTAACAGGCTAGAAAGGTTAGAAAGAACCTGAATCAGGAAGCTGTCAAACACTAAGCTCATCAGTTCAGGAACACTCTACTTCTGGACCTGTTATTGAACATAGTTTATTAGCTTTCAGCAAATGTTGGTTCAGTTTTCTAGTACTCAGAGTCTAAATCCCCTTAATAAAACCATAAAAAAATGAAGAATTCTATTTCTTATTATGGGGTTACATTAAGTAAGAAAATAATGTTATTAATAAAGATTCATTTATTGTATGCCTCATACAGTATTCCTGTTCTGGGTCCTATCACCTTAGATATTGAAATAATCAGTCTCCTTTTATGGGAATCAATCAGATTCCAAACATTTCCGATAGATTATGAGACCTGAAGGAGAATGGGACAAAAATACTATTAAAATATCAGTTAGCCTAACTTAGGCACGTATTTCAAAATATTAGTGTCCCAGACTTCTTTCAAAGTATTAATTTAATAGTGAATTAAAATGAGCTATGGGATTAGCTAAATGAGTAAGGGATTAACTTTAAGAAAAAAGTAAAACAACACGTAGAATTTCTTTTAGTTTCGTCTCAACCAAGAGCCTAAGTTAGGTGGAGGAGAATTTTAATTATAAGGGTACAAGTAATAAGTTTGTTAAAACTTCTTGGGGATAATCTATCTTTTGTTTAACTAGAAACTTTGAGAATGGTTTAAATCTATGAAAAAGTTCAGAAAGTAGTTTAATGATCTCCTATGTGTACCCATTTTCAATTTCAACTCTTTTCAGTACATAGTCAATTCTGTTTGAATTCTTACCCTTACCCACTTTCCTGCCCTTAAATTTTTTTAAGGAAATCAAGGCCCTGATTTTTCCTGTTATAAATATTTTATGATGAAGCTATAAAAGATGGAAACTATTTTTGCCTTTTAAAGATTTTATTTATTTATGCATAAAAGAACTAGGGTGCAGCCAGAGGTACAGGGGAGTGAGAGGATTCACCAGAGACAGAGTGGGGAGCAGAACAGGCAGATCGACTGAAATACACTGCTGAGGGGAGCAGCAGACCAGACAGGAGCGGTCTGCTGTGCTACATGGATTAGCTGCCTGAGTGGGGATAGAACTCATGTTGTAGTGGCTGGCAATAGCTTGATAGCACTGTATCTTTAACCCCTGCACCACCAGGGAGATCTGGGAAACATTTTTTTATAGCATAATTGCAAAAATCATTATCATAGTAATCTTCATTAACATTAATTCCCCCATATCCTGAAATATTGAGTTAATGCCCACTTCTCCTTAGGGGAAATCTAAATCAAATTCATCCTCTCTGCAGAGAGGGGCATGTGTGTGTGTGTGTGGTGTGTGTACACACGTGTGTGCACACATGCATGTGAATAAATGTTATTTACAGGAGTGCTTCTTACATGGCTGTCGCTTTCATGTAGACTCACTGGACAGCCACAGATCTGTGACAGCCAAGATTCCAGCTCAGCCAATACGCTGAGAATAGATTGGTCCTCAGAATGCTGAAGACTAGTGCAGGAAATGACTTGGAGACATTGAAGCCCAAGCACCCCTCCCCCAAATGCTTTCATGGAGAAGTGGGGCCTACAGGCGATGCAGAGCTAGACTGTGGTTGAGCAAAGTATGCAATGCAGGCCCCCTCCTGAGCTGCACCTTGGGTGGGGCACAGATGTCTGTCGGGAGCCTTTGTCACCTATGAAACACAGCCAATGAGAAAGAGGAGCAATGCGGCTCACCCGCTCATGAGGTGGCCCTTAGAGACTTGGCAGCACATGGTGTCTCTCTAAAGCTTGCCACTGGGGCTGGCAGCAGAATTTCTCCCCAGCGCCTCCACATGAAGCAGCCAGAGAGGGGTGGAGATGTTTTAAAAAAGTGCAGTGAATGAACAGGTGGGAGAAAGGGCCGCACAAGAGGAGGAGGGCATCTGAGGTGAGGCAGAGAGAAGTCGAGGTCAGTCATGGACATATGACTGAAGGGCCTGGCCAAGTTGAGCAATGTATTTTCTCCTCTTCCCAGCAGATGAAAGTCAGACCAGGCAGGTTCTGGGAGTTGCCTCAGAAACCTCAGTGCCCTGAGTTGTTTGATTTATATTACCTGGAAAAGATGTGAGAATAGCATAGAAGCAAAACAGGGGATAAGATGAGTCCCAGGGATGGACAGTTAGTCCCCGTGGATCATTCCAGCTTTCCTAACAAGGTGGCCAAAACTTCACCTTAGAGACCAAACTAGTCAGACCTATGGGACTTCTTGACAATCATTGGTCTGAACCTGCTCAAGACCAAGATATCTTGTGACTCAGACTAATCCTCCTAAAAAAAAGCTTTCATCTCACCCCACCCTGCATCAGATCACACCCCTCACTCTGTATAGTCTCCTGCTGCAAGTCTAAACTGCTCTCCCCGGGACCTGGTCCCCAAGTCCAGCTGCCTTGATCTGCATCCTTCCATCTCTGCCCGTCATCTGCACAATGATTTTTATCAGAACTGCCTCCTCACTGTCCTTTGAACTCTAGGTTCATCCCTAACTCTGTCACCTTTTCCCCTCCTCATGCCCAGGAATGCTCTTTTCTCCCTCTATCTGAAAATAACGTGCCTTTCCATTAAAGTGAGGTTAAGACTTACTTCTTTCGTGAATCTTTCGTATTTGCCAATCCACACTGATTTCTCCCTTGTTGAAATGCTTTATGACAATCCAGTGCACAGCAGGGAACATACAGTATATGTTCTAGACACAGGGCTGAGCATCAAGATTCAATGCTCTGACTCCTGGGTCAACTGGGTCTGGGTTCAGGCCAGTCCACATGGGACCTTTAAAATGCCTATTAGAAAGAGGTGGCCCCAACCTGCACAGAGGTACACAGAAGCCCTGTGCAAATCCCTCGTAACTGTATGACCTGAACTACATCCTTAACCTATATCAGCTTCAATTTGTCATCTGTAAAATGAACCCAGGTGTATATAGCCCACTGGGTTGTTTGAAGAGTTAAATAAGAACATGGATATAAAATGCTCAGCATTGGAGTTCATTGCGTGCCCAGTAATGTAGCACTTACTATGATTAGTCTTTTCTCCTTGATGAGCCATCTCCACAAAGAAGAAGGGGTGTCAGGAACTTCTAAAGAGAGCAGCTGACTCTTCTTTCTCTTCTTTTCCCTTTGCTGTCACGTGACCACTTCATCTAGTCATTTCAGAGACCTTAGAACCTATATACAATCCAGTGTTCAGCAGGGAATATACAGTATAAATTCTAGACACAGAGCTGTATATATACACACACACATAATTATATTTGGAGATTAAGAGCAATCATATTTAACCCATGACAATCCAGGCATCAATATACTAGGGAAGTAGGGAAAAAAACAATCTTTGAATTGGGAGAAGAGTAAGAAACTTGTTCCTAAAGCAAGCACATGAGAGTGGGGAGGTATGAAAACAAATGAAGAGGGTAGCAGAAACTGAGGCATTTTACAACTGACCTGGGCATTTTTTTTAAGATTGATTTTTTTATGCATATAAGAACTGGGGTATAGGCCAGAGGTACAGGACATGAGAGGATTAATTAGAGACAGAGTGGGAAGCAGAACAGGTGGGTCTACTGAAATACACTGCTGAGGGGAGCAGCAGGCAAGACAGGAAGGTCTGCTGCACCATGCGGGTTAGCTCCCTGGGGGGGGGGGGGAATCAAACTCATGCCCAGTGGTGATAGCTTGATAGCTGAGACTTTAACCCTTGTGCCACCAGGGAGGCCCTGATGTTGGCATTTCTTAACAATTAAATGAACTGATTTGGGAGCCTGACACCCTAAGGTTCAAATCCTCAATCTGCCACTAACTATGTGACATTGAAGAAGTTACTTAGTCTCTCTGTGCCTTAATTTCCTTATCAAAGGATAGTAGCTGAGTTGAACTGTATAGGGGACATAGCATGGCAATGGTAAGTGTCTCTATATTTGGTGTATATTTAATATGTAAGACGCCTTTGTTGCCATCAATGAGATTTCACACCCTTTTCTTACCTGCACTACTCTTGAAGACTCATCATTTCCCTTCAGATAAATGATCCCTGAATTACATAAGGGTTCAGGACAAATAGGATTCAGGTTGACAGGGAAGCAAGAAACAGAGGAGTCATTGCATTTATCATGGTAAATATATTATGCCTTGTCAAGTCTCTGACACATTAGGTATGTGCACTGAATTTTGTTGAAGGCATGTCTAAACATTCAGTAACTGTTTAATTTAGCCTGGTAAATTATTTAACCAGAGCAGAACTCATGGTTCCTGATAAGGATTGGTTTTGTATTTTTATTATGAATAACCTACCCTTCAAATTAGAAAAGTTTAATAAACCCCAGTGTGCCCATCACCCAGATTCAATAATAATTAATTCACAGTCAGCTTTGTTTCAAATATGTCTCACTCACATCCTGACCCAAATTAAATTATTTCAAAGCAAACCCTAAACACCTTCTTAATTTTATTAAGATGGTATTTCTAAAAGAAAGGAAAAGAAAAAGGGACATATTTTACATAAATTTTTCTTTTCCTAATGGGAGGAATGGGGCAAAATTGAAAGACACTCGGTTCCCAAGATGGGCAGAAAGCAACTCATTCTACTCCATTTTAATTGTTTCTCCACCTTATATTTACATACTTTATCTATGTTGTTGTATATATTGCCCTATAATATATAGTTTTAATGGCCTCACCTAGGCTTGCTTCATCAACTCCAACAAATTGAAAACACCTGGTTAGCAAGATCCAGGTTTTAATCCTATTGAATTGCTTGTAGTGTGTTCCAATCTCCACATGACATCTGGCTTACCAGCCTTCCACTTACTTACCAGTCTTCCACTTACTCTTCCTAATGTCCTGCCTTCCATCCTGACCAACCCCCTAACATCTTACGAACTTACTGCCTTTCACTAATCCTGTCAACATTTACTGGGCACAGCTCTTGGCATCTGGTAGACAAAATAAAAATGAGATGAGACCACTAGAAGATCCAGGGGACCACTAAAGATGGTGGGGAAGTGGTAAGTACAGCTAAGTCTCAAAGAGTAAGGATGAATTAAGCAATTAAGGAGGCAACTGGAGGCAGTTGAAGGTGCAAGAAGGACATTCTAGGCAAAGGAAGTGACCCTGGCACTTCCAGGGTCACTTCAGAAGGCTCTGAGGAGGAAATTCAGGGCCAGTTTGGGACACTGCAAAATGTACGTTTGTGGGTGCATGAATTTGAATGGATAAAGAGGGGAGAGTAGTGGCCGTTGAAACTGTAGACTGGAGCACAGTCCAGAATTTGGAGGACAGCACAGATTAGATTGCGGGGGAGTTGTTTGGAGTAGAGCCTGCGGGAGAAAAGAGTCCTGAAATGATGGACACAGTGCTGAGGCACTCCCCAGGACCCTGAGTTCACCACAGCACTTTTCAACTTTTTTTTTTTTGTTTAAGATTTATTTGTGCATACAAGAACTGGGGTATGAACCAAATGTGTTGGGGATGAGAGGATTCACCAGAGACAGAGTGGAGAGCAGAACAGACAGATCTACTGAAATACACTGCTGAGGGGAGAGGCTGGTGAGATAGGAGAGGTCTGCTGCTCCATGTGGGTCCCCTCCCTGGCCAGGGGCTGTGAATGCTTCATAGTGCAGTGCTTCCCCTTGTGCCACCGGGGAGGCCCCACAGCACTTTCAACATCATCACCCAGAACATATTTTCCCAAGAGAAGTATAACTTTTCCAGAGTTTACTAAAGACTGGTGCCTGCCCCAAGAATTCTTTGATGTAGATCCTAATTGTCAGTCTAGTGCTATTATCTAAGACACACACATATTTACTTTGTAAGCACTTGTTTTCCCTGAAAATGTTTTCAAAACAGAAACTAGACCAGACTTTCTTATTTTTGTTTGTTTCACTTAGCACAACAAAACAAATGCTAATTGGGGTAGAGGGTGGTAGTAGATGTGTTATTTTTATTGTGCGGGTTGTTTTTTTTTTATTTGATTGATTGTATCTATCACACACAAGCGCTGCTTAATCATGTATCTGAGACTCTGAGCTAGATTTATAAAACTTGAACTGAAACCAAGTTGCCAACTGACTGTTGGTGTGTATAATCATTACCATGGAATTATCTGTTCTGCCTATCATCAATGCCCCAATTTTCTTGGCAATTCAGAGTTCTACACTTTGCATCTGAGTTTTGCACTTGACTGATTTCAGAGCTCGAGGACTGGAGAGATGGTATTTTTAAGTTCCGGGTCATAAATCTGAATTGCAGTGAAGTATGCAATAGAGAGCTTTGGAGTGAAATGTGTGATTAAGTGACCTCTAATGTTCCTCCATTTACCTAGTACTCTGATCTGTGGGCCACAGATAAATGGAGCTACAAAAAAAAAATCATTATCATTTTTCTTCTAACTAAAATTAACTATACTTCAGCAAGATGACTGAAAGACCAGTTTGCATGGTGGAGGAAATTGTTTGATCACATTGAGATATATTTTTATATTTTATGAGATTTAGAATCAGGATCCACAAAGAATCTTGTTCCAGGACAATGTCAGTTTCCTTGCATCCAGATGTGACTTAATGTCTATCCATTTGTCTCCATTTGAGCCAGCGGCTCACTTACCTATTTTCCTCATTTGTAGCCCATGTTTGTTTGTTTGTTTGTTTTTCCCCAGTGCCCTGATTGTATTTTTTATTGCCTTCTAGGCCATTGTCCACTCTCATCTCTCACCTCTTTTCTTTTTTTAAAAAGATTTATTTATTTATGAATACAAGAACTGGGGTATAGGACAGAGGTGTGTGTGTGTGTGTGGTGCGGGGTGGAGGTGGGGGTGTGGGCGGTGAGAGGATTCACCAGAGACAGAGTAGGGAACAGAACAGGCAGATTGACTGAAACACACTGCTGAGGGGGCAGTGAGGGAGACAGGAGAGATCTGGGGCACCATGTGGGTCAGCTCCCTGGCCGGGGATTGAACTTGTGCTGCAGTGGGTGCAGATGCTTCATACTGTGGTGCTTAACTATTTGCGCCACCCAGTTTGGCCCTCATTTCTCATCTCTTACCCTCATCTGTTTAACTGTGCTCCCCCCAAATTAAAAATAGATCTGATCTTAGAGAAAAATTAGCTGGTTGAGCCATATAGGGAGTCTAGCGTCCCTGTCTTTAATCCTCCCCACAACAAACACATTTTCTGATCATCACCAGAAAGACTTCCCAGTCTTTCAGGTACTTTTCATCCCTCACATGCTGCTAACCTCCCCTGACATCTAACTGACATCCTGTTATCTGGGCATTGGTCAATCCAACTTGCAGCCACCACTGGATTTTGAAACATAGCCCTTGGAAATGGCACTTGAAATCTATGTGTTCTAGGTTCCTCAAATACATAACTTCTGCAACCCATGTCCTTAATGATGTAATTTTTGGAGTTGTTGGGTTTGGAGAATGGGGTCCTTGGGGTTCACTCTGGGAAAGGTTCACCGGAGCTCCCCTTTCACCAGCATTGGTGAGTCCCCAGGCAAGGTTCTCCACGACACAGAAATATTAGTTATATCCAAGGGGGCAGGTTTATTATGAAAGGGAGAGAAGAGAGTAAGGGCATTTGCATAGACACAAACGGGCAGAAAAGGCTGTGCTTAAAGGGACAGGTTTGCTAAGAGAGAGGCCTGCATGGTCACAGGCCCTGAGAAGAGCTGCCTCCGCTGGGCAGGTCAGTGAAGAGAAGCCCCAGCATGGTACTGCTCGCAAACAGGCAGGCTGCTGCAGTGCACGGGGGTAGAAAGAGATTTGGCAAAAAGCAGCACTTACATAGGCACAGGTGGGCAGAAGGACCGCTGCCCTGCACCAGTGCAGAGATTGCACTGACATAAACTTATCTTGGGAGGGGCTCGCTCCTTCAAGGAGTGATTTGTTTGTTGTTGACTTTGAATTTGAAAGGAGCCACATCTCTACCACGGCTCTCTATCACCATATCTTTACCTTCAGGTCTGTACTCCTGACACCCCCTACAAAAGTATGATACCTGCTTTGGTCTCCTGCATTGCGATCTAAGCTTTGGCACCTAAGGATCTAAATTCCTATAGCTGGGTTAATGGCTATGCTAATCCCTTCTACCCGCCTCCTCCAGCTCTTGGCTTTGTGTGAGCCAGGTTTCTGATTTTGTGGCTCCTCCTTTCTACTTTTTGTATCCTCACCTTCAGGCTCCCAACTTGATAGTTCATCATAATCCCATATTTTTCCAGTCTGGCCCAGTTCTGCCAGAACCAAAGCCTCATTTAAATCCTTGACTTAATTTCTGACCAAGGAGAAAGTAAAGGTCAAATCTTTGGTTCTGCCAAAGCCTTGCCTCAGTTATCAGTTTGTAATTGCTTATCATTTTGTAATTGCTTTCCCTACTATCAATTTTCTTTCTTATGTGACTGGAAGTGGGTGTCTGACCCAGAGTTTGACCTGACCGTGATAAAAATGTCTGCTCACTGGCTTGAGTATACTCAGGCTTTCCTATTCTTAACCAACAGCGGCTACAGGCCCAGGACTTCTGAGCCCAAATCCACGTCCTTTCTAGAATGCCACAACATTGTGACTTCAATGTTTTCCAGGTCATACTCTGTAGGGAATTTTGATTCCATGAAACAATAGGCAGTTGTAAAGATAGATAGATAATAGATAATGTGTTTATATATATTTATTGACATAAATATATAAATTTATAGCTATAAATATATATAAATATATATAAATAAAAATATATCTCTATATTTAAGAGTATTCATGTATATCTTGATTATGTAAATTTGAGTGTGCTATGTTAATTTTAAACAAATTACTTCATTACAGGATCTTTAGATTCTTTAATATGCTAGTAAAAACACTGAACTATTCAAGGAATGGAGGATAGGGTGAGGTCAAAGTATATATTTTTTCCAATTTTATTGCCTAGAGAATTTTTATCTGTGCATAGAGAATTTTTTTCTGTGCATTATTCTAAGCATACCATTGGTAGTACCACAGAACCTTATGTGGGAAATGCTCAGTGATATAAGTTCCATTCTCTGATGCTGACCTTAAGCCACCTGAGCAAATCTCTCTCCAATAGCACCTCAGAGCATTGGGAGCAACCCCCACCCCCTAAACACTAGAGCAAAATTTTATCTCACACCATAACAAAAATCACAACATAATGGAGTAGGAGTTAGGCTTAAGACCTAGAACTATAAAAATTCCCAGGAAAAACATCATGGGAAGCTTCTTGACATAAGTCTTAACAATGATTTCTGGGACCTCCCTGGTGGCACAAGGGGTTGATCGCCTCACTGCGGGGCTGCTGCAGCCACTGCAGTGTAAGTTCAATCTCCGGCCAGGGAGGGGACCCACATGGCGCAGTGGACCTCTCCTGCCTCACCCACTGCTCCCCTCAGCAGTGTATTTCAGACTATCTGCCTGTTCTGCTCCCAGCTCTGTCTCTGGTTTGTACCCCAGCTCTTGTTTGCATAAATAAATAAAAAAATCTTTTTTTAAAAAAATGCTTTCTGCTTACCTCTTTTAAAAAAAAACAATGAATTCAAGGCTATGATATCAAGAAAACAGATGTGAAAAGCAAGTAGAAAATAGAAAAGTGGGACTACATCAAACTAAAAAGTTTCTGCAGAGCAAAAGAAACAACAACAGAGAGAAAAGGCAGACCATGCAAATCAAAACCACAGTGAGATAGCACCTGTTACAATGGTTACTGTCAAAGAGTCAAAAGAGAATAAATATTGTTATCTTTTGTATTTTACATTGATGATGTGGAGAGAAGGGGAGACCTGTACACTATTGCTAGGAATATAAATTGATAGAGCTGTTATTGAAAACAATATGGAGATTTCTCAAAAGATTAAAAATAAAACTACCCTATGATCCAGCATTACCACCTCTGGGTATTTTTCCAAAAAATTACATTGGGATCTCAAAGAGACATTAGCATTACCATGTTCATTTAGGACCATTCACCATAACTAAGATAAAGAACAACTTAAATGTCCATCAACAGATGAGTGGGAAAAGAAATCCTGCTATGAACATGCAATGAAACATTATTCTGATTTTTAGCAAGAAGGAAATGATACAACGTGTGACAAATGGATAAACCTTGGAACACTATGTTAAGTGAAAGAAGCCAATCATAGAAAGAAAAATTCTGTAGGATTCCACTTTTATGAGGTCTCTAACATAGTAAAATTCATATGCTCAGTGAATGAAATTGTGGTTGCTAGGGGCTACAGGCAGGAAGAAAATAGGGAGTTACTAATCCAGAGGCATAAATTTCATGTAAGAAGATGAATAAATTCTAGAGATCACCTGTGTAACACACTTATATTCAATTATTCTGTACTATACACTTAAATTTTGTTGAGGGTAAGGATGCACATCCTGCCTCAGTAAAATGAAAACTTTTAAAAAGAAAAAGGATGAAATTATAGTAATTAAATCGAAGGATATCAGAGAGGTAGAACTTGTCAACTTTAAATTCTTACCTAGTTGTAAGTCTCCATAATTTTATAAATCCAAGTTTGACAATATTAAGGACTAGTCAGGATGCAGAGTAACTGAATCTCTTACATGTGACTCAGAAAAATATCCAACAGTGCCACCACTGTGAAAAGATTGTTTACTATATATATATATATTTTTTTAAAGATTTATCTTTATGCGTACAAGAACTGGGTTGCAGTCCAGAGGTGCAAGGGGTGAGAGGATTCACCAGAGACAGTGGGGAGTGGAACAGTAGAATCTACTGAAATACACAGCTGAGAGGAGCAGTGGGCCAGACAGGAGAGGTCTGCTGTGCCATGTGGGTCCCCTCCCTGGCCCAGGATGGAAGTCATGCTGCAGTAGCTGGCGATAGTTTCATAGCGCTAATACTTTAATCCCTGTGCCACCAGGGAGGCCCCCTAAGTTTATTATATGTTAGAGAAATATTCTTAACCCAGCAATCTTACATCTTAGTATATATACTCTAAATAAATAAAGCCTATTTCTGCCTAAGAACCTACACACAAATATTCATGGTCACTCTATTTGATACAGTCGAAAACTGGAAACAGTCCACATGTCTTCCATCCCTACAATAAAGTAATGTTCAACTGTGAAAAAGAACACACTGCTGATATATGCAACAATTTGATTAGATACAAAAGTAATTGTGCTGAATGGAAAAAGCCATTCTCAGAAGGCTTCATCAACCTTCTATATGATTCCATTTATATAACACTGTATAGTTCCATTTCTATAGTGCTCTCTAAATGACAAAACTATGAGGACGATGAAAAAATGATAGGGCTTAGGGTAAAGAGAAAATTTTCCTATAAAGGGTATTGTGATATTCTAATTATGGTATTGTTACATACAGCTCCACATGATAAAATTTCAGGTACTATATACACCCCCCAAAGTACATGGAAAAAGTTATATGTACTGAGTAAAGCCTGTAGCTTTGATAACATTATACCAATGTCAGTTTGGGTGGTTGGCTAACATCTAAGGCTTTGAAAGATGTAACCTTGGGGGAAGGGAGGCAAAGAGTAGATAGGAACTCTTTTTATACTGCTTTGAAAATTCTTGTGTATCTTGTTTCAGAATGGAAAAAAAAAATCATTAACATGAAGAAAACCAAACACACAATTCAATTTTGGGTTAGCCCAAATGAAAGAGTCTAAGCAGACAGGAATTCAACTCACCTTATCATTTAGAAATATGCTGGGTTCACTCAATTCTACAACTAACCTTCCTGGCTCTCCCACTTACTAAGGTGGCCAGCTTTGGAGAAATCACAATCTACCAGTACCTGTTTCCTCATAGGAAGAATGAAAATAACAGCATTTCCTATATCCTAAGGTTCACATTAAGACTTAAGAGTGAATAGTGTCAGGTGCCTTGGAAACTTTACAGTAGGTTTTCCATGAAAAGAGCTATATATTTCCATTTTCTGGATATGTGGGATTTGTAAGTAGTCACATGACTGTGCCTCATATCTCATCACAACAGTTAACAATATGACTGGGAGGTGGTAAAGCAGTCAACATAAATGATATGAGTGCCTTGCTTATATAACAATATCTACAATATGCTTCTATTTTCTTTCTGGTTTTCTTTCCCTTTTTCAACCTATATCTCACTTTCCAAAGTTTTGAAAAGCATAAATCTTCAAATTTCAGCCCTTTGTTTTTAACACAAATTTCTTTATAATAAATAAGGTAGTCCCTGACTAGGGAGCTTTGCATATTTTTCCTCGGTTCATATTTGGCTTCTGGCTCTTAATACCTTTATTGTGTATTTCTTTCACTTTACTTTCACAAACTTGAATATAATGTCCATGTCTACTTCCCTTACTGAACTGTGAACCTGAGACCAGAGCCTGTATACATTCATTAGCAACACAGTGACCCGGCACCTGCATTTTCCAGGCCCTGTTCTAGATCCTGGAGACATAGCAGTGAGCAGACTAAAGCACTATTCTCATGGGGAGTTACAATCCTGTCTGGAATTCTTTGTATTTCTGGCTTCTAGCATCACGCCTGCCTTATAATCGGTGTTCAAATCAGTGCTCATTCCATGGATGAGTGGGCAAGATGATGAAATGGGTCTGCAGTTGAGTGAGACTGGTATAGCAAATTCACAACTACAAGTTAAGGTGAACTCAGGTTCACAGTAACTCAGGTTACTGAGGTAACTCTGAGGTTAACTTTGTTAAGATTTAGCAGTTGGATCTGGGGTGGGACTTGAGAAGAACCCTCTTCACACGCTTTTAAATCATTGTTTCCTTAGGGACCTCCCTGGTGGCCCAAAGGGTTAAGCACCACACTATTAAGCATCTGCAACCACTGCAACATGAGTTCGATCCCCAGCCAGGAAGTCACCCACATAGAACAGCAGAACTTTCCTGTCTCACCTGCTGCTCCCCTCAGAGGTGTACTTAAGTCAATCTGCCTGTTCTGCCTGTGAATCCTCTCACCCCCACCCCCACACCTCTGGCCTATACCCTAGTTCTTGTATGCATAAATAAGTAATTTTTAAAAATTAGTGCTTCTTTGAATTGATAGACATAACATCTCTTGGGAGCTTTAAAAATAGGTGATGCCTGGGCCCCATCCCTGAGAGCCAGCCAATTGGTCTTCTTTGACTGGGTGTTGAACTTCTCAAAGCTCCGCTGCTGATTCCAATGTGCAACCACTGAGAGCCAATGCTATAGGTTTTGACAAATATTACGCAGCTCTGGAAATATCTCCAGGTTATCAGAAATTCTTTCACTCATGTGGCATTGGTGTAATCGTCTCCCATTTTAGTGCTCCATGTCCCCCATATTGTGAAACTGAGACAAGATCTCAGTATAAACTGGAGGCCAGCAGCATCCATAGTCCCCAAACACTCCCTTCCCCAACAATTGAAACAGAACCTGCATTTTCACAAGATCCCTAGGTGTTTGCTTCATTTGCTCATTAAGGTTTGAGGAACACAACAAAGTGACTTCAGGTTATGCATTTCTAACCAGTTTCAAGGTGGGGTGGTTGTGAGTAGCAGCTGGTCCCCTGTTCACAGGGGCAGGAATTTAAAGCACTTTCTCAGAGTGGTCTGAGAAGTGTTTCCAGAAAAACTGTGTAGAAGTTTTTTCTCAGTTTTACCATAAACCTGAATCACTCTCCGGAAGCCTGCTTTTATTGCACACTGCTCATTCCCAGGAGATCCAGATGTTCCTGGAGTAGGAATCGTTCTCTCCTCTCATAAGCAGTTTGATCTAATTGTTTAAATGCTCCTTTGCTTTTAGCCTAAGTCAACTTCGAGGAAACACTTTTACTCTGTAAAGAAAAATACATTGTCTCTTCCTTAGTCCTTCAAGTAACTGAAGACACCTCCATAATTCCTGATTCTGTGTTTACCTCTCTTTATTTCTGTCACCTACCACACTGGAGATCTTTGGTTCAGCAAAATCAAAGAAAACTCCTGAAGTGAGCAATGTAGTATGTATATGAGACTATCATCAACTCTGATCATTTTAAAATGCAGTTGGGAGTTTGCATTTTTTTTTTTTTTTTTTTTTTTTTTAGGAAAGCTATGAAGTTTCCTATAATGATCAGGCACAAGACTGATCACAACAACTTTGCTATAGGCCATAAGCAAGTTCCATGGCCTCTACAAGCCTTTTCTTTTTTTAAAATCTATAAAATAGGCACAATAAGAAGATACTGCCTATATTTTAGGTGAGTTGTGAGGATTTAATAAGATAATATAAAAGTCACTTTGTAAAATATAAATCTATGTAAATGATTAATAAAATCATTTCCTAGCTATGAATAATTTAATAATAAACTTAATAACCTCAGTACTGACTCTTCATTCACTGTTTTCCACCCTACATAAAATAAGTGGCAGTCCTAAAATCCCTCTGAAAAAGAAACAATTGTCCATGACTCATTCCAGTTTGTTTTCTCTTGGAAAGGATTCCTATCTTCTGTCGACAAAAGAGGAAGGGAATCTGGTGTGAGAACCATGAGACCAAATGCCTGATGGTTCACGAAATCAACCACATAGAAGTGGACAATACCAGAAAATCCCTTCTGTGTTGCTAGTATGGGTATCAAGAGTATCCAGACAGGGAATCTACTTCCAATTTCTCATGAAAGAGGAACTCAAAATTGCTGAGACTCTAGTAATTGGAATTCCAAGGTAAGGGCGATGTAAGACGATATATAAAATACAGTAGATAAAATGTAATGTACCCCACCAACATATTACTTTGCCTTGCCTTACAGGGAAAAAAAAAAACCCTGAAAGTCATTCATAGCTGATGAGGTTTCACATAGAGCTCTGTCATCTTGCATAGGCCCTTCCCATAAGTGGTAAATGTCCTAGATGGAAATGAATAAGAACATACTTCTAAGGTCTAATCATTTTGACTTATCCACATCAAACCCTTAGATTTTAAAATAGGGAGAATAGAAAGAGCAGGAGTCTTAGGTTTAACCCAAAAGATTCAGAAACATCTGAAGACCTTTAATGGTTTGTAGTTCTTTTCTGAATCTGAGTACTTTTCGGTCACAAACCCCTGCTAATCTGTATGATTTATGGATTAGAAAGGACAAAGTTTTTACTACAGTGAGATACCAACCTATACCAGTGGGAATGGCAAATATTAAAAAAAAAAAACTAGCAACAACAAATGTTGGCGAGGAGGTAGAGAAATAGGAACTCTCCTACACTGCTGGTGGGATGCAAACATGCCCAACAACTATGGAAAGCTGTGTAGAGGTTCCTCAAACTACTAAATATGGAGCTGCCACATGGCCCAGCAATTCTACTCCTAGGAATCTACTAAAAAGGCACAAAAACATTAATCTGAAAGGATACCTGTCCCCCTATGTTTACTGCAGCACTGTTTACAATAGGTAAGGTATGGAAACAACCCAAATGCTCAAAAATAAATGACTGGATCAATATATTGTGGTGGGATGGACTATTACTCAGCAATCAAAAATGATAAACTCATGCCATTCACAGCAACATGGATGGAGCTGGAAGGGATTATGTTCAGTGAAATAAGCCAGAAGTAAAAAGAAAAAAATATCAGATGGTTTCACTTTTAGGAGGAATATAGGGGAACCAAATAAAGGATCAGGAAAAAAAATAATTATAATAAAAAAATTAACAGGTAACTATAAATCATAGACATTCTGCAGGAGATGGGGAAGGAGAGGGCTCAAAACAGGAGAGGGACGAGCACAAAGTACTATGGTGAAGGTGCATGGATAAAGTGGTGGTGGAAATTTTATGGGGACTACACCTGAAAGAGGAAAGTATGCATTGTACAAAAATAAAGAATGATGTAAAATATATGTAAATTAAATGTTGAAAAAAAAGGGTTATTTTTTTTAAAAAACATCAAGGATTAAATACACTCACACGACTCAAGTAACAAACACCTAATATTTATTAATAAATTAGTACACTTGAAGGCATTTTTCCAATATCAGTCCCTCACTGCTACCAACCAACCCCGCCCACACAAAGGGAGTCCACACCACCTTTGCATTAGAGAGTATGTTTATAAATGAGAGCATAGTTGCAAATATATCAGACAAGAGTTCTTATAGCTGCAGCCATTTTTTAATTAAAGTGATTGATGAAAGAATCCCACTAAGACCAAGGCCTTGAGGGTAGGCTGGACCTATTGACTATGTGTATATAAAAAACAAGACATCTTTTAAAGCAAAACTGGGCAGATTCTCTATGAAAAGTTGCCGCTGGCACTCGAATATGATTTTCCAAAGTGCAGCAACTTGTTCCAGAACAGCTCAATCCCTAAAAGATGAAGTTCAAGTTCTTTGGTGGCCCAGTTGTCAAGCCACTTAAATAGCAAGTCCTGATGGCTTGAGGATTTCATGTCTCTAGCCCAGAGCATATTAGTGTAAGAGGAGCACAAGGAATCAAGCATTCTACATGGTGTTTGGGTGAAAACCATACAATCAGCAACAGTGTGGTCAAGTTTCAGCCATGAACATGAACTCTACAACAAGGCATATTAAAACGGTAACTCAAAACCTGATAGCATTACAGAAATTCAACAGGGTCTTACATTTCCTTGATCCTTAAGAAAATTCATAAATGACAAATAATAAAAAGAGTAATAATTAAAAAAAGTAGGTAAGTAGATGTGATATTGAGACATGAAGACTGCTTCTAGAATTCATGAGATGCCATTACACCTTTAAGAAGTTAAGAGCCTCAAAATTCAGTGTGCAGAAAAGGCCACACTGCATTTGCGGTACGTTAAGTGAATTTAAAGTGCACAGAACAATTTTGAAAATACATAAGAAGGCAAAACAGAGAAAATATGGAACCTAAAAGCCTTTAGTGGTATGTATTTTGCAACAGTTACACCTCGAAAGGCTTATAAACTAACTTCCCAAAAGGGTTTTAATGAAAAAAGAAAAAAAAAAAAACTCAGAACACTGGCCATAGACTCTTTTTAATATACACACACCCCCAAAAAACACAAATTTAAAAAAATACCACCCTGACACTAAATTTGAGTATTTCAAGAGTGCAGTATCCCTTGTGTTCTACAATAGGTCGGGAAGATGGCTATAAACAGAGTCCAGGAGGGTCTGGCTGGCTTCCTGGCTCTTGACTCCAATAATCTCAAACAGCCGGTCCAGCTTATCCTCAGCCTGAGGAATCTCTTCGATAATCCGCAGCTCCTCGGGATTCAGAATATGGAGCATGTCATCAAAAATAGGCTGCAAGTCACAGGGGTCTAGGCGTACCTGTCGCAACACTGTGTCCTTCTTTTCTGTAGGGGAGACGGAGAAAAGGACAATCCTGAGTGGACGAGGTGAACCAAGAGTGATAGCCACCTATTTCCCCAACCCCACCCTTCAGGGTGGACGAGCGAACCTCTGGCACATTTTGAACTGGTGATAAGATAACAAATAGGATTTGCCTAATGGAGATCAGCAAGGGACCTGCTTGAATGGGTTGTATCATTAGCATGATCTTTGCCTAAATTTAAGTCACTTCTCCAAAATTCTTTTAAAGCTAGAAGAAAATGTTGAAATACTTTTAAAAACCTAAAACTTCACTACTTTGTGCATCTGTAATGGGTTTAGTAAACACAGATAGTAGGTCACCATTTTTTCCTCAAAAATTCCAAGGAAATGTAGTGTGCTTATTTAACTTTCTAATTACACTGCAGTATTTTTAAACTAAATTGCTCAGAGCAAAAGCACTTAAATAAGAAAGTTATTATCTCTTAGGTCATATATTACAATGGGGTGAGGAACTATAACTTTTTACTACTATTATAAAAAGCTTTCTCTAAAATATAATATGTAAGAAAAGATAAACCACAAATTGAAAACAGATGATATAAATGTTACATATATAAAATATAAATACATAAATGTATCAAATATAACATAAAACATTAATTGTGGGATTACCCAAACTAGGAATTATCGATCAAAAATTCTGTTATCAATACAGTGTGCTAATTCCCTAACTTGTTATTAAGAACTTAAACGTGGCAAATCATTTACCAAAAGTACCAATCCATTATGTTTAAACATTCTTATTTAGAACCAAGCTTAACAGGGCGAATTTTAATTTGAGTCACTAAAATTTATATTTCTCTCAAGATAGGTTATACTTTAAATCCTTGGACTCCCGGTAAGCCTGGTAAATAATTTTCAAAAAACCTGCCGGACTACATTTTATCAGACCTTACCCGAAACACACAACTGATAGCATCATGAGGATAAAGGGTGCCGGCTCCCCTCCAGGTAGCTGGAGCTGTAAAGATTTTCTAGGCTGGTCCACACTGGCCAATGATGAGGTTTCTCTCAGATTTGTCTTATCAGGTGTCTGTCTAGGATAGGTTTTCCTGGCAGGTATCTGAAAGGATCCCCCTTTCCCATTTACAGACAAGTTCAAATTAAAGACTGCTGAAGTGTGGAACTAGTGAATGAATCCCAGGGGCTCTCTGGAGACAAGCTTAGAGAATGAGTGCCCTTTGCCTGCATCCGTACCTTTGGTAATAAAGGAACCTGTCCTGCTCAGAGCTGAGGAGCCGCTGGATGTGGAGTCACAGCGAAGAAGAGGCTCAGACTCATCCACGAAGAAGCCCTTGTTCTTATCCAGCGGGGAGGGCTCCACTGTCAGGAGAGTGGAATTCTCAAGTTTTGTGTTGGGGCTGGGGGCCGGGCTTGGGCTGAGTGGGCTGGGACTCATTGGGAGAGCCAATTTGTCAGTTTCCAGCTGTGAGAGAAAATGAGTTCTTTTTTATTATCACTTCAAAAACAATTAAAAAAAATCAAAATCCTACACCTCAGATGCTATTTTTTTTGTTCTAGTTGATATGTAATACATAAAGTCTCCCATTTCAACAGTGATGACATTTTATCACACAAACATACACTTATAAACCCCCCAGAAATATGTGAAAATACATGTGAGCGTTAAAGATTAGGAAGCACATGGATGACGCTGTTACTTCACAAGTAAGTGGAACTGACTTGGGAGGGAAGATGAAATTCCAACTTATAATTTTGTAGATCCTGAAAAGGTTATAGATAATATCTAGTACATTCCCTGCTGTAATAAGATGAATTATACCATCCCCAAATTCTTATGTTAAGGTTATGTAATTCCTAATACCTCAGGATAGGATGGTATTTTGAGACAGGATCTTTCACAAGAAAAGGTAAAGCTTGATCATAATCATATGATTGATGTCCTTATAAGAAAAGATGAAGAAATAAGGAAATAGAAGGGAGACCCTGTATGGACACAAGACAGCCAATTTCTACAAGCTGAGGAGAGAGCCCTCAGAAGAAACCAATTGTGCTGAAACCTTGATCTCAAATATCTGATCTTCAGAACTGTGAGAAAAATACATCTATGTTTTAAGTTAACCAGTCTGTGGTATTTTATGATGGCAGACCTAGTAAGCCAACATACTCTCTTTTTATAGGGAAAAAAAACTAAGTTGATAAGTGACTATCTTAATTAAGGGCTCCCAACTGGTAAGTGGCAGAACTAAGACTAGACACCCAGGTTTCCTGATTCCCATTTCAAACCAACTCAGGAATTAAATAAAACTGATTGAAAGAATGAGAACAGAACACCAGAGGGGAAAAGCAGCTGGGAGGAGAGAGTGGGGACCACCTGCTGGAGCCAGTGCATCAGCTCTCAGGATATAATGGAAACTGGAAATCTTGATTTCTGGAGTGGACTCAGAAATAAAATAACAAGTAAGCAAATGAGGTGGTTTTGAAGGGAGAGGGTAAGCTTGCCAACCACTCTGGAGAGTGGACAACAGATTTTAGGGAGAGGAGTTAGAATGCTACTGCAGTGGTCCAGTGGGGTATAATCACGGCTTGTACCAGGGTATACAGTGGAGATGGTAGAGGAAGTGAGAGGTGATACCACTCTGTTCTACAGATGAAATGAGAAAGGCCCAGCAGAGGCCCATGGGGAAAGTTAGTACTCAACTCAGGTTCTCATGCCAGGTCCCTTTACTACCCTTTAGAGCTTTGGCAGGCACTTGTGACATCTGGTGACATTTGGCAGGCACTTGTGACACATTGACCCAACCTTCTTATTGGCTTTTCCAGCATGGATGAAGATCTGGGAGTCGGATGGCTGGGACATACAGGGTGGAGTTCAGCAGGTTATATGTACCGGTCCCAGAGCCATTATTAATCACCACTCATTAGAACCCTCATGACTTCACTCATAAGTCAAGAGAAATGTTTTCAAGTTCCTCAACCAGGAAGACTTTGACCTTGACTTCAGAAAATTACCTTGAATGGTTGTCAAACACATAAAGAAAACACAACTGCCTCTTTCACATCCTAAGGCCTAAGAAATTCTAGCAATTGACTACAGATTCTGAAAACCAATGATGAGGACACAGGTCTTGTGTTCCAACAGTTGTTCTCTGTACAACCTCCCACACCCTGCTTCTGCTTCCAGTGCAAGTTTAAGAGTTGAATAACACACATTCCCAACAGCCCCCTTCTGATCCACAGATCAGTTTTATGTATATGCTTTTAAATTTTTAATTCAATAGACTTTGGTACATGCCTCTATCCCTGAAAATGCACGTGGCCACTCATGTTAATACACATATTTTATTCACTCAATTAGACAAAGAATATTTGTCTACGCTCTGGTTCTCACAGACATTACATCGGATGTCATGGTCAGTCAATATAGTGCACTGTTCTTGCTTTAAAAAGAAATTTCCACCCACAAATCACATGCCAACAGACTAAGAAGAGGTCCACCCACCTATTTCCTGATGCACTTAGTTCGAAGCTTTAAAAACTTTATTTTTTGCCCTCCTTTTGCCCAAGGATACTACTAATTGATATTAAGTACATGAATTTCAATATAATTTGGAAAGAGAATGCTGAAGTGATGTCTCCTGTAATTAACAAAGAACAAGTGACTATGAAGTCCCCAGAGGTGGTTTATCACCACAATGGAGCTGTCAACCACAGCATTTGGCAATCATCTTTCTAGAAAATGTCAGATCCTAAGTATAAGACTCTCTCATTTCATGCAGAATACATAGTATATGGTTGAATTCCAGATTTCGCTAAAGTTACTTGTATTTTTTTTTCCTGTAAGAAAAAAACTGTGCCTAGAAACTTATTTCTTCCTAGTTTACCTTAATTTACACTATTCATTGAAACTTGTTTGCAATACTGCAAAAAAAAAAAAAACCTTTATTAAAAATCGTTACTTGTGATATCTCTGACTGGAAAATCAAGTCATTGGGATATGTAGTATTAACTATGAAGTCTGTATTGACTTTATAGCAAATGAATGACACATATAATAAGATTTTGAGATGAAAAGAGAAAACAGTATTTTAAACATGAAAGCCAGATTTCTACTGAAGAGGATCTTCTTACAAAAGCTTTAGGCACAAACTTATCAAAATAGCCACAAAATAGATTATGAGGAACTTAACTTATCCTTTATGCTTCTTTGTGTTTTCCAAACTCTCAATTAAGGGCATATTCACTTTTATTATTCGAGAAACAATACATGCTATTTGTAAGACTAGTCACTACTGATAAGTATTTCCTTCTGCTAACTGGAAAACATGGTGACTGCAGTGGTGCTTATTTATACTGGTAGCCAAGGAGCAGGGGAGCTGGAACCTCATGTACGTGGCCCAGCTGTTTTCTACACTTTCGTTCACAGGCACAAATGGGCAGTGCAATGAGGCATAAAGAAAGACTTCTTTCTTTATAAAGCAACCTCCGGGGAGACTTGGCCGCCAGTAAGGCAATGTCTCCACCTGATATTTGAAGTCTCTTTGAAGAAACTTGAAAAGTACAGATTTTGTTTTGTTGCTTTTTTTTTTTCTTTCTTTCTTTCTAGTGCAAAAGGGAAAGGAGAGAGTAGGGATAATGAGGGAAAAGCTCCCTAAGCAGTGAAAAACCATAACAGTTCTATTGTGTGAACTTCAAGAGCAGGCAATTTATTTTGGCCAAAAGAGTCCCAAATGTCCTCCTGATTAGTTTCCATGCAAGTACACTTTGTCCTTTGGATACCATATTTATTAGGCCAGACTGATAAGGGAAGAGAGATAAATGGTCCACCTTACTCAATGGCTGAGTCACACCTAGAGTTCCATTGCTAACCCAAAGATTTTCCTTTCTGATTAGCAGAAACAGAGTCTGTGTAACCACCCAAAAGGAACAGGTTAACAGGGTATAGATTAAAATCTTCAGGTTTGGGGTCCTCCCTGGTGGCATGCAAGAAGTTAAGTCGCAGCACTATGAAGCTATCCACAGCCACTGCAGCACAAGTTCAATCCCCAGCCAGGGAGGTGATCTACATGATGCAGTAGACCTCTCCTATCTCACCCGCTGCTCCCCTCAGTAGTGTATTTCAGTAGATCTGCCTGTTCTGCTCCCCACTCTGTCACTGGTGAGTCCTCTTACCCCAGCCCCCAGCACCTCTGGCCTATACCCCAGTTCTTGTCTGCATAAATAAATAAATCTTTAAAAAAAAAATCTGCAGGTTTGAACATCTATCAGCTACAGAAATTTATAACCCTGTTTGTGAGAACAGTAATTTGACTTGTATTTGGGCTAAACTGGAATGAGCCAAGGTTGTGAGCTTCTCTACTCTTCTTATTTCCAGTTGTGTCTTCACAACCTTCCAATCTCACCTCAACCAGAGTTCCAGACAATGTGGCCACTCCAAATGAAACTGAGGCTCATAAATAATTCTCCTCTATAAATATCAAACTAAAAAACAATTTTCCTACTCACTGCTCTTTCCTAAAATGATATGCCATGGAAGTTTGAAGGGTGTCTCCAGCAACAGGGTAAGATGGAACCACATGTGGCAAAGGAGAATCCTTTCAAGTTTTATTTAAATCAAGGGTGGTATATATGTGAAACAAGATTCAGAGACTACTTTTCTTCTCTCCTTTGATCAAGCAGCATTCCTGAAGGTAAATACTCCACTAACAGGAACGGGCCCAGAACTCCAAGCCCAGAAGCCATCTTTTAAGCGTGTAGTTCCTATTCCCCATGGTCAATTCCTAAAAATCATGAAAATCCTGGAATGTCATTGCAAGGGACAAAAGGAGACATGCCACTAACTAGCTGTGTGGTCTAAGAAAAACCACTTCCCTCCTCAGACATGTTTTTTCATTTCTAAACACAAAAAGGGTAGAATAGGTCATCTCTGTTCAAATTGTGCCTCATTTATTGTTGCTTTTATGATTGTTCTTCCATCCCCCCTCCCCCCCCCCATTACCACCTCAACTGTCTCCTTCCAAGTAACCCCCAACTGGTTCACTCAACTAAGGTTTACCACTGAGTTATTTTCAATTACTACCCAATTACCATTTCCCTGTGGTTGCACAATCTGTTTTCATAAAACTAATTAACAACTTTGATGCATCACTGACCCTCTGAAATGGAGCATTAATTACCCAGGCAGGGTGATCCTTGCCAGTATGCTAAAATGGTTCAATTTAACCCCTTGGTTCCTGGCACTACCCAGTCAGATTCCACCAGACCCCTCTGTAACCAGATATGCCTGACAGACACAAAAACACTCCTTAGTCAAAAGCTACCCAGTCAACTTTCCTCCAGACCTCGTTCAACCTTACAAAGATGGAAAAGTTTTATGTTAGATTTGTGGAAATTTCTATCACTTTAATATCAGTTTTTAGAAGCCTGTTTGCTAAATTCAATTAAAACTAATTACTCTTCTATCTGAGTTGACTAGCTTGTCACTCAGATCCAGTAAAAAGAGGACTTTAAGAAAAAAAAACAACATGGATCAATAACATGCTAGATGATTCAGCATAAAATGTGTAATCTGATAGCTATTAAGGTAGCTCTTTTTAGTCCCATTTTATAGAGGAGAAAACTGAGGCTAAGAAGTTTAAGTAACCTGCCTCATATCACTAAGTCAGGATTTAAGATCAGATCAGGCCCACCTAGCTTGAAAGTAATCCTCTCTGTGGAGTCATGTCACTCCTTATCTGGACCTACTGCATTTGGAGAAATTGGCAAACTCTATAAACTGAATTCGAGCAATCCCATGACCAAAAAAGGCTGCCCTGATCCCTCAACCAGAGTAACGGGGACCAGAAGCAGGGTTTGCAAGACCTGCTCTGTGATAAAGATGAGAGATTCTGTAAATATCTTCACTTCAACTGTAGCTAGTAATGGCCTCTTCCATTTGAAAATATTTCAGATCTCAACAGACCAGTGACTGGTTAAAAACCAAATTCAATATCCACTAAATTTATTTCAAAGGAATTACAAAAACAACTATATAACTACAACTATTTAAGGATTATGATATCTGAAGCTTGTTTCTCATGTTCTCCAAGTGCCTATTTAATCAAGATCAAATTAGACATTATGATTTCCTATAGGTGTATGGAGATATATACGATCAGGTTCTGCACCTCCCTGGTGGGTCAAGGGGTTAAGTTGCATCACTATGAAGCTATCCCCAGTCACTGCACCACTGAGTTCGATCCCCGGCCAGGGAGGTGGCCCACATGATGCAGCAGACCTCTCGTCTTGCCCACTGCTCCCCTCAGCAGTGTATTTCAGTCAGTCTGCCTGTTCTGCTTCCCACTCTGTGGCTGGTGGCTCCTCTCACCCCCACACCTCTGGCTTGTACCCCAGTTCTTGTATGCATAAACAAATCTTTTTTTAAAAAAAGATTGGGTTCTAATAAAAGCAAACCCTCCTTGCCATATTAAATATATCTTGAAGCTACTTCTCTCTATTTCTACATTTAGAGGAGTGCTGTTATCTAAATCCATGAGGTTCCAGGATTTCAGATATTAATGAAGTTTCAGCAAATGAAGATGCAAGCCTATCTTAAAATATTTATAAAATCTATTCAATTCCTAAGTTCAGATACTAATGAATACTTTATATATTTTCTCCCTTTGAAATAACAGAACAAATAACACTGTCCCTAACAAAAAAAGGAAGAGTTTTCTTTAAAACTCCAGCTGTTAAGACACAATGACTTAGCTTATTCTCTAATAAGTATAAATTCTTATTAATTCAACACAGAGTAAAAGATCTTGACAAGAGTAATCCAAATTCACTCAGTAATATACTGTACAAACAAAAGAAAAAAGTAAAAATAAGGAAATGGGAAAATACTGATTCTTAAATCTTTGCAAGAAGGGTATCAGTTGTAAGAAATTTGGAGGGAAGTCTCAGAACAGAAATATACATTCAGAGATACAGATAAAGCAAAGATGCCCAAATGGGAATAATTGTTGAATCTAGGTGTTAAGGCTAGATTGTTGTACTGTGTTTTCAACTTTATTTCCTATGTCTTATTTTTAAAAGCTGGGAAAATTAAGAAATAAAAATGAAAGGGACAAAAATTCCCTAAACTTTTCATAGGCTGGTGGTTGTTTAGTCTTTTGGATCCCCTACCCCGCCCCAACCCCAGATCATAATAAAGAGCAACAAGGAGGTGCTTGGTTGCATAAGGAGGAACAGTGCTGACACGTAAATCTAGATCATCAATTGGCAAGTGGACACGGCAGGCTTTAGGTTGTCTGATCTCTGGGTTCACTGGAGTTCATGGAATGGAAGCTGGAAAAGTTGTATCAGGAGTGTCCTACTGTTAGTGTTAGGGGGAAAGGTAGTCCTAAATTATGGGTGTGTGGACTCCAACCCCCACTCCAGACCATCAGTAAAACCCATTTTATATTAGGGTTGCCCTGTAACAGTTGGAGGAAGAGTAGTCCTGAATGGATTACACAGATGGGTGTGTGGACTCCAACCCCCACTCCAGACCATCAGTGTTCCAGATCACTGGGACCTGAGGGTGAAGTTAAGCAGCCAGGCTGGCTATAAAACCAGAGAGGTGAGCCTTCTCTCTTCCTTTGGAGCCATCTCACTTGACTCGGAGCCAGTTCTCAACGTGCCATTGCTTAAAAGATCTGGTAGAATATTTATGGATTTGTATCCCTCTCTTTCCCTTGGTATTATTACTATTTTATTCCCCTTCTTTCGAAAAATAAAACCCATTAATAACTTTTGTCACATGTCCCTGAAGTTGGGACTTATTATAAAAGTCTTCTGAGCGCGTGGGTGAGGACCCAGTGAGGGAAACCCATTTTATATTAGGGTTGCCCTGTAACACTACTAAGCTTCCCAGGAAAACACCTGCACTAGACTATAGCAGTGGCAGAGCTGAGTGAAGGCCGAGGGGCACTGCCCAGCTGAGTTGGGAGCCAATAGCAGAGTCTAGAGAAGGAATTCTCCCACCTCACAGGATCTACTAGAGACCCTCCAAATACCTAAACCACAGGGGAATTTCTTTAAAAGGCATCCTCCACCAGCTTGCAGACACCAGAACCAGCTCCCAGGCAGGGATGTATGTCAAGCACATGCTAATGAAAGGTTTTAGTTCCACAGCAACTTTACTTATGACTGTATTTAAACTTAAGCCCAGGTAAACTGACTATGGTGTCTTTCTCCCTTAAGTTTCCCAAAGTCAAAGTAGTTGCTAGAACATTGCAATTACCATCTGTAATTCTGATTATATAATTATCATCCATTAATTCTGATCATTTCTAAGAATGAATTTCAAAATGAAATCCCAAAGGCTACAAATCCACACCCATACAAATCCATGTACATTTAAGTCAAGGTGTCAGTAGTCAATCCTTGCCCTAAGGACAAGGCTGTTCCTCTCCAGGATGCAGGGGGAAAGTCACAGCAAGGCATAACAAAAGCAACACAAGGCTGCCAAAGCTGGTAGGAACCAGCTGGCTCCAGAGCAAGGGGTGGGGGAGAGAGCACAAGCCCCGCCCAGGAGCTGGCTCGGTGTCTGCAAGCTGTCCAGGCTGCTGACACCAACAGTAATGCTGAAGCATGGAGCTGACTCACAGACTAGATTTTTAAAAAAAGGAAGTGAGGATTGAGTAAGCAGGCTCTTTAAGTCCGGAGCTGGAGCCCATTCTCATTTGAATATACAGCCAAACCTTAGGAGAGCTCAACCTCATATACTTTGGGGAATATCCTCTATTGGAAATCACTTGGCTTTTCCAGAAATTTGCCCTACAGACCTACTAAGAAGTCTTCTCCCACAAAAATAAAAAGCCTTTATGAGCTAACTAAAACACTTTCCAAAGAAGTCATATCGGAAAGATGTTCAGTGTCACTTGTCATCAGGGAAATGAACATTAAAATCACCATGAGACACCACCTCATACCTGCGAGAATAGTGCACAGCAAAAGAAGAAATAAAAAGCAACAAACGTTGGCCATGATGTGGAGGAAAACAAACACTTGGACACTGTTGGTAGGAATGTAGCTGGTCCAGCCCCCTAGGGAAAGCAGTATGGACATTCCTGAAAATATCAAGTCTACTATATAATCCAGCAATTCCACACCTTGGTAATTTATTCAAAGAATGCAAAAACACTAACTCAAAGGGTTATAATGCACTTTGACGTTACTTCCAACACTATTATAATAGTCACACTATTGAAACAACCTAAGCACCCAAAGACAGATGAATTAAGATGTGTTATCTATACAGGATGGACTACTTCAGCTATAAGAAAAGATGAAGTGTGAAACCTATTTCTTTAATTAGGCGCAGTGCTATAGACCATCACCTCAATAATAAAAATATAATGTAAATAAAAACCCTTTATTTAATCATGATAAAAAATCGCACAAATCTTGTAAGCTTGTAAGACATTGCAGATGACAGAATACTTCATAAGAAACTCACAACCTTGAAGTGAAAAAGTTTATCTTTATGACTCAAGTTAACAAATTTGACTAAATGAGTATCACTTAATGATCTTTCATGGCATCAGAATGAAATACACATAGTACACAATATGTACCTAAAGGCACAAAAGGGGGGATACTGTGAAAAAAAAAAAAAAAAACAACAACTCACTTCTGACTTTTCAGGTCTTCACTACTCAATCCCTCTCATGGGTGTTAACTACTAATGCCAGCTCCCTGTGGGCTCTTCCCAAGGTAATCAGCACTTGTCCCAATAAGTAGGTACATGTGTACTCCCCCCAACTCCCACTCTTCCTTTTCACTTTTTACTTTATTTTTTTACAATATTTTTGTCCAGCGTTATGCACCTTGCCTTTTTTTCATCAGAAAGTTTTTGAAGTTAGCACATAAAGCATTGACTCACTCACTCTGTTTGCAAATACATTCTGCTAAGCATTTGTGTGGATGAACTTACATAACCATAAAGGCATGTATTGCTTCTGTAACAGGGTGGTTCCCTAGCCCTTCTCCCTGCCCTGTAACACTTCCTCTGTTATTACGGATGATGCACTTGCACCTTTCTGCACCTCTGTGGCACATATGTGGGAATATGTGGACTCTGAAAGAGCTGTGCTAAAGACCCTGCAAACCAGTCAAGATGCCCTTCCTCTTTCCCAATTCTCTCACAACACAAGACTATTGCCACACCTTTTCTTTCTCACCAATCTGAGAGGTCTCACAGTACGTTTAAACTTGAATTTTTCTTACTCTGGTAAGGTTAAACAAATATGTTTATTTTTAAGAGCCTTCAGTATTTTCTGTGAACTGCCATTTTCACAAAGTGCTGATTTTCCTATTGAGCCATTATCCTCTTAATTAATTTGTAAAAACAGTTCATTATTTTTTTCTGAGCCTATTCATCTTTTTTTTTTTGAAAATTTTTTTTTACATCATTGTCCATTCTGCTCTCAGATGTAATCCCCAAGAATGTCATCATAGTCTCTTGTGCTCTTCCGTCCCCTATTTTTTTCATTAGAAAGTTTTTAAAGTAAATGGTGATTTCAGATTGCCTAACAGTTTCACAGAGTATATTTTCAAATTTGATTCATATCCATTGATCCCTCTCCCTCTTCCTCCCCAGCTGAATGTCTCAGATGTATAGTTTGCTTGCCAATTTTGTTTTTTTTTCCTGACCCCTTGTTTAGTATCTCTATGTTCTTCCTATAAGTGAAATCATCCTATATTTTTCTCTTTCCTTCTGACTTATTTTGTTATAAGGTAACTTTGATATAAAATGGGTCTGTTGACTGGGTTTTTACCTGAGCAGTTGAAAGGTATTTGTAATTAGCTTTAATTGCAGGTATATATAATAAAGGTTAATAAAGGGTTTTATTTACAAAAGAAAGGGGAAATAAAGTAATGAATAACACAAGGAGAAGAGAAGGATACAAATCTGTAAATGTTTTACTAGTTTTTTTGAGTTGGAACTCAATAGCATGCTGAGAGCTGGCTTCAAACGAAGAGCACCTCTAAGGCCTATATGTTTGTTTTTATACCTAGCCTGGCTGCTTAACTTTATTGTCAGGTCCCAGTGATCGACTCTTTGATGATGATTTTATAGGATTTGTAGATCTTGGATATTGTTGGTTTGGAGTGGGGGTTGGAGTCTATAAACTTATTTGTGTAATTTATTTAGGATGATTTCTCTTTCTAACAATTTCACTGAAAGCGCTTCTTTTTTTAAGGAAATTCATTTTGTGGCATGCAATTGCTCCCAACTGTTGCCTTTAGGTTTGCAAATGGTGTTTTCTGGCTTGTGTATTTGTTGTGGAGCAGTTGAATCCTTGTATAGCTCCTTGTTTTAGACTGTTCTCAGTGGAGCCTTAACTACTTCAGTGATCGCAGAAACAAAATTTCCCACAGGTTTTTTTCTAATACATTTTTGGTGATGTCATCTTGATGGTTGGTATTCCAGCCTGTCCTATGACTCAGTCCAACTGCGGGGGAATCGGAGTTCCCTTTGGGATCATTCTTTTCGGGAACAATTAAGTGACTGTGTCTCTTTTAAGAAAATGGTAAGGAATATGCCATTAAAAGCCTGTAATTACCTGGCACACACCAAACCTACCGCTGACCACAACGCAAACATGCCTGCTGGTAACACTTGGACTACTAGTAGATCAAGAGATAGTCTCACAAACATAGATGGAGAAGCTAGGCCCAAACTGAAGCTATTAGGCTTTGTCCAGATATGAGTTTTGGGTTTAGGGAGGAAAAAAAATGAAAACATGATCTCCAGTACTGGTAATTTATGAAGAAAATAAGCTTTTCCCCACAATATTGATTCTGATTTCCAATCAATGCACTTGCTTGAGAAAACCAGTAAGGGTGTGAATTAAAGTGGTGGAAAATGTTATCAGCTAACAGCCTTAGCCTTTTCTGAACACTGAGACACTGTGTTTCTGGGAAAAAGTAAATGGTGACTTCAGATTGTCTAACAGTTTTACAGAATATATTCTCAAATTTGAGTCACATACCCATTCTTCCTATAAGGAAGCTTGAGGGGCACCTCAGAGTTTTGTGTTTTGATGTGTGTGTGCGCACCTGCATTTTATTTGTATCACTAGTGTCTGGTGTAGCCCAAGTGCTACAGGGTACAAAACATAATGTGTGTCCCATAAATGCTTGCTAAATAAATCACCTGTAGTAAATGATTTCATCCTCAAAGGCCACCCAAAAAAAGGGAAAGAAAATCAAGTGTGTGAAGTGTTGTGTTTTTGGGGGGGGGGGGGGGGGCATACAGAAGATACATCAATATCAAATCCAANGGGGGGTGGGGGGGGGGGGGGGGGGCATACAGAAGATACATCAATATCAAATCCAAGAATCTGTGAATCTGTTTCCCAGATTTTCTCTTTAAACCTGTATACCTTAAGTTCAACTATCATATTACATTATTTTTTGGTGCATATTTTTTCTTTTTCTTTTCTTTTCTTTTTTTAGCATTTCTGAAATAGGGATTCATGACTCTAACTGGCAATGTTCTTTTATGCTTTTAGTGGGATATATAACAATGCATTTAAAATGGACTCATCCAAATCCAGTAATACATCTTAGTTCTAAGATGCGTACCTCCCAGGATTAGAAAGCTTACAAGATAAGTACAGGTGTAAAGCACCCAGACAGTGTTTAGCACACACAACAGATACTCAGCAAATACCGATTCCATTTCTCCTTATTGTGCATCCATTGAAAATAAGGTGGTATCATTTATTCTTGACATAAATAAAATAAAAAATAACAATAAACAAAAGGAGAACATGGAATTCAAATTCCAACAGAACTGTGACTAAGATTTACCGAGGCTCGATAATGTCAAGTGCAGGGCTGGGCATTCACACTCACTAGCTCTAGTACACACACTCACTCTCTCTAGTACTATATACATATTCCTAACCTTGAGTTCTCACCAGATCCTTTAAGGCAGCCATGAAGAAACTGAACAAATTAATGCTTAGCAACAACAAGGGACTTGCCCAAGGTCACAGAGTGAATGGCAACAGCAATTCAGAAACCCAATCCAAAGGGACAAAATCAAATTGTTGTGTTTGTCAGTCCCTTTTTGGAGACTCAACATTTGACCTCCAGCACTTAACATGAAGTAGGACACTGAGACCTTATTCCTGTATCTTTAGAACTGCAGAACTATGAAAGTTTTCTGAAAAGCTTGCTTCTGAGAAGAAAAAAAAAAAAGAAGGTTCTAAGTAAAATAGACATTCTTTGCAGAGTTCTTGGCAGACAAACTTTGCAGAGGTTGAGAAGCCATCAGTGTGTAAAAGCAGATGGGTTCGCTGAGTAACAGCCATATGGGGAAGTCTTGAGGAAGAAGACCAACTATCGCCTTGAAAGAAACTCCGGTGTGGTTTTAAAAAATGACTTTCCAATATATATATTTTTTTATTTCTGTTATCTATATATGTTTTGGTGGGTCAAGCACCCCTGTATAATCCTAGTGTATAATCTCTCTAGTTTACCTATAAACACCTCTAGTGTAACCTCTAGCCTAACAAGCCCAATGATATATAATTATTTGCATGTGTTTCCATTTCAGTGAGTGAGCAGGGACCACCCTTCTTTAAATAGTGCCGGGCACACAGCTAGTGTTCCACCAAGGGTTGTTGACTAACTGAAAGAAACCTTAGACTATGATAACAAGTAGGACAGCCTGAAATGTGACTACAAATCTAAAGGCTGATCATAGACATTGCTACTCTGCACAAGGACCACGTTGAACCCAAGCATCCATAACTGGACCTGAGTCTGCTATGCATCAGCATGTCCTGTATAATGTCCCCTTTCCTCATCACCCCAGAAGTTCCCCAGAGTCCTGCAATAAGTCACACCCTGCAAATAAGTCACTTGACCTTAAATGATCCCTTGCGTGTGGTAATGCAGCAGAAGGCAGGGGCTGGATACAGGCAAGTTCAACTAACATCTTAGGAACTTAGGACAGGGGACACCTGGTGGGCAGGGAAGAGGGGGAGGGTTGAAGGCAGACTGGAGCACTGGGGACTGAGGTGATGGTGCACTGGTGATATGGTGATGGGGATTACAATTGATGTTAAATATATATATATATATATAAATAAAAAATGTTAATAAAAAATGATTAAAAAAAAGAACTTAGGATAGTGATTCCTATTTTCTAAGAGATGGATAACTGGCAAATTTAAGATGAAGACGAATTTAAATAGTCAAGAGCCAACTGATTAATGTACAACTTGTATTTGCCTCAATTCACCCTCATTATATTAAATTTCTGAAAATAGCTGGTCTCAGTCAAACCATAGATAAGGCAGCTGCATCCTGCAGCTGGTAGGCAAAAAATCAGTTACTGTAGTTCCCTCTGCAGCAGAAGCAACAGTACTATCCTCGCCAAAACAGAATGTCCAGTGCTTCTCTCACTGTTGATTCCCCCAGATGATTATACAGAGCAAAATCACCCAGTCTCCAACACAAAGTCTACTATAGTTGAGAGTGGGGGGGAGGGAGGGAGAAAAAGAATGGGGAGGGGAAGCTCTCCCTAGGACATCAGTCCCTTATGTGATTTCTAGAAAGGATTAAAACAGACTAATAAAGATTTTGTTATCAACAAAATTATTATTTTGACATCAACAATAACAAAAGCATGGCTTCAAGTTCACTAGTGGTTAAATTAAGGTATACTTTTAATCTACTATATCTCAAGGAAGAAAGGTAAAATATTTAATTACCCTACCTGATCAACACCACTTCTTTACATTTGTGAATCTTTGGTCAAAGCAAACAACTAAAGCCATGCTTTATATTATTTTAAATTCTTGTGGTTTTTCAAAATGTTATTTGAAAATGTACGTCAAATTCCTTTTCCTCACTTTTTCAAAATCAAACTAGTAACTCTGGAATTCAAATCAAAATTACTTCCAAACCTAGCTACTAAGAATCACTCTGATACCTCACACTTCCAAACCCCACAGTTTAAAAGTCAGTTACCTCATTAATCCTGCTAACTATTTCCCCTTTCTTTTCCTTCTTCTTTTTCTCTGTAAAGATTTATTTTATGCATACAAGAACTAGAGTGTAGGCCTGAGGTGCAATATTAGGGTGGGGGTGGGGTCTTGGTGAGAGGATTTACCACAGACAAGAATGGGGAGCAGAACAGGCAGATCTACTGAAATACACTGCTGAGCAGGTGAGACAGGAGAGGTCTACTCAGCTATGTGGGTCACCTCCCTGGCTGGGGATCAAACTCATGCTGCAGTATCTGGCAATCGCTTGATAGCACTAAGACTTCAATCTCTGTGTCACCAGGGATGCCCTATTTCCATTTTTTTCCCCTTTATTTACTTATGCATATAAGAGCTGGGGTACAGGCCAGAGTCATGGGAAGTGAGAGGATTCACCAGACAGAGTGGGGAACAGAACAGGCAGATGGACTGAAACACACTGCTGAGGGGAGCAGCGGGCGAGGCAGGAGAGGTCTGCTGCACCGTGTGGGTCCCCTCCCCGGCTGGCAGCAGGGATCGAACTCATGCTGCAGTGGCTGTGGTTTGCTTCATAGTGCAGTGCTTTCCCATTTTTTAATGGAAAAATCTGAGTCAAAGAAATGGTTGCCCCAAGTTTCCTATACAGAAAAGCTTATCAAGTCTAATCCCTTCAAAGAGAGGTGGGGATTAGGTATGTGGGAAGAAAAGAAAAAAGACTGCATTGCTTAAACGTAACCAAAAAAAGAAAATATGGAATAAAATAAGAAGAAACTTAGAAATTCCACTGCTCAATTTTGTTTTCCTTTTTCTGACAATCTTTCAGGAAACAGACCTCTACCCTCGCATCTATCATAATCTTTGTTTCTTGGCTAGAAAAGACATCCCTGCCAACCTAGGAATAGTTGTTCGGGCATTAAAGAATAAATATGTACAATTAGCTGAGAATTCTAGTTCTAGGACATTTAACCCAGATAACAACCCTCTTATCAACCGTCTACTTTAAGCATTCTTGGAACCAGGAATATGTCCTACCACTGACACCATCAGGAGTTAGAGGATCTGTTATGTGTGAGCTGTAACATTTTAGGAATAGTCTTCCATCTCTTTTGCCTCTAGAGACTAGCAATAGAAACTGTTAACAGTACAGGTTGACCACAAGCTTTCTGTGGTCACCCTCACCTAAGTCCCACAGCAGCTCCAAGAACAGGGATTAATAATATTTCCATTTTCTCAGGAAAAACTGAGACAGAAAAGCCAAGTAATGTAATATACCATTCCCAAAGCAATACACTACCAGGACAGGAATTTAAGTAGATTAGACACACGGGTGTAACACAACGGATGTTACATAGGTGGCGCCATACCAATGTTCAGATTTGGAGCCTTAGTGGCTGACTGTCAGATACCCAGAACTTCCTCCACCCCGCCTACAGATTAACTTAAATGATGCAGGCCTGCATATGTTTCTTCTAGTCAATTGAAAGCTTCCTTGATGGCAAGGCCTTTGTCTTACTCCCCTTTGCATTGCCCAAAGTGCCTGATGTAATATCGCATGCATAACTTGTTATATAATATAGATTTAAAAATAAAATCACACCCTCTCTTTTGCAGCTCAGCTGGGGAAATGTAAACATAGGCATGAAAGAAAGCAACTATCAAGCTGAAATCTGATTTTCCAACTATCCTTCAAAAACAAAGGACAGATCATGCAATTTATTTATTTACTTATTTTCTAGGCCTTTTCCAGTCAGAGAAAAACAGTTTATTGCTGGAAACCTACACTGAGAAGTATTCTCTGTGCTAAAGAAAAATGATCTCAAGTAGAAGTGGAAGCTTCAGGGAAGAACAGAAAAGCTCAAGATGCATGTAAATCCACAAGAATTCTGACTGTGCAAAACCATAATTATTATCCTTTTGGGGGTTAAGAAATGTCTTAAAATTCATTACAAAAACAATGCAAGTGAAAGATAAATAAGATTAAATTCTTCTAAGACTTATATTCTTTGGAAGTAATAAAAAGTGCACATTTATAAAATGTCTTGTATAATTTAAGTATGTATCCTATAATCTTTATGATAGTTATAAAGTGTAAACTAAAAAAATGTGCAATTAACTAGCTAAGAGATGAGGGAAAGTAGAATAATTTGAAAATACTTGATTATAAGAAGGCAAGCAGAGAGGGAAAAAAGAAGATAGGACAAAAAATGAGATATATTTTAGTCCAAATTCATGAGTAATTACATTAAAAATGTAACCATAGTGAAATTACATAATTAATCATATGCAAAAACTGTCATATTAGATTTAAAAAGGAAAAAATTTAAATATATACTGCTTACAAAAGACTTTCTTTAAATAAAGCCACAAGAAAAAAATCCAAGTAAACAGTGGAAAAAGGAGATAACATACAATTTGGAATGTTGTATTAGGTTTTGTTTTGTTTTTTAAACAGTTTCAGCAAAATCCTAGTAACTTCCAAGTATTGTATCACTGTTCTGCTCTTTCTTCCAACTGCTCATGCCCTGGAAGGAAAGAATATGATTCCAATAGGCTGGGTTCAGTTAGATGTTGAACTTGAAAAAAGAGAACAAAGAAAAATTTGGCTTATGTCTCAGATAAAGAAAGACTCAAATAGGTTAACAATAAAGAAACCGGCATATTCAGACAGGGAAATACACAGCACTAAAAACACATGAGCTATCAAGTCGTGAAAAGAAATGGAAGAAGTTTAAATGCACATTACTAAGTAAAAAGAGCCAATAGGAAAAGGCTCTATATTGTATGATTGCAGGTACATGACATTCTGGAAAAGGAAAAACTATGAAGACAATAAAAGATCACTGTTTTGTGGGGTGGAGTGGGCCGCAGAGGGAGAGATAAATAAAAAGAGCATAGAGTACTTTTTAGAGCAGTGAAAGTATTCTGTATGATATAGTAGTAGATTATAGTATATATTATAGTAGATTATAGTATGATAGTAGCAGATTATATCTTTATACATTTGTCCAAACAAAAGAATATACAAGAGTGAATCCAAAGGTGGACTTTGGACTTTAGGTGATCATGATGTGTCAACGTAAGGGCATCTTTTGTAAAAAATGTACCATTCCGGTGACTGATGTTAATAACAGGGGAGTCTGTGGGTGTGTGAGAACAGAGGGCATATGAGAAATCCCTGTACCTAGCTCTCAACTTTGTTGTAGACCTAAAATTGCTCTCCTAAAAGGGAGACTTAAAGAAAATAATCCAAAGAACAATACACCAAAAAGGAAATTTAACTACATAATATTTTAATGCATAAAGAAAGGGCCTATGAATGTGTTTAATTAAAAAATGTCTCCTAGACCACCGTGGTTAATAATGGACCAGCTGTTCTTGACAGAGATAACTAAAAGGCACACCAGGGCTAATCCTTTGAGTGGAACATGTATAGATGCTCTCAGGCTCATGAATTGAAGAAAATATTAACCATTATTAAAAATATGCACTCACACAGTTATTTTTACACATTAAGAGACAATTAACTACTGAGGCAAAACCTCAAATCTCCAGCAGTACCCCAACACACAAAGAATACAAATCCATCTTAAGATGGGAAGAATATGTCTCAATTATGTTCCCTGAGTTGTTATTCTCTTGTTTAACTTGACAAGTCTCAGAGATAAACTCTGAATAGACAGCTACATACTGTGAGATTCATCACTGGCAGCCAGAAACCTATGCTCATTGGCTATTAAAACCACAGTCCAAATTGGGTCCAGAAGGTTGCTAGACAACAGTGGCCACTAGTAAAACATGGAACAAAAACTCCAGGATGCTTTGTTGCCATTGTTTCTTTAAAAACAAATAATGAAAAATAGACACTAGAACTGTTTTGTGTTATAAATAAGAGGAAGGGAAGAACTAAAAGGTACATCTATCTAGCATGGGATACTAAGTTGTTTTTTTTTTTTTATTATTTCTCATGCCCTAGTGGTTTTGGTTCTGATTCATTCTCCTTGATAACGTGTCTCAAGGTGAAATTTGGGTCCACCATAATAAGGCCATTTATTACAGTTACCCTATCTACCACAATTACCATCACCAAACAGAAGTACACTGAAGACTAGAAACCAGATTCCTAGTGATTGCTGTGTGTACATAGAGAAGTGAGGCAGGCTTGCAGAAACCAAAATGAAGTTTTAACAAGTTTTTGTTGTTGTTGTTTTGCCTATCTGACACACAACAACTAAACTTCACTCAGTCCTACCAGGAATAATGGATTATCATACGAGCCAATATCTGGTCCCCTTAAATTAAAATGAGCATGGCTCCCTCTCTGAATTTAACACAGTAAAACTAGCCCTGCCTATTCATTCTCCTGTGCCCTTTAAGCTTTGTAATTTTTATCAGTCTTTGGATTGATAAAACTAGTAATATTTTTTTCCATTTCAGAAAATACTAAAAAAAGAAAATCATTAATTTTACCATATGATTTTAATAACAACATTAACATTTATGCTTTTTCATTTTCTTATGTTTATATTTCCCTGTCCTTATATTTGTCTTTTTTAATGAGAACTCTTTTCCCTCAACAGTATGTCATGACTATCTTTCCACCTTATTAAATATTCCATTTACTCAAATCCTAACATTGCATCACTCACATTTTATCTTCTTTGTACTCATAAAGGATCCTAGTGACTTATACTCCAGGATCTAACTCTTCTTCAAATCTGCTGCATGTCTTTATCAGTTTTTTCCTGAAAGTCAACACCAGGTAAGCACCATCACATTCACCTCTGAATTCCCTTGCTTCTAAATGCAGCCATTTTACTAAATTGGAGGCTAAACATCTTCCTTTCTTTCCCCCAGATACAGTTACTTAAAATCCAGTTTTAGTTGTGAACTATAATTCCTGAGATTGTTTCTGAGAAAATTCTAAAGACACTGGAGTGTGCCTTTGAATATTTACCATGGCTTCTATTAGTAAATATTTTTTTTCTCAAATTCCACATTTGATAGAAGCTAAAATATGCTAAGAACTTGAAAGGCCACCTTCAGAGTCAATTAGCACCTACACATTTTTATCCAGTCACTTTGATAAAAGACCCACATGATGAATGTTTACTTTAATAGTGAGGAAATATTATACTTGAGTATAAAACGATAAAAAGCATTTGAACTATTTAAATATATAAAATTGGGTCCCTTGATATACAGAATTTCCTACAGAGTGAGGGTAAATTAGAGTTGATGGAGGAAAATATCTACTTAGCTTTTTCAGGTAAGGAGTAAAGGCTACTGAAAAATAACACAAGCATAATGGCCTTTAAAATTCTATGTGGGTTTTAGCAAATCTTAGCAGGAATATTTTCTTTATCTTGGGAATGTGTTTTGAAACTTCACCTGAAGTCTGGGCAGAGTATGATTTAATACCCAAATGTATGGTTAATTCATCACCTTTCCAGGGAAGTGCTCATGAGTGAGAAAAGGCTAAGTACAAGACCTTACATCAAGACTACAGCTAGCAGCTGGGCACAGCTCCCACACATCAGGTGGTTTATAGGCTTCATTCCCAGTCTCAAAGAATCCCACAAAGTTGACTTTGAGATGAGATAACAGAGGCAGACAGTGGTGAAGTAATTTACCTTTGGTCACCCAGCTACTAAGTAGCAGAAGCCAGGATTCAAATTCACTGCTGGCTGGTTCCAAAGCCTGGGCTTACTAACCAGAAACTAGAAACAAATCACTCCTGGGTTTCCTAAATTCCCATCTGATTTACAGAATGAATAAGCCCAAAGAGAAGGACCAGCCCTGTTACCTACTGCTGCCAGCACTACCTGCATCCTCAGGAGGTAAGACAGACTTCCCAAGCCGAGTCACGGGGGAAATTTCCCCTGGAGGAGAGGAAGGTATTGGAAAAAAAGGTCTTTTTTCTTGGTCTTGTTCAAAGCATATTATTCAAAATAAGACTGTAAATGGGGCCGGATCAGGGCTAGGTCTGACTGCTCAGACTGATACTAGACGCTACCCCAAAGACATTGATTCATTTTTAGCTTTGCACATTGGAATCACTTAGAAAGCTCTTAAAATACTGATTTTTAGCCTTCCTTCTAGAGATTGATTTCACTGGTCTGCAGTGGGGCCCCAGTATCACAATTTTTTGGATGTTGTCCAGATGGCTCCAATGGAAAATCATTGAAAACCATTGCCCTGGAGTGTGCGTGTGTTGGTGCGTGTGTGTACCAAAATGCATAATATCAGTTATGTGTCCTTATTACATATACTTAACAAAATTTGAAGTGACAAAATAAGTTTCACGAAAAAAGCAGATGACCTACGCTACATTACCTGGGTCGTATCTTCCATCAGTCCCCGAATCTTCTCCACAACATCATTGCGCCGGTGCTGGCGCAGGGCACTAATTAACTGGGCCAGACTGGCCTCAGGCCCCCGGATGGTCCAGTGCTGAAGAGCTGCATAGGCCCTCTCATGGTCTGCGGCGTATCCATTGGAAAAAGCAGCCACCTCCCTCTCACTGGCATTGCACAGAAACTGATAGATGTCTTTCCACTGGCTTCCCACTTGGGCTGCTACAAGCTTCAGGATGTCAATACCTGCACCAGAGACAAAATAAAGTATATATATTAAAAAAAAAAATAAAGGCATGGGAGGGAAAGTCATCATACAAGGTCTCTGTTTTAATAAAACTAAATGCAAGGCCTCCCTGGTGGCACAAGGGGTTGAACGCCACATATGAAGCATCCACAGCCATTGCAGCACAAGTTTGATCCCCAGCCAGGAAGGTGACCCACATGGCTCAGCAGACCTCTCCTGTCTAGCCCACTGTTCCCCTCAGCAATGTATTTCACTACATCTGCCTGTTCTGTTTCCCTACTCTGTCTCTGGTGAATCCTCTTACCCACCACACCTCTGTCCTGTAACCCCAGTGTTTGTATGCATAAATAAATATTTTTTTTAAGATTTATTTATTTATGCATACAAGCACTGGGGTAACAGGCCAGAGGTATAGGTGGTGAGAGGATTCACCAGAGACAGAGTGGGGAACAGAAAAGACAGACTGACTGAAATACACTGCTGAGGGGAGCAGCGGGTGAGACAGAAGACATCTGTTGCACCATGTAGGTCACCTCCGTGGCAGGTGGCAGGGATTGAACTCGTGCTGCAGTGGTTGTGGTTTGCTTCCTAGTGCATTGCTTAACCCATTGCGCCACCAGGGAGGCCCCAATAAATAAATTTTTAAAGAAAGAAAACTAAATACAGCATGCTTTCCCATTGCTACACCTCCACTAAAGGAAGACACACACCCCTCTCCCCTGAGGGTAGTTAGGTAACCCCCTGCAACTTTCATTTTCTGAATGTGGATCCAGACGAAGCAATCCTAGAAGTATAATAAACTGCCCCTAAAATATGTTTTGAAAAGGTTAAAGATAGACCAAAGGGAATACTGGGGGTGGGCAGAGGGAGGGGAAGGCAAAGACGGAGAGGAGGACAAAAAGAGCACAAGGGACTGAGGTGATGGTGCACGGGTGGACTGGTGGTGGGAACTCCCTGGGGACTACAAATGTTGTCAAATACAATTAAATAAATCTAACGAGAAAAAAATATGTTTTGAAAGTCAAACCCAAAGCAAGCAGAGAGATTCCTTTGTTACTATTAATAACAATTAGCAGAGAATAGAGACTCCCAGATTTAAAAAGTGGCAATCTGATGAATTCTAGAAAAAGGTAAGCCACACATTTAAACTCAGCAGAGCTTTTCAAGCACGCTGAGTGAATGGTGTTTGCATCTTGGCAATGGCATCCATTCATGTCAGCTGACACTGTCCCCAGCTCTAAGGAGCTGTTTTCTAACTCTGTGCTCAACAAGCAGTTTTCTGATGTATTATTCAGTCCTTTAAACTGACTTACACAATTATAATGACGACAACCGCTGAAAGGACAGTATGATAACAATAGCTATAATCCTCCAGGTATACAGTTAAGGCATTTGTTCTTATCTTTATAAAGCATTAACTTTCCAACTGTGCAGGTTAAAAAAACTCACTCAGAAAAGTTAGGTAGTTTGCCCAATGTCACAAAAGCTAGGTGTGCTGGGTAACGAACCCAACTCAGCAGGTAATGTAATATATTGTCATCTGACTTGTGAGTCACTTGTAAATTTGGTCAGCATGGTATGTTGTCCCAGGTCTTGAATGTAAATATCTGAAATGCCAAATGAAACCTCAAACTCAGGATAGACACGTGGCACCCACCCTCTCTGAAGTGCATTTTAGTAGCATGTCTTGATGTCTTCCTTTTAACGGCACCTTCTCTTGCAATTACACATTGACTTTGCCCAAATTTATTCAGGGATGAAGTAGGCTCTGGCAGTTTATTATAACAGATGTATGAGTCCCATGTCTTTGAATAGAGGTAATATGCCTAAATACCAATATTTTTATGATGAATAATATCTAAACAACATTTACTACTTAATAAAAATGAGTCATAGTCCCAATTAACTAGAGGTTAATGGGGGGTGGGAGAGGGTTCTTGCTCCAATCAATTGTTCAGGAAAATACTAATCAGCTATCAATTTTTGCCTAAAAAGAGCAATAATTCCAGAAGTTTTTTTGAAAATGGAGGACTTTGTGGTTCTTCAATATAAATCCTTACTCTGCCATGTAATCCTCGAGGCAAGCAATTTGGAAAACTGCATACATATCTGAATCAACCCCCTAAAAACTGTTTTCAAAGACTAAGTTCCTAATAGAGGCTGCTCTCTTGTCAACTGTAAGAGAAGAATGCCACAAATTGAGACATTACTGTACTTCTCAAACCATTTTTCCGGGCAGTGTGAATTATATTTGAACCAGTTGCTTTTCTGTTTTCATAGCAGTGTTTACCAGATACTGAGCTTTTGATTTCAAGAGAAAAAAAAAAAAAAAGCCACATTTAAAACCCAGCAGGTAACTTTCAGGAGCAAGCCAGCTCTTTGTGGTTGATGTGGTAGATTTTTCCAAACACCATAAGGCTTGTTAGCCCCTGAATCTTAATTTAGGTCAATTTGACTAAGGCCCACAGTGTCTTACATGAAAACATGACGGCATTTTCTTGTACATGGGACTGTTGCCTAAGTCTTAAAGCCAGTGTGGCTTTGGGCAAACCACTGTTATGTCCATTTCCTCATTTGCACAATGGAGATACTCACGGCAATCCCTGGGGATGAGTTGATTAACATTTTCTATAAAATTGATTTATTTTTGGAAGTACCACATCATTACAAAGGCTTCATATACTGAGCATTAAAACTTGAGACTACATGCATTTCTGATCAAATACACAGTCTTTATAGAGTAATTACAGAGTGTAAAAGGCTTAAGCTTAACAACAGCTCCTGCTTCCAAAACCCAGTGTTTAGACTTTTTTTTTTTCAGCCACAAAATAAAGGAAAAAAGAAAAACACAAAGAATGGACACAATGAGATTTTCCTTCAACTAAAATTAACTGAAAGTTAATTCTAAGTCTCACAAATCAAATTTCATCTTATTCTTTTACTATGAAAATAATGGAGTCAACTCACGTGACCTGGCTGGGTCAGCAAAGTTCACATGTTCCCTCCCCTTCTGGAGCTGATAAATCTAAACAGCCACTCCCTTGGAGATAACAGCCTCTCAGTCTCCCACGTGATCACAAACCCCTGCATGAGCAGGGGAAAAAATCTGAACTAGCCTGTGTGTGTGCCTGTACCTTTCCCCCACCTTCTTCATCACCACCAAAAGGAAAAGAAAAACCTACCGAATATATCAAGAGTATTTCTTATAGCCACCTTGTGTTACTGTGCTTGTCGGAAATCTTAAAGCAGAAAGACTTTATCACCAAGGAAATGAAATAACACCAGTGAAATACACATTTTGATGAACTTTGAGAATGTTCTTTGTTTAGGAAAAAAGTTCCAGGCAATACAACTAGAGAGAAAAGTGGTAGGATGATTAAACTAAATGGAGAGTGGACCTCTGAAGGGAAGGACAATGTTATGGTTAAGCACAGAGAGGGGACTTCTAAAGTATTCACAGTCCTATTGCCTATGCTGGATGGTGGGAAAATGAACTGGCTTTTTATTTCATTACTTTATTTGATATTTATTTTATTTTTCTCTTTAAATTCATGTTATATATATATAACATACATATGCATATAAACATATTGGTATATATTTATATATACCTGATATATTCACATACTTTTATGATGTAGGTACAAATAATTATTTCCAAATATCTTATTCATCTTATTTGGTGTAGGAAGGTTTGTGACTAGTTCAAGGCCACCCAGCTAGTGAGCAGCACCTCCACTGTGGTTTAGTCAGGAATATGCTGTAGAGCAGCATTATTATTACACGTTCCTTGAGTATGGCCACGCGGCTTACATATGAATACACTCTTGGCTGGTCACAGGATTTGTGATTTTTTCAGGCCTGTTATCACTGACCAGTAAGATATTGGGAAAGTTTTCCCTGGGACTACTCACAAGTTTTCCTTTAAAACTAATATATTCCATTTTTTTTTACATTCTTTATTTATATATATTTGACATCAATTGTAGTCCCTATGGATTTCCCATCACCATTTCACCAGTGCACCATCACCTCAGTCTATTGTGCTCACCTCAGTCTATTTCTGCCCTCATCCCATTCCCTCCCCACCAACACACAGAGTGTTTCTGATTTGTCCTTATCTTTTTGTAAAACTAAAATGTTCTTTTAAAAAAAGTGACAGCAAACTATTTCTGTAAAAGGAAATAGTAAATATTTTAGGTTTTGCAAACCATACAGTCTCTGTGACAGCTCCCACTATGTTGTAACATAAAAGCAGCCACAGACAATACAAATGAGTGTAGTTGCACTGTAATCAAAACTTTATTTACAAAAATGGGTGGTAGGTTGGATATGGCCCACCAAACCCTGAAACTAGCAATGGACGAGACCAAGACAATCAAATAGCCTAAAGATTTGGAAAAACATTTTGTTAAAAAAAAATGCATACAACAGTCACTGCATGTTCAATTGATTTGAATTGCTGAGCTATATGTATGATGCCAGGTTTCTTTTTTCTTAGGTTGAAAACCAATATAACACTCAACCCACAAAAGGGCTCACAGAGTGAGAATGGCACATATCAAAAAATGTAGCAACAACAAGTGTTGGCAAGGATGTGGAGAAAAAGGGAACTCTCTTACACTGCTGGTGGGAATGCAAGATGGTCCAACCATTATGGAAAGCAGTATGGTGGTTCCTCAATCTACTAGGAATGGAACTTCCATAT
>JAGFMF010011803.1:4615944-4691625 GCA_019455555.1 Galemys pyrenaicus | reverse complement strand
TGGTGCACTGGTGAGATGGTGATGGGGAATACATGGGGATTACAATTAATGGCAAGTATATGTAAATTTTAAAATATTTTAATAAAAGAAAAAAAAAGGGGCTCATAGAAAGGATCTGGAGTTTAACTACTTTCCCAATAATGTTAGGTCCTACAGCTCTGGGAATGAAATTTCTAAAGAAGTCATTGAAGGAATGAAAGTGAAGCCACATAAACCAGAAGCTGCGTTTGCCTGCAGTGCTATGTGAGATGGTCCTCATGGAAATGACTTGTGAATTTTAAGGTGCCAGTAGCAGAAAGATCACAAACCTTGCAGTCACAAGATAGAGTTTCAACCCCCATGTCTTATTAGTTGTGTGACCTCTGTCAAATGACAACCTGTAAGATTCTGTGTCCATGTAAGTATGATGAATATACAGTCTCTTTTTTCTAAGGTGGACGAGGCAATTTATGGGCCCTCAAGCACAGCACCTGAGAGCATGTTGTTTCTCCTTCCCCAGTCCCCACCAAGGCTGTGTGTACAAATCACTGAGGCGATGTACCTAATGGAGGAGTTTGGCAAAGGCATAGTATTAGACCGGATTACAGGCGCTGAACAAGGAAGTCACGTGCCTGAATTCCGGGTCCTGTGTTTTGTGAAATCTCACTAGCATGAGTCAAAGGGGCATCATTGTAATGGAGGGACACCGTTCTCAGACAGGCAAATAGAAAAGGGATAATGCAGATCTGCCCCTGCCACCTGCACATCATCACAGCAGGATGCGGCGAGCTCATCCTTGGGAGCTGACGTCCTTGTGAGCAGAGTCACCAGAAAGGGGCTCAGGCATCAAGGTGTGAGCCCATCGACTATGTTAGCATCACAGAAATGGCATTTTCTGATGCATTATAAACCTGGAATTACACATTATCTGAGTAACAACCCTCATTTTGAGGCTCATTTTTTTTTTTTAACCTCAATGTCAGCTCCAGGTTTTTCTAAAAATCTGAATTGACCTTTATAACCAGAGAAGGTATTAAAGCTCTTTCCTTTTGGAGATAAATATCAGAAATGAATGCCATCATTAAGAACTCATATCAAAGCCTTCCCTGGATGAGGTATGAAGGACAGAGATAACAGAGCCTGAGAAAACAAAGCCCATCTGTAACTCACGACACAGGAACTCTGGATTTCCACTTGGACAACCAGGCTTTGTAAGAATGGATGCATCAACCTGCACCCTTATGTTTACTGAAGCACTATTTACAACAGGCAAGATATGGAAACAACCCAAATGCCCAAAATTAGATGACAGTATCAAGAAGATGTGGCATATACATACAATGAAATACTATTCAGCAATCAAAAAGATAAATTTGTTCCATTGGCAGCAACATGGATGTTACTGGAAGGAATTATGCTCAGTGAAATAAGCCAGAAGGTAAAAGAAAAATATCAGATGGTTTCACTTATAGGAGGAATATAAGGCATCAGGAAAAAAAATAATACATAAAAGAACAAAATTAGCAAGCAAAAAAAAAAAAAGACTGAATGCATATAAGTGATGCGTATTTTTATAAGCCTTTTAATGGCACCAAATTCTCATTACTTAAAAGATTTAAGCATTCCTGCTACATCTCCCATACTTGTTAATTACAATGTCAGTTCTCATTATTCTTCTAGAAAGAGAGGCAGAGGGACAAATAATGAGAAAATTCCCATGGAGGCAATTAAAACACAACCTCCTCCCAGGACAGATGACTCCAGTTACGCATGCGCTGGTTTCTCTGCACACTCAAGGTGGTCTCCTGAGAAGTCCATGTGGAAAACAGAACATGAGTTTAAGACTACTACCCTTCTACATCACCCTGCTATTCCCCTATCACACACACAAAACATGCTCTGAATAGGTGTGTGCTATGACCTCAGGCTTGCAACTTCAGACACAACACATATATATTTGCATAGAGCAACATATGTCAAGACCAGAAATTTGAATGAGAACCTGGCATCAGCATTTCCAGAAAGGATGTTCTTCCTGTACAATGATCATACCTCAAAGTTGCCTTTTTTAACCACTTTCTGCCCAAGCCTCAAGTCTGCTTTGACCACTCTATCTCCAGCACCTTCCAGAGTCTAGAAATACAATGAATATATTTGCATGAATGGGAGCTTAATTGCCATCCTTCTCCTCTTTCCTGACCCCCTCCTTACACACACTATTATCTCATCTGTCTCTGTAGCTTAAGCCATTAAGGACCTTGCTGGCCTGGCCTGATCTCTGATCTCCACTATGACAAGGAAGGTCCAAAGTGTGGTCACTAGTGGGTGGAACTTCACTTCCTAACACAGGAACACAGTTCTTGTGCAAGAGCCTCTCCCCTTACCAGTTCCTTTTTCCCACTGAGGGGAGTCCATCAATCACGTCAGGGGCCAGAGCTCACAAGGAGGAAAGTTCTCCCAGATTGTTCCACTGCAGCAGAATCCTTCTGCAGAGATAAGCTCTCCAGGCAGCGATTTGGTCTATGAACAGAGTCAGTACGCAAAAGAGCAACAATCCTATACATACACGTGTTTTGCAGTAACCAGTGTATCTGAAGATGGTTAAAAAAATCACATATCTACAGAGGTCATTCCCAGTGGATCCTGTAGGGCACAGCTTTATCTGTGCTGGGAATTCAGTATGATTTAAAAGTCTTCCTACCCTAGTTGAGATACAGAAGCTGAAGAAAATGTTTAGGTTTCATCTTAAACCCAAAAAGTGATTTCTGAAGTAGTCAATCACTATCTTGTGAAGGTTTAAGGGACAATCATTACCAGGAGCTACTAAGAGAACATTGTACAAAAGTGTCATGAAGTTCACAGACAATATTTACCAGTGATAAACTTTATCAAATGAGTGGGTGATTTTCCAGATGAAGAGACAGATATGCTTTGTTTCATTGCACAGAGGAAAACAAAAACAAAAAATGCCCTGCTTGCCCCTCCTCAGTCTGTGTTTGAGCCTTTTCATTTATTATTCACAAAAATATATTGAGCACTTTGCATAAGACACGATCCTAGGCACTGGGACCCATGTCCCAGTGATCAAATGCAAAGCTAAACAAAATACCTTTCCTTGTGAAGCTTTGTTCTCTTCGGGGATGTAGGAAGAATCAGAAATAGAGATAAAACATTTAGTGGGATAAATAGTACAGAGTGCTGAGGAGAAAGAGAAAGCAGAGAAATGGGATAGAAAAGTGCAGTTTTAGATCTAGGCCTTCTCCCCTATAGCTAAGAGAAGACCTCACTGAGGTTGACTATTTCAGTCAAAACATAGAAAGGTAAGGGAGCAAGCCATGTGCATTACATGCACAGCCATTGTAATATGAGTTCAATCTCTGGCCAGGGAGGTGACCCACATGGAACAGCAGACCTCTCCTTCTCCTGCTACTCTACTCAGCAATGTATTTCAGTTGACCTGCCGGTTCTGCTTCCCACTCTGTCTCTGGAGAATCCTCTCACCCTTTACACCTCTGGCCTATACCACACTTCTTACATGCATAAATAAATAAATCCTTAAAAGTCATTGGAATTTTGATGATTCAATGACAGTAATGACACAATCTGACTTAGATGTGAAAAGGATCATTCTGGTTGTGGTGTCAAGAATAAACTGTAGAATAAACAGACATGAAACAACCAGCTAGAGGCCATAGCAATAATCTGGGAGGGATGGGGTAGTCTTCGCCAAAATGGCTTAGGTGGACTTGATAGAAAATGGCCGACTTCTGCATTTATTTGGAAAATAGAGGTGATCAGATTTACTAACAGAGCAAACATGGGACAAAAAAGTAAGAAAGGAATCTAAGGTTTTGACCTGAGTAACAAGACTGGTTGGAGAAGACAATTTCTACTATAGGAACTGATATGGATGTTTGGTTCGGAATTCTGTTTTAGACATCTTAAATGAGAGGTTCCTGTTAGACATCTGGGTGTGTCAAGCAGGCAGGAGAACATTTGCATCTTGAGTTCAGGTACAAGACCCAGGCTGTATGTACTGGAGAGTTCCTGGCAGACAGATGGTATTTAAAGCCAAGGGTCCCCAAGGGAGGAAAAATGTGTAAGTAGAAAAAAGTGCAGGTTCAGCAGATACTGGTTAAGTCAGATTGAAGAGGAAGAACAGGTCAAGAAGTTGGTGAAGGCACAGCCAGTGAAGTGAGAAGATAAGCAAGAGAAAGTGGTGACCAGGAGGCCAAGGGGAAAAAGAGTTTCGAGGAAGATGGAACCATGAGTGCCAAACACCAGTGGGGAAACTAAGAGTTAAAGAAGTGAGAATGTTGTCAGACTATATAAAAAAGAGGCAAGACTATGGCTAAAACGCGGCCATATTTCACTGATGCTAACGCCTCTGAATGCATATTTTAATCAATGCATTTTCACAGTTTGGCGACAATGTTTTTTTTCCCCTCACTAAGTGGAAAATCATTGTATGTCTCCATCAATGATGTCTCAGATTTTATGAAATAAGCCAAACATATTTATCATTACATTTTTCATTTATAAACCTGAGCCCGGGCCTCCCTGGTGGCGCAGTGGGTTAAGCAACACACTATGAAGCAAACCACAGTCACTGCAGCAAGAGTTCGATCCCTGCCGCCAGCCGGGGAGGGGACCCACATGGCGCAGCAGACCTCTCCTGCCTTGCCCCCTGCTCCCTTCAGCAGTGTGTTTCAGTCCATCTGCCTGTTCTGCCTCCCACTCTGTCTCTGGTGAATCCTCTCACCGCCCTGGACTCTGGCCTGTACCCCAGCTCTTGTATGTATAAATAAATAAATCTTTTTAAAATAAATAAACCTGAGCCCACCCTACTTTTAGCAAGTCAACACATCATCAGCAAACCTAGTATGTTAAATTCTGTAGAGACACTGCAATGTTTTTATTAAATAATTTATATATCTTTTCCATCACTGTTCATTTTTATACAATGTTTGCTTTCTCCTCTCAGGTGTAGTCCCTGTGAAATTCCCACCATCAATTCACCCGTGAACCATCACTATAGTCCCTTGGAGACACTGCAATGTTAACAGCCAATTACTCATGAAGAATAATCAGCAGATTCTAGAAATTCCTTCTCCTCTGCAAAATCAGCTTACATAATACCTGACCAGGATGATTCAAGGACACTCCATTTTCCAGAGTTTTCTTTTTCTGTTTGTAGTTTGGCCTACGTGGGGGAAATGCTGATTGGTTTTCCAGCATCCCAAATAGCTTCAACTCAAAATCTGTTAGATAAATAGCAGAATAAAATATGCATTTAAAAAATAAAGACTCCCACCCTTAAGGAAAAAGAAGTCATGGAGTTGGGTCTGGAGAGGATTGCAGCTTTGGTCCCAAGAGCAAAGGCCACATACAACCCTGACCCATGGGTGGGCAATAATATTACTCAGGCTCTGGTGAGCAGAGATGTTCCTCCTGCTACCGTTCTGTGTGCTTTATAATCCTCACATGTCCTAAGAGGGCAAGCAGAAGGGTACTTCCTGTTGGAGATGGCATTATGGAAGCCAGGTGGAAAAGACAGAGGGTAGGAAGCAGTCTCTGAGTCCTACCCCTGACTTAAAATGGCGGCAGCCCTGGGCAACACAGCAGCCTCTGAATTGGAATAATCTGCAACCCTGAGCCTGGCTTCCTGGTGTTTACACTTCAAGTTACTTCCCATAGGAAATTTGGGCTGAGAGACAGGATGACTGTCTGGAATTTTTAGTCAAGGAGGTTTCTGGCAAAGGAAGGAGGGCTTCTTTGATGGCAGCAGCTGCTGTTGCTTGTCTGGGCTGAGAAAACTACCAAGTTCAACAGATGTGAGTTCAGATTAGCAGGATTCCATCACCCCTGACTATGTGAAACAACCTTTATATTTTTAAAACAGCCCTCAGAGACTTCATCTGATTTCTGGCTTTAAATTTTTCTCATTCCAAGCAATCTAAAAAGAAAGTGAGAAGTAGGAAATCAGGGTGAGTTCCACAGAGGAGAACTCATTACTGATGACAATTAGAGGGTTGTTTGCTTTCAGATGTAGGCTTTGCTGAGAGAAATAAATTTCTCTTGATTGAGCATGATTAAAACAGCAATAACAAAAAAACACCCAACCACAGAAACCTAGAAATGGCTAACCTCAGGCAACTGTGGAGAAATCCAGATTCTACAAGCCAAGGGGCAGTGTGTGGAGTTAGACTGGGGTCCAAGTGGAAACTGGCCCTGCCACTCTCTAGCCGTGTGATCTTGGCCAAGTTCCTCTCTGTGCCTCAGTTATCAGTCGGAAAATGACAATGATGGTGGCCCATCTTATAGAGTTATAACAATATGTATAAAATACTTAGAACAAGATATAACACCCAGTAAACAAGGTATATCTTTGTTAAAGAAAAGTAGATAATGAAAAAATACTCATAGCTGCAACCTTTCTTATAGTGTTAAAAATTACATCAGCATAAAGTTTATATCATATTTTTAAAAGGTTTATTTTATTTACTTATGCATAAAAGAGTTGGGTGTAGGCCAGAGGTGTGGGGGGTGAGCAGATTCACCAGAAACAGAGTAGGGAACAGAACAGGCAGATCTCCTGAAATATACTAGAGAGGAGTAGTGGGAGAGAAAGGAGAGGTCTGCAGTGCCATGTGGGTTGGCTCCCTGGCCTTGGATTGAACTTGTGCTACAGTGACTGCCAATAGCTTGATAGTTCTGACACTTAACCCCTGTGCCACCTGGGAGCGTTAGGGGAAAGGTAGTCCTGAAGGGACTACACAAATAGGTTTATGAGCTCCAACTCCAACCTCTACTCCAGACCAACAATATCCCAAAACCACAAATCCTATAAGGTGATTATCAAAGAGTGGATGACTGGGATCTGAGGATGGAGTTAAGCAACCAGGCTGGGTATAAAACCAGAGATGTGAGCCTTCGTTCAGAGCCAGCTTTCAGAGTGCCGTTGGGCTCCAGCTTGGAGAAACTGGTAGGACGTTTACAGATTTGTATCCCTCTCTTCTCCTTGTGTCATTCATTATTTTATTTCCCTTTCTTTTGTAGATAAAACCCTTTATTACCTTTGTCATGTGTGCCTGCAGTTGGTGCTTATTATAAGTGCCTTTGGAGCGCACAGGTGAGGACCCAGTCGGGCAAACCCATTTTATTTCAGGGTTGCCCTGTAACAGGAGGTCCAGTTTATGCCATCTTTAGATCCCCAGATCACCTCCTGATCTTATTACCTATGTCATAAGCAATCATCCTATGATGATATCACTTTAGGAAAAACTGAAGTGGAAAAGTACTTACTACTGAATTAATGACATACTTCTTTTGTTCTTCAATTCTGAACATGGCATATGGTGATTTTAACAATTAAATTGGAGAAAATGAAGTCATTTCTGAAAACTGATTGAAGAGTATTAAAGTTGTTCAAATACTGGGCCTCCCTGGTGGTGCAGCGGGTTGAGCAACGCACTGTGAAGCAAACCACAACCACTGCAGCATGAGTTCGATCCCTGCCACCGGCCAGGGAGGGGACCCACATGGCGTAGCAGACCTCTCCTGCCTCGCCCGCTGCTGCCCTCGGCAGTGTGTTTCGGTCAGTCTGCCTGTTCTGCCTCCCACTCTGTCTCTGGTGAATCCTCTCACCGCCCTGGACTCTGGCCTGTACCCCAGCTCTTGTATGCATAAAAAAAATAAACCTTAAAAAAAAAAAACTGTTCAAATACACTGAGGACCCAGCTTCCAGTTACTCAACATCTGCCTCCCCACCAACCACTGCTACCTCCAGGAAATATTTAGACAAGACACAATCATGATTCTACTCCCATAATTATTACATTTTACTGTTTACTTTAAGAAAAAGTATAAAGGGCCTCCCTGGTGGCACAGTGGGTTAAGCAACACACTATGAAGCAAACCTCAGCCACTACAGCATGAGTTCGATCCCTGCTGCCGGCCAGGGAGGGGACCCACATGGCTCAGCAGACCTCTCCTGCTGTCCCCGCTGTTCCCCTCAGCAGTGTAGTCAGTTGATCTGCCTGTTCTGCTCCCTGCTCTGTCTGTGGTGAATCCTCTCAACCCCCACAAGCCTATACCCCAGTGCTTATATGCATAAATAAACAAATCTTTAAAAAAAAAAAAAAAGGATAAAGCTGTTAAGTGCCTCTCCCTCACAACCCCCAATAAAATCCACTTCTACCACATTGGACCATACTGAAGTAGAAACCACAGTTTATGAAGAAAGGAAACATTTTTCCTAAGCTTATTGATGGGATTCCTAAGGACTCAGAGGCACAACAGTTGTTGGTGAATAAAACCTAAAGATGGTAAGAAAGGATCTACTTTGCTTTTTTGCTAGTCAAGGCGAGATGATATCATGTTTTGTTTTGCTTGAGCAGTGAGTTGTAAAAAGGGACAGAAATATATATATTACCAGAAATGCAAAACCTAAAATGTAGCTTGGTTTAAGGACAGCCAACTGTTTATATAATTGCACTAGGCAAATTATGTCCTGGTTCTCAAACAGCTTTGTTTCCCCTAAGAATAACCTTTACATACAGATTGGGATATCAGAGTTACGTATATCAGAGGTGTAGCCATGAAGTCAGCCCAGTCCATCAGTACTTTAATTTGGTCTTTGGTTGTAGGTTGTTTTGAACTTGTGGGTTCTGTTTTAGCATGAGAAGGACAGGATTTTAGAATAGAAGATGCTGGAGATACTTGAATCCAAGACCATCATCAAAGAAGTGAGCAAAACCAGGCCCCACAAGGTCCTACCTTTGCATAGTTTTCCTCTCCCAGCCAATGCTGCCCACTCCCCACATCTCCTGGGGAGCAGGTTTCCAGTTCCCCTTCGCAGGGTGTTTTCCCCCCACTTCCCCAGGCTGCACTATCAGATGTGCCTCAGGAGCACTATAGAAGGAAGCTCTGAACAAGGTTCCTTCCTTTCACCCTCTACAATGATTAGAATCCAACTACATAGGACAAACCTTCCTTTAGTTTTCCAGCTCTTACTATGCTAGTCAATCAGACTCTATGCCATTTTATGGCCAACATCCCCAGGGCAGATGTTTTCTCTCCAGCCATTTCTCCTGGCCCATAGGACTCATTAAATTTGATGCTTAATGGATTTCTACTTGGGTTGAAAAATCAGATAAAATAGTCCATCTGTTCAGATATAAAGGAGGATGGATGCCTTTGCCTCTTTAAGGAAAGGTCAAAGGTTTTGTATAGATTGAAGAGGTTTAAGAATTTCATTGTTACTTTCACCTGCAGCCAAGATTTAACCTATGTCCAGCTACTAGTTCTTTCACCTCCTACAGCCTGAAATCATCCAATTAAGATGCTCAGAGAAGGTAGATGTGTTCTGCCACCTGCCCCACCCCCCCACACTTTGACTTAATTATCATCTAGGGACCATTCACATTATCATGGAGGCAGAAACAAGCCAGAGGATCTTTCATTCTCTCTTCATCTACCTCCTAAGTCTCCTAGAGGGACCAGAGGACTCAGTTCTTTTACTCCCCTAACCTCAGCCTGCAAATTCATCACAGGTAAATAGCCCTCTCGCCATTTTCTCATTCAAGAAACTTGAGTGATTGTTTTCAAACCACAATATCTGTATTAAGGAGAACCCCGCAGTCTTTTGACAAGAGAGATAAGGTATAAAATATAAAGGGTAGCACCCCAGAAATCAGGAAACCCTGTGTTATCTCCCCTCTGACCTAGCTGACCATAGGCAAGTCATTTTTTTTCTCTGGGTCTCACTCTCAGCTTCTGCAGACCAAGATTAGACTAAATGAGTCTCTTCTAACTATGATGTGTGCACACACACACAGACACACACACAATTCTCCATGATCTTCCCTGCTCTCTCCTTGAAGTCTTGCCAAAATAAAATTTAAAATCTCTCATCAAAGCCTAATCCTAGGAAAATGCCCCACTTGAACTTGATGTTCAAATACATTTAGTTGAACAAAAATAACACAGCTTAAGCAGTTTAATACAGAGACATTTTTCAATTTTCTGATCTTTGTTTTGCTTTGGGATTCCTTAAGGATGAACCTGGTTACAAGCTTCCCCCCTATCATTTTAGAGTAGTACAGCCATGTATACAGGAAAAGGTCACTTCATATGTTCTATTCGCCTGTTTCAATCAAATACAACTAATTCAGAATCAGACAGACTGATCACTTAGTTTCTCTTTAGGAAAATAATTTGAGATCTGAGCAACTCTCAAACAAAAGATAAAATTCAAAAGACAGAACAAAGAGGGAGAAATATGTAACTAAGACACAGAATAGTTTCTCTCTAATCTCATGTGGCTTGTAGCACTTCTCCCTGAAGAAATTCATGGTTGTCATAGCTAAAGATAAAATGCTGTGGACAAGAGCGTGCCCAGCAGGGTGTGTGTCTATCAACTTCTGGCAAAACCAGACTTGGCTGCTGCCTTTCTGGACATGAAATAAGTTATTTCTCTAACCCCAACTTTCCACCCTTTTGAGTGACATTCACCACACACCCCCATTCTTAAGGATCACATTTAGATTATCCTGTAAAATTTTAGGTACAAAATCCCAGTGAATTAGAAAGGTATAAGGATCTGGGGTAAACATGCAATTTAAAAAAACCCACTTACCAGGCAGAGTAATGTCTACACTAATGAGCCATGAAAAGAATATATGAAAGTAAAGATGGTTTCAGGGCAGTGGAAGTCTACCCCTACTTATTTATTCTTAGCTAGGCAGGATGGGGTGTATCGCCACACACGCATATCCCAGAAACTGCCACTGCTTACATCTGGAAGGATTTGAGTTGCTGGCTTCCCATCAGCCAATACCAGGGTTCAGCTACTTCACTGACCCAGTAATCCTTTGTGACTCTTGCAAAGCTATTGTCAGAGGTTATGTTTGTGGCTGGAGCTCCCTGACCCACATGAAGAGACCAAGGGTTCCCCCCACCATAAAAACTCAGAAATGGAGGAGTGCCTTGGACAGGGCTTCTCTACTCTTTGCAATCAAGGTGACACAGATTGAGAGAGAGAAAGACTCCACGTATTAGTTCTGCACCAACTACGGGATCTCTACCATACTGTAAAAACAGTTCTCTACTATCATGCAGAAGTATTCCATGTTCCCTTGGTCTTCCCTAACCATGTGCCCTGATTTAAAAGTGGAAATTTTTGCTGTCCTGACCTCACTCTATTATGAGCTGGAAGGAAAATCCTTGCATGTTGCAGGAAGCACAGTCCTCTGGACTCTGATCTCTGAGGAGCAGCACATTGCACTGCCCGTGACAGCGCACTGCAGGACCAAGCAGGGCAGTGTTTCCCGACACAGACATCAACGTGACAGTGGTAGACTTGCTCATGGCAAAATTGTCACAATATCAAAATCTGGTGACCCTCATGTGACGAATTCACATCTTCTCATTTTACAAACAAAACTGATATCGTCAGAGAGAATGTGCTTTGCCTGGGATCATCCAGCCTTTTAAGCAATAGGACTAGATCTGGACTTCAGCTCTTGCAGCCTGGTGCTATCTCTGCTGCTTGTAGCTCCCCCTCTGTACTGCAATCCAACCTCTGAGGAATGAGTCTCTGCCTCCATCAATCACACTTGTTAAAAGGACTGAATTTCAGATATTCATTCCCGCAGTAGCACATCCTGTATCCTAGTCTCCTACCCAACTCTTTTAAAGGAACATGATTCCAGTGCTGGAATTATAAGACATTTAATGTGACTGAATTAATCCTCTCAGTTTCTCTACAGGGAGAGGAAAGTGGAGCTGGAGTCTAAAGCTCAATGCATCTTTCTCCTATTCTGGTTTCTTCCCTCTCTCAGTCTATCAGGTCCCTTAACAAACAGATGAAACTAGGTGAGACTGGAACCCTAGATATGCTCTCCTCCTCCATGGCTCTGGTTTGTGTAAGAGACAAGTTGTAGCAAGTACATGACAGGTACTCCTGTGAGGTGGGACCAGATGGTAGGACTGAGCTCTCCTAGTAAAGATACAGAAGAGATGGAGGAAGTGGTAGAACACTGGTTAAGGGGAATATAAAGATAAATGCATCTTTTCTAAGTCTCATACATATCTGATGATCCTGCTTTGTTACTCACCCCTTCACCAGGTTGGAAAACAGTTACTGCTAAAAGGAAGAGGGAGCACTCACTGATTTCTAGAATTTGAGAAAGTCTCCAAGAAGAACCAGACTGCTCTTCCAAGCTCTGCAAACCACCAGGAAGCAAAAGAGAAGAATCTAAGAGATAATAAATCTATGGTATAGCTCAAGGACTGGAAAACTATGCCCTACAGGATAAGTCATCTGTTTTTGAAAAGAAAGCTTTACTGGAATACAACTACACCAGTCATTTACATGTTGTATGTGGCTGTTTTCACACCTTAAAAGCAGAGTTAAGTAGTTGCAATATAGACTTAAATATTTCAGAGCTTAAAATATTTCCTACTTTACTGACTCCAGATATTGATAATTTAGAAAAAACAAAAACAAAAAAAAAAAACACTGCTATGGAGAAGATAGATCCACATCTCATTATAGACTCAACAAAGAGTCTCATTTAATTCTTTGTGAGGCTTCCTGCCCATTGGAGAGGGCACTGACCACCACAGTAGATTAATTAAGCCTACAATTAATAATAAATAATTAATAAAGTAAATTAATAATTGATAAATACCTGACATGAAGGGAGAAATCATGTTGTAATAAATAAAGGTGGCAATTTTTGACACTAAATAAGGCCCATTGCAAGTATTTCAAAGGTTAATATATAAAGGTGAGTCCGGAAACAAGTTGATGAAGGTGATGATGATGGTGATGATGTGTCATTTCTAGCTTCATCCTTATCCTCATCACTGCCAGCAGGTATGGATCACGGGCCATGTGGCCAGCAAAGTGATAAGCAATGAGCAGATAATCACTTCTTTAGACCTCACAGCAACTTATGAACTAATATTATCCCTATCTTATACAGGAGAAAAATGAAGCAAAAGTGGTTACATAACTTGCCCTCCCTCACACAGCTTGTAAATGGAATTAAATTCCACAGCCTTTGCCCTTAACTGCACATATAACACCTCTATTTTTCTTCTACTTTATAAACAGATGTCCAGAGAAGTAAACGATCTTATCTGAAATCTGAAATCTTATCTGAAATTTACTGATCTAATTTTTACTCTATATGATGTTGCTCTTCTCCCTCCAAATTCCTATCTCTGTTGTCTATATTGCTCCCACCTCCATCCAACATATAGCTTATAGGTGTTTATCCACAAAACAAATCCATTTTTAGTCTGGTTAAACACAAAACCGAAGCATTTATGAAGGAGCCTTGGCCTCTGATTTAGTCAATTTCTCTTCAAATCACCTTGTCTCTGGCATGCACAGGCCAAAGTATGACACTGTGAATCGAACAGAGAAATATCAGTCATCTTCTAGTAGACAGTGTTTGCATATTTTAAACACCACTGTTATGGAATCTTCCTTTATCTCTAAAAAATCATTTTTCTTGGTATCTAAGGTAATTTAGTATAAGACACCTTTTGATCTTTATGTTTAAATCCCTAACACCACATATGACTGTAAGACCAAAGAAAAATATTCAATGACTTGAAAATAATCCAACCTTCAAAAGGATACAAGGATTAGAGTTCACAGATCCTCTAGACCGAAGTGCTATCTGACCAAAGTTTCTAGGTGGCAATGTTCTATTAAAGTCCCATCCAGAAGGGTAACTACTAGCTATGTGTGGTTTTTGAGCAGTTGCGCTGTGGATAGTGCAACTGAGTAACTGAATTTCTAATTTAGTTTTAAATTAAATAGCTCATGTGTTACCATATGGACTAGCTCAGCTCCAGGTCATCTCTCCTGGTCCAGACAGAAGGGACAGAGTTTGCTCTCTGAGAACAGATAAGAACAGATAACCACAGTATGTTGGGTAAATAGGGGTCCAAATGTAGAGAAGCAAATCACATACACACAGTCAAACAATGACAGTAAGAACAAAGGGAATTCAAAACCATCATCTTAGAGTCTAGTTCTATAGAATAAGACCTTTGTGTTTTGGCTGCTGCAGGTAGGTACAAAACAGTCTGCCTCAGAAAGTGAATGCCAGCAGCTTTCATGGCCCCTTTTGCAGCCAGTTTAAAAGAGAAGCCATCTTTTCATGTCATTTGCTTTAAATAACTACATTGAATAGATTTCTGTCCTTGTCAAATGTTTACTGTCTCCCTAAGGAACAAGACTAGACAACAATGTACTCCTCAAGAACTAAACACATTTTAAATAAGATGAATCTAGTTCCTTTTTTCTTACCCTTTCCGCTTCATAGTCTGCAGTTTGAAAGAAAAAGGAAATACCATCAAAGGGAGATAGTGTCTGTGCTTTGTTCCTTTCATCACCTTCCAGAGCCTCCAGGAGGATTTTCAGGATAACTTCTACTTCTGCTTTACAAATGTCCCCTGAAAATCCCTTAGCAACAGATGGCCAAGAACACAACTTCATACTTTTAGCAAATAGTTAAAGAGAAAGGAAAATAATGAAGGGAAGAGGGAGAGAGGAGAATATAGAAGGGAGTAGGAGAGAAAGAAAGGTGATCACAGTGGCTGGTATTAGAAACAGTAAGGAGACACAGCGCTCCCTTCCTGGTCTTAGCCATCCCCATTTTCACCAGGGACTGGACTTTTGAATCTTCCACAGTTATAAGGATGTGAATAAGTGACCGCTAGAGACCATTTGAGATTTTCTCAGGGCAACATATGTCCAATTGTGGACAGATGAACTTTCCTCTTTACTTTTGTGTTTTTTTGTGACAAAATAGACCAAACAAACAAAAATAATGCTTTCCGGCAATCTCCCAATTAATGTGAACCTTCATGAATCTTAATTTGAAATTAAATATTTTGGATCCTGATTTACTCGATCAGTGGGAGTTATACTAAGAAAAAAACAATTTTTTTTAGATAACAAATTGAACATTAACAGTAGACACATTTTAATGACCTGAACCCTATAATAGAACATTAATAAGACTTTTGTGCTTAAAAAATTCTGAATCAACTTTTGATTCCTATTACTGAAATAGACATCGCAATAAACCATAACACAATTCCAACCCACCGAACTTATCATTAAAAAGGAAAAACATAAAAATACAACAGCACACTCAGTCATCTCTCTTCCTACCCGTGAAGTCTTGTCTTATATTTCCAACACTAGGATTCCATGATGGAATGTAGTTTTGTGAAGTTCAACTTAAACCTTAAGTCCACGGTAGGCAGAGAGGGGTCACAGCGGAGCCAAACAACGGAGCAGCTCTTATTGGTGAGAAAGACAGAAACCTAAAGGTCTAGCTTCAGAGTTCCTGGGTTTAGATGACATTCCAGAGCCCAGCTTGGTCTGCTGCAGATAGGTGGGAGTAAGGGGATGTGCTACATGCCAGGTGACTTTTTTCTCACCCTCACCCTCATGAACAATTCATATGAAATGGACAAGGACCAGGAAAAGATCTTATTATACAGGAGTATCTGCTTCCCAGAACTCACTGCAATCAGATCAACAGTCTATTGTTTCTAGAGGCCTCTCTGACTACCCGAATAGTTTTGATTAAACAGAACCTCTCTTTGTAAAAGGATTTTACCTGGTTGTTGCTCTGAGAACAGCAACTTGACCATGAAAAGACCTTCATTAGAAAACAATCTTAAATGTAAACCTCCAAATGCAAAAACCTGGGGGGAAAGGTTAAACTATTGGAAGAGATAGTCACACCTGAATGAGGTGATTGTGATTTACCGGAAAACTATTGCTGAAGTTCTGCTTCCACAGAAGGTATGATCAGGCTTTGTTTGATTTGGCACTTCCATTCTTCTTATGAAATAGCATATTGTTTTAAGGAGACAGGTATAGGCGTTTACAAGGTTACTATGGTCATAGAATATCTAAGGTCATTACATTAAATCGCTTTCTGCTGCTGGACTAGTTTTACTTTTACAACTTCTTATGTGCCCAAGAGTTCTAAAAACGATACTGCAAAAGACAGGTTAAAATTATAGCTGACCATAACCTAATCCATAAATGCAGCTACTAAAGGAATGCGATGGCTTCTTTAAGATAGTGAAATGAGAGGACACTTTCAAATATTTACATAATTCAGCAAGATGTTCACTAATTTTTGACTCATTAAATGTATCAGGACAAATGTTCTGACTGGCCACTTAAAGGGCAATCTGATAAAATAGCTGCTCCTGGACTAGATCCTATAGAAAATTTATACTATCTGTCAAAGGCTTTATTGAGTCAATTGATAGTACTGGAATATGGACAGTAAATAAAAAATTGTGTCCCTGTTAAACTTGTTGAGATTAAAAACTGTATTATGCTTTTTAAAAGAATTTAGTGTTAGAAAGTACACACTGAAGCATCTAGAGATAAAGAACCATGAAATGGTTCAGGAGAATTATTAATATGTATACATATGTGTGCACATATATATATACACTCTATATTGAATGCATTATATATTATATAATACTATATGTTCTCTATATATAGAATATAAAGTATATATATTCTATATGATACTATATAATTCTATACATTCAAGGTTTTGTAGGTTCTATACCAAGTATCATGCTCACCTCAGTCTGATTTTCACTTGGTTTTATTTCACACAAATTAGCAAAGGGATGAGTAGACTGTGGTGGTAGATTACTGAAGGCTTTGGCGGTAGATTTGGCATAATAACTTATGTTAATGTATGAACGTATACTCCTAAAATATAGACAGTGTTGTCATTAAGAAAAAAGAAAACAAAATGAGTTTTCTTTTTTTTTTCTTAATATTCTCATTATATAAGTAGTATATGCTTATTATTAAAAATTTGGGGAAAAGAATAATAAAGGAGGAAAAAAAACCCAGATAAATCCCACCAAGTTTGAAGAAGCATTATTATCATTTTGACACATTTCCCTTCAGGCTTTTCTATAAAGTTTTAAAAGAACTGAGATTGTATTACATGAAGTATGTAGTCTGTTGGGAGATTTTCCCTTTAACCTAGTATAAACATTTTCCTTGTATATGAAGGTTATTTTCACCTTCATATACTAGTATCCAAATAATATTTCATTATAAGGACATGTCATTATTTAATCATGTCCCTAAAACTGGCATCTTATTTCCAATTTTTATTTATTATACATGTGCTGAGTTAAAATTTTAAAGTCTTTGCATTATGTCTGTTTTGACACCTCATAATAAATTCACAAAAACAGAATTGCTAAACCAAAGGGTATTAAGCATTTTTAAGACTCAAAACAAAAAGCAAAACTGCTTTTTACAAAGTTTGACATATGTTTTTATTTCTAACTGAAAAGAAGGGACTGAACGAGACTGTCAAAACTCCATGCTGAATTCTCATTCAGAATTTCTAGAAAGGGAAGTTACTGCTACAATTTCAGTCTCTATCTTAAACTTAGTTGCTGGGACAAGTTCTGTAGTCTGATTTTTGCACTTAAAAGGAAAAACCAAAATATTCTGCATTGACAAAAAGTGACAACTAGTAAGAAATGTTGGGCCCAGCCTCAGATAATCAACAACACTTTAAGCTGTGGGTGCCAAGAAACGTTCTTATCCTTCTGATAGAAATTGAATCCTAAAAATATAAGGGGGAACAAGAAAGTGCATTTGAGAAAAATAATAGGCATATCAAAGCAAGGTTAAGATTCAAAAATGCCAACATAAGACAACTTGTTTTTCTCCCTCTATTTTCTTAATCTCCTAGCAGGGTAAGCCAGGGCCCCAATGGTCAGGAGATGTCCATGAACAAACTACTGATAGTCTGCGTCAACGCAGTCAAACTTCCTTCTCTGAATACGATCTGGCTTGTGAAATGACAAGGTTGAACAAAGTCCCTGAAGATCACTCTCAGGTCCCTGATTCTGCAACATTCTCCTTCCAATGTGCCAGGGGAGGAAAGGCAGAAGGGTTATTCTCTCTGCACGTGTTAAATCTAATGCTGACTACCTCATTGCTCGTGTTATCACTAGATCAAATAGCACTTCGTATACCAAAAAGACTCCAGAAACTGCATTTCCTAGCCCTCCTGACTGCAGGGACTAGGGAAGGAGTGGCAGGGGAGAGACTGTTAACAAGAACAAAAGAGGGCTCACCATGGCCATTACAGTAGTAGATCCACTTCTCCCGGTTCTGGGCAGGGGCCATGGATTTCTTCAGCCCGGCCTTTTCAACAATGGAGCTGGGATCCTGCCGGGGCCCCTTTTTCAGAGTCCTCGAGCTCTTCCGGATACTGCACACTACTATCACCACAAGCACCAGCAGCAGGAAAAGCACAATCATCCAGGGCAAATGCTCGTTGATGTCAAAATGCTTATGCAGGTTCTGTCTGGGATAGCCCCTTTTGAGGCCTTTGATAGGTGTGCTGGACTTTTCGCCCCCCGTGGCCTCCATGGATGGCAGCAGCTTCAGGATGTGTCTGTGGTGGGGGCCTTGCTGGTGGTTGACTATCTGGAGGTTTGGGAGGGTCTTATTCACGTCTTCCTCCCCCTTCGCTGAGCTTGTGTTATCAGGGACAGTCCCTTCCTGGGTGCCACTCAATACCTTTGGTCTAACAGAGGCAGAAGAGTTGGATTCTGTTGAGTTCATGCCTAGAAAAAAGAGTAAGGAGGGCTTTTCTATATTTGGGGATCTATGTATTTCCTCTTCTTCCTGGTCATCTCCAAGGCAGGCCAGATAATCACTAAAGAGATGACCTTTGCAATTTAAGAATAAATTGTATCACACATTTTTATGAAGACCCTAACAGCACCTTTATGTGGAAGGTTAAAAAGTAAGCTTATAGCTATCATCTCTTCCTCATGCCAAAGAGGGCATCCTCAGGTATCTGGTCTAAACCTCCATCTAGACCTCACAGCAACTGCTTCTGTGTTATACATACTGAGAAGATGCACATATGTTCAGGGCTTGAATTACCTCTTAATTGTTTTGATTATCTGAGAACTGGTTCAAATCTAATTCATTTGTCTTGGATTTCCTTTATTCCTCCTTTCCCAACTTTTGATTATTTTATGACACAATGGTAAAAGTGATTATGATTAAGGCAAAAAAAAGAGCTCAAACTAAAATTCAAGTTTGACCAATGAAAGGCTTGATGAGACAGATAAAACAAGGTATAACTTAGTATCTGCTATGGATAGCCAAGCAAACCTTGTGGGGTAGCTTTGTGGACCTCCTTCAGAGGAGCTTCCACAAGGGATCTTTGTTAAGGAGTATTAGAGCCAGGGATTTCGAGTCCAGTGAAACAGGACATGTATCAATCCCAAGAAAGCCTAGACTGGTCACTTGAGCTCTGTGAACCTATTTCTTCATTTCAAAATGGTGGTCCTCACAGGATCTTCTTTTCATTATCATGAAGACATTTTATCTTATTATTGTGAAAGTAAACTATATCACACATTCAAGTATTCCAGAAAGTGTAATTCAAATTGGCTATCATCACAGGAAAATCAAATTCAAAAGATCTGAAAATGAAGACAACATTTTATATTCTGCCTGATGTTCAAAATGAAGTCTGGGGATATTCAGGAAAGGGCATAACATTGAAATCATTTGATAAAAAAAAAATACATTATTTTCCAGATGTGAATATTAGTTACCTTCAATGTGATACAAATTTATGTTTCTGGTACTTTTAACTTGCTTTCTTATTTTTGGCCCCTTGGATCCAATATTCATCCCTCCCTTCCAGAGGTCATGGTATGTCCTCCCTTTCTCCCTCCTTCTTTCTTTCTGCCTATGTCTATCCAGTAATGATCCCATTTGGAAAATTTGAATCTGGAAGGAATCATATAATATCTAAACCACTTATGTGAAGCCAAGGCCTGAGAAGGTTGTGACTTAGATTAAGGTCACATGCGCTCCTTGCTTCTCTGGGTTACTTTCTAGTTTTATGTAAAGTTGTTTCTAGATATTTGATTGCCCTTAATTGAGAATTTTTGAGTCTGTATGTTCTAAATAGGTTCAAAGAAGCCAGACTTAGTCACAAATTGAGTCTTTCAAGCAGTGACTTTGGAACAATCTACAAATGGGAAAAAAATATCTTTGGTACAAGCCCATTCTTGGTACCTCCACTGGGCTCAACGCCTTCCTCAAATAAAGACCTCATGAGGATAAGTTACCTTTGGGAACATAAGTGGAGGAAGGAACTTCTTGTGATTCCATGTGCTCAGGGCGTGAAAAGATGGCTGTGCCAGGGGAAGGTGGGCTCGTGCTTGAGAAGGACGGGAGTGTGCCACAGACGTTGTCTGCCTCCTTTGTCCCCGGCTTGATCACCACCAGGTTCTGACTCAGACAGTCTGTGTATGCTTTGCATTTCATCACACTAGAAGGCACATCAGAGAAGGTACCCCGAGCACACTGCTTACAACGCACGTCCTCCATCTCGGTCCCTTTCTTTCGCACACCCCAACCCACAGGACACACCGTATGGGGGGCGCAGGTACCATTAAACTGGAACATGCCAGGCGGGCAAGTGCATTCTCGGTCAGTCAAGGCAGCACATGGTAATTTCTCAATCATTGGCCATGGGCATGGCTGACTGCAGTCATGGCATTTCTCTATACCATTCTCATGCCTGGTAAAGGTCCCCACAGGGCAACTGCTGCAGACCCGCAGGCTTGTGTTGGTACAGTGCTCAGACACGTAGGTTCCTGCTGGACACTTGTCACAGGTTAGCACCTGGCCCGTGGCACGGTCAATGTGGTGATATTTGCCAATGAGATTCGGGGCCTTCTGTTCTGGCTGAGCCGTGGTGGTGCTAAAGAATCCAAGCTGAAAGAAATAAAATGGGAGGAACAAAAACCAAGAGGTGTTAAAGAAGAACAAAGGAGAAAAAAGGACAGAACAATCCCACCACCTTCATCATTCCTGTTAAATATCTGATCAATACCATGTCTTTTTTACATTACTACTGTAGCACATAGAGAGACAAAGATTCTGATTCAACCTAAGAGCCTAACCTGTGAACTGTGAAACTTCTATTTTGTTGCCTGATTTTTGTTTTAGCTTCCTGTTTTTTCAGCTGTAAAATGTAGTTGACAATACAATTCAAATTGATTATAAAAATCAGTTGAGAATATGAATGCAAAAGCACTTTGATTTAAGCACTCGTACTTAAAACATTAAATAGAAGTTGAAATCCTAATGCAAGAAGAAAATAGTATGCTTAATATCTGTCACCTGGGTCCGCCCTGGTGGCACAGTGAGTTAAGCAATGCACTATGGAGCAAATCGCAACCACTGCAGCACAAGTTCGACCCCTGCCGCTGGCCAAGAAGGTGACCCACATGGCGCAGCAGACCTATCCTGTTTCACCTGCTGCTTCCCTCAGCAATGTATATCAGTAAAGTCTGCCTGTTCTGTTCTCCACTCTGTCTCCGGTGGATCCTCTCACCCCCTCCCGCCCCCCGCATTCTGGCCTATACCACAGTTCTTGTATGAATAAAAAATTAATCTTAAAAAAAAAAATCTGTCACCTGGCCCAAATGTTGAACTGCCATTTCCTTATGCCATGACAAAGTAACTGAGAAACAGGATGACAACTATTTGAGTCACTACTTCCATAGCTCCAGCAGGAGTGACCCAAAAGATGTGGCAGTTTTTCCAAAGGTTTTATCTACACAAAGCTTAATGAGTTTTACTTTTTTTTTTTTTTTTTGCAAAACAGGGACAGGTTCCTAATTTTTTTGAAAATTTCTTTATTTATGCATACAAGAACTGGGGTACAGGACAGAGTCATGGGAGGTGAAAGGATTCACCAGAGACAGAGTGGGGAACAGAACAGGCAGATTGACTGAAATACACTGCTGAGGGGAGCAGCGGGCGAAGCAGGAGGTCTGCTGTGACATGTGTATCCCCTCCCTGGCCGGGGATCGAACTCGCGCTGGGGTGCAGCGGATGCTTCACCGTGCGGCGGATGCTTCACGGTGCGGCGCTCAACCCGCTGTGCCACCAGGGAGGCCCTCCTTAGTATCCTTAATGCACTTTAAACAAGGAGTTCATGCTTTTAGATGCACATGCTGTTTGTCCTCTGAAGCCCACACACACTGCTAGGAGCCCAGGCACAAAGCTGGACCCAGAAGGAACCTAGTAGACATTTAAATTTATTTCCCAGAGCAGAAAATTCACCCAGCTAGACAAGATTTTATACTAGCTTCCAGAATGAAAGTTAGGGGAAAAGAAATTACATTTATGGTACTAAATCCTGAGAGGACTATCTGAGGGAAGGGCTGAGAGCAACAGATGGAGGTTTATAAATGAATATTAAAGGAGCTGTTCTAATGAAAATTAAGAGCTGCCAGCAAGGAAGTTCTCAATGTCTTCTATAAAATAGAGAGGGACTAAGTGTCAATAAAATAATGGTTGCCTCAAGCCAACTACCCAACAGGGCAAATTTCCTTCTACATTTTGCCTCTGTGGCAATAACTGAGAGAACAAAGCAAGACTTTTTTAAAGTGAATGGAGTTCCTGTTTCTTAGCACCTTGAGACTTAACCAAAGTTTCAGTTCCTCTCTACCTCAAAATTTAACTCTTGGAAGCGAAAAGCATCTCCCTGGAAGTCCCTTCTCCTATCCCAGAGCTGCCTCCAGTTGAATGACTGTTTTGAAAACAAATTTTTTAGTTTATAAGAATATATTCATCTTTCCTTAATTTGAGACCAAAAAAAAAAAAAAAGGATAGTGGTTAACAAACTTAACTTCACCTGGAGCTCTGTAGAAAAAGAACATCCTCAAAAATGTGGTCATATACACAATGGAATGTTATTCAGTAATCAAAAAAGATAAACTAGAGCCATTCACACAAACACAGAAGGAGCTTGAAGGGATTATGCTCAGTGATGAGTCAAGGGAAAAAGAAAAATATCAGATGGTCTCACTTCTAGGATGAATATAGGGGATGAAGGAAAAAAAGTAATTACATCAACAACAACAAAACCACAACAAAGTAACTCACAACTACAAATCAGAAACATTCTGTTTGGAAGAGGAAGGCACTGGGATCAAGGCAGAGGTGGGAAAAGCACAAGGGACCATGGTGATAGTGCACGGATGAATTGGTGATGGAAATTCTATGGGGACTACACCTAGAAAAGAAAGCAAACATTGTAAGAAAAATAAACATAAATAAAAAATTTATTAAAAAAAATAAGGAAAAAGAACATCCTCTGATAATGATACATTGTATTCTCTCCCCTTTTCATTTTAGTTTTCTATCCTTTTCTTGTTCCTTCTACTTGCAAAATGTGTCTAGCCACCCTCTTTGAACACAGCAGATGCATTAGATTGAGGGAAGAAAGCCCATCATCACCTTGTGGAAGCCAAGTTCCATTTGGCAAGTACAGGCTGACAAATCTGTCCCAATCTCTCAGGAGCCAGGATCAGAACCAAGAGGCTGAAGAAGGGGCTTTGCTCTGTACTTCTCCAAGAGCCTTTGTATCTGGTTTCTAAGAGCAAGTTTTAGAGAACTGTAGTGTTCTAGAAGTTTGGAAAACATATAAATAACCTAAATGGCAGTCTAATACACTTTGCACATTAAATGAAAGCAGAAAACAGAACAGGCCATCTGGCCAGAGACCAGTAATCAGGAGACAGAAGTCACTAAGTCTGGCTCCCTACCTGTGCAGAGCTGGACAATCCAGTCTACAGAAGCAGCTAGGGGCCACCAGCAGCACTTCTGTGTGTGTGTGTGTATGTGTGTGTGCTGGAAAATCCAGTCTACAGAAGCAGTACAGGGGCCACCAGCAGTATTCTCTGTGTGTGTGTGTGTGTGTGTGTATGTATAAGGTGCAGTGTAGGGCCTAGCACCTGATAGGTTCATGTATTTTCCCAGCATTTGCACATCTAAATCTAACATAGAGGATGATACAAGGTTCTGCATCCTGATCACTGAATTTCCAGAAGTCCCCCTAATAGTAGATAAAAATCGACCTCCAAACCACACTCCACCCCCAATCTTCCCCACTCATTAAGCAGATTCTTTAGTTCTTTGTTCCTTTTGAGTAACTGATCAAGTTTCTAATTAAAGCAAAGCTCAGGGCTCTTTAAGCTGCATCAGACTAGGTAACCCACTTTAGACAATGTGGCTCTAAAAATGGACCTTCAAATTACCTCATGCTACAGGAGGCAAATCCAACTCCTACAAATAGAGCAAACAAACAAGGCCTTAGCAGGCTCACCTAGCTGAACACTAGAAATGACATTTGTATAAAAACAAGACACTGTGAATTCATTGGCTAAACATTGGTTGAGGATCAACTATGTATGTCCAAGCCATCTTGCTGATGACAGAACCTTAACTTTATTTCAGCCCTTGTGGAATTTACTTCTAAATCAGGAGGGACAGAAACAACTAACTGCATCAGTAATTACTTAATTAGAGTTGAGACAACTGCCAAGAAGGAGAAATACAGAGTCCTGTGATAGGGGACTTAAGGGGCACTTCCTATCTCAAGGATGTTCAAAAATATTCTGGAGCAATTCTGAAAGATGGAGAAGCAGAACTTAATTCTGTGCAGGGAAAGTAGAAAGGATGAAACAGGGGAAGGACCAGAGCAAATGCCTAAAGTGGTAGAAAGCTCAGTATAGGGGCTAAAAAGCCTGGGTGGCTCTGACTCAAGAATCAACAGTGGCCCCAGTTAAATTTGGATACGCTTGGCATTTTTGAGCCTAATCTGAAATGCAGTAAGTCATCATATTTAGATGAAAGGGTGGGAGTAAAGAAAGAGAAGAAGCTTATAATCACCTTTGTGAATAAAATGGTAGCTGATTACAGACTGGAAGGTGAAATGGTATGAGGAAGAGTAGATAAGAAAACCACCTAGAATGAGGTAAAGGTGGGAGTTGGGAGTGACCTATACTAGGGAGGAGGCCATGGAAAGGAAAGGCAACAGATTTGGTGCACCAGGCAGATTTGGTGAATGATTGCCTGTGGAAGGAAGAGACAGAAGAAGCAATGGTTTTCACATTGGATTCAAGAGAGCACAGACAGAACACAGTTCTCAAGGCAGCCCTTTGAGCTAGGAGGGTCCACCTGAGGGGGGAAGGTAGGGCTCGAAGCTTTGCTTCAAACACAGCAGATCTGATTTACCAGTTTGCTAAGGGAGATTCCAAGAAGAAATTTTTTGAAGGAAAATTTAATCCCTAAACAAGTTTGAAAATCACAGGACTAGAAGGACTTCTAACACCTCTTCCAATTCAAAAGTTGATAGTTACATCCACCTGAGCTATACAAGATGGAGAAACTGCTCTGGGACTCTTTAAGCTGAAACTCTGTGGAGAGGAAGTGATGGCATGGTCCCGTTCTCTTCACAGACACAAAGGAGGCACCCGAGAAAAGTTCTTCTTCTGAGAGTTTTCAGTCCACAGAAGAATTGTGATCTAAAATGAGGTTTTCCAGTAGCCTGATGGTAACCCTTCGATTTCTGAGAAAATTAAAGGGTACATGAGGTGAAAGTCCTTCTTAAAGATGATTCTGGTAGTGATGCAATGGGTAGTAGAGAGAAGGGAGCCAAGTTCAAATAGAATGTGAAAGAACATTTTTTCAAACAAACTTAAATGATACCTAAAAGCTAATGTTAGCAGAAACCTCTGAATCAGAAGAGAGTCATTGAAAAATTCAAAAGAGCGGTCTAGAAAGTCTCAAGTTGTATCTGCTGACCAAAACCCTTTGTTACCTCACAGAGGCAGAGAAAATAAATTTCACCAAAACCTCAAAAGAGCATCAACATTATCTGGGAGGCTTTTTTAAAAAGTCACTCCTCAGCTCTATCACCTAAGATCCTTGATCTGCAATGGGGCCAGAAATTTGCTTTGCTTTGCTCCCCACCTTCCCAAGAGATTCTGATGTCCAAATACATTTGTGACCTTCCTGAACTAAGTAAGGCATCATCCCTCCAACTTCTCTGATCCTGAGAAATCCTTTGGAGAGAACCCAGATTCACTGTCAGAGCCCCTCTACCCCTCCTGGTACTTCTTATTGTTTTCATAGTGTTCCTTTTTCATTATTATTTTTATAACAAAAATAAACATTCTTATAATAACTCAAACAGTGACAAAATAGAAATCTCTACTCAAGTCCACCCATCTCCAGAGAGACTGTTCATTTTAGAGTGTGTCCTTCCAGACCCTTTTCCAAGTGTTTATACATCATAAACACATACATGCTTGAACTGTTTCAGGTGCTTTGGTTTTGGTTTTTATGGATCTAAAGGGGACAGGCCATACACATGAGTGATTGCTTTGGTCATCATCTCATACTGCATGGCTAGAGTCTTTCCATGCCAGAACACACTTTATTCTTTATTAGCACCATGCTCTAACCAACTGAGCTAACCGGCCACCCACACTTCATTCTTTATCATAATTAAATTCTCTTCAACTTTGTGCATCTGCTTGAATTTAGAGGCTTCCTAATGAGGGCTTGTAGATTACTTCTTTGCTCATGTCAGTATATGACATGCATTTTTTTATAGTCCATATTCTCCCACTTCCCCTTTCCACTCAGTTTCCACCTCAGTTTCTCTTTGAGTTCCTTCCTATCTTAGATGACCTATACACAAACATGCTGTTCTCAGTCTTCTGAGAATCACTAAGTCAAAAGAAGTCTCCACACAACCCATAATCTGGAACCTGGACTCTAATCCTCCTCCCTATTGATATGAATTCCCTATGTATTTCCAACCTGTAGGAAGACCAGCTCTTAAGTAGAAAGAATATTTAGGCCAAGATTTAGGGGGAAAAAAAAAAGACACGCTTTTGTTCAGGCACTGCCTTAACATCAGTAGGCCCTTGTTTTACTCACTTGTAAAATTAGCAAACTGGATGAGGCTGTATTCAGCTCTAACCTTCCAGGTACCTGTGATTGTTTGTCAAGGTTCATTTCTCCAGTAAGCCTTTAACACTTACTCTAAACACCCAGATTCCAAGCAGATGAAGACATTCTTCATCACATTTCCGGTCTATGTTCATCATTTTGTTGCCTAATTACATATTGTCTTGTAATGTGTGCTGATGGCCTCCTAAGTGTATCTATTTATCTTCCCATAATGATTATAAGCAGTTAAAGGCCAGGGACAAGCACGTAGATTACATTTCCGCCCATGTTCACCCACCTCAATAATGAAGATCATGGAAACCACAAACAAAGCAGGTCTGAGCCAGGGGCCAGCAAACTAAACCCTAGCATGCACCTTGTTCTTGTAAATACATTCTGTTAGAACCCAGCCATTCATTTAAACATTGCCTATGGCAGCTTTCATGCTGCAATGGCAGAATTGGATAGTTGAACGAGACCACTTGCCCCTTTTAGAAACATGAAGTCTACTAACACCTGTACTGAGTAGTCAACAAAAGCTGTTTAAAAATTCAGGAACAGGGAGTTCACACACAAGAGCCTCAGATCTCTTTGGAGGGTCTAGCAATAAGCATGGAAGTTCCGGCTTCCTTCCCTAACAATCCAGCTCACATGTCAGATCTGACCCTTTTGTTCCCTGCTTCAAACTCTCAATCATTTCCCAAAATTTAGGATAAGATATAAAATCTTTCACCAAGATATGATTTGTCTGAAATGCCATAGCTACCCTCTCCTCGCCAACTGAAACCAGTTCTCACAATCTCTGTTCATTCCCTTTTTTCCTATTGGAAATGAAATAACTACCATAATGTTGTAGTTCCACATTTATGCATGAGGTGTGTCTTTCCCTCTGGACACGTGCTCCATGAAGGAAAAGTGTCTATTTAACATATTGATGTTACCCAAGCCCTCAAAGACTATACCCAATTCATCATATACCTGAAAAGCATTTTTCAAATAAATGAATGGCCATGCAAACCATAAATAATTAGAAGCAGCCAATTCAAGTGTGCTGATAAGAGGGGGTTTCTGGAGAACAGGTACAAAAAGCAAAGCATCAGAAAACCAGAGAGTCACCACATAGTAGCCACAATAATGCCAGAGATAAGAGTCTGGCTCCCTTCAGTGTTATGGGCAGACAGTTTATTGTACTTTCAAAGACCCAAAGGACATCACTCTGTTTTAATAGAATCATAAATGGTTTACAAGAATATGTTCAACACAGACTTAAAGATGACAAGCAAAATAATAAATTTAAAGCACTTCCTCTCAAAAGAGTACACTAACTTGGTGATTAGAATTATAAACAACATCATGAGAGTATTCTCCAGAAGTATCTAAATTCCATTCTAGTTTAAACTTTGTCATCTGGAAAATTTTGTTTCTCTGGAACACTTATTTCATCAACAACAAGAGCAAGTATCAGTGTATCACCCCAAACTGTAGAAGATTTGAGAACACCATAAATACTGAGTGGTTAAAAGGTAAAACCTAAGACAAAGCAAATTTCAAGGGAAGGCAGAGGTAGCTCTAAAATGACCAACTATAAAGGCTTCCTAGGCATCCACACTCACCCCAATGACCCACCACACATCATACCTATCCTCTAGTCACTTCTAATCTAGGGCACAAAGATGAACCTGACTGAAGAAAAAAAATACTTGGAGGTGTTAATACATGTCAGAATGATAATGCCTATTTATCTTTTAATAATTCTTTTCCCATGATCTCATCCTTCAACAAATGGGAGGAAAAATTCCTTCCAACATATTTATCTCATTTTTGTTCTCTACCAAATTCCAGTAATATTTAATGGAAAAATGAGCATGCTCAAGGCAGTAATAAACCTCTGTCTATTCATAACAGAAAAGCAGAAAGGTCCCTATAGTACTGAGCTTGTTATAAAAAAAATGTTTTTAAGATTTATTTATGCATATAAGAGCTGGGGTGTAGGCCAGAGGTGCAGGGTGGGAGAGGGGGTAGAGGGGAAGGGGTGGGTTGTGTATGTAAGAGGATTCACCAGACAGAGTGGGAAGCAGAACAGGCAAACTGACTGAAATAAACTGCTGAAGGGAGCAGCTGGCAAAAAAGGAAGAACAGTCTGCTATACCATGTGGGTCAGTTCCCTGGCCAGGGATCAAACTTATGCAGAAGTGGCTGCCCACAGCTCACAGTGTTGAGACTTAACCCCCTGTACCACCAGGGAGACCCCCACTATGAGAAAAAAAAAATTAATGCTGCATAAAATGAACATTTTAAGAGGAATCTCAGTTGCTTTGGATATCAAAACAAAGACAGGTAAAGCAAGTTATTCATGATATGGTTACTATAAACTATGTTAATGGTCAAAAGATAAAAACCAGGCAGACCTAGAAACCCCCAGAATTTCCAACCATGTTATTTCAACATTACATTAAAATCATAATAGTGATCCACTGACTGCTGGGATTCTCTAGATTTGAAAGGGAAAAAAGAATGTATGAAGAGGAAAACTTCCACAAATCACAGAATTGTTCCCAATTACGTTATATAAATTCAGTCAGCTCTTGCATTTCCTACTACCCTCTCTGATTAAAAAAAGTCTTCTGTTGCTAGTGCATAAGTAGAGACTGTTGTTAAAGCTGGCGAATACAGAGAATGAATGCCAGGGCTAGAATATGCTGACTATAGGGCTGGAAGGATACAAACTCAAGGGACACTGGGAAAAGGGAAAAAAACAGGCAAGACTTAGTCCAGATGCTGTCTCCCTTGGAACCTGCAATGCAGAAGAGAGTGTGCACTCAGCATTCAGAACTTGAACCACAGACCTGCATCTCCTTCTGTCCATGGCCATGGCTATCTGTATAGGCTAAAGTCTTCACCTTGGGGAGAGGTACCTTACAAGGAAAAGCCATATTATAAACAAGACAGTGATAGAGGTTTAGGGGACATACTCTTCTACCCTCACTAAGAATTTATAAAATCCTTATACAGACCAAGGCAGAACTAACCAACACCAGCCAGAGCAGCAACTCCAGCATCAAAGTATAAACAAAATCTATTTTAGCCTGCAGTGTGTTAGGCAAGCACTGTACTACAGCGTGCTAACTGAGGGATCTTGGCAAGTGGCTCAACCTGTGTCCTTTCCTCATTAGAGTAATGAGATAATAGTAATGCCCATTCTCCCGGATTGTTTTCAGAATTAATTGCTAATTCATACAAAGGAGGTAAAGCATGCATGATACAAGCAAGTACTCCATAAATGTTGTTTATTTTAATTATCATCTCCTCTCCTTCAACTTATCATTTTATTATATTTTAGCTTCATTCATTTTGGGATAAGAAAATTTTTAAACAGAAATATCCAATTCCTGATACGTATATCAAAGACCGGATTCTAAGAAGCTGTAATGCTGAAACATACCCAATTAGTCTTCGCACATACTACCACACAAAAGATACAGGCAGCATGGTAATGAGTTAAAAAGAAAGACAACAGCCAACTGGCATTTTAAAACAGATTTAAAGTATAAGCAAGTCTATGGCAAATGAGAAAACATAAGATGAGAGAAAGGATTTACTATTCATAAGTACACTTTAGACAAACAGAGCAGAATTCAAGTAAGCAATTTCCAGAGTGACTCTCCCTGATGTAGTCCCACAAGATGTTATGGGGTAACAAGATGTTACCACGGTGATTTTAGTCTAAAATATGGGTAAACAAGCTGGCCAGCTGTCTGCTTTTTTTATAGTCCACAAGCTAAGAATGGTTTTTACATTTGACATAGTTGGAGGGAGATATTTTACAACAAATGAAATTATGCAAAATTCAAATTTTAGCATCCACAAATCAAGGTCTACTGCAACAGTCACACACATTCTTTTAGGCATTGCCTAGGGTTCTTTCAAAGTAAAATGGGAGAAGTGAACAGTTTCCCCTTTGGTTTATAAAGCCAAAACACTACCAAGCCCTCAGCAGATAAAATTTTTAAATCCCTGTGTCCAAAAGTTAGGAAATGCTCCTGGTTGTAGGCCTCTCTTGGAGAAGCAGTTAATTCAAGATCAGCCTGTTGATGACTCCAGGAAGGCCCTGCAGGAAGGCTGCAGAAAATGGGGTGCAGTTGACTCCAGCTCTTTTCAAATTTACTGACTGACTATACAACTTTTTTCTCACGCCAGGTGTATGAGCGTCCTGGAGAACAAACACAAAGATGTAGTTCTCACCAGTGAAGCTGCTAACATCCAGAGAAGTCAAAAAATTCAACACTAAAAAGACCAAATACAAAATTTAAAGAAATCAGAATAGTTAGCCCATCTGTAAGGTATCAATTTCTGACAATTGTAAGCAAACGTCAACAAAAAAGACATTCTCAGACAAAAAAACGAATGGGTTTAAGAATAGTAGACTACATTTTGTATTAAATAAAATAACATTCAAAGTAGAATGTGAAAATATATGTCATGCATAGGTAGCTATTATAATAACCAAAAATGCAAGGAATTAATAAAATGAGGTAAACATAAATTCCACTACATAGCTGAGACAGAGGACATGAATAATTATAAAGGTAGTCATCACAACGATAAATTAATGACATCCTAACAACTACTGAAATGCAAATTTACCCAGAGATGGAGCCTTACATTTCTATATCAAAGCAGCATAAATAGAACTGGAGGGGATTTGCTAAGTGAAATAGTGAAATAAGCCATAAAGAGAAAGACAAATACCAAATGATTTCACTCATATGTGGAATATAGAGAAACAAAACAAAGGAACTGACAAGACTAAACCAAAACAAACCCTAGAAACATGACTGCAGAATTGAAGCTACTAGAAGGGAAGCAAGAGCCGGGGTCGGACCAAAGAGGGATAGAGAGGCAATGATCTGGGGTAAAGAAAGGACTATGGGTGCTTTGGCGGGGAGTATGGTGTGGTGAGACATGTGAGAAAGTGTGAATCTAGTCCCCTAAATCATATACAGTGTTGCAAACCAAAGTTACCTCAGCTAAAAAGAAAAATACCTCCCCCCTAAAGGCAGTATAAATAAATTAAAATTATAAGCTCCATCGCTGGCAGGCTTATGGGGGAGAAGGCACATTTATAGGTGGCTGGTGGAGCTCTAAATGAATTCAGTCTTTAGAAAGACAAACTGGCAATATACATCAAGAGCCATAAAATCATTCATTCGTTTCCATTGACCCAGCAATTCCACGTTGGGGAATACACTTCAGTAAAACAACTGAAAAGGACAAGGAGCCATTGGTTTGTACAGAGACAATATCACTGGTGCTGTTTACAGTGGCGAACATTGATGACAAGCCAAACAGCCAACAACAGGATGTGCAGGATGGCCCACACACTGCCCACAGAGAAGCGCTATTAGAAAATGGCAGGTGCCAAGGCTTGACCTGACGTGAATCACAAATAACCTCAAACTTACTAATACACATCCAAATTTTGGATTCCCTAAATCTACCAAAATCACTTTCTGGGTCTTCTTCAAAGTAATCAGATGCCCAAAGACTCAATTCAGGAATTAGTGAGGCTGTCTTGATCTGTTTTTCCTTCAACTTTGACTGTTCCTGCATATCTCACCAGCAGTAAACGCTCTCCAAAATCTCTCATGTCTATTTAGTATCCATCTGTATGCCCCACCACAAACCATCACCTCTCCTGTGAACTATAGCAAAAGATCCAAATGGCCTCTGCTTCTGTGATTTCCTCTCTAACCCATTCTCCAGACTTGCCACAGTGATCGTTAAAAAAAACATAATTCAAGCCATATTACCACCCTACTCACCTGTGCTAAGGTACTTCAAGTGACATGTTCACAGTTTAAAGGGTCTTGTCTAATATGACCTCTGCCTACCTCTTCAACTTTAATCCATGCTCCCCTTGTCCCTATTTGCTGAACACCAACCACAATGGCCTTCTTTGAAAATGTAAGTGCTTTCCTACCTCTAGGCCACTCCGCATGCTGTTCCTTCCTGCTAGCATGCTTTTCCTTCTGCTCTTTGAATCAATAGTCCTTCTTAAACATCAACCCTTCTGTCTTTCCTCATCAACTAAGAATCCCAAGAGGAAGGGCACATGAATAGCCTTTTATTATAAGATACCCAGAGGCTAGCAAATCTGATATTTAAAGGATGTGCCATAAATATTTACTAGATGGCTGACAAATACAACTATTTCATAAAAATAATAGAAAAAAGCTACATAATGAAAAGCAGAATATAAGCATGTACACATAACTACTACACACACTACACAAAATATTTGTATACTACCAAAGAATAGGAATACATTGAGAAGACACATAAAGAGAATTCCATACCCAATACACTCTTCTAGTTTGCCAATTTGTTTAAGTTTAAAATGTTCTTTGTTAATAAATATAGGAGTTGTTAATTAGAATATTGAGATGTAGCTCAAGCTCCAACCACCCTCTAACTTGTCTAGAATGAATGAACTGTTAGTTTAGAACAAGATCCTTCTGGAAATCATTCAGCAATCATGAGTTATTGCTTAACTACTACTATGTGTCAGAGCTCTGAGCCAAAAACACAAAGATGAATAGCTCATCCTCAGTCGTCTTTGAGAAGATGAAATGCATTAACAACACAGGCCCTGAACATTCCAAGAGAAGAGAGAAGCATACCCAAATCTTGTCTCATCTGGTAAATTTTCTCTGGAGTAATCACATACAATTGAATTTCAAGAGGAGAAAAGAACCCTGGATTTCTAGAAGGAAGAGAAGGGAGTAAATAGTAACTACTTAACTATTCTGGAATCTTGTCACCATTTGCTTTTGAATCACCCCCATCACATAACACACCTTTCCCAAACATCCTGCCTGTCCTAATCATGGTTAAGATGAGTTGGCCATACCTAGGATGAAATCACAAAATCATCTGTCTTATCTAAAAGGTTCTTTGGGAAACAAGAATTCCAATCTATTTTCCAGAACCAGGTGATTGGATTTCCACTCACCTTTACCTTTCTTCAGTCTATTCAGTATCCACAACCTATGAAAGGAAATATTTAAAATCTTGGGAGAAGAGTGCTACGAGTGTGATAAACCACACACAAGAACATCCCCTCCAGACCACACAAATCATGAAGTTAAACCAGTTTCGAAGAGATCTGAAATGAAAAGTTAGCAAAGGAGATACTAATAACAGGTAATGCAGAACAAAGTTTTTGTCCTCTACAAATAATCAGGCTGGTGGCAAAGAAAAGCCTAAAAGGTCCTTAAGCTCTCAGAATAAAGGAGTTGAAACTACATTACTAAGCAGAACCCATGTCACACTGTTACTCACTAAGCAAATATTTTTCAAAATGACCCAAGTAGCAGGAAAGCAAAGCATCCATTCCCTATTTATAACATTTCAATTTGCAAGAGTATCTTTCCAACTTAACCATGGCACCACTGCCTGTCAGAGTTGTACCGTAGGAAAGTTGCTTGTCAGACACTCCACACCCTCACCTTTCAATTCACACACACACACACACACACACACGTTGCTCTTACTTAATAATTGGCCATTTTGGCTAATCTTTCAAGTGTCCTCAGGGAGCAGAATTGCTCACCAACAGAAAGAGAATTATTCCTTTAACAGGAAACAAAATTGGGTAAATTAATGTTTCTAATCCCCCACCTACGACATGAAGGAAAGAACAGTTTTCACAAAGCCACATGATCTAGATTTGAATCCTTTTTCTAGCAGTGTCTGACTGCTTGACTATAGCCTATCTTAAACCACATTCATTTATCTGTAAAATGAGTTAATGCTACAATTCATGGACTTGTAAGATTTCCTACAAAAGATCATTTGTAGAAGGTATTCAATGCAATGTCATTGATAAATACTTGTAAATTAGAGCTTATCATATAAGCTCTATGATTAATATTAGCCATGATTAATATTAAGTCATTAATATTCTTCCACTGGGGACTCTCAGTGCTAATGCCCTCTTGAATCCACTCTCATCTGATTCCCAGATTCATGAACTCACTCCGTTTCCTGTCTCCTAAATCCATTAACCTCACGTTCATTCTCTCAAAACAGATTTGCAAACGCTCCAAGCAACTGAACCACTAAGCAGTTCTGGTGGCAGAAGAGCAAATGGAAAATTAAATAAAGATCAGATAATGAGTCTTGCTGTGACTTAGCTTACCAAGCTTCCCCCTCATTTTGTTTTTGGTTTTGTCTTGCTTTTTAATTGAGAACAAAGTCTTAGGCATCATTTTCAAACATTCTAAAAGAGAAGATGGGGCTACAGGGTACCCACTTGCACCCTGTCCAGTCCTACCTGAGGTCCCTCTGAGCACAATTTTCCTACCACTGCAAATATATTTTTGCCTCCGAGATCAGGATGTTGATATACCGAAAAGAAAAAAAAAAAAAGTCCAGGTAGCCAGAATCCAGGAAAATGAGCCACTTTGATGACCTTTAGTACCCCTCAAGAAGACTGAGGCCACTACTGCTTTAAATCAGTAAATATCAGTGAATTGAGTTCTCTACAGCCCCACATCTAGCGCCTATTCACTAACCTCTTCCAGGTTCCTCCAAGCTATAAACACTGCACAAGATCCTCTAGGTTTGGCCTCAGGCTGGAAATGGGAAGTGGTAGGAAAGCCAGCAGACAAGCCAATTTAGGATTCCTGTTTACTTCTTAGTATTTGACAGATACAAACACTGAGCAAAGCCAGTTATTTATTCATGCTCTTGCCCCTCTTCCTAAGGAATCAAAGCTCAGCAGCTCTACTCCAGCAGCAACAAAGCTCAGTGTCTTTCCTATGGGGATTCAATTCTGGGGCCCAGATGGACTCCTACTATGGCTTGAGTTTTCACTCTTTCAAACAAACCTATATGTTCCTGACGGTTCAGACTGAGTCTGTTCCAAATGGTCATCAGGAACATGCCCAAAGGTTACGAGATACTCTGAGTTCCTCTTGAGGCAGAAGAAAAGCACCTGAGTTTGCCAGGAAGTTGCTGGTGACCTGGCATCATGGGAATTTGCCAGCCCTGCTTGGGAGAAGAGGGCCAATAGAGTATTAGTGCTTACTGGAAAATAGTCTGGGCAGTTTACGCAATGAAAAGTCACTCAATTCATATTGGCCCCTGAATAGTCTGATGATGCATCTGACTATTTCCCGTCAACAACAACAAAATTTAATCAAGTTTACTTAAGCCAATTATAGTTTACAAGTTTTGTAAAGAGCCAGCTGAATACAAAACCAATTTGCATCCTGACTAAGGAGTCTCCAAAGAGGTTTTACCTCTCATGTTTGAATGGAGTCAAGTGTAAACTTAAAGTGTGATGTCTCACATTCTAATGTATAATGCAGAAAGTACACAGAACACCTGCTGGACCCAGCCCAGTCCCTCATGCCTGCTTGTCTCTATTCAATCAGAGCATACTTGGAAAGAGGAGCTTTCTGCAAACTATCCTAGAAGTTATGGATTCATTGAGCTGACCCTGTTCAGTCTGACAGATTGTCCAAATTTAGTCATGTTAAAATATATAATTTAACCAGCTAGTAGATCTATTTCATCTTAGGGTTTTTTTTTTTTTTGGCTTTTTATTCATTTAAGGTGGTCTACTTCCCATTACAAGGAATTTATTTCTTGCTGATTGGGCTTACTTGTCCATTTTATTTACATTGGAAATTTGTTTGGGATTGAACCAGAGGTAGATCGAGCTCTATGCTTTTAAAAACAGTTGCGATGAGAAAGCTCGGTCCCATTCTGTATATTTTGACAAGCATGGGAGATTCATGGGGTAGGTTAAGAATGCTGTGTTCTAACATGGACAAAGACAAACCAAAGGGATCATTGGGGGGAGGTTTGGGTAGTGACTGGGATGAAGGCAGAAAGAGCACAAGGGACTGAGGTGATGGTGCACGGGTGAAATGGTGGTCGGAATTTCCTGGGGACTACAAATGATGCCAAATATAATTAAATAAATCTAAAAAAAAGAATGCTGTGTTCCAGTATACTTGTGTTCCCTATTCTCATTATATCATTTTCCCTACCAAAACAAAGATATACTATTCTGAGACTTGGAAGTTTTCTTTTCTCTGACATTCAGACTAACAACATCACTTGAAGAATTTTAATGATTTTAACATCCAGGCAACACTACTGATGGGCATGTACCTTTTATACAGTATATAAACTGTGCCTATCAGGCAAGAGCCAAATGCTATTTTTTTTTTTAGATTTATTTATTTATGTATACAAAAGCTGGGGTACAGGCCAGAGTCACCAGAGGTGAGAGGAGTCACCAGAGACAGAGTGGGGAGCAGAGCAGGCAGATCAACTGAAGTACACTGCTAAGGGGAGCAGCCGGCAACTACTGCCCAGGAGAGCGTCTCTCATATAGCAGGTGCTCAATCTAGGTTTGAGCTGAGCAAATAAGTCACTTTCCCAATCTGGGCTGTTTTGTGTTTTGTTTTGTTTTTTCCTTCTAGCTTTCCCACTCTAGGGCTGTTAAGTTAAGGCATATAGAAAGGACAAGATCTTTGGGATATAATATCAGCTCTAATTCAAATTTCTGCTTGAACTTGCCACCAAGTCCATTTAGGACTTCAAAGGGCAATGTCAAGATACTAGATAATTAACCTCGATAAGGGAAGGTCAAGAGGTGGCACAAAGAGGCCATCCTATCTCAACCACAATGACAAACACTACTAATCCTTGGTACTTTCTAGATAAACACCTAGCTGAACAAGCTCATACAGCAAATATGCATCTCTCTGGAATTCATAAAATAGTGATTTCTACAAATTCATACCTTATTCCTTTATCAATAATGGCTCCCTTCTCTTCTGACTGCCCATTGCCAACATACTCTCTCCTCACTCGAAGCAAGCTCTCTGAGGACAGCAGACAACCCCGTGTGTGTTATGTCATACTGGGCAAGTCCTTCTAGGGCTTTCTTTAACAGTGGCATAATCATAAAAAGTCTTGTTTATCTTACCTCCAGACTTTTGGCCTGGAACACATAGTATTTTCTCTTTCAGTTTGTGGTTTACTTTATAATATCATGCAGACGCCTGAACTCATCAGAGATGGAAGTGCAAGCAGCAAGGACACTTTTTTTCCAAAAGCACTAATGTAGTTCTCATTATTGTTCTGCAACAAACCAAACCACCAGCCTTAACTTTCCCCCAGTGGACCTTCTCTGCTGTTACATTTCATCATCCAGTCATTTGGAGTTGTGAAACAAGCAGTGTGGCCCAAGAGCAAGGGAGAACATGAGCTGAGGCATCAGGCAATCCAGGGTTCCAGCCCCAGCACCTGTGACGGCTGAATTACTGATTGACCTGGTGGCAAGTTCGAGTCCTGGGTTACAGCCCCACAACTCTGGGCTGTGTGATGCACAACAAACCAATGAAGTTATTGCAGCCTCCATTTTTCCTCACCCATAAAATGGAGAGAACACCATCTGCTTCATAGAGATGCTAGAAGTAAATGAAGTCCTGTATGTAAAGCACATAGTAATTCACATATACATATGATCTTATTAAACATAAGTGTATATATTAGTGTTTTAAATGCTTGTGGTAATTTCTCTTTCATATAATTAGCTTATCATGACAAGGAAAGTATCAAAAATGATGACAATAACAAACATTACCAAATAATAGGAAGCTATCTGATGGCCATGCTGAACAGGACATTTTATTGGGGTCATTATTTTTCAATTATACTGCAATATGTGGGAAGATCACTAACCTCCCCACATCCTCCAGTAATGTTCTTTGCATTGTATCATGTTTACCTGGGCTCCAGTACCTGGTATGTGTCATTTTCACATGACCAAGAATCTCAATGAGATAAATAATCCTTAGAACAATGTGATGAGATCATTTTAAAATTAAACAATGCCAGATTTGAGGACTGGAGCTTATATAGTAGGGATGGGAAAAACTAAAGACATTGCTTCCTCACCCTGATTGAAATTTATCGCATGGACCTGCTGACCCCTATCAAACTGTGTCAGTCATTCTTTAGGACAAAGGGGGGGGGGTCAATCCCTTTGTGATTCCTCAAATTTAAGTGGAACCTTTCCATTATAGTTAGTAGGAGAATAAGGATTTTGGTTAACACCTTGAGATCGCTTCCAAGCTCTACTATAAATTTCACTTGGAAAAAAAAAGCTGAACTTCAATTCTCACATCTTTAGTTGCAAACCCAGTGCACAATTTTTAGGTAAACTGAATTTAATGATGTAAGAAAAAGAGCTGGGCTCTCAAACAGTTAAACTAAACTACATTTTGATCACATTAAGACCTTACTTTAAGCCCTAACTCAAACTAGAAAGTAAAATACATGAAATATTACACTGACTTAAGATTTGACTTGGGTATCAACTCTATGAGGGGTATAATAATCCATTGTACTGAGGGGTCCTGTAGACAAGTGGAGTGGAGTAGTAGATCTAAAATCAAGAAGGAGGAAATTCAAAGATAAATCTAACTCCACTGACATTAGGATCAAAGCACCCATAAGATGATCAATCCAGGTCACTACTTGAAGACACACACACACATTGTTCACCATCCACCACCTTTGCTTCAAGTACACAAATCTTGACTTTGCCATTACTATAAATGGGCAGAAAAGTCTCTTGAAGGGACATCAGGACTCGCCTCATTATAAATGCTAACTGCACCAAACTTTTCTTTAGTCTCTCTCTTCCCCTAAAAATCCACACTGACATAGAGAACCAGAGTGTCTGTAGGATGAATTCCCAGGCCATAGCAACTGCACTGCCCTGGGATCTTAGCAGATCTTGGCTAGCCAGGCATTGAGCCCTTTTCGGGAAGGAGACAGCAAGCCTGTTTTTCCCTTCCACAGCCCTGTCATGAAAACAGACTCTTGTTTTTGTTTGGTTTTTAGTTAAGACTCTCCATCCTCCCTGCATAGAGGAAAAGACACGGCAAGCCTTGGGTTAGATCTCAAATTTTCTTCCATCGGACTCCCTCTTCCTCCTCTCTAACATTTGTTTAAAAAGGGGGTGGGGGGGAGGGACCTATCTGGGGGAGTTAGAAGTAAGTTTGGGGTCAAAGATGGTTTCAGGTTTTGACCAGGTGAGCGATGGAGGACTAGAGGTAAGACACGCCCTAGAGCCGAATGCAGCTTGGGAGCTGAAAAAGGAAGCTGCCCCACCCTGTAGAATTACCAACCTGGTCACAGGTAAAGGAGGGATGGGCGAGACTAAAAAAAAAAAATTCGTCTTTCTTTATGTAGATCTCTCCTCCCTCCCCCACTTTAGTGCCAGCACGCTGGCTGGCGGGGAGCCTGAGCTTTGGAGACGTCTGAGAGTGGATCTAAGGGTTCTTTATTTAGCGTGCAAAAATTAGGACCCAACCGAGCCGAGGAATGGGGGAGGGGCAGCTTGCACACTGCCTTTAAACGCTAGACGCCGATGCACCCAGCGGTCCCCCGTGTCCGGCGCGCACCGGTACCGCTCTCCCACTGCGGTAGCATCCCGACATGACACTGCAGCTGCAACAAAGCGGCAGCCACTGTCAACCCACGGCGTCCCACACCGCATCCCCAGCCTCACACCACGCGGAGGGGCTGCGGCCCTCGGCTGTGCAGGTGTGGGAAGGTGGTGGGGATCTGAAGGGGGCCGAATAGGGAAAAAAGCTCTGAAATGCGCAGGAAACCGGCGGCCACCTCTAGCGCCTCCTCCAGCGCAGCCAGACTGCAAAGAAAACAGTTCGCCTTCATTCCCCAGTCCCAGTTAAGCCTGCGGCTCACCCAAAACACCCGTGGGTGCCTTCGGTTGTGTTGCCTTGTTTTGCAAGTCTCCCATTCCAGCTGACCCTATCCCGCGCCCCAGGCAGTGCGGGGCTCGGGGACCCGCCCGGCACTGGGAGAGAAGCGCCGTTTGCTCCGGTGTAGCGGCCGCCCCCAGTTGCCCTGAGCGCTCACCAGGAGAAGGGAGCCCGCGATCATCGTGGCTCCAGAGATGCGGCTGCAGAAGGCGAGATCGGTGCGACTGCTAGCAGAGGTCCCCATGGCTGAGTCCGGGACTTGCAGGGGCGCTTTGGGCGCGTGGACCTCCGGCAGCTGGAATCGGCGGCTGCTTCTGCCCAGCGCCGCATCCACCACCGCCTCTCGGGCCGGGAGCCCATCTACCTCCAACACCCCATGTGCACTGCGGCAGCCGGGCAGCCGGATAGCCGGGCAGCCGGGCAGCGGAGGGAGGCGGCTAGGGAGGCACCGGGGGTTCTCAGCACCTGCCCAGACGCGCGGCCGCCGGGGCAGGGAGAGGCAGCCGAGGCTGCAACCCGCGCCTCCCGGTGCTCTCCTCCGACAGCAGCAGCGGAGAACCAGGGAGGTGGGCTGCGCACGAGAGAGCGAAAGAACAACTTCCCATAGCGAAGCCGCCAGTCACTGCTAACAACCTTCCTCCTCTGCCCAGACCGGCCGGCTAGGGACTGAGTGTGGTGGCCGCCGGGTGCGGGGACACACGTGGTGGCGCCGAAGGGGCGGAGAAATCGGCCCTTTGTGATGTCACCCGGGAGGAGGCCGGGCTCTTTGTGCGTTGGGAAAAGAGAAGGCAGCCCAGGTGGAGAGAGGAGGAAGAGGGCGCCCCTTGGCGTTTACTGAAGAAATTGCAGTTGCTTACTAACGCTGGGAAGGCACCGCGAAGTCCTGTACACCGTAAGTTAATCTTTTTCTAACACGATTCTAAGTAAATAACTTCTGTGGCAGACACTTTTCTATTTTTTATGACACAGTGATCTAAAACAACCAAGTACCATAAAGGAATTAGACCACATGCGCACCAAAAAGATACTAATGCGTTGGCTCTAAAGCCAGGGGAGTTTAGAACATATATATTGATGCCCGCCGCAGTTCCCAGAGATTCTGGTTTAATTGCAATGGGCCTTAGAGCTTTTTAAAGTTTTCCAGATAACTTTCATACGGAGCAAAGTTTGAGAACCTCTGCGCTAATAAACACAGTTAAGGAATCCAGACTAAGCATCCGAAACCTGAGTCTGCGAAGTTGGGTGGGTGGATGATCTCCCAGAGGCCTTGAAACCTTGAAATATGTCAGCAGCTGTATTTTCCTAATTAAAGGATTTTAGGCTTGAATCAGATTGTTACAGAGATAAATACCCTTCCACACAAAAGAAGTGCTTTTTGTTTGTTTTTTAAAATGCCTTTGTGGATTGTGAGTAGGTAAAAGGGAGAAAGGGAGGTAGCATCCTGCTTCAGAAGAACAACCAGAGCATTCTCTTGGGTGCTTGGCATCTCCCACATTTCTGAATGGGGATGCCTGGCAACTCTTTCTTTATTTCACCTGGGCAAAGGCAGAGACTGGAGGTGATCTACATTTCTGGTACTTAGTGTCCATTATCTACGGACTGACAGCATGTGGGAAGTGGTATTCAAATGACCTCTTTGCTCATCAGATCCACATCACTCACTTGTGAGCCTAGGGTGCTGGGCTTCTTATAGCTTTCCTCCATCCCTTCTACTTCAAGATAAACATGCTTTTTCAATTATCTACTTCAAGATCCAATGTACTCATGAAGTTAGCCTCCTAAGGCAGAAGAGCCAACTATTCATTTTCTTATTAATTAATATGTTGTGTTCTGGCCTTTGTTCTGTGAAACCCTTAGCAAGAAGTTCAAAATGGATATAAAGATTAATTATAATCTATTCTTCCAGACATTTGTCAGTAAAGATTGTCCATAAATTTGGGAAAGGAAAGAGGCATAATATACAGCCTCTGGTGAAATTCAAATAAATATAAGAAAACATTGCTTTTAGGTGTGAAATTTGGGAGACAGAGTAATATTTGGACTTGAGTCTCTCCAGCTATCTCCTGGAGTTTGAAAGAATAAAGAATATATGCTGTATCTACAAACCACAATTTCAATTATTTCTTTAGAATTTCATATAACTCGTCAATATGTTTTTTTTAAAAAAATAAATTACATAGATATAAAAATTTGGGGGGTGGGCATTGTCAAAGCAAGTGTTTGTTATTTAGTTCACTTTAAATTCTTAAATCCACTTATAGCTCTTAAGGCAGAAATATTTGCTCCATGAAGTTTGGAGAAACTTAAGAGTTTGGGTTACAATGAAAGTTTAAGGAGTCCTTTCTTAACTATATGTCTTTCTAATATATATATGGGTGCTTCGGTGGTTGGAGAACTATGGTGACCATACCTGAAGAGAAAAGTCTTAGACTGTTTTGTTATTTTTAAATTTTTATTGTTTTTTCTTACAGTGTTTGCTTTCTTTTCTAGGTGTAGTCCCCCTAGAATTTCCACCACCAATTCACCCATGTACCATCACAATAGTCCCTTGTGCTCTTCCTATCCCTGCCTTGATCCCAGTCCCTCCCTCTTCCCTGCAGAATATCTCTGATTTATATAGTTGTCCATTTATTTTTGTCTTGTTTGTTGTGACTTTTTTGTTGTTATTGATATTATTATTTTTTCTTTGATCCTCTATATTCCTCCTATAAGTGAGACCATCTGATATTTTTCTTTTCCCTTCTCACTTATTTCACTGAGCATAATCCCTTCACGCTCCATCCATGTTTCTGCAAATGGCATTAGTTTATCTTTTTTGATCACTGAATAATATTCCATTGTGTATATATACCACATTTTCTTGATCTAGTCATCTATTTGGGGGCATTTGGGTTGATACCAAGTCTTAACTATTATTGATAATGCTATAATAAACATAGGGTGCATGTATTCTTTTGAATTAATGTTTTTGTGTCCTTTGGGTAGATCCCTAGGAGTGGGATTGCTGGGTTATGTGGTAGCTCCATTTTCAGTAAACTGAGGAAACTCCATACAGCTTTTCATAGAGGTTTGCATTCCCACCAGCAGTGTAGGAGGGTTTCTTTTCACCACATCCTCACCAACATTTGTAGTTGCTAGTTTTTTTGATGCGTGCCATTCTCACTGGTGTCAGGTGGTATCTCATGGTGGTTTTTCTTTGTATTTCACTGATTATGAGGGATGCTGAACATTTTTTCATATGCCTATTGGAGAAGTGTCTATTAAGTTCTTCTACCCATTTTTTTTACTGTTTACTTTGTTTTTGTTGAGTTGTGTGAGTTCTCTGTAGATCTTTGTGATCAATCCCTTATCAGTTGTATGGAGTACAAATTTTTTTTACCAATCAGAGTGTTGTCTCTTTGTTTTGGGTAATGTCTCTTTTGCTGTACAGAAGCTCTTTAAGTTGATGTAATTCCACCTGTTTACCTTTTCTTTCACTTTCTTTGCTTTAGGTGGTGTGTGTTTAAAGATGTTACTGAGATGGTGGGGTCTCCCTGGTAGCACAAGGGGTTAAGCACCTCACTATGCAACATCCATAGCCACTGTAGCATTGGTTCAGTCCCCAGCCAGGGAGCTGACCCACATGGCACAGCAGACCTCTCCTGCCTAGCCCACTGCTCCCCTCAGCAGTGTATTCCAGTAAATCTGCCTATTCTGTTCCCTACTCTGTGTCTGGGGAACCCTCTCATCCCCACACACACACCTCTGACCTGTACCCCAGTTCTTATATACATAAATAAATATTTTTTTAAAAAGATGTTACTGAGATGTATGTCATGTAGTATTTTGCCTATAGTTTCTTCTATATATTTTTACAGTTTCAAGTTTATGTCTAAGTCTTTGATTCATTTTGAGTTGATTTTTATGCATGGTGAGAAGTAGTAGTCTAGCTTCATTCTTTTGCAAGAAAAGTCCTATACTGTTAAAAAATAAACAAGGATGTAAGAGAAAGTTACTTCAATAAAAATATAACTTTTTAATTTAAAAAAAGGGTACAGCTTATAAAAGTTGCTGATGTGTACTGCCTTCAGGATTCCTCAGGGTATGTCATTGCCAAGGTCTAGAAAGCAATCCAAAGGAGCTCTCTGGTTACAATAAAAGAAAGAAAAAACCTAACCCCATCACTACTACAGCCTGAGTTTGATTCCCAGCCAAACTCATGCTGGCCCACATGGCACAACAGACTTCTCCTGCCTCACCCACTGCTCCCTCAGGAGTATATTTCAGTAGGTCTGCCTATTCTGCCATTCTGTCTCTGGTGAATCCTCCCACCACCATCACCCTCCTTGTCCCCCATCTCTGGCCTACACCCTAGTTCTTTTATGCAAAAAAAAAGTTGGAATCATGTTCCCCCACTTTCAAATGTCATCATTTCCTGGTATGGCATTGTTCACATCAAGTTGAAATTCAATATTAAGTGTGAGAAATGAAAAACTCAATCCTATTTACCATATTTAATTAAATTTTCCTCTGTATGAGTCATATATTATGAATAACTTGAATCAACATGCAGTGCAAAACTTTATTACTTTGAGTTAGAATATATAAATGCTTTTCATTTCACTTTGTACGAATTTCTTCAATGATTGATTAACTCATTGTGACATTTTCATTATGGATATTTACAAATGTTTATTTCTTGGGAAAGAATAGAAATAGAATAATGAATGAGGATTGGTTTTGCCATATCTTTGTCTTTAAATCACTCTTAGGCCTCCATTCTCTCACACACATATTAATTGGACTTTCTCTATTTCTACATATTCTGCCAATGTTATATAATTGTTTCCTACCCGCAATATCATTGTTAGTTCTTCCTTCTCCTGTATTTCCAATCAATCTTTTCTTTTATCATTCCATTATTTTATTTTTCTAGTTTGAGCCAAGCTCAAAGGATAAAAGAGCTTGAAATTTGTCCAGGCAATAGCAAGATTTTTTTTCATTTCAACATGTACTAAATATCTGGCGCACTGGACTCTGTGAAGTAGTGTAGAAACAATAAGGACTAACTCCACCTTCAAAGAACTCAATCTCTTGAGAAGAGAAAGATAAAAAGATAGCTAAAATAGTACAGCAAGTGTGGGTGGTAGAGATCCCATATTATAGACACATGCCTATTTTCAGCTGGCTGTGTACTGGCGAGAATAAAAGACATTTCCCAGCCTCCAGTGTGTCCAGGCACAGTCATGTGCCTACAGTTCTGACCAAGCAGAATTATTATCTGTGTCTTCTGGAAAGCAGTCTCAGCAATCCCATTGGCTAGGATTTAGTGATCCATCATCCTTCTCATTCAGTCTGTCACCAGTACCTGCTATCTATCTCAATCAACTTTAATCTAATTCTATCACTTCTCCCCCTTCCCCTAACTCCACCTTAGCCCACCCTTCTGTTCAGAGCTAACTGCTTGTCTAAATAATTACATAAACTGTATGATTGTTATCCCAGCCTCTCATCTTGTCTGGACTTTTTGGTCTTGTAGTAAATCTTTTCTTAATACCCTGAGGAAAATTATCTTTTTAGAAACAAATCTGATCATGTGCTTCCCTCTCCAAAAACCCAAACAAAATTCCTCATTATTCTCAATTTGAAGTTCAAAGTCCTAATAAAACTATTCTACTGATCCTTGCTTATGATATAAGCCTTCCCACTGTTATGTGTTTGAGTAAACATACACAAATATAATACACAGAGCCTTTACTTTTCATATTAATTTTTCTGCCCCTTCTGCCTACCAATTCCTACAATCCCAAGGTTCTACACACTAATCACATTAGATCATTGTGTTTCTCAACTACCTGGTCCCAGCCTTACTTCCAAGTCTTTGTTTGGTGTTGTTTTCCCTTCAGTTCTCTACTCATTGAATGCCTATAAATCTACCCTTTAAGACCAACCTCCACTAGTACCTCATCTGAGAAGCCTTTCCTATAATTATAATCTCCTCACCTTGTCTACTCTCATTGGGAAAGACTTAGTTATTCCTTCCTTTAGTTGTTATTTTTCCCTCTGCATGGCTCTGTTACAGCATGTATGACATTATACATAGTTTGTTTACTTCTCTATGTCCTTAGCCAGATCTTGTGCTCTTGGGAGCCAAAGTCCATGTCTAATCATCTTCACAGCTCCATAGTTAAGACTCAAGATATTTGCCTGGCTTAATAAATACTTGTGGAGTGAAACAAACTTGGAAAGTTTGACAAGGTGCAAATAGTTAACACAACTGATGTACATTTTCTTTGTCTAAGTTTTCGTTCAAATATCCTAAGTGGTGTTATACAAATACAGATTTAATCTTGTATATCACTCACATGTCATGTCCCAGATTTGGGCTTCATATTTTGTACACAGCTCTGTTTCCTTCAAAGTATTCATCTAAGAACTTGCTGTTCTCTGGTCTAAGAAGGAATCAGTCATTCAGCCACAGACTGCAAAATGAAGTGCATGAGCATGAGTTTGATCACGTCACCATGGTGACATGTTAAAAAGAAGGCACTCTTGGAGAAGATCAAAGGGGAATAGAATTGCAAAGCGGGCATAGTTCCAGAAACTTCCTTCTTTATTGGGTGATAAAGGAGGGATGATCTGAAAAATAAAATGGCCAATCCTTTGAAAGTATGACATCCTTGTCTCACTTCAAAGAACTGGGAAGCAATTAAATTATTAAATTATTTCCCTTTTCTGAAGGAGAGACCCTTTGAAAGTTTCCATGCTGTGAAAAGTAGAGCTTGCCTTGAATTTTCCATCATCTATATGCTTTAGGATTCACATCTGCAATTGTCATTTTCCACTCAGATCCTTCAACAGTTTCTCACTTGATGGAAGATGGTTAGAAAATAGACCTCATTTAATAGTTTAACCAAAAAACAATGTGCTTGGAAAACTCCTAGTTATGGAATCAACTTTTCATTATACCACTAATTAATTGGGTAGGTTAAATGAGCAAGTACTTTAACATTTTAAGTTTCTTCATTTGTAAAATAGTTAAGAATTACCTCATAGTGATAGCATAAGGTCTGAGATAAGACATGTAAAATTCCCAGCATAATGCTTCTCTCTTAGTAAATAAGTCAAGTTACCTTCTCTAATCCACATATGAAAGCATGACCTTTTACAAACCACTCTAATTAGAGAAGAAACATGGGATTGAAAAATTCAAAATTTCTTCAGAGACACATTAGAAAGTTAAGGATGGATTTTTTACTCCATGATGGAATGTAGCGTCAAGAAAAGTGTAATAACGTGGAGATCTCATTTCTGGCCTTGACTCTGTCATTCTTTGCTGTGTGAATTTAAACAAGTCACTGCACTTCTCTGTATCTGCTTGTGAATTTTTGTTCTTGTTAGAGAAAATAATAAATAAATATGAGTGAAGTGATCACTTATTATCCTTCCTATTTATTCTAATTGGCTTATGTGGCATCCTTTCTGGTGATGAGGTGTTCAAGTTGTTGGAAGTAGGAAGGGAAAGAAGACTGAAGAAAATATTTGGGGAAGCCGTTAAACCTCACTGAAGACAGTTCTCTAAATTCAGTAAGTGCTTTGCCCCCAGAAATTGCATATGTGAAATACTGAAAGTTTATTTTTGTTCTCTTTATACCTTTGTTATCTATTTCAAATATTGATTTAGCATCCACCATGTGCTAAATCTAAGTTCTGAGTAGAGGGCAATAAACTGAACAGAAAATAACTCTCTTTGTGGAACTAAGAGACAATTGAAGTTGTTTATATAGGCTAAAATTCCTACATTGAAGTTTTAACCCCCATTACCTCAGAATGTGACTGTATTTACAAATAAGATTTTTAAGTAGGTAAAATGAGGTCATTAGCGTGAACCCCAATCCAATCTAAGTGACATCTTTATGAAAGGAAATTAGGACACAAACAGGCACAGAGGGAAGAATCCAGGAGACATCAGCTACTGAAAGGCAAGGTGGGGTCTCAGAAGACACCAACTATGCTGACATCTTGATCTTCAACTTGTAGCCTCCAGAACGCTAAGGAAATAAATTTCAATTGTCTCACTACCCTATCTGTGGTAATCAGTTATGCCTTAGCAAGCTAATAATGTTATAGAGTACAATAGTGTCAAGTTGAGAGAGAAAGAAAAGAGGGGTGGGGTGCAATTTTAGATAAGATGATCAAGGAAGATGATAGCAGCACCAAGAGCTGAAGAAAGGTAGAAGGGAGTCATGCAGATGTTGGGGGGGACAACCCATGCAGAAGTCCTGGGCAGGAGTGCCCCCTTGTTTTGAGAACCCAAGAACCACAAGTGCTAGAGAGTAGCAGAAGATGAGGTCAGATTGCTAACAGACCAGAATTGGAGAGCCTTATGGTGCATGGTTGAGATGCTGATCTTTTTCCCAAGGAATCGGAAGCCATGGAGCAGAGTTTCATGACCTGATGTCTGTTTATCAGAATCAGTCTGGCCACTGTGTCAAGAATGGAAGGTAGGGTATCAGGATACCAGTTAGGAGGTTACTAAAATAGCCCACGCCAGTGAGGACAGTGACTGGGACCAGCATGGGGGTTAATAGCATGAACCCCACCCCACATCCTCATAGCCACCCAAAAACCTTCCTTGATGGCAAGCATGTACCCTTTTAAAAATTTTATAGAGTACAATAGTATAAAAATATAAAATTTTCTATAATATAAAAGAGTAGTGAGATCTCCCCCCCAAGTTTTATTGTTGTTATGGTTGATGTTATGTTTTGCCTTTTTAATCCACAGTTTTAACCATTGTAATGACCAAATTTAAAACTCGAGGCCCATTTTTCATTCTCCAGATCCTCCAAATGAGTTCCCACCAACCCTTTGACACTTGTGCTGCAGGAGGTCAGCCCCCACTGGTGGTGGCAGTCACAGCTGTCCACAATGTCCCCTGGACAGGGACAAAGTGTGAGCAGCAACAGTGTGAGCTGATTCTCCTGGGCTTGCCTGGCTATTCTTTCTTTATCCTTTTTGTCTCTCACCACTTCTTTCTATATGTCCTTACCTGCTTCTGAGCTCCACTTCTTCTCTGCCCTCTCCCCTCCTTTGGCTTTTCCTACATTTTTGAATCCTTCTTCATCCCATCTGCCAGAAATCCAAGTCATGTAATAAAATAAAAAAATATGAGAAGTAAACAAGACCAGACAGACCAACAATATTCTTTTCAATATAGAGGTAAGAAACAAATCTTCTAAAAGAGTCTGTTGTGTGGTGGTGACTCAGAATTTGGAAGGAAAAATGAGTACATTCACAGGAAGGAAGAACCACTAGATGCAGAGAGTGCACTCCTAAGAAGAAGTGACTTGGGGGAGGAAGGGACTCCCAGAGGCTTGGGAGAGTACAGGACCCCCTCAGGTACGCCTCCCATGGGACTCAGAAGGCTTCTCAACAGAAACCATAGCTTAGTAGCCTCTGCTGAGGCAGCGTGACTCTGTTTGAGACAAATGAGAGGCCTCTGTCCCCTACCAATGCAGCAACAGAGCAATGTCCTCCAAGATCCCCCATCAAGACCCCTCCAACTTCATCGACCACTCCCCTAATGTGCTCGCTCTGCCCTAGACACACTTCTACTGTTCCGGATATTCACCAGGAAAACCCTGCCTGTTGGATTCATACTTACTCTTATTTTTCTCTCTGTTTGCCAGTCTCTCTCCAGAGCTCCTCAACTTTTATGCCACCTCTTCAGAGAAGACTTCTTTAACTCTTCTTTGGTTTTCTGTTGTTGTTTTATTTCTTTCATTCTTTCAAATTGAGGAAATGCTGGTTTACAACCTTGTGTATATTTCAAAAGTATAAGTTGACACAGCTTCAAATGCAGGTTACCACATCAAGCCTAGCAACAGAGCACCAATAATTGCCCACCACGGTCAGAACAGAACATTTGAATGGATTCTAAAAAGTGACTATGTTAAAGTGATTAAACGGAGTTAGTGTAGCTCTATTCTCCTCCTTGGCTGCCTGAAGATCCATCACCGTCATGAATGACACAGTGACCATCCAGGAAATTTAAGAGTAACTGACAGGTTCAGCAAAAACAAATGGTGACTCTCTTCACCCAGGGAAGGCAATGGCACCAAACACAGAAATTCGGGGAAAACTAACTAAAATGCAGAAGACCTCTCCTGATGTCATCTTTATATTTGCATTCAGAACCTGTTTTGGAAGTGGCAACACAATTTCTTTGGCATGATGTATGATACCTTGGATGATGCAAAGAAAAATGAATACAAAGAAAAGACTTGCAAGACATGGCCTGTAGGAGAAGGAAACAAACTCAAGAAAACAGCAAAAAGAATGCAAGAACAGAATGAAAAAAGTCAGGGGGGATGCAAAGGCAATGTTGTCACTGGTAAAAGGGATCTGGGTATTGGACAACAAGGTTCTTCAAAGGAGAGAACTGACTTTATCTGTATCTTTCGTGACGGCAATTTCTTCATGAGAGGATTAATGTGGCAAAAGAAGATAAAGTGACTAAATATATATAAAATGGTAAAAGTCATGAAAAAAATAAACTATCAATGAGAATATGGTGTGAAAATATAATGAAATTTGTTGATGAAAAAACACGTTTAAGAAAAAAAAGCTACACTTTAATAGTTATGACTTTAAATATACATATCATAAAATATAGTTATCAGGGTTATTTTTAATAGGGAAATCAAAAATCCACCCACTCATCTTGGCATATGACTTCAAATTCTCTCAACTATTCATTAATATTAGTCACGTAACTCCTCCTTCTAAAATAACAGTCCCTGTTATTCTCCCTCCTCTTCCCTGTTTATTATGCATCAGCATTTTCCTCTACCTTGTGTTATATGGTATGTCTGCTCGCCAATATTACCATTTTCTGCCTCTGCAATAAACATTGAAGCTTTGTACTTACATGACTTTTTCTCCAAGCTTTTCTGCAGACCTGGGAAATTCCTTTTTTTTTTCCTTGAGTTTACTGCATAACTTTCACTCTGTCTTAGAATTACATCACCAAGATATCTTCCCATAAAAGATTTTTAAAGTCAGGGAAAATGTTCCTTACAATTTATTTTTAAAACTAGATGGCAATGTCTTATCCTAATTTAACCTTTCCTATTCTCTTTTCTTTAACTTTATTAGTTATCTCAAAATCAATCATTCTAGCTCTCCCTTGTCTATTTCCTTATCTCTGTCAAGAGCTCTGACATAATGCTAAGGGTCCACTTTACATTTTGCAATAAAAAATGTTAACTGTGATCTGCTGGCACAATTGTGTCTTTCTCCAGACTCACTGAGCTGCTTAGATTAGTCAGTGGAGTGTTGGGTTGTCCAGGGTTGAGGCTTACAAGGGAAGGGTGAACAAGGGTGTTGCAAATTCACACAATGAAAGGTCCACAGAGATGGGTCCGCAAATCCACATTAGGGAGTAGGGAAGTGGGGAGATGGATGCTTGTAGTAGGCTGAATAATCTCCCCATGAAATACTCATGTCCTAAGTCCCAGAACCTGTGAATGTAAGCTTAGACCAAAAGAAACTATGCAAATATAATTAAGGTAAGGATCTTGAGATGGGGAGATTATCCAGGGTTATCTGATGGCTTATAAATGTAATCATAAGGGTTCTTAAAAGATAAGGGATCAAAAAGGTCAAAGGAACATGAAGGTATTGTGCTGATGGAAGCAGAGATTGGAGTGATGTTCTTTGAAGATGAAGAGATACTATAAGCACAAGAATATAAGCAGGTTCTAGATGCTGGAAAGGCAAGGAAACAGATTCCCCCGTACAATCACCAACAGCAAACAGTCTTACTGACACCTTAAATTTATCTCAGTGAGAGTGCTTCAGAATTATAAGAGAATAAATCTGTATTTAACCCCCCCCATCCCAAAAGAGTTCAGTCTTTTTGAGAACCGTCTATTCCTAGGGTGTTGTTTAATCAGGAGGCCACTTTCATTAAGCCTTCCTCCGCATTATCATCATCACTGACATTTTAGATGAGAAAACTAAATCTTCAAGTAGGATAAGGACTTGCCCAAGTCAACCTTCCTAGTTTGTGACTTGTCTACATTCAAATCAAACTCTAATGTCCCAGTTCACATTGTTTCAATTACACTAGGTTACTTTCTACAATAATACTCAACCCACAGAGAGCACATCTTGAGATCCACTTAGGTTTACATCCAAATTTCACTTCAGCATCTGGTCTTATCTTTGTTTCATTTGGGCTACAGTGGATGCTGTGACTACTGAAGTCTGTATCTCTACTGATCTGGGTACTTAATGAATGGAGTCCTGGCTTATATTATAATTACTGTTACCTGAAACTTGACATCGATTGATTGGCTGGCTGGTTGATATTTCATTCTGAGACACTCAGTTTCCAGGGTTAAGAACATGGACAACCTTGGGAGACATTGTTTTCTTATCACCCCAGGTAATGCAGATCAATCCAAACTTGGATCTGTAGGCCGAGTCCACACCTTCAAATTCTGGTTTGAGATTTCACCTCTCATACTATACTTTATACCACTGCCATAAGTGGCCAAATTCACCAGAAAGTCAACAAGTTATGGAATACCTACTATATGCCAGTCATTGTCTCATGGTTTGAAGATTATAGCCTTTAAGTAGAATCCCCAAAACCTGCTCTCACATCATAGATAAGGAGCTGAGAAACAAAAACAAGTAAACAGAGAGTTAAGTAAAATAATTGCAAGTTTAATAAGTTCTGTAAAGTAACATTTTAAGTAAATGCTCAGACAAGAACTGGCTGAGGAGGTACTTAAAGTTGAGTACTACACAAAAGGAAAAAATTAGATCCTGTAGTGTGTGGGAAAGAATCTTCCAGACAGAGAGAGATTATGGATTGGGCCTTTTAGAGAGCTTGCCACTAAATTCAATGCAGTGAAGGAAGAAGGGAGAATGCCACAAGATAGGTAAAAAAAGTGGTTGAGGGCAAATACGTAAAGATGTTATTCCAAGAGTAATCAGAAATTCATTGAGAGTACAGTTTAATCTGAGAATGATATCAAAGGATTTATTTGTTCTTCAAACTCTCTTCAGAGTTTTCCAACAAAAATGTGAAGGACAAAATGGAAGTTACACCTCAAAGAGAGCTTCCTTCCTGTGATGGAAGAATAAGTGGTGACTTGTGAATTTTTCTCCATGCTTGGGAAGGGAGTCCTGGCATTGTTCCCATGTCTGCCATGACAGTTTCCTTATAATCAGACTCAAAAATAGCTTTTTCTGCATTAGAAGTAATCAAGTTCTTTGACTTACAATGTCCAGGTCCAGGAATCTATCCTAAGCAATAATAATAATGACTGGAAGAAATAATTCATGTAGAAGGAAACAACACCAAAGCAATAGTGAAAATATAAAAATCTAAAAATTTACCAAGATGGAAATAAATTGTTCTATAGTTGATTAATAAAATTTTTTTTCTGGAATATTTCAATCCTCACAGATTTTTCTGAGAGAGATCAACTTTTTTCTTTGGATTTTCCTTTCTATATGAGTGAGATTCCTCAATTTCTTAGAATATCTAATTACTATACTATCTTTTCATATATTAGTCACTTAAAAATCTTTGTAATATACATGAAATTAAGGTAAATAGAATATTAATATGTATTCATATAGACACACATTTTTAATTTTAATTTTATTTTAAATTTAAATTTTATTTTATTTAAAATAAAAATATTCACAGTGAATATCTTTATGGCTACTACTTACTCAGGAAAGGATACCAACAGGCATTCTTACATCATAAATATTACCCAGTCTATAATAAGACCCAACAAATAAGTTATTAAAAATAATTCCCTAGGTATACAGAAAAACTAATTCCAGTTCTGTGAATGACAGCTTACCATTGCCTTGGAGGACAGTGTAATATAATAGGTGATTGAAAGCCTGGGATTTCTGAAACCAGAAATTTTTTTCCTCGTAAAGGGAATTTCCATCCTTCACCTTGTGTCTTCTAAGCCTCTTACAGAGCAGAAAGTATGCTTATTTGTGCCAGTCTGAACACCCCAAATCTGTATGGTACCCAGAAAACATTAACATTTCAATCCTCATCAGAGGGATAAAGGTAGTGGTGACAGTAGAGATGATGTATGTAAAGAAGCCTAGGAATTGTATTCATTGGCATAATGCATCAGCTGCTGTTTATATGGAAATTGGAGTCTCTGGTAAATTTACTCCCACCCAAGCCTTTCTTTCCTGAAAAGAAATGCCACTTTAGAAGGTAATTTGTTGAACCTACGGCATTATTAATAGAGTAAGCCTTTGTCAGTCATAGTAGTTTATTGGATCCCTTACAACAATTCCAGGATTTGGGCATGGACCCCACTCTGATGGTGAGTGGCCATGAGAAACTAAGGGGCATACATCTGGTGAGGAAGAAAGAGCCAAAACCATGGAAAACCCTGGCAAGTTTGGTATGATGAAATGGCACTGAACTAAGAGTCTGAACACCTGGAATGCAGTTCCACCTTAGCCACTGAAAGTTATGAGAGAGTCTATCTGGAAAGGAGGTTCAGCACAGCCACCTCCACAGTCCCACCTAATATAAACAAACCACCGCCACCCTGGTTACAGGGAATACACCCAAGGACAACCAATCCACAGGCCTGGTAGCAGTCTTTTAGAAGGTCTGGCACAAGGATTTTGTCCAAAAAAAAATAACTATGAAATGAGTTAATCGGTTCCTCTCACTGAGGAGTTTGAAAACTAAAGAGGCCAGAGACTTAGCCATGGACACAACAAGCAGAACCATTAACAGGAAAGACCAAGAATCGGTATACAGCATAAAGTCAAACAAGAAATATTTTATTACTAGATGTGATGATGAATGTTAATTAGACTTAATGTGAGGGTCAATTCCCAGTTAGACAAATGTCTAATCATCATATGTTGTGCACCTGAAACTAATATAGTATTGTATATGTGTATGTATATACACTTATAATATCATATAAAAATTCTACCTCAATTTTTTAAAAAAAAACAAGTTTTCCTCAAAACTTGTAGAAGTAGAAGTAGCAGGGATGGTAGAAGCAGAGAATGAGAGAGTGAGGTTATCAGAAGGTATAACCCTTGAATAGCTATTAAGAGTTCCCTGACTGGGAAGAAAGGCTGGATGGCCTGCATTGTATGTAGAATGTCAGAATCCATAAAATCTGACTATGTAACTATTTGAGTATTGTCTTACCTTTTCCACTTGTCTGTGTAGCCCAGGGTCTCTCACTACACACTCCTCTTCAACACACATACACACACACACACACACTCATATATATCCTCCACTGAGTAAACAGAACCAGAATGTCCTTTGTTCCTTTCAACTTCAGAGCCTTATTAACTTTAGATAGGTTTTGCTGAGACTGTTTTTTACTAAACAGTTTAGAGATTAGATAGTCTCTAATCTCCAAGCTCCCATCTAGATCTTGTCTTCAGTATTTTATGAATCTAATAAAAATGTGAAGAGATTAGGATCAGACCACATTTTTATTACAGTACCTTTCCCTTCATTAAGGGAGATAAGGTCTAAGAAATCACCCTTTCCTTGCTATGAAAATCCCGTCAAAATTGTGGCATGCCATAACAAGAAATAAGACAACAGGAGAGAGACTAAGATAAAGTGTGTGTGGCCTAGGGGGGTGGGGAGAGGAATATGTGGGATAAAGAAGTAGAAATTAATTGAGAAGACAGACTGAAAAGCAAAGCAGGCTGAAGCAGTTAAGACTGAATTAGGAAGCCTAAGGTTTGCAGCTTCAGACTAGTCTTAATCGTGTTATTTGAGTGGATGTAATGGTTCTGGTGCCTTTTCTCCAAATGATGTTGACACATGTCTGCTCAGATAAATTACTGTTCCCATCATGACTGACTCATTTGTTGGGACTGACAAGCACACATGCTGATTGGAAGAGGGAGGAGGCATAGGTACTGCAGCAGGAAAAGGGAAGACAGAAACATTGAACAATTTATCAAACCTCTCCCTAGCCACAGGATAACACCCAAATCCACCCGTCTATTTCAATCAGTCAGTCCACCCGTCTATTTCTTCCCACTATACATCCTCTAATCCAACCATATTAAATTTCTAAGCATTTTTGTTTATATTTTATGCTATTTCTTGCCTTCTTGCCTTTGTGGCTTTATAAAGAAACTTTTGTTCTTGCTGCTGAAAGTCTTGACTCACCTACTTATGCAGTAAACGCTTATCATTCCTGCAAGACATAAATCAAAATTCATATCCCTAACTACAACATAAATGCTGAGAGAGCAGGGTCTTGTTCATGACTTCTTCAGGGACTTGTACATGATGGCTAGAGCAGTGTCTGGCACTTAGCCCTATTCAGTCAATGTTTAGTGGCTGGATGGATGGAGGGAGGATGGATGGTTGGATGGGTGGATGGATGGATGGGTGGGTAGATGGACAGACTGACAGACAGACTATCTGTAAAACTCTCTTATTCCCTACAAGTCCTGCTGGAGATAAGTCTCTCCTTTCCTGGTATCCTTTCAGCACTTCCTAAACATCTTATTACACCATATTCCCAAAAAACCAAAATTTCCTAAAAAGAAGATATGCACTAGTAGAGGCAGACAGTGATAAGAGTGGAGGAAAAAGAAAACCTCTTTGCAATCACAACCGTACATCTAAAAAGACAAGAAGCAGGCCTCCTCATGGCCTAGAGTTTAAGACTCAGCCTGGCCCTCTAGTGGCAAAGTTCCATCCCCCACCATGGAGCTGACCCACATGGCACAGCAGACCTCCCCCTCCTGTCTGCTGTGCCTGCTATGCCCTCCGCAGTGTGTTTCAGTCAGTCTGCCTGTTTTGTTCCCCACCCTGTCTCTGATGAATCTTCTCACCCCCTCCAGCCCATCACCTCTGACCTACAGCCCAATTCTTTTATGCCAAAATAAGTAAAAATCTTACAATAAAGGAATAATTTTTAGATAAATTAATAAAAAGGCTAGATTTTGGTAAAGAAAGACCCTATTGTGCTGCCAAATTCCTTTGGTGTCTTTTTGCTAAATCATTTTACTATCTTTTAGGTCTGAGAGTATGGGCTGCTGGAACTAGAAAGCAAAGAGATTTTCCAGGAGTGCAAAGGAAAGAGAAGTTTTACTAAACAGGGAGTCTGTACTGTGATTATAGAAATTTGTTAGTGAAAAAGACAGATGCCTTTATAGGCTCAGAATATTAATAGTGCCAAGGTTGAGACTGCAGCAGACTGTGTCCCTAAGAGCAAGATCTGTGGACTGACTGCTTGTGTTTGTGTTCTCTGTAACAGTCCCTCTCCACATGCTGCAATTGCCTAAATCATCCCCAAAATCTCATTAAATTTGTGTGAGATGAGACCTGGGCATCAGTCCTTGAATTTTTTTTCTTTTTTAGCAAATCTCTCCAGAAGTGATCACCATGATTATATTGGTGTATATTTTCTAGATCTTCAGTTTATGTTTATAGTCCACTATGAGTTTATTTTGAAAAATGTAATTTTATTTTATGGGAATTTTTGTCTATGTAAGTGGCATCATGCTGTATATATTTTATTTACAAACTTGTGTTTTTTGATTCATTAATTTGTTGGTAAGGTTTCTCTGTGTATCAAATAAGCCTGTTTTAGTCTCTTGACTTCCTGTGTTCTATTTCATATTATGATATGGAATATATTATCTGGTTATTAGTCTGTTGTCTATAATGAGAGTATTTCAAATTTGTGGCTTTTATATAATGCAGTTTTATCAATTCTCCTTCATATACCCTAGTGAATGCTTCTGATGATTACGTGCATTTTTAGTTTTAATACAGATGCTAAATTTTCCACCAAAAATGTCATGACATTTTTTATTTAATCAGTATCTCTCCATAGCTTTGCTAACCTTGATTTTATCAATTACTCTTGCAAATTGGTGGAACAAAAGAGCATCTCATATTAATTTGTATTAATCACTTCCTATTTTTATTGGTCATGGAAGTTTTCTTTTCTGTGAATGTCCCCTATGTACCTTTTGCCCATTACATATTTTCTTTCAATCTGTAGACTTTTTATTTTATGCTTTTTTTGTTATTATAAAGAGGTCAAGTTTTGATATAGAATTTCCAAACTTTACAGTCATTGCAGTCAAAAACTTCTCTATCTCAATGTTATAAAATAAATTCTCTAACTTTCTTCTCATTAAATTAGTCTGAGGTTAGGCTTGGGCATCAGCATTTTTTAAAGCTCCTGGGATGATAGAAATGTTCCACAATGGGTTCTGACAATGCTCTCACAAACCTGCAAATTTTCTACAAGTCATTGCACTGTACAGTTAAATGGGTAAATTTTATGGTATGTAGATTAAACTGCAAAAAAGCTGTTTATACAAAAAAGGAAATGAAAGCTCCCCATGTCTTCAGATATTCCTCCATGAATAAGAACTGCTGTTTTTAAGAGTGTTTGTAGTGATCTCAAAGCAGCCACTCAACAAATATTAACTGTGCAAACTGAAATGTAGCTGAATAATTTAAACGTGTGGCACAAATGCCTTTATATTATAGTTAGAATGTAATCTCTTGAAGCTTGTTTGAAGGGTAAACCCTTTGTAGAAATTCGTATTTCATTTAAAGGGTCCTTTGGTTCAAGACTCAGGCTCCCTGGAGCTGACTGAATGGCTTCTTGGGGAGCAGGTGACATGGAAGCCACAAGTGTGTTCGATGCACATTCCTACCAAGGAGGGCACTTAATTCCCTCACCTGGAAAAATAGGAAGCATATCTGCCCAGTGAGTCTGGGGGAAGTAGACTGTTGGATAGCATTTAAATCATCTACATGGCTTTAGAATTTGATATGAAATATAGCTGTTATTACCTCCTTTATCAGTTAAGCTACATGTTTCTTTAAAATTATATTTTTTATGATTGAAGTAGTACGATGAAATTGACTTATAGTTGTGGTTTTGTAAGCTTACATGAAATTAATAGTTTAAATTAATTAGGAAAGATAATCCTTGAGGATGATGAGTGTTGCCTTACTACCTAGAAAAAAGAAAGATGAACCATTGTAGATTTATCACGAGAAAAGTAATTACTTCTTTTCACAAATACAGCAGTGACAGGATCTATTTCCCTTTATTGGAGTCACATTTAAAGACATACAGGAAAATGGGTATAGCCTCTTTATCACCGGAAATACATCATTCAATTTCTTTTTACCTAAAATATCATTTTTCTGATCATATGTTCATCCTTTTATTCTGTGACTGATACCCATATCAAGTATTTTAAGTGAAATGAAAGACTCCCTTGGTTGTCATCTATTAATGGTGCTTTGGTAATTACCATCAGACTATTGTTCTAATTAGTTGCTTTGGATTTGCAACCTAGGGAAGTACACAGGCTAAATGTATAGTATGCCTCCGTGCCTCTTCCTCTGGTATGTGGGTTTTTCTTAATACCTCTTATAGTACATGAACCCTCTTCTCAGGCTGATAAGAGCCAGGTAACCTGGCAATGAAGCTCTCCTTATGGACATGTTCATCTCTGCCATCAAAATTCCTTGGCTCCCCACTAATCATGTAAGGCCAGGAGAAAACCTAGGGAAGTGTGCTTACTAGTAGTCCTCACCCCTACCAAATACTTTATAGGGATTTGTTTGAAGAATGAGACTCCCATCTTACCCATGTATTTGCTGGGATGTTTGAGGAACTTCTAGGGAAGCATTTCTGTCCATTGAGACTTGAAAGATAGGCTGAGTTTTTTTTTTTTTCCCCTCCCAACTTATTTAAACATGTGGTGGTTTCTGTTTGGGCAACTGATACAGAACTTGTGCAAGTTATTCAAACTCTCTGTGCCCCAGTTTCTTATTTGTAAAGTAGCTATTACTATCTTATAGCTCATAATCTTACGTATAAGTGGTCTGCAAATAAGAGGTATATTGTTATATAATAATACAGAAACAGGGGTATTCTCAGCAGAGTGAGAGTGAAGCTAATCTGTAAGCAGGATTCTGCACTGACCAAAAAAAAATATATCTATTTATGGTTCTGAAGTGCCCCCTATGAAGAATCTGAAGAAATTAAAACCATTTCAATTATAATCAAGAATGGTCTGAAGACATTTCTAGACAGTCATTAATCATTTCCAAGATACAGACTCCCTAAAATTACTCCTCCTGGTGCCCTGCAGATGGAAAGGGGGAGGGAGAAATTGGGAGAGGCCATCAAGGAAGAAAAAAGAGCACACATTGGAAAGTGCTACTATATGTCTATCTGAGGTTATATAACAATATAAATGCATGTTTGGGGATTCTGGGGTGCCCATCATTCTGCCCTATAACAGTTGGAGTTAGTTGTAAGGACTAAAAAACACACAGAAATACCTGGTACCAGCCTCTGAAGTAGCTTGTTTGTCCAATTGTAATGTTTTGCTTCCTTTTCTGGTAGTAAATTTTACACACACTCTCTAGACATTTTACACCTAAAGGTGCTTTTTCCTGGAGGCCTCATTAGAAAAGCTGGGAGTATTCTGTTCAAAATATCTGCAAGGGTTTGTTAAGCACTAGGGTTTAGATATCGAAGGGAAAAAATAGAGAGAAGAGGCAAACGGAAAGATCTTAAGAAGGGAAAGAAAGATCATGCTAAGCTCTCCTAGGTGAGATAAGCTTTGTGCTCAGGCCTTACTAGTCTCACCTCCACTGTCCTCCACTGTGGCAAAAAGGTCTGACTGGACCTATATGAGACCAATGAAATCATCAATGCCAACTCCCATCAGTAGATATGGATGCTGGTTAAAGACAGACTGAGCATCTGGAAACTCATAACTGTCCATTCCTCTCTTGATGCTGGAAAAACAACTCGCCAGATATTTGGGTACAGGTAAAAGGCCAATGTTCAGTACCTGGGAAGGTAACCAGGGTGAGTAGGATAAGGGTTCTGAGCAGGGAGTGCAGAATATCCCAAGCATCTAGGAAGATCGATCACATGTGCCACAATCTGTACCTGAAAGTGAAGGGGAAAGTGTTCAAAAACAATCGGATTCTCATGGAACACGGCCACAGCTGAAGGCAGACAAGATTCACAAGCAGGTCTTGGATGACCATGTTGAGGCTCGCAGGTCTAAGACAAAGGAAGCACACAAACACCATGAAGAGAACTCTGGGACAAGAAGGAAGAGATCCTCAAGACTGTCCAAGGGGAAGAGACCAAAAATTACAGCTTCTCTCTTTTCTTATCTGTTAATAGTGTCCATAGCAACAGTGTCAGATTGCTGATCGGTTCAACAAAATTCTGTTCAATTAAAGAAAAAAGACTTACACCATGAAATGAGTTTGCAATCAAGACAGTTACTGAGTTTCAGCCACACATGCTGGGAAAGTTCCAAGAAGGGACAGTTCAATATGAACAAGAGCAGTCAAGGGACAAGAAGGGGAGATAAATTCTGTGTAAATATCGATTTGAGTATCTGCTTTAATTTTTTAATTCTTACAACAATTTGAAAGTCGAGTATTCTTTCCATTTAACTCAGGAAATTGCAGCACAATGAGAAATGAGGCCAAGCTCATGCAGCTAATAAAAAGTTGAGTCCAGATTTTAAAACGAGGTTTGTCTATATTCAATAGGCTTGCTTATTCCACTCTCTTGGACTTGAGATAAAACTTAACGAATAATAATGAATTGAATGGGTGATGGTAATAAAGAAGGGATGTTCCAAGATTTAACTCAGGAGGAAATATAATTTGGACTTGTGTTTATGATGGTGAATCTGTGTTTTCTCTGCTTTGGAAATTGCAGTGCAGAAATAAGGTAAGAGGCATGAAAGGATCTCAAATTCTTTCTCCCTTGGAAACTATCCTGATGCTCTGGTGCCACAGAATTTTGCCTAGGCAGCTCTTTGGAGACAGTCCAACACCATGCTGTAAAGTTCCAACAACCTGTCCATGATTTTATGAGCAGATGGCACCATTTGGAGCACATTTCAGGACTTGGAGATTTTTATCCAGGAATTTTTATTTCCATTTTTTGTATATAATTCATAGGTGACTCGACAGTTTGCCTTGTTAAAATATTTTCTCTATAAAATCAACCCTCCCAGTTGTTCTCTACCTAACTAAGACATGGGCCTGTTTAAACAAGTAAATAGTAATTTGTATAATGATAATTTATGCCCAATTTCTACAAAAAGTATTCAAATTATTATTTATGGGAATTTTCTAAGTCCATCTTGAATGTTTGTCTTCCAATTTCTGTGATGTTGTCGGAAAGGCAAGGAGAATGGCAAGGGTAGCTGCAATGTCAATCACTTATACATACATACTTTATCTCATTTGATCATCTTCATTAATATTATGGACTTTTAGGGACACAGTATCAAATCGAATGAATCAGTCACATTCTTTCCTTTGTCGCTCATCATTGACAGCTCTACCTGCATAATCCCTTTTTAATGTAATTTTATGTCTTTATTGCTTGGTCATCTTCACCTCCGGAACCTATTGTCATTCACCATATCATCTCCCACCAGACACACCCAAACGCCTGTATTTAATATATATCATCCCCTCATCTATACCTTTATTTGTTTATAATGAACAACAGAGGGCTTCCCTGGTGGCACAGTGGATTAAGCAACGCACTATAATGAACAACAGAAAATAGTATTGTAGGTTTTATATCAATTGTATTGTGCTAAACATTTCATTTTGTATTTTACTTTTTATTCTCAATATTACATTTGTAAACTCTACTTATTGATATATATATATATGTCTAATTCTCTCTCTCTCTGAATGATACAGTATATTTGATGGTATGCATATATCCTATTACATCCATTCATTCTCTGTTCATGAAGTTAGATTGATTCCAAATCTTTATTCTAACAATCATTAATAGCAATGCTGGCTTGATTCACTTACCCCTTGTTTCTTTGTGAAAAATTTTTCAAACTCTTTTAGACAAGGAATTTTCTGGCTATGTGCATAGGCTGTATGCAAACTTAATTTCACTAAATACCACCAAATTGTTCTCTAAAAGGCTATATTCTCATCAACAAGATGGGAGGTTTCTAGTCCCTCATTTTTCTTTAGAAGTTAATAGCATTTAACTTAATTTTTGCCTACTGTTGAGATAAAATGGAATCTTCTTTTAATTGCATTTGTAAGTCTGCTGATGAAACTAAGCTGCTCTTCATGAACTCATTAAGTATAAGTCTCTTCTGTAAACAACTTATTTATAACCATTACCTTTTTTCTACGAAGCTACTCATTATTTTCTTGCATATTTATGGGAATTCCTTGATATTCTAGCTGTATATTCATTAATAATATGCAATATTTTATGATCAATATGCTTTGCAAATATTTTATCTCAATCTACCACCTGGTTGTCACCAATTAATATGCTATTCTTGAACAAAACTTTTTATATGGTGGAAACCTATAAATTTTCCCTTTTAGAATTTTGGAGTTCTGTTTAATAAATCACTACTAATTCTATTTCCAGAATGACAGCACTGAGGAGCTCTGTGGCCTCATTCCACAGGAAACAACTGTAATTAATGGACGTTATGTTTAAAAAAATGTTGTCTCTGGGAAATGTCTTAAAGACATCTAACAAATGAAGAAACATGTAAGCAAGATTATCTATTATATCTCAGTAATAATACCAAGAATCTATGGTACTTGAGTCACCACTGCTCCTTTTCTTCCCTCATCCATATTGCAGTACAAGGACTAAGTTTCAAACCAAGTGAATATGGAGAAGAAAACCAGGCTCTCTCTCCTGCAACTTCCAGTCAAGGAATATAGCACCAAAAGGAACAGATCTCCATTGTTTCTCATCCCCTCCAGCTCCAAGTCACTGAAACTATATTTCTGGTGAGTGTAACCAAAAGATAGGAATCTTCCTTCCTCTACCTCTCCCACACTCAGTGGACATAGGCCTGGCCCCAGATGTGACAGACGGGTTGAAAATAAAGGGGTCCCAACCACCATTACCTCAGCTCATTCACTGGGAGAGGCACACAGAGACTGTCGCCCACATTCAGTGACCTGCTGGTCACTCAGGGGAAGTATGCTGTGTTTCTGGCCCCAGAGCAGGTGCTCAGAGATTGTCCCCAGTGGGAGGGGCAATCTATAAACACAGCAAGTTCCATAGCTCTGACCAGAGGAAACATTTGAATCAGCATGGCGAAGTTAAAGCCTAAGGGCGCTTTCAAAAACAACAAGGATTTTGGTGGTAAGCAATTAAGAAGAAGCTACTAGTCCTGTTGAAGTAAAAGATCACACCATAATTCAGCTAATTTACCAAAAAGAAGCAAGCAAAGAAACAGTTAAGAGAGCTTTCCAGCATTCAAAACAAACCTCTGAGACTTGCAGCAAAATATACTTCTACACACTTGCAGAAAAATATAGTTCTACAACTGACCCAAATTTGATTGAATCAGTAAGTTAACATCCAGGGCATTGTCTAAAACAATTGAGTGATTATCCAGCAATTAGAGAAGCCTAAAAGCTGAGTGTGATACAACCAGACGCAGATCACTTAACAGAGGAAAAGAACAATCAGAGTGAGTCCTGATGAAATCACTGTCATCTCAGTATGACAGTTCTATTTATAATAGTATCATTTATATAAAACAAAATTCCTGGGAAAAGATTCAACCAAATTTTTATATGCACTAGAACTACAAAACATGTAGGTGATAATAGTGATCAAATTGATCTACAGAGTCGATGCAATGTCGATATTTCTCAATCAAGGAATATAGCACCAAAAGAAACAGACCTCCAGTATTTCTTAGCCCCTCCAATCCAAGTCACTCCAAGTCACAAAATTATAACCCCCCCTTGCAGATGTAGATAAGCTGATCATAAAATTTATATGGAATTGCAAGAGACCCAAAATAAACCAAAGCAGTCTTGACAAGGACACTACTGAGAAAATGAAAAGACAAAGATTAGGAAAAAATATTTTTAAATCATATCTCCATAAAAGTCAAGTCTCAATAATAGTAAGGAAAACTTACAACTTAACATAAAACAACTCAATTACCCACTTTAAAAATGAGAAAAGGAATTGAATAGATAAATGGCCAAGATAAATATGAGAGCCATAGAATATAAATTTTCTAGTAGCTGCATTAAAAAAGGTAAAAAGAAACTGAGAAGATTAATTTCAACAGTATATTTTATTTAACCTAACATAGCAAAAATATTAAGATTTTGACATGTAATTTATGAGAGTTTAGTTTATGGGTTATACTGTTTTCAAAATCTAATATGTGTTGTACATTTATGCAATGTGATGGGGAGAAAGGTGTTATCATTTTAGGTAGAAAACCAAAAAACTGAATTTTTAAATTTGAGTTAGAGTCTCAAATTTAAAAAATCTAGTTACCTGATCTTAACCCAGATTTTTAGACTCCCAAATCCAAAACCATGTTGGGCTAGTGACATTTCAAGATCTCAAAGCCATATGTGGCTAGAGTGTACTATATGATACTGCTCAGTTCCAGAGCAACTTGTACTCACCCTGTCCTAACACAACTCAGGGTTTTCTTCTGGTTTACCAGACTGTATCCTCTTGGATAGTAATTCCACTGAAAATAGAGACTCAACCTTCATTATTATTATATTCTTGGCATCTATTATAGAACCCAGTGCATATATTTGTGTTGAGTGTATTTTGGCTAGAAAGTATGCTACACTTGAGATGTTCACCCTTGCGATCTTCTATCTCCTCAGTGCACTTAGAAACCCTGCTAACTGAGAAACTGCTACATCTTCCCTGGAGGATGCCACTGATAGCTTCTCTAGCTAACATTAATATCAATCATTACTTGTCTCAGTCATTTTCAGCTTTCATTCTGTTACTTGATACATTTTTATTCTATGTCATTTAGTGGTGAGGAAATTGACTCTTTGAGGCTAAATTAACTGACTAATACCCAAAAGTGTAAATGTGTAACCAGTTTCTGATGAGAAAAGATGAGGAAGAACTTCTGAATAGCATATGCTAACATTCATGGTGTAAATACTTCTACTATAGCAAATTTTAAGTACCAGCAAGATAACCATGAACCAAATGATACCATGAAAGAAGTGTAAGATTGTCCCTGTGGGAGCTACCTCCAATACAACACTAGATGAGAAAGGGGATTTATAGAATGGACAGGGCAACTAATATTGTTTAATATCATTTAAGTGCTGGGTAATCTTCAAGGTGCTTCACCAGCATTATTTTATTTAATCATGATAATAAACATTTGAGGTAGGTATTCATTAGCTGTGAAAAATAAAACTTAGGTTAAATAACATGCCTGAGACTACTTCCTAAAATATGAAATGATATCTTGGCTAAACCAGTGGCCAACCCGCCTCCCTACTTTACCTTTCCTTTGAAAGCTTCCTTGTGTTTATGTGGTCTCCACTGCTATCCTTGTAAAGGTCCTATTTTTACCTGGACTGCATTTCTATGATATGTCCCTCAAGGCTCTGTCTTAAGGGTCACACCAGCTTGGCTCACCAAAATTCCAATAGTTGCATTTTCTGCTTTAGAGAACTTTGTGTTCCTCCAAAATATTGTAGGGTCCGCACAGAAAAAAAGTCCTACAAAGTCTGGACAGTATGTTTTATCAGTCTATGTCTAGGACATCCTTCTGCAGGCTTGGTTCCAGAGACAGTGTCTGTGAGCTTGAGAAATGTGGATTCAGACAACATCAGAAGTATGCTAGGGATGGAGGAGAAACCCATCAGGATAACAAAAATGTATAGTTCATTTTTCATTTATTTGCAGTAACCTGAACTATAAACAAGGATGGGTTTACAAGAAAGATGTTTCAGGAGAAAATCAAAAGTAAACAAAACAATCTTATGGGTGAGGGAGGGAGCTTTCTCTTTTTTTAAAGATTTATTTATTTATGCATGCAAGAACTGGGGCACAGGCCAGAGGTGTGTGTGGTGGGGGGGGTGGTGGTGAAGGGATTTACCACAGATAAAGCGGGAACGGAACAGAACAGGCAAATTGACTGAAGTACACTGCTGAGGGGAGCAGTGGGTGAGCAGGAGAGGTCTGGTGCGCCATGTGGGTCACCTTCCTGGCTAGGGATTGAACTCATGTTGCAGTGGCTGCGGATGCTTCACAGTGCAGCGTTTAACCCCTTGCACTACCAGGGAATCCCCAGGGAAGGAACATTTTTTGAAGCAAATGTCATCTCCAACATCCACTTATGAATCTAACTGGCAGATAATAGTTTCTTTTAGCATGAAAAGGAACAACGAGCACAGTCTCCCATCTGAACATACACCAGGAGTTATTGAACTTTGTTGTGTCCCCCTAGAATATCAAAAACAATAATACCTACTATTGAGCAGTTCAATATGGTATAGGTTCACATACATGTCTCCAATTCTTATGACAACTCCATAAGATTTGTTATTATCCATATTTTATTCTTGGAAATTGCTTTCACATACTTACATTGTAAAGAGATGCTCAGGTGAAATTTGATTCTGAGTCCTCCAAATAAATGGTATTTTATCACACCATCCTATAATACAGTATCCAGACCAAAGTTCTACTTGGTAAGTAACCTCTCTTGAGCTCCTTTTCTACCTTTTGTTTCTGTTGTTCCATGTTTCCTTGTTTGGTTGGCCTATTGATGCCAATCTCATCCTGAGAGATGGGTTGAGTGGCACCTGGCATGTGGGCAGACAGATAATTAAAGACATTTTCCACCTCTCCTGTGTTCTCTATGGTTGGGCAACAGCACCTAATGAAACTTCTGACGTCAAAGACAGACTCCTGTGGGAAGGTGTGGTACTCACACACCCATTTCATAGATCAGGCAAACAGTGGACTAGGGAAAGAACCAGACCTATTCAAAACAAATAGTTGGGAAGGAAAGCTTAGCACTTTGTGCATTGCCTTATTGCTAGCACCAGTTCACATAGATTAGTTTGAGATAAGTTAATGTTCTAAAACTTGATATCTAGTGGTAAAATTTAAAACATTTCCAGCGAGACAAATTATCTGGGTCAAATGCATTCTTTTTGCCTAGGTTATCCAAGACAATGTGATACAACTCAGTGCATCCTCCAGGGCAAAGAATGCATTATTCACCCATGAAGAAGACTTTGGATATGGATTGAGTTTTTTGTTTGTTTGCGTTGGGTTTTTTGCCTGTTGCTTTGCAAAGAAACATGAAGTATAGCCACAGAAAGTGGCATTGGAAAACTTACCAAAGTAGTAAGGAAATCCTTCCCAGTAAAAGAAACATTCACAAAATTCCCAGGGATCGATAAGGATGTAGAGCACAGCTTCAAAGATGTAGTAGTAACATAGCTTATTACATAAAGAATGGCACAAAGTCAGAGTGTGGACTTCTATGTCAAGGGAACCAAATATGTGTGTTTTTAGCCATTTGTGGTAACTAGAACATTTGACATCAGCCTCCTTGAGAATATGAAGTGACACATATTTCTTTTATTCATCGATTCAACAAATGTTCATTGAGTCCTTGCTCTGAACAATATAATCCATTATTACCTGTGACTTTAACAGAGAAGATAGGTAATCCCTGCCTTCCTGGAGCTTACAGTTCAGGTGAGAAGATAGATAATTTCCAAGTATTTGCAGAAATACTTTGGTAAAGATAACACGTCTGATCTAATTAGAAGGTGAATAATTATTCTAGAGATGAAAAACCAGGATTCTAGAATACTGAGTCACAAATCTAGAAAATTTAAAGGGCTTGGTCTTATCCAGATTTTAAGGCTCCCGCATCCAATATTGTGTTCAAATATGTTCAATTTATACAATCTCAATTGACAGGCTATACCAAGAATGTAGTTACAAAATAAATGCAAGGGCTGAACTATCAATTTGTTATGCTGGGTCAGGATTCCAGAGCCTACTCAGAGTGGTAGAGCACAGCTGAGATCAGTAGGTGGAAAAACAGAACATACCATTTAGACTGATGTAGATCAAAACCTTATTTGTCCCTCTTGCTTCCTATCTAGTAAAGTAATTAAGTGGTGCCCATCTGCCACCCTTAAGGTACTCAGAAAGAGATGGGTAAACAGAGTAGCAATATTGATGGAAGCTCCACTCAGATCTACTCCTGCTTTTGACTCTTTATAACCTGTCTTTATAACCAAAGCTCTCGTAGGCCTCTTAGCCTTAGACAAAGCTTCACTGAGTAAGCTTTTATAGCACCAAGTAAGGTCGACATGGAAAGAGCCTAAAATCATAAACCACCTAAGGTCTAGCGTGCTCTTCAGTACCTTCCTCCTTAGATAAATCCTGGCTCATCTCTTAGAACACAGAACAAGTATTTATTTGTTCGTTTTTCTGATTATTCTGTTGAACCCACATTGGTCTCTCTGAATTGATTTTCTTTACAATGAGTTTAGGGGAGTCTGCTATTCTGAGTCTCCATTTATGAGTTAAACTGGGAAGCAAAAGTGCCATAATTTGGTAATAGTTACTAAGTAGGACATGATTAGGATTGTTTTATATAAAATTGTTTTCACCTAGTCACACTGTCTCTCTTTGGGGAACCACTCACATCAGCAGCAAAAGTCATGGAGGAGTGAGGATTGGCAGGACTATGAGTTTAGAAGGGAAGAAAAAAAGGATCAACAATAATGACAAGACATTTTTCAGAATACCAAAAGATTGGGAGAGGCTGGTAGGAAAATTTATAGCAATTCAATAACTCTGTCATAGGCTCTGTGTGTGACTGTTAATTTCCTGTCTCTGCTGTAACAAATTAAAAGATAGGTGACTGAAACAATAGGAATTTATGCTCTCATAGTTCTGTACACAGTGTCTAAAATCAAGATGTCGGCAGTGCCACACTCCCTCCAGTGACTTCATGGGGGAGATGTCACCCTTTGTCTCCTGCAGTTTTGAGTAGCTGTCAGTATTTTTGACTTGCAGTCACAACACTCATTGCTTGTGCTTTTTCTATCAGTGTGCCTTTTCTTTGTTTCTCTATTATAAGAGTATGGGTGACTGCATGTAAGGTCCACTTGAATAATGTGAAGATAAGCTATACTTGCAAGATCCTTAACTTAATCACATATTTTTCCATATAAGGCAATAATCACAGGTTCTAGAGATTAGGATATAAACTCATACTAAGAAGTTCATTCTCCACCCTACTATAATAATCATGCTGCAAAAATTGATCACAAGATGAGGAAAGATTTGTTGTAGAACTAAATTTTGTGAGAATACAAATTTTAAAACACAGACTTCGTCCTTTACTGTTCTTAAAATTAGCTAATGGTTGTTATTGGTATATTTTACTAAATATAAGATAAAATATATTGGCAAATCTAATAATGTTGTCATAAGACGCTTTTTAAAATTTTTTTTATTATTATGCATACACGAGCGGGGGTACAAGCCAGAGTCGGGTGAGGTGAGAGGATTCACCAGAGGCAGAGAGGGGAGCCGAAGAGGCAGATGAATTGAAATACACTGCCGAGGAGAGCAGTGGGCAATGCAGGAGAGGTCTGCAGCGCCATTTGGGTCCCCTCCCTGGCCGGGGATGAACTCGCACTCCTGTGCAACAGATGCTTCACAATGTGGCACTCAACCCGCTGTGCCACCAGGGAGGCCCCTCATAAGACTGTTAATTGCTTTGATGATAACAGAAATGGGAAAGAAAAGCATAAGAAATATTGCCTACATTACTTTCCAAAGTATTCTCCTGACTGTTCTCCAAAGGCAATAATTCTTCGCTTATTTAGAAATTGGTTCAATTATTTAGAAATTGGTTCAAACACTTATTGAACCCCAACTATATACCAGACACTGTTCCAGTCCTGAAACACAGAGGAGACCAAAGCAGACAAGATGAACTTAGAATTCATGCAAAGAACTTGCTGCTTTACCCAATACTATAAACAAATACATGAACAATTCAAGGAGTAAACATTATATCCTATGCTGTAAAATTCCCTCACAAAATTTAATCTATTTTCACACTGCTCAGTGGCCTATTTCTTCAACATTTGCATAATGAATTAACTGAGCCACATCTGGAGGCTCAAACTCTATCAAACATCTAACCAGTCCTTCAACTCATTACTAAAAAATGGTATGGGAGGAAATAATAAAAATTTCTCTGACAAGAATATTTGTTCATTATCAAAAGGAAATTCAGAAAGTAAAGCAAAAATCAAAGGCAAAATCCTAACTCCTGGAGAAGTACATCATTTAAGTCATACATACAAAAAATAGGCAAATAAACACCGGATTTAGTATCAACTTGGGACTTGAGATGTGATAAAAAAATATGCAATTAAGAAAGAGTGAAGTTTATTGATCAACAAATATTTTCTGACAGTTCATTATATACCAGTTTCTGTACTAAGCACTAAGGATAAAAAGCAATGAACGAGGTAACATTTCTACTTTTGTGACTCTTATGTTCCAGAGGAAGACAAGTAATAAACAAATTATGAAATAAATGTGTAATATGATGTCAGGTACAATGATGAAAAATAAAGTAGGGTAAAGAATTGGATTCGCTGGGGATGACACTTTATATAAGAAAGTCAAGGAAGGAAGGAACATAAAATATAAAGTATGAGGTATGAGAACTCCTGGGGGAAGAGTGTTCCAAGAGGAGACATGAGCAATGTAGCAATATTGGTATTTCAAGGACCCTTTTGTAATAAATATTTTGTAATGTCCCTTTCTCTATTCTGCAGTGAAACTCTTAGTTATTGGTAAAGTGGAAATATGTTCTAGATATGGATAATTATAAACAGATTTTTTTCCCCTTCATCAATGCCCTAAAGGGTATGTGTATATTGTGTAAGAACTTTGAAAAGTTGTCTGGAACATGGGTGACTTTTTCATGCAGGAAAGTCCTACACAATGAGCATCCCATATCCTTGCCCTCTCTGCCAGTAGTGCGCCATCTTTGGAATGCCCCAAATTTCCAAAATTCCCCTGTTGGTGGCATCTTATTTTGCATCAAAGTTCCTTCCTTCTGAATATCGATGTATTTGGTCTATGTAACAAATTTGCGATGCTTCCCTTAACCGTGTGTAGAAGGCAATGGTGGCTCTCCCAAGAAAAGATTTATCAGTGTCCTAACTTCTACAACCTGTTTTATTTGGAAAAAAGATATGGGCAGATGAAATTAAGGTAAAAACCCAAACTTGATCTAATTTTGGATTATTTGAGTGGGATCCAAAATCTAATGGCAAGTTTCCCCGTAAGAAACAAGAAGAGAGGGTTGTGTAACAGCAGGCAGAAACTGGTTACTCTATCTTAACACCTAAGATAAAGGAACACCTGGATTCACCAGGAGTTGGAGGTTGCTAAGGATTCTACCCTAGAACTTTTGAAGGAAACATAGTCCAGCTGACACCTTGATTATGGTCTTCTGGTCTCCAGAATTATGAGAGAATTAATTTTTGTTTTAAGTGACCAAGCTTGTAATATCTGTTATAGCAGCTGTTGGGAAATTAATATATCATATATACCTCTGAAATATGTTATCAAAAAAAAAGTTAGATCTTTTATTCTTGGTCTCATGTTGTTTATTTTTTTAAATATTTTTTTCTTACAATGTTTGCTTTATTTTCTAGGTGTAGTCCCCATAGAATTTCCACCACCAATTTACTCATGGTTCATCACCATAGTCCCTCATGCTCTTCCTGTACCTGCCTTGATCCCAATTCCTCCCTCTTCCTTGCAGAATGTCTCTGATTTGTAGTTGTCTATTTATTTGGGGTTTTTTTGTTGTTTTTGTTTGTTGATGATGTTATTATTTTTTTTCCCTTGATCCCCTATATTCATCCTATAAGTGAGACCATTCAGTATTTTTCTTTTTCCTTTTCACTTACTTCACTGAGCGTAATCCCTTCCCACTCCATCCATGTTTCTGTGAATAGCATTAGTTTATCTTTTTTGATCACTGAATAATATTCCATTGTGTGTGTATATATATATATATCATATTATATTGATCCAGTCATCTATTTTGGGGCATTAGGGTTGATTCTAAGTCTTACCTATTATAAATAATGCTGCAATAAACATAGGGGTGCATGTATTCTTTTGAATTAATGTTTTTGTGTCCTTTGGGTAGATCCCTAGGAGTGGCATTGCTGGGTCATATGGTAGCTCCATTTTTAGTAGGCTGAAGAACCTCCATACAGCTTTCCATAGAGGTTGAACCAGTTTGCATTCCCACCATCAGTGTAGGAGTGTTCATTTTTCACCACATCCTCACCAACATTTGTAGTTGCTAGTTTTTTTAATATGTGCCATTCTTACTGGTTTAAGGTGGTATCTCATTGTGGTATTGATTTGCATTTCCCTGATTATGAGGTATGTTGAATCTTTATTCACATGCCTGTTGGCCATTTGCATTTCTTCTTTGGAGAAGTTCTGCCCATTTCTTGATTGGATTGCTTACTTTTTTTTCTTTGTGAATCTTTGTTATCGGTCCTTTATCAGTTGTATGGAGTGCAAAAAATTTTTCCCGATCTCTTGTTTTGGGTAATCTCTTTTTTGCTGTACACAAGCTCTTTAATTTGACGTAGTCCTAGCAGATTATCTTTTCCTTGCTTTAGATGATGTGTCTTTAAAGATGTTACTGAACTGCATGTCATGTAATGTTTTGCCTATATTTTCTTCTTTATAGTTTGTGACTTCAGGTCTTATGGCTAAATCTTTGATCCAAAAAGTGGATCAAAATCTTAAAATCGTAAGACTGAACACTGAATTCATATTCCACATTCTCTGCAAAGAACTCCTATACTACTTTAGCCAATGTAACTTCGCCTATAGAATTGTGGAGCAAGGAGAAGAATCTAGATGTTCTCTTCTCTCAGTTTACAAGTGAGGAAACTGAGGCCTAGCATAGCAAAGAGACTTGTCCAATGTCGTGTATCTGATTGATGATAATGACAACTAGATGTCAATGACTTCAATTATCTCATTTGGGAAGACCTTTCACACTTAGCCAATTGGCAGAAAGCTTTGTGGCTTGTGGCATTGGCTATTGCAAAATTAAATTGAAAGAAATTAATCAAGAATTTGTCCAAGTTAATTTATCTATATCCATCAACTTGTACCTCCAAAAGTCACCTATCTAAATACAAAGAATGTATTGTTCAAAAAATTCTTAATAAAATGTTGAGAGTGAATTTTTATCCATGTTTTTGAAATAGCTGAAACAATCTTTTGTCATTTAAAAACAGTTTGCACTGCCTTAACTCAGATCTATAAAAATGAAAAGTTTTACATGTTTCTGCTTCAAAAATGGATACTCTGAAAAATAAAAAGAATGTAACCTAGCTTGCATTGTGTCTCTGAAAACTATCTTTCTTCACTTTGTTGTACCTGCTGTGGTACAACCAGGTTATTTCATTTTCTTCATATTGGGAAAACAACTGACTTTTCATGTTTTCTGACTTAATTAATGTTTTTTGATGCAATTCACTTTACTTTTATATAGCACTGGGTGAGTTAATAGTATTCTGCTCTACCAATATGTATCTGAAGCCAGGTTGGTTTGTTTTTAAACTCATAGGTAATATAAGTGGCTAATGGATAAAATGATATAAATTCTTTAATTTTAATAATTGGTCAGAAGTCTTGAACTGCATTCCACATTGCTCTCTTGTATGAAACATTCTGAATTTGTTTAATCTATTCTTTTAAAGGATTAAAAAGTTAAATGTAAATGCTGTCACAGACTGATGGAGGATGTAAATTATAAAGAGCAAAAATATGCTGAAGTTTAATTTGTTCTCCGACACATTAGGGATACTTCTCTTTTCAGAACCTTTGCACTGGCTGTTTTGTCTCTTTGAAAGGCTCTTAAACCAGGCCTGCACATGGCTAACTCCCTTATTTTCTTTTTTTTTAAAGATTTATTTATTTATGCATACAAGCACTGGGGTACAGGCCAGAGGTGTAGGGGGGGTGAGAGGATTCACCACAGAGAGCAGGGAGC
>JAGFMF010011803.1:4567022-4615894 GCA_019455555.1 Galemys pyrenaicus | reverse complement strand
CCCCCCCTGGCCGGCAGCAGGGATCGAACTCGTGCTGCAGTGGCTGCGATCTGCTTCGTAGTGCGCCGCTTAACCCACTGCGCCACCAGGGGAGGCCCTAACTCCCTTATTTTCTTTAAACCTTTACAGCCTAAGAGCCACCACTTATCAACTCCTTAAAACACTTCAATCCCTCTTATTCTGCTCCACCATTTAACCTTTTTTTTAAAATATTTTTTAACATTTTTTTTTAATTTATGCATATAAGAGCCAGAGTCGCGGGAGATGAGAGGATTCACCAGAGACAGAGTGGGGAGCAGAAGAGGCAGACTGACTGAAACACACTGCTGAGGGGAGCAGCAGGCTAGGCAAGAGAGGTCTGCTATGCCAAGTGGGTCCCCTCCCTGCAGGGGATCGAACACACGCTGCTGTGCTGCCGAAGCTTCACAGTGCAGCGCTCAACCCACCACGCCACCAGGGAGGCCCCACCATTTAACCTTTTTTTGTATATCATTGATTGATTCACACAAGGTCATGTTCAGTTTCTAATATAGTCTACACCCAGTGCTGACTGACAGGGGATTTTAAAGTCTGGGTTCCTTGCCCCAACTTGGATAACTCTAAAGAAAGGGATGTCTCACTCCAGAAAACTCCCTGGGAAGTTGGCTCAGGCTTTTCTTGGACCTCTCCCACCTTTCCCTCTACTTAATCCTACTTCCTTACTTCCCCTTCCATGATTATTGATTCTAAAAGCACTCCTTAATGAACCTCTGACACAACCTCAGTTCTGTATCTCAGGGAACACAACTTGTTAGTTACACAGACACAAAGGTCTTTTGTACACACAAAGATAAGTAAATGGAAAAAGAACCAATGTCTTCAGTTCTTTTTTCATTGAAAAATAATGGATCTTAGACTGAAATTTCCCAACTACGAGTATTGAAACAATTATATATATGCTGAATAGATAAATTTTCCATTTATTGGTCAAACATTTAACATATACTTGACATTGTAGTAGTTTTCAGGCAAAGATAGTACCACCCTTGGAAATTTGAAAAGGTATTTTTGATGGTCACCATGGCTGATATGTACTATTGGTATTTAGTGTTAAGACTCAAGGATGCTCGATACTGGTAATGGTCAAGAGTCCCAACAGTGAAGTAATTTTTCTTTGGTGAAGAAGATATAAAGAGGTATAAGACATATTCCTCTTTCTGCCCTTAAGGAATCTGTTTTAATAGTATGTAACATCATTTACTTTGTGATGATTAATTTTATGGCCAACGTGACTGAATCACAGGAGGGCCAGATACTTAGCTAATGTTTCTGGATGCGCCTGTGAGTGTGTTTCTGGATGAAATTAGCATTTGAATGTGTGGACTCAGTAAATTGGTTTGCCCTCAGTGTGAGTGGACCTCACCCAATCTATTTAGGGCCTGAATAGAACAAAATGATAGAAGATGGAAGAATTCACCTTTTCCTGTCTGATTGTTTGTGCTGAAAGACTAATTTCCTGCTCCTGGCTCCCCTGTTTTTCATCCCTTTGATACCAGAAGGAATGAAACACTGGATTTCAGGGTCTCCAGCTTGCAGACTGCAGATCATGGGACTTCTCAGTCTTCCCAATTTCAAGAGTTAAGTTCTTCAATATATATGAAGATATATACATATGAAATATATACATATGAAGATATATATGTGATAAAATATGCCCTTATCTATATCCTATTGGTTCTGTTTCTGTAGAAAGTGTGACTCAAGCACGAATAACCAAATTATTTGCATAGCCATCCAATGTTGAAGCCATTGCAAGTGGCATCCATGACAAAGGATGGGGTATACAAGATCAAGGAGATTCTAATAATTAGCAAAAGCATGATGAATATTTGGGATTTTGCTCCATGAGAATTTTGTGATCAATTACATATGACTCTATTAGTCAGTGAAGAAGCTTAGATTTAAGCTCAGGTCTTTCTATTTTACTTTGCTACTTTTTAAAATGATATTTTACTCTCTAAATCTCTCACATTCATGTAACAATAAACCTGCCTCCACCGAATTGAAAAGTATTAATCTTTGGAGCAGATGCTATCCATTTCAGTTAGCCACCACAGAGGATGCATGAGGCTTGTTCTCCCTAGAACATATCAGGAAGCCTGGACACTGGTCAGATCCATTATCTTTGCAGCCCCTGTCCCCATAGATATCAGTTTGCTAGGGGCTCAGTCATCTGGCATGTTCTTCTTCAGAAATCAATGTCACTACAATTCCTTTGGATCCCAGCTTCCCAAACTGCTATTCACCTTAATTGGAGAAAAAAGTAGTTTCCAGAAAAACAGAAAGAGAGCAAAGATGTCTCTGAGTGGGGTATAGCATGCCACCATTGCTGTATTTTTAGTTTTTCAACTTTATGCCAGAAAGGTTATTTCTTCTCTCTCTCTTTTTTTAAAGATTTATTTATTTATGCATATAAGAGCTGGGGTACAGGCCAGAGGTGTGGATGGTGAGAGGATCCACCAGAGACAGAGTGGGGATCAGAACTGGTAGACTGACTGAAACACACACTGCTGAGGGAAGTAGCGGGAGAGGCAGGAGAGGTCTGCTACGCCATGTGGGTCCCCTCCCTGGCTGGTGGCAGGGATCGAACTCATGCTGCAGTGGTTGCAGTTTGCTTCATAGCGTGCTGCTTAATCCACTGCACCACCAGGGAGGCCCAACATTATTTCTTCTTGAGCATGCTACTTATACTTAAGATTCTTGATATCAAGAAAAGAGTCATAGTTTGGTTAAGCTCCTGGAGAAACAGGGAAATTTTGCCATGGGCATGGTTTTCTTGAGTTGGAAATTGACATACATAAAATAAAAGCAGAGATATACATGTAAAAATAGCTAACTCCATCAAGCATGACCAAACTGTACTAAGTCTGTTGACCAAGATTTAAAAATAGAAACATTAGGGGATTTTCCCCTTATCATCACTAAATATTTACAATTCTAATTCTTTTTGTCCTGATCCTCTTTTCCCCTTATGTTCCAAAATAAGCCCTAACCTTTCATTCTCATTCACCAGACTCAGTTCTCAAATTTTGTCTGTTTTTCACTCCACTCTGGAATTTGAGAGAGTAAGGACTCAGATTCTACAGAGCTGTGAGGTCTCTTTCCCAGATCTATTGAGATAGACATTGCTTTTTCTTGTGGGCCTTTCTTAGTTTCTTAGCCCTTTCTTAGTTTCTCTTTAGATACAGAAACTAAAGGGCCAATAAATACATGGTCACCCCTCCCCAATCCAGTGGCATGGAATATATAAGATTGTCATCCCTCTTCATGGATTTCCCAGTAGTATGCCACTTTAAAAAGAATAAAATGGCTTTTCTATGTCACTAATTGTTTATTGGTCATGCAAATACTGTGTTCCTTTGCTAACATGATTAGGCCTAACAACCTGCTTTCACATATCAAGAGACATATAGTAAAATAAAAAATCACAGTGATATCAGGCTGCCAACTGGTTATTTAGCTAAATTGCTCCATAACATAAATTTCAAACCACATTTTTAATTATTAACATTACCTTATATTTCTATGGAGTCTGTGAGCTATGTTCTCCACTACCATCCATCTCTACGTGCTGCCAGATTATAGAATATTTAGTCCATTAGCAGTTTCCTGTTGGTTGTCACTGACAACCAAGCATTTTGTCACTCCAAGAACTCAGAAGACATCACATCAAAACCTGGCTGTCTTTTGTTATTTAATACATCATTCCTAGCACCCACCCTCCCTACCTCTTCTCCCCTGGAGCAATAGCCATATTTTCCTTTGTTATCTGCAGAATGCTTCTTCTTTCTGCAGACTCAGGAAGCACATCTTTAAGGAGTAGCTTTAGCTAAACATATTCTCAATAATGACACATCTCACCTTATAAGGGAACCTATACCAGCTGCTATAAAAAAAAAAGAATTTTGAAATCACTATAATGAACAGAATGGTTCCATGGTGGGTGTGTCTGGATATCTCTGTATGAAATGGATCCATAGGCTCCTTTGTATAGCACTGGACTACACAGCTGTATAAAACATGTCTTGCACTGGTTTCTCACAGCATCTATAATTCCCAATATTACATTTTTAAAATTATGTATGTGTATATATACACATGTATGTATTTAAGCTGTTGAGGCTTTGGTAGAGATTAGGTTAAGTTTTCCTTTGGAAAGAGGGACAGAGCACCTAAGAAAGGAAGCCAAAAGAGACAGGAGCAATTGTGAAGGAACCAGAAGACCCTAATGCAGAATTATGTCAAAATTGGACTCTTCACAGGAAGGACAGTGAATGAGAGAGCACAGAAAGTAATGACTATATGAGCCAGGGTCTTTTAGTTCACAAGAAATAGGCACCTAATTCAAATTAGTTGAAAGAATATACATTTACTCACTTATCTGGGAAGGATACTGGGGCAATTCACATAACTGAAAAGGCAGCTACAAGAATTAGGCCTTAGGGTCCAGAGAAAGGGATTCCTGACCCCAGAACTCACTCTCTCTCTTTCATCAATCACCCCTCTCCTAACCCTGATTGTTTCTACTTGGTTTCATCCCACAGATAGACATATTCTATATGGGTTTTGTGATTTCTCCCTTCAAATTATAATTTATAGATCTTTTAATATCACAAGTACGTACTATTCTTTTTAATACCTAAGGATAATTTATTTATCAATATCATTTATTGATAAACACTTAGTGTTGGGAAGAGTATGTCCACTGATGCTTTATGGACTCCACCCTCACCTCCATGCCAACAAGATCAAGGCATCTAAGATTACAAATTCCATCATGCCACAAATCTGCCATGACTCTTGACTTCTGAAGCTGGGGAGGGTAGGGTGGGTGGGGGGTGGGGGGTGTGAGGGCCTGTGAGGTGTTCTGGGAACTAAGGGTAGAATTAAGCAGCCATGCTTGGTATATAACCAAACATATGTGGGCCTGTGCTCTCTTGGTTCTCCCTGCCTTCAGCAGGCTCTGGAGGTTCCAGCAAGACAGTGTTCCTGGTAGAACACATTGACCAAGTAATCTCATCTCTTTCCCTCTCTGTACTCCCCCTCTTTTCATTTCCTCATTTCCCATTTGTAAATAACATGTCTGTGTGTGCCTGAGCTTCGGTCTTGTTCTAAGTTTTTTTTAGGTGTGTAACATTACTTTTTTTTTTTTTTTTTTTTGGCTATTAAGATTCCATCTCACTTGCAAGTAGGGTTCCCAAATTACTCATACTTCTCTCTGAGTTGGCCACAAATCTTAACAGTCAAATAAAAAGGTATATACTGTAAGGTCTGGAACTTTTTCTTCTGTTTTTGGTTCACAGCATTGTACATTATTTAGAAATAACGGAGCCTCCATCCCAGTAAAGCTTGGCATGTGCTACCCTCCCAGCATGTGGCTGTGTTTACCAGCCTGAAAGTTCTTTGAACTCCTTCACTTAGGGTCTTCCTGGAACCCCATGAAATAGATAAGACTGATTAAATCACTGTCCCCTGGTGAGTAGCTCAATCTCCAACTTCCCTCTCTTCCCAGAGTTCAGGGGATGGAGCTGAAACTTCCTGTCCCCTAATCTCCAGGTTGGCTCCTCTGGCATCCAGCCCAGCCTGTTCATTTACCTTATTTGCATAACCACAGAGGAGTCTGAGAGGAGGATATTTTGAATAACAAAAGACTGTCCTCCCATCCCGAGGATTTGAGAGTTCTGACTTAGAACCTGGACAAAGGCCAAATATTTATTTTTATTATATCACAATATCACAACCTGCTGCTGAGTTAGATATTAGGATTTGGGGAATTTGATATAGATTTGGATTTTATTATTGTATTGTGCATTGTTTATTTTAATGTTTATTCACTTTTCCCCATGGAGTCATTTTCTAAATTCAGAAAACACAAAAATGAAGAAGGAAAAAATTTCATCATTGATAAAACTGTCATCATTGATATTTATCATTATTGCTATTTGTTCTATGATTTTTTGGAAACATACATTAACAAAGTTGGGATATAGTATAAAATAGTTTCATGTCTTAATTTTGTTTCTATGTGAACATATTATTAACATTTTCCATGTTTAAATAGTGTGTGAGATCTAAATTTAATGGCTGCATGGTTCTTAACCTTACAAGACAGAATCTTAAGGATTTAAGGAGTTCTGGACTGATTGAAGAAGTCTCATTATCCACTTTTGAGTAGGCTAGGAGTTTGTAGCCTACTACTACTTGAACAGGAGTCTCCAGAAAGTTTTCTGTAAATATTACACAATTTTCCTCTGAGTTTCTTTTCAGGGAGTATAAGAACATCATGTACAAATATTCTGGAAGCCAATTGGCAACAGCTAGCAAAACTAAATATGTTCATTTTCTGTTGCAGCAATTATATATGCTTAAAAAGAAATTCTTGCATATGTGTATAAGGAATAAAGAAAGATGCTCAGTCCAATCCTGCTTGAAATAGTAAAAAAAAAAAAAAAATACAAAAAGTCAACGTTTACCTAATCATAAATGAAGAACTCATGTCATGGAATATGATAAAGCTGTTAAAAGGAACAAAATGAAACTAGCTCATCATAGATAGATCTCAGAAACAGAGTGCTAAATGAAAGTTTCACATGGTAGAACAATATCTTTAGTTCATCCATGACCATGTCTAGTTCATGGAGATATATGTGTATTATATAAAAAAATGCACAACAAATTCATGATGGCAAATATCTCCATAGAGGAAGGAAGAGAAGTGAGACTGTTATGGAGCAGACTGAGGGACACCCCAGAACACCCAAACTTTGCATGCTTCTAAATAAGCTTTGTAATCCACCACATAAAGACAAAATATGCTCTTAATTTATAAGAAACTTTCAATAGAAAAGAACTTTAATAAAATACGCAAAATAGAGGGATGAAGAGAAAGACTATAGTTTCCCAATGAGACACCGAAAGTTACTCATTCTTTCATGGACAATACCCAGTGAAACAGGAGACCCAATAACTTGCCACAAGTCTAAGGCACCTTTTGGTAGAGAACATTAAGAAAGGTGTAGAAGGAAACTAATAGGTCTGGAAGCAAAGGAGCAATGTTAAAGTATAAATCAATGTTAAGTACAAGTCAGTGTATTTCAATATAAGGGGGCTTCCATTGTCAGCCTCCCAGGTCACTGTCTCTTTCAAGGGTCTCCTTCCAAGTACTCTAAGTCCTTGGTGCATGTCCAAGATTGAAGTTCAACTTCTTCACCTGTTTCTGTTCCACATACTTCCTCCAAGTCTTCTCTTCCCAAGTCCTTTCTATCTTTACCCCCCACTTCTTGCACCTCAGCTCTATTCTTTACTGCGTGGGGCAGGGAATATAGAACCTCCTTTTTTAAGATTACATTGTTACAGGACAAGAGGAATTTTCACATTATCTGTAATGCTTTGTGTTCTTTATTTAAAAAGAAAAGCTAAGTCAGTTATCCCACTTTAGGTATTTACTCCCAAATACAAAAACATTCAAAGAGAGAGATACATATACCTCCTGTTTACTGCAGCCTTATTTCAATAGTCAATAACTGAAAACAACCTAAGTGCCAATCCACAAAGGAATACACAATCGAGTACTTGGCTATTAATAAACAAAGATGAAACCTTGTCATTTGCAACAACATGGATGGACCTAGAGGGTATTTTACTTAGTAAAACAGTGCTCTAATATAACATAACCTCATTTAAAAAAAGATAGAGAGAGGGCTCCCTGGTGGCCAAGGAGTTAAGTCTCAGCACTCTCAAGCTCTCACTAGCCATTGCAGCACTGGTTCCATCCCTGGCCAGGGCACTGACCAACATCACATAGCAGACCTCTCCTTTCTTGCCCACTGCCCCTTTCAGCAGTGTATTTCAGTCAATCTTACTGTTCTGCTCCCCACCCTGTTTCTGGTGAATCCTCTCACACCCCACATCTTTGGCCTACGGCCCGCTCTTGTGTGCATAAATAAATTAAAATAAATATTTTTTAAATAAATAAAAGAAAGAAGAAAATATTGTTAATTAAGAACTTTTTGTGGCAGATACATGGCCTTTTTCTCACTAGTCCATTTGTTTTACATTTTCTCTAAAAATGAATAATAAGAAGATAATAGATGTAATAAATTCTTCAAATCAATGTATCAGAAAATGTAAACAATAAATTCTTATTATATGTGGTATATATATCCTTTAAAGTTCCTGGGAACACTGAGTTAATAAGCATTGTATAATTATTCTAAGAGAAAAGACTGGGTAAGTTTCCTACAAGCCTAAAGGGTTATAAATAAATTTTAGGTAATAAGCAAATCTTACTGGTGACATTTTCATCATTCAATCAATTCATAAACTTGTTTTATGTGTATTTTGGTTTAAAAACACCTTCTCAGAAGGTTTGAGTTCTTTGAACTCAGAGCCAACAGCTGTGTAGCCTGGGCTGGATGAAGCTTATAATACCTATGTTCTCTACAATGTACAGTACAGACTTCTTGTTATAGGAACACCAGAGAACACTTCAACACCACACCTGCGAGCCATTTTAAGCAGTGCACAAAACAAAACAAAACAGTGCACCAACAAAATGTGAAAAGTACGGCACTAAATAGGCCACAAAAAGAGTGTTTATTTACAATGGGAGAATTGGAACTTCAACTTGTTCAACTTTAGCTGCTAATGTTCACTGCAGACAACTCAAAGTCTTCTTTGTGTCCACGCTGTGCATGTCTGCAATTGTCCACAAAAGCATTGTGACAATTGATTTGGGGGTTACCAGTAAATTTTAGCCAATAAGCAAATCTGCTAATACAAAACTCTTGAATCATGATGATATACTTATGCAAATCAGGAACACAAATTATAAATGGCAACCACATCTGAACAAGACCCTATTATTAAGACCCAGTGTTTTGGGGTATCATTTCAGATGACAGACATCAACTGCCTTCCATGTCACTGAGACTTGTTCCCTTGGGGACATTTAGCTGATTGTGGCCCCTCAGAGACACCAATGGCTTGGCAGAGAGATTTTTCACCTTTTATTTGCAACACCCTTGGATCTTCCTATAAAATATAATCTGGGTATTTTGTTTTCAGTATTTTTCCCCTATTTAGGAAAACAAGAGTTGTGTTTGCTTGGTCTTTAAATAGAGTGTTAAAATTCCACTTTACTTACTTTTTATTGTGAACAATCTCTGAATTTTAAGTTTCAGAAATGATCACAGGTATGAACTTTAAATTGGTTTAATTCTTCCCCATTTATGGAAGGGTAAATTTTAGAAGTTTTGTTTTGTTTTTGTTTTTGTTTTTTCCAAATGAGACATTGAAGAAAAGAGTTGACATACTAAAATGAAACCTACCAGTTTGAAAACTTAAGACCTCATAGCTAACATTTTCAGCTGTAACCATCGAAGGAAATTACCCCAACCACTCCTTCTAGGAATGCGAACTAAGATATATAATTACAAATGACTAAATGCAAATAATCTTTGAAAACCACTCTAATTTTTAATGGTTTCAATCATACCTAGGATGAATGGCTCTTTTTCTTTCTTCTTTTTTACAACTATCCTAAAACCCTAAATCTTTCCACGATGAAATTGAGGGAAAATGCACTGGGTCCCAGAACCGTATGGAAAATCCCCTAGAACCTCACCTGCATGGAAAGGATAAATATTGACTGCTATGAAAGCAATAGTTTTGGTGGAGTCCCGTAAGATTCAAATGCATAAATAAAAGCCCTGTGATCTTTAGGAACCACAAAAGCCAAATATAAGTAAATCATCTGTAAAACAGTAACATGAAACAAAAAGTACAAAAAGAGAAAAGAAAATGGAAGAACAACTTTTCTCAAAATGTTTCTTAAACAATGTGAGGAAGCATAGGAGATAAATAACAGACTAAATATTTTTAAAAGGGCTTAGGAGCAATATATAAGTACATTGCTTAAAATTTCTGAAATGGCTGAATGTTTGCCATAGAAACTCTTTGCTTACATATTAATTGCCTGGCATTTGAATTAAAACACAGTCATTTTTTCAAACCAGGTCTTTTTTATATCTTCTCTGGAAAAGACTTACTAAGAGGAAAATTACATTAATTAGTGGTTACTTTACCCAAGCAATGTGAACCATACAAAATGCTTAACATTTTAGTGTAGATATTGCTAACATCTTATCCTTATATGGATAATGACAACACTACAGTCCTATGCAAAATCTAAAATGCAGCATGAGTGAGAGAATAAAATGAACCTTTGACAACACTGTCAGGAACTTGAAAAACACAGAAAAAAAATCCCAATATTTAAACATAGACATGGTATCCATGATTTAAAATTTAAATCATTGCTATGCATTCCAATTTGGGAGAGAAAGTAGGAAGCCAAACTCAAGAAAATGAGTATGGGAAGAAGCTAAAACACACTAATTACTGGTTCTAAAGGGATACAGTTCAAATGAGGTTTACTGCTTCCTTCCTTCTTCCTTCCTTTCACTTTATGAACTCCCTGTTTGTTCAAGCATGCTTTTAATTTCTTCAACTTAAGTAGCAGGAAGTGCCCCCCTCTTTGAAACCTAGAGCAATTAATCAATGTGCGGCAAAAATAGAATTCAATTTTTCCAAAGACTTCTTGAAAACTCAGCAATGTCTTACACAGCTTTATTTAGAAATATATATATGGAAAGAATGGTGGGGGGAAAGCAAGGGAAAGAGAGAGAGAGAGAGTCATGATAAAAATTTGAAGTGGCAACCTCATGGCCACTTATTAAGAAGTAGATTGAATCTTTCCATGAAGATGACACTGAAAGCAAAGGAGACCCCTGACCCTCCTGAAACCAAACAAAAGTAGCTTTGAAGGTCGAGAAAGCAGTGCTAAAAGACTCTACTGCCATAAAAAAGAAGATCCACAAGCTTCCCACCTTCTGGAGGCCAAAGACCATACAGCTCCGTAGGCTGCCCAGATGTCCTTGGAGAAGCAAGTCCCCCTGATCACTGACTCAGCCATGGAGAAGGCAGAAGATAACAACACACTTGTGTTCAAGCACCAGACCAAACAGGCATGAGAAGCTCTGAGACACTGATGTTGCCAAGGTCAACACCCTGACAAGATCTGATGGAGAAAAGAAAGCATATATTCCACTGGCTCCCAACTAGATGATTTGGGTGTTGCCAGCAAAACTGGGATCATCTAAACTGAGCCCAGCTGGTTATTTTAAAAATGTTTTTTTCCCCCACAAAAAACAGAAGTTGACCCATTTTCAAAGTATTATCCTAATCGCTCAAGAAACTATTAAAAATGAGGAATATGTCTCTTTTTTTAATGATTTTATTTATTTATGCATACAAGAGCTGGGGTACAGGCCAGAGGTGTGAGAAGTGAGAGGATTCACCAGACAGAGTGGGAAGAAGAACAGGCAGATAAACTGAAATACATTGCTGAGGGGAGCAGCGGCTGAGGCAGGAGAGGTCTGCTGTGCCACTGAGTTCCCTCCCTGGCCAGGGTAGAACTCTGCAGTGGCTATGGAAGCCCACAGTGTGGCGCTCAACCCTATGCCCCACCAGGGAGGCCCCAGGAATAAGTCTGGCTTAAACTGAAAGCCAGGAATAAGAAGGCCATATGCATTTTGTACCTCAGGAACTGGTCCGTGCAGCATTTTAGCAGCAGGGCGTATTTTCTCTTGTTCCTTAAGCTTATACAGAGTTGTAAGGACCCAGCTGGTTAATAACATTTGTGATCGTGAAGAATTATTGCAGAAGAAGGCACTGAAATATCTCAAGTGTCAAACAATGCCTGGAATACTCCAAAGTCAAATTACTTTCCTTTCCTTGTGATCCTTTTAGCTCTGAAAGTCCGTTTTTATTAGCCCAGTTTCAATCCAAATACCTTTTTAATTGTTAAACTTACTTGGCAAAGATATCTAAAAGCTTCTGTTTCTAAAATTACCTCATTTTTAAAGAATGTCTGTAAAAGCGCAACATCTTTCAAAGACTTATATGAACACCAAAATATCTCTTTCTATGCTGCAAAATTGGTCACAAATCTTGAGAAAATTCCATAACCATGTTGTCTAGGTGCTAGCAGCAGCTAGGTCAAGTGCTTGACTAAGTGCCCTAATGACATGAAAGGTCATGGGTACCTTGAAATGTTGTTATAATTTGTATTTGGAAAATATCTTTAGTGCTCACTTTTACTGACTAAATTTTTAATTGCAACTATATGCTGATTTTAACAAGTAAAAGCATTTAACAAGTGTGCCATAAAGTACAGCAGAAGTCAACAACATTTCCCTTCATTACCTCCATTTTCCAACCAATACTCTCTACTCCCACTTTCATTTCCACACTTTAAAATGTCAGTCAAGCCAAGGGTCCAGAAGTACCTACAAGTATCATTTAGAACAGGGCTGAAAAGAAGCAATTACAAGGACCCCTCTTCTCTTTAGTGGGTAGTCAGGCTTTGTTGTAACCAAACATAGCATGGGGCTGTATTCCAGAAGGATATCACTTCTCTGTGACCCTTTCTATGTATGAGGCAAGTATTAGAAGTATTTATTCTGGGGAAGAGGAGAGTCAGTGCCTTCTGCTATTGGGAAAATTGTCGTGAACTTGGGTACCTAAAAAACGAGTGTGGGTGCTAACCATCCATTGATTCTAGAACTACTACTATTTGGTAGCAACTGAGAAAATCTGAATTGAATTGCAATCCCACCACCTCTGTGGAAGAGCAGTCCATGACCAGTCAGCATTCTGCCAGTGACACAAAGCGAGACTCAGGAACCAAAGAGCCAAGCATTTGCTTGTGTGTCCAAAGTAACTTACGTGAGAAGTTTTCTTTATCCATGTTTGCATATGTATATCTCTATGCAGATGTAGGCACACATTTGTGTATGTGTATTAGACATTTTTCACATAAAACCATATTATAGATATGTAATATATTTATGATGCAAATTTGTTTAGTGAACCTCACACATAAGTACAATAAATCTTTCTACTCTTGTTATGCTGTTTTCTAGCTGTCCTTATTTTGTTATTCAGTATAATTCCATGAAAAAAAAATCAGGGAACAATCGACAGATATTACATTGCATTTTTTCAGGATTCTTTAAGAATATGCCTGTAATAAGCCTGGTACGTCAAATGAATAAATATTATTAACTTGTATATAAGCTCATCTAAATGAACTGTCAAATATTATTATTAACTCCAGTGGACTCGTCAGAGAAGGCCTCTCTTACAGACGATTTTAAAACAGAGTTTGAAACAAGAGAGGGAGTGAAACAAATTGTTGTATCAGGGACTGGAGAAAAAGCAAGATTTGAATACCTAGCAGACAAATCTCAGCGACCTATTTATAAATATGTGCTTCTACATAAATAGGCATCAGTTACTTTCATTTCCTAAATATATAGCCATTCCACTATTTCTTCTTATCTACTCTCCAAAGATTTTATTAAATGAAAAATTTCCTTATAGCAGAAATTTCCTGACTCTCCTTTTCCCCCAGAGTAAATGGTAAAGTCCTTTCAAGAGCCTAAACGTCCCATCTACTCTGCCTTGCTTCCAACATGCTCCCTCTCCTACTCAATTCTCCCTCTGACACTCCCTTCTGCTCTCCCCTCCTCATCTCACTCCAGCAATCTGGACTCCTTCTTGTTCTTAGAACATTCCAATCATACTCCAGCTTCAGAACTAGTGCATTCATTTGTCCAGAATGCCTTTATCCACATAGCTTTTATGACTCCCTCACTCACTTTTTTTCCAGTCTTGATTCAAATGATGTCTCCTAGGAAACTTTTCCCTGTTAATCATGCTAAAATTGCAACCCTTATATAAATTCCTTCTCCCACTTTCCTGCCTTGTTTTACTTCCTAGGGTTTAACATCATGTAGCAGATTATAATCTATAGATTTACCTAATTTTCCTGAGGTCAGGGATTTTTGAGTTTTTTGGTTTTATAGGTCTTGGGGTTTTTAGTTTTGTGCTCCTTTATTTTTGCTCACCTCCCTATTGCTAGCATCCAGACAGTATCAAGCAACAAAGTAGTTATTCAATAAATACTTGTTGAATGAATAAATGGTTGACAAATTATCCAATAAAATGATGATTTTGGATACTAGTTAGCATTTCAGAACATCACACCAAAACCATAAAAACCTGAAAGATAGTTTTTTTCAGCTAAAAGCATCCCAGATGATATAAGAGCCCAGAACTAAAACTAAGGCAGTCAATTGCACTGTGCATTTCCTACATCAGGAATTGCCAGCTTGCAGGAAGGTTACAAGGTTGTAATGTTAAGCCAGTCAACTCTTCTAAGGGAAGCAAAGAAAAGAATATACAAAGCCCTTGTACTGGGGGGTGTACAGATGAAAGGCCATGTAATTTTCACCCAGGGGAATTACCTCCAGTCTCAGTGGAGACTTGCTGAAGGATGGATTGGACAGTCTTTATGTTGGCTCCCCACATGGTCTTCAACATCTCATGAAGAATTCCCATTACAGGGGTTGATCTTTGTTCTTCCCATCTTCTCTTTACTATACAGTCAGCATCCTCTCAACTCTGCTCCTCTCAGGGAACTTGTTGCTGCCCCTCCAGTGGAAGGCTGACATGGGAACTGTATTCTAATTGAGCAGGGCACAGGCTGATAACCCTTATGGCTTCACTACAACCAGATGGGAATTGGCCCTATGCAGTCATTAGAAGAATCCTTCAAGATGTTTCACCCTTTTTATTTTTTTTTTCAACCATCCTGAGGCACATTTAACACTCTCTGGTGCTCCATAAATGCTGGTTCATGGGTTAATGATCTATTATTTATGTCACTGATCGATACAGAGCATTACTCTAGAGTTCTCTGCAAGGCAGTGGGCATTGTACATTGTTAGTAATTAGACTATGCCTTAGGGATCTGCAGATGAAAGTGAGCTTGTCTCAAATGTCATGTTTTAGAACGCTGAGTATAAAAATCCATAATTGGCTGCCTCCTTCCAAACAACAAGAATGATGACTTGTCTGTCCAAGAAGGTTATGCAAATAAAGAATTGTTGCTGTTGGGAAATGAGATTTTTAAATGACCTGGGAAAACCTGGGGATAGTGTGCACCGGAGTAAACCTTGCAAGTCTAGAAACCAAGCAGAGAACAAGGCTAATCAATGCTTGTGTAAGTGCTCTCAGGGAAAGCACTCTAAAGCTAATGCTGAGTTCCCCCAGGATGCTGTGCAAGTTTGAAGATAATCACCTGTGACACTCGGCTTTCCTTGGGATGCAATTTAAAACTACTGACCTGATTTCTGAGCTGAGTGGATGCCAAAATTGAATTTCTACTCAGTTGGACCCAAATTCATTCCCAGCTATTTCTAAATGATTGGGCAATACTTACTTTGAATCCTTTGTCCCATGTAAGCAGAATCAATTTGGGGTCACTTTAAGTCTTGCTCTTCCAAGCTGCAAGTGGTGAAGAAAGCCATGTGTGGCGTTCTGTTTCCAAGCCCCACCTCTTTGAAGATGTGGCTGCTTTGCTTTCTGCTTTCTTTGAAGGTCTGCTCATTAGACCTGGTGAACAAGGCTGCATGAGCATCCATGTCAATTCCAACAACATTTGTTTCATGATCACCACAATCTGACCACTCTAACTGTGGTTTATAAGAGTGTGATGGGAGGAAGAACCCACACGCTGGAGTCAGACTCTGGCCTCTAATCCTGGTTCCACTGTAGACTCATTTAGAAGACTTGGGCAAGTAATATACACATAATCCCAAAATTCAGGAAACTGTACATGTAAATAAGTTCAAAGTCATATATATTTCTATAATAACATAAAACAACTTCAAATGTAGCACATCATAATAAAGGAAATGATATCCTTTTCACTGTATTGTTAACTCTTTATCTCTGAAAGCTGACAGTTAAGAGAGGGAAATAAGCCCCATGTACTAGAAATTAGTAAAGAATAAAAAGCAACAAAAGGGCCTCCCTGGTGGCGCAGTGGGTTAAGCAACGTGCTACGAGGCAAACCGCAGCCACTGCAGCATGAGTTCGATCCCTGCTGCTGGCCAGGGGGGGGAACCACATGGTGCGGCAGACCTCTCCTGCTGTGCCTGCTGCTCCCCTCAGCAGTGTACTTCTGTTGATCTGCCTGTTCTGCTCCCCACTCTCCGTGGTGAGTCCTCTCACCCCCGCCCCCCGCACCTCTGGCCTGTACCCCAGTGCTTGTATGCATAAATAAATAAATCTTTAAAAAAAAAAAGCAACAAAAGATCAAATACTTATACCCCATACAGAAAATGCACACATTTCAAATGTAGATTAAAGAAAACAAGTGCCGTGAGCAATGAAAACACACATCCCAATTGCCTAGAGATTTTTTCCCATCACTTATCATCCAAGCTTAGGCATTCACATTACTGAAAAATGCAGGGTGTTTTGATTCTCTTGGTGTTGAGTGAAACTAATTAAAATTCTACTGCATTCCAGTCCAGGACACATAGATCAACATAAAATTTAAAGTTGTTTAGATTTCTGAGTTGTGATGCAAAAACCTTGATTTTTCAACTTGAAGGAACAATAAAATTTCCTCTCTCCCAGATAACCAGGACAAGAGAAACATTGTTTCTACTCCATCAAGAAGGGAATATCAAATCCAGAGTCTGAAGAATAGTCTGATTAATTAACAAATTACTCCCAGTAGTTACTATACTGTATATATATGCATATTTTAACAGTAACACTTAAATATAACAGTGATGTAGATATGTAACAATTTATATGCATGTGTGTGTCTATGCAATATAACAATGGCGCAATCATCATCAGTGGCCAATCTGTAACCTCTACAAAATAACTGTTCAGCTATGAGAGGTTCCCCAAAATATAAAAACAGCACATGTGGAGCCCCACCTATGACTCGTCAGAGCTCCAGAAAACAGGTGACATGTGAGTCAAACTGAGATATTTAGGGCACAAACCATCTTCCAAAAATGAGCATTTCTGTTTTTCTGACTTAAAGATGTAGATATTTTTAACCTTTAATTCTAGACTGCCTTGTCCTGTCTCCTTGGGTGGAGCACTCACCCTGTGACTAAGGCACGCTTCTTCCAAGAAAAACAGCCATTTTCTTTGACAGGCCATTGCCTCTTACTTCACCTGGAGCAAACCCCTTAGTTACCTTGGCCATTACCACATTCAAATGTGTATAAATGATCACTTCACTGATCTTCCTAAAATGTTCTTTAAAAATGAATCCAATCTTAATTTAATAATACAAGGCTCTTTGCAAACCAGTTTCTAGTCAATGAAGTGCTTGAGTCAAGTGATTGCTTAACCAAATCCTTTCTGTGTCTTGCTAACATAACTAGATGATTTTAATTAAACTCTTTCATACAGACAGGTTTTTTTTTTTCTCCTCTAAAGCATTTATGATGCCAAGATCTTAAATAGAAATTTGAGAACAGCCTGCCAGGCCACTTAGGCAGATCACAGACTTTATTGCCTTCCCAGGTGAGCTATGTTAGCTGAGATTTCATGCTGTCACTGGTGTGGTATTCTTTCTAAGAAGTTGGATTAAGAAGTTGAAGGTGGGGGAATGTGTGGGTGCATAAAAGGAAAAACATTCTCTTTATACAACTATTGAGTGATTTGTGAAACATTGAAGAAATCATCCAGATCTCCTCCATAAATTGAGGGGGTTGAATTGAATTTCTTTTGTGTCTCCTACAGCAGCAGCAGCTTTCTGTGAGTCTATCACCCGTTGACTTTGAACTGGAGAAAAATCATCAGATCTTAATTACCTCATTTTCCAAGCTCCTCATAAGACCTAGCACCCAGAAGGACCTCATTAGTATTTTATTAATAAGTGAATTAATCATCCTTTTTATGCTTTTATATTCTTCATTCCAATTTCTTCTGAATGTAGCAAGAATCATGGCACTCAGTGGTACAATAGGTTAGCATGTGTGGTACTGATAAGATGGCAGCGCAAGAAGTAAGGCTGAGGCTATGATGATAGCAAGAATCATGTTGTCATTAATAGCTCATAATTCTGGTCTTCATAATCACAGAATCTTAAATATAAATTTTTCTCATTTTATGTTTTATTCTGGTGCTATATTACACATTACTTAGTGCTGATTATTTTGCTTGAGGTGATTTAGGTCATGAATTCATCCAACAAATAGTTGCAGAACATTTTCTAGGCAGTGATGATACAGTGCTGATCTAGACAGTTTCTTCTACTAAGGAAATTACAGTATAACAAAAAAGTCAAACAAGTCCATATAAAATTATATAAATTCTTTAAAGGGTAAGCATGGAGAGATGCCAGAACAGAGGTGTAGCTGGTATGGCCTGAGGAATTTAGGGAAGCATTCCCAAAGGAAATAATGAACAAACTCAAAATGTAATGTTTAGTAGGAGTTAGCCTAGTGAAAGTGGGGAGAAAGGTGGGCAGCAGTGAGAACTACAGTTTGCTGAGTTGTTCATTTAAAAAGCAACAAAGTACTTGGGAAGAGGAATGGTATGATCTAAATTGTATTTTAGAAAGATCTCTCTAGCTGCAGTTAGAACATTGGAAAGGAATAAAACCAGATTCCAGGGAAGTTTGGGACAGCTTCTAGAGCAACAGTAAAAATGAAGATAGTGACAGCAGACATGAAGACAATCAGAGATTGAATGTCTCTGTGTGCATGCTGGAGCATAATGAAGGAGAAGTAAGTCTGATGTTTGCTTAGAGAAATTGACTGGATGGTTGTATCCTTCACTGAGATAAGAAACACCTTTTAAGGCAACACCACTTAGGGAGAAGAGGGAAGCAAAAGTTAGTTGCATAGGGTAGGTATGAAATATAAAAGATAAGATGCTCAAAGGCCAGATGATAATATGGATATGCACCTCAGGAAAGATTTTGGGGTGAAGTTATAGAATTGATAGTCATTGATATATGGATAGAAAATGAAACTAGGGCCTCCCTGGTGGTGCAGCGGGTTAAGTAACACACTATAAAGCAAACCACAGCCACTACAGCATGAGCTCGATCCCTGCCTCCTGCCAGGGAGGAAATCCACATGGCATAGCAGACTTCTCCTGCCTCGCCTGCTGCTGCCTTTGGCAGTGTGTTTCGGGCAGTCTACCTGTTCTGCTCCCCACTCTGTCTGAATCCTCTCACCTCCCACGACTTTGGCCTGTACCCCAGTTCTTGTAAGCATAAATAAATAAATCTTAAAAAAAAAAAAAAAGAAAAGAAAACTATTAGAATGAATAGCTTGGGTAAGAAAGGGGCTGAGAAATCCTAAGAAATGCCAGTCCTTAGGGGCAATTCAAATACTTTTCTTGTTGATTAACAATGTAGATTGTAACACTCCTGTACTTAAATTCTTCCCAGAGTATTTTATTGTACTCTAAATAGACAACTCAATCTCATTCTCCATTGCTAAGAGCCAGATTCACTTTAAGTCATAAAGAATCTGACAATCCTTTGTGGTTCCAAACTAGATCTCCATGGAAGACAAAACCAGACCTACAACACTGATAAGTTATCAGTCCTTCAATTCAATGGATTTCCAAATTTTGCTTGGCTATATGGTTGTAGAGAAGAGGAAATGTAGTGATGGCTAAGATAATTCCTAATTTTAATGTAATAATGTATTTTTAGATAATGTTAAACACTATTGACAGATGGTACCAGGTCATAAAAATCCATCTAGCATAGCACTCCCTTGTTTTTGTCACTATGCTGTTGATGGGGGGGAGGGACAGAGAAAGCACAGTTCTCTGCTTTCACATCATCTCAAATCACACAGGAGAAGATGGAAGCTGTGACAGTATCAGCAAGATTTAGAACTGCACTTATATCCCTGATAAACTGAAATTAAGGGTTTTCACTATGATACTTGATTTGTAGATATATGATATATTGGTCACCATAAGTACTGGTCTCAGAAGTATCTCTGTAAACAGTGTCAGATAGAAAACCACACCTAAGAAAATAGTAGCATCTTTATCATTCTACAAAACCCTGGGAAGATTGTAGTTATTTTTTATTTTGCTTTCTTTTACATAATCTGAAATCCCAGAGCTATTTAAGAATGCATCTGTTGAAACCTTCCAAGTTTGTTGCCAACCTTAAAACAAATATTTTGATTTACTAAAGAGTTTAAATCAGATAAGAGATTCTGGGGGATGTAGAACCACCCAAAAATTGTTTCTCTTAAGAGACTTAGTTATTTTCTTAATCATGCATCTGGTATAAATTTTGTGTTTTAAAAAACTAATTTTCTGCTGACACTTCGGTTCTGAGGATATAATCAACCCCAAGGATCAGATAGCTTGATAAAAATAGACATGTTATATTAGTGTCAAATAATAGGATATACAAAAAGGGATCACTTACTCTGTTAAAAACCTGTCCAAATTTTGAACTCTTCCAACTTCAGCAGAAATTTGGGCATTATACACTGGTCAAAATAGTTTTATAAATTAAAATCCATCACTTTTCATTCCCTTCATAGTGAATAGTTCTAAGTAAAAATGAAACTCTGTAATTTTAATTGAATGTTGAGTGTTTATATTACAAACTTTACATTTACACCGTCTACTCTCATAACAACCTGACAAAGTGAGCATTCTGTATTATTAGCCATTTTCCAGATGAGGAAATTGAGACAGAGAAAGACTTATGGAATGCATCCCCACAAAAAAGAGGAAGAGTGTCATAGCAAAGTAGCCCTGGGAACAGATACCATTTTCCCAGCCCCCACTTATATGTAGTAGCCATCTTGGATTACAATTCTCAGCATTCCAAGAACTACTTCCTGAATAGTGGCATCTGGGAAGGAGTGGGGGGATATCTAAATTAAGTTTGAAAAAGGAGGGAGAGACACTTGGAGAAAAGACGTGAGTGAGAAGGCTGCTCCTGGTTCTTGGCAGAGAATGCAGCTGTTATCTTGACCTTGTAGTGGATCGCATGGTACACTTTGAATTTCAGGTCCCTCTGGGACCTACCTCTCCCCTTCTTTGTGGTTCCCTATCAGAAGGTATCTCCAAATTGTGGCAAACTTCAATGCCTCAGCCATCCCACTTTGGGCCAAGACTTTTTTGTAGGATATTTGCTCACAGGGAATGGGTAATTTTTGGACTTTAATAGGGAGTCAATTATTTAAAATCCTTATTTGTCTTCTCTCTTTCCAGCCCTTTGAACTTTCACAATTAAAGATAACTTTGAGCTCTGTAAAAGACTGCTTGCTTTGCCTTTGTGCACACAGAAGACCAGATCTTTAGAATGAAAGAAAATGGGCTTTTCTCTTAACATTTTACCAAACAACTTGCTAAAGATTGTGCAGGAGGAAATAGTTTTTAGAAACTGACTCCAGAATCCACAAGCTTAGTCATTGTGATTTTAGAGGCAGCATTTCTCTAGGATAGTCCACAGAGCATGTACCTTGGAATTATTTGAAGGTCTTATTAAAAAGTCCCTATTCCTGGACTTCCTTGATGGCGCAAGGGGTTAAGTTGTAGCACTATGAAGTTATTAGCAGCCACTGCAGCAAGAATTAGGAGGTGACCCACATGGCCCAGCAGACCTCTCCTGTCTCACCCGCTGCTCCCCTCAGCAATGCATTTCAGTCACCTCCCGTAACTCTGGCCTGTACCCCAGCTCTTGTATGCATAAATAAATAAATCTTTAAAAAAAATGTCCCTCTTCCTAGAGAAAACTACCCTTCCATACTCTGTCTCACATGCATGCCCATCTTCCCTTCACTTTTTGAGTCCCATGCATGTCATGTGTCTCAAGACAACCACTTATCACAATCATCTTTAGAGCTTGTTTGAATTGTGGGTGCTGAATATGATTTTTTAATCCTTCATGGTTTAAATGGTGGAAAGTTTCAAACTTTTCCCATTTCTCAAATGTCCTACAGCAAATGTCCTATAGCAAAATTCCATTTCTGGAGAGTGGGTTGGAGCTATCAAGCTGCCCTTCACCCTATTCTCTCCAATCCCCTATAAGAAATTATGCCATTAGTTCTGGATTTACTTTAGCAGTTTTTCTTTGACAAATATCTATGTATTAAGTAATATTTTAACTGGATTTTAATATGTTGCCTTGAAAGATCCTTAGGCACATGAAAAATGCTCAAGATCATTAGTCATTATGGAAATTCAAGTTAATCACTCACAATCAGCTATCTCCTCATGTCTGTTAGAATGGCTGTTGTCAAAAAGACAAAAGATACCAAATGCTGGCAGGATGCAGAAGAAAAGTAACCCTCTCTGTAAGTAGGAATGTAAAATGGTGCAGTCACTATGGAAAATAGTGCACTATATGATCCAGCAATTTCTTCCATGTATTTATCCAAAGGAAATGAAATACTAATTTGAGAAGCTATCTATACCCCTTTGCTCATTATAAATGCATTATTTAAAATTATCTAAACATGGAAACAACCTAAAGTTTCATCTATAGATTAAATGGATAAAGAAGTTGTATTTGCTTGTACTCATACACACACACACACACACACTGGAATATCATTCAGTTGTAAAAAATAAGGGAATCTGTGACAGCATGGTATTGGGAGGGCAATCAAAAGAATGTGACTGGGCCCTGGGAACTGGATGTGGTCAATTAGAGCTTCCTCACTGCCACCACATCCCACCCAGAATGTGCATTACATTTGCCTTCCCAGTTTCCAGAAGCTGCCCAAAGCTTATTATCTCAGCTAAGACACGTTGCTAATACCATCTAGATAGTGCATGATATTAAACCTAATTTTTTAGATTTAGGGGGGCAGTTGTGAAAAACTACTTGTCTTCGGACCACCCATGACAAATTCTTTACATAAATTTCCTCGGTTATTAAAAAATGCCACGTACCAATTTAAAGAGATCTGCTTTTTCTTCAATCTCTTTCTGCCTTCTATGTGTAGATGCCACCTTCAGATTATACCATGGTTATGACAACACATGCAGATGAACCTTAGAAGCACTATACTAAAAGAAATGTCAGATCAAGACAGATACAATTGAATCACACTGAAAAGTAGACTCTTAAAAAAAAAACTCACAGAAAAAGAGAATGAACTTGTTGTACCAGAGTTGGTGAAAGGTGGAGTGGAGGGATGGGTGGTGGAATTGGGAGAAGGTGGCCAAATGTACAAATTTCCAGTTATAAAATAAATAAGTACTTGGATTATAATATGCATAATGGTTACAGTTAACACTAAGGTGTGATATATAGCAAAGTTGTTAAGAGAGAAAATCTTAAGAATTCTTATCTCAAAAGAATTTTGTTTCTCTTTGCTATCTATTCTTCTTACTTTCCATTTATTATATCTATATGAGAAGATGGATATAGGCTGAATTTATTGTGGTAATCATTTCACAATGTATATAAACCATCAAGTTGTACATCTTAAACTTAGTGATGCTAATTTCTCAATAAAACTGAAAAAAATGGCCTTAAATGATAGATATTGAGGAAATGTACATCTAATTGAGAAATGAGATGGTAATCCCTTTAGACCTTTGGGTTTTGGGGAAAAAAAACAATTCTGGGGATACCACAAAAATTTTTTAGTTTGTAACAATTGTTTCAATGTGTCTAAATACTCCTTGAAAATTTATGGCTTTCATTAACTTGAGTGAGGGGGTTCACAAATTATGAAAAAGAGGAAAGAACAGCAATGACAATATTTTCTTGTAAGAGAGCAGAACAATAAGCAGCAGATGGGAGGGGAGGCTACCAAGAGAAGTTTGTGTGTGTGTGTGTGAGATGTAGGAGTGGGTGTGCATGTGTAAGAAGTTATAGTTAGCAGCCCTTGCTGAGCTGTGATTAGTGAGTATCTTAAGGAAAATCTGCTGTATTACAAAATCACCATGCTTCTGAGGAAGAAAGCAGTCTTGATTTAACAGGTTTCCATCTTGACCACAAGGTGGCAACACAGACCCTATAGTCCTGCTCTTTTGGGGAAAGTAGAGAAAATTACCATACACCCTCTGCTGCCCACACATGCAGAACTTCCCCTATTACCAACATACCCCATGAGAATGGTACACTTATTAAAATGTAGAAACCTATATTGACATATTATCACACAACGTTCTTATTTTACATTAAAGATTCATTCTTGGTATTGAAATTCTGTTGTTTTATGACAGATGTATGAGGACACATATTCACCATTCATTGTTATTCACAGTAGGTTCACTAAAAATCCCCTCAGTGCTCTTTCTCTACCTCCTCTTCCTTTCCAAGCACTGGCAACCATTGATCTTTTTACTGTCTTCATAATTTTGTCTTTATTGTTGGAAAGAAATATAGTTGGAATCAAACAATTTTGTTGCCTTTTTAGAATGACTTCATTCACTTAGTGATAGGCATTTACATTTATTCCCTGTCTTTTCATGACTTGCTGGTTCATACATACAGTACACTTTTAAGCCAGAAAGGTATAACCTCAGAAAGGACATATATTCATTTATGCCTATATAAATCTAAGAGTATAAATCAAGTGGATAACAGAAAAGTCAAATCTCCTCAGTCGTTTATATTAACTTTCCCTCTCACTACTAAATCAGTCAGCTGAGGCATTTTCTGACCTAAAAATGGGTTTGGTCCCCCAAATGAGAAATGGTAAGTAGTGTGTCTGCAGACCACAAAACCAATTTAAACTGTAATTTTACTGTCAACACTTTTAGCCTAGCCATCACATTTTTAACTGTTTCAATGGGGAAGATTTTGATTTCAATTTAGTGAGGCAAGACACTCTTGTCTTCCTACTCTTTCAGCTAGTGGGGATTTTTTCAGTTCGATGCCAGAGTGGCAATTTGAAGTACATGTCAAGGATAAAAGGTGTGGTGGGCTGCTTTTTTCTTCCCATCTCATCAGGTTGGGACCATCTGCTTCCATTTTCACTGTTATTTCCACAAGGATTTTTTATATCTTGGTACCATACATCAAAAACATTTATATGACCCCATGACCACTTTCATACTACAGTAAACTTTTTGAGGTTTTCCAACGTCTTTTTGTTTGGTTAAGTTTGGTTTTACTATTAATTACGACAGGAAACAGGAAATGGGGTAAAAACACCAAACAATGAAAAAGTTGCAGTTTCAAACAATTCTACAATAAATAGTCTCACAATGGGATATTCATTGAAATGTAAATGAATGTAGCTTTGATCTTTCTCTCTACTCCACAGTCACAGTTTACTTTTGTTCTTGAGAACCCTGCCTAGCTCTTGTTCTCCAAAAGTTTTCTCCACCATCTTTACCTCCCATTCCTCATCACCTCCTTTTTTAAACACTCAGAGGAAAAGCCATAAACACATAGGGAAGTTTTAGAATACAAAAATAACTACATATCATTACATTCAGAAGAGAACAGATTTTTGCCCTAATTTTCCATTTTCAGACAGGAAGGCTCTTGTATGCTTTTTCTTTCTAGAGCAGGGGATGAAGAACAGATTGGGAAGTGAAGAGCTGAACTGAAACTGAGTTGGCTGATTAGACAGTTCAAAGATACAGTTACGGGAAGGGGTAATGATACCAAATACACGCTTCACAACCAGTTAAGTCTTATAGAATGTTATTCAAGATATACCTGATCAAGAAATCTCCAATTTAAATTAATGTCATGCCATTTCAATTAGTAAAGAAAAAAATGTCTGAAATATATACAGGCAGATTTTGTTAATGCCTTCATTATGATCAATTGCCAACACCGGTGTGGGGAGACCCAAGGACTTTCTAAAGTACACTCTATTTTATCTGACTCAAGGCAATTAGCAGCCATCTGGGGTGTAGCCCTTCAATAAGGACTGTTAAACTAATGCAACAATGTCCCATTTCCTTCACCCCATCAGGGAGTTAACACTAAAGAGTGATACTGGATCACAGAGTTTAGAGTGGATAAATTTCAGTTGTTCACAGTAGTAACTGGCTTGATAACCAAGCCAACATTGGTTACCTCTCTTCCCTACTCACAATTTCTTGGGATCTCAAACTATTTACAGGGGCCTCCCTGGTGGCACAAGGGATTAAGACACAGCAATATGAAGCTATCTGCAACCACTGCAGCACTAGTTCTATCCCCAGGCCGGGAAGTGGCCCACATGGCACAACAGACCTCTCCTGTCTCACCCAGCAGTGTGTTTCAGTCATTCTGCCCATTCTGCTCCCCACTCTGACTCTGGCGACTCCTCTCACTCCCCACATCTCTGGCCTGTACCCCAGTTTGTATATGCGTAAGTAAATAAATAAATCATTAGAAAAAAACTACTTACATTAGAGTCATCTCATGGGGTCTGCTTTTAGGGAAATACAAATTAAGAATATAAAAATAAATGACTTTATTGTGGTAAAGTATTCATGACACAGAATTTACCATTTCAATCATTTTGAGGCTTGTGGTTTAGTGGCATAAAGTATGTTTACATTGTTGTACAGCCATCACTACTCCAGAAATTTTAAACTGTGCCCTTTAAACAATAACTTCCCTTTCCCCCAACTTCTCAGCCCCTGGTGTCCATGATTTTATTCTCTCCCTTATAAATGAACTATTCCTGTGTCCTTAAAAATGGGGTCACATAAGTGTTTATGTATCCTTTTGTATATCATTTCATTTAGCATAATGTCATTACGATTCATCTGTATTATACCAAGTATCAGAATTTCATTCCTTTTTGAAAATTGAATCAGATTTCATTGTATATAAATAGCACATTTTGTTCATTAACCATTGAGTTTTTGGCTTTTGTGAATAAAATTGTTAGGATATTGGTGGACAAGTCAAATCTCTGCTATCAATTCTTTGGTGTACATACCAAATGTGGAATTGCTGAACAAATGGAAATTCTATGTTCAATTTTTGTGAGGAAACTCCATAATGTTTTCCCTGTGACTATGTCATTTTACATACCCACCAGTTTTGCATAGGTCTCAAATTTTTACACCTCCTTGTCAACACTTACTATTTTCTGTTTGTTTGATTTTTAGTATTACTCCTAATGGGTGTGAGGTGGTCTCTCATGACAGTTTTGACTTACATTTTAGTGATTTTGAACATTTTTTTCCATTTGTTTATCTTCTTGGGAGAAATGTCCATTCAAATACTTTACGCTTTTTTAAGTGAACTGATATTGGTTTATAACATATAGGTGTCAGGTATATAGACTTTTATATTAACATCTGTATAAACTACATTATGTTCATCACCAAAAGTCCAGTTGCCACCCATCAACATCCAATTGCCTAATTTATCTTTTCCACTTCCCTTCTGGTAACCACTATGCTTTTCTTATAATCTGAGTTTTTCTGCCTTTGTTCTTTCATTTGTTTTATCTTTATATAGCACATGTGAGTGATATCATACAGTGCTGGTCTTTCTTCATCCAGTTTATTTCACTAAGCATAGTATTCTCTTGATTGATCCACGCTGTTACAAATAGCAAGATTTTTTCATTTTTATGACTAAGTAATATTCCATTGCATATGTATAACACATCTTTTTAATCCATTTTTCTGTTGATGGACACTTAAATGCTTCCAACTATTTGACTTGTTTTTTTAACCATTTTAATCATTTTGTTATTGCTGAGATACAAGAGTTCTTTATATATTCTGCATAATAATATCTTATCAAATATATGGTTTGTGGGCCTCCCTGGTGGCTCAGCGGTTGATCACCACACTGTAAAGCATCTGCAGCACAGCAGCGAGAGTTCCAACCCCAGCCAGGGAGGGGACCCACATTGTGTAGCAGACCTCACCTGTCTCACCCGTTGTTCCCATTTGCAGTGTATCTCAGTCAATCTGCCTGTTCTGTTTCCCCAACTCTGTCTCTAATGAATCCTCTTATGTCCCATGCCTCTGGACTGTACACTAGCTCTTATATGCATAAATAAATAATAAAATATTTTTTTTAAAAAAGAGAATATCACACACACAAAAATCAAATATATGGTTCGTAAATATTATTTTCCTTTCTGTGGATTTCATTTTCAGTCTCTTGATAATGCCTTTCAACCCACAAAAGATTTTTATTTTTATAAAGTCCAATACCTATTTTTATTTTATTGGCTGTGCATCATCCGAGAAATACTTTTAACTCCAAAGTCATGATGCTCTTTACCTATGTTTTCTTCTAAGTGTTCTATAGTTTTAGGTCTTATAGTTATAGGTTTTGGTCTTTGATTCATTTGGGGCTAATTTGTGCATATGGTATAAGGTAAGGGTCCAAATTCATTCTTTTAATAAATGATGTAATAAGTAAATTTTTAAATAGATAAAATCTCAGTTATTATCATATGAATATCTTTGCTAAAGGCAAGGGAGACTCTTTTAGATTCTTATTTGAGATTGTGGATTTCTGGTCAACTATGATTGATAGCATTTATGAAAGCCCCAATTCAATGGCAAGTAGAGAGTGATAATTCTAAAATCTGTAGGGATTAATTAATGAGCTGTGACTAGTACACAAGTGAGTTGTTTCAACTTTAATATTTCTTTCCTGATATTGGAAAGACAAATTGACCATAATATTTAAGAGAGAAGGATTTATGAAGAAGCCAAAAATTACAGTACATCCATTCCCAGTTGAAAACAAACTTAAAAATAGCTGGAGATCAATTAAAACATCAACAGCCTTTGAATCTGTCTCATCCCATTAATCACAAAAGTATACCCAATCTTATCTCAAATACAACTATTTTTTTTTAAAGATTTATTTACTTATGCATACAAGAGCTGGGGTACAGGTCAGAGATGTGTGAGGTGAGAGGATCCACCAGAGACAGAATGGGGAGCAGAACAGGCAGATTGACTGAAACACACTGCTGAGGAGAGCAGCAGGAGAGACAGGAGAGGTCTGCTGCACCATGTGGGTCCCCTCCCTGGCTGGCAGCAGGGATTGAACTCGTGCTGCAGTGGCTGTGGTTTGTTTCATAGGGTATTGCTTAACCCACTGCGCCACCAGGGAGGCCCCCAAATATAATTATTCCTGGCTATCAACAAATATAACTTTCACATACCCTAAGTGTCTTTGCTAAAACAGAAAAGCAATATATTATTTAAAAAAACAAACAAAATAGAAGTGACTGGATGGATGGTCAGACATACAGATAGATACAAAGGCCAAAACCATGCTCTGAAGACTATTAGTCTTCAATAACTGACTTGCAAGTTAGCAATAAACCTCAAAGCATTTTATTTTTAAACTTCAAGCTATTCCAAGGTTTTGTAAAAACAAAAAACCTACAAAAAAACCATAAAGCACATTTAAATTTTTACAATTCGAGGAAAGAAGTTTCAAAGATTAGTTTGATTTTTAGAATCTTAAAGACAGAAACAAACCATGCTTAGAAGATTTTGCCTGTTAGCTGTAGTAGCAAATACTAGAAAGTGTTTTTTAAGCTGAAGATTAACTATGAAAAAACCAGTACTGCGACAAGTCACTAAAAGGAAAAAATGATAACATTAAGTAGAAAGTCAAGGGTAAACATTTCAGAACCACACATTTCTCATTTAACCAAAGTCATCCTCATATTGACTTTTCTCTCCATTCTAAAATTTAAAAACAATAATGTTCTCTGCAAAGGAAATAAGTAAAGGAAGTGCTATATACAGCCAATTCATTTTTAAAATGTCTTTCCTATATTAAGTGCTTATGCCTTGATTCCCATTAAAAGAAGAGAAATTTTCCCCAATTATCAGGCTTCTTGGCTTTGGCTGTTACTGTTTCTTGTCTAGAAATGCTTTGGGTCTGAAAACACCTGGCAAGTCCTGTGGATAATGATTAACCAGCAAATCAAATCCCAATCATTTACAATTACATCACCTCAACTCTCCCTTCCCAGAACCACAGCAAGAGGAAACAAAAAGAAGGCAACTAAAAATCAATTAATTTTTTTTAATTTTCTTTAAGTATATAACTTTGAAATTCTTTCTCATTTTCTCCCCAAGAAATAGCCCAAATGACTGTATATTAATGTATCAAGTTATTTTTTAAATAATGTTTCCCTCAGCTATCCTATGCTCAGAAGTAATAACAAATTAACAAAAGGCAGGAAAGCAAAGCAAAATGGTGACAATGAGTCAATACATTTATTAGCTATAGTTCTTATTACATGCTTAGTAATGGTGCCAAAGTTTTATATTTTGTTAGCTGAATTTGGCTCTCAGCTTCCTACTGTAGAATTCTGCTTCAGTGTCTCCCGATTTTGATCTCGGCAAATATTTAATCAACAGACTGAGAAAACAAGCAGCATCCATCTACTCCCTTCCTGTAGCCCTCATCTTTCTCCTCTGTATTTTGGGTCTTATTCTGTGTCCTATTCAAGGGCAAGCAGGTGACACTCTTGACCTTTTCTCCCACCCCTCTCTAAGGAAACAGTATGGCTTCCAGGTGTTCTATCAGATGCTCAACTCATCATAGCATCAGGACTAAAATATTTAAAATTTCTCTGAAAACAGCTGTGGGAGTATGAAACACCTACCTTATGAATTCTGAGTCATCTCCCTGGAATGGAATACACTGTAAATAAGTTCACACCCATTCAACTTATCTCCACTTTTGAATATTATCTTGAACAAAACAGCCATTTCATTGCATTGGTCCTAAGGCTTAACTTCTGAAAACAAAACCTTTCTCATTGGGGAGAATCAGACCTAGTTGCTGAGAAATTTGAACTACCAAGAAAATTGAAAGGGGACTCATGTTTCTTTAGGTACCCATTCAATCAGGTGCTTCTAAAAGTCCTGGCTAGGTCTGTAACGCAGTCCTGTCTGGTTGTAATGCAAAAAAATGTAAGGTACATTTCCTAGTAAGGAATTTAAGTACTGACAGCTGGCCCTGATAACTAATAGTCCACTATTTATGGTATGGACATGCTTTGAACTTTCTATAGTCATGTTGCCCTTTGGATGTAATCCCTCTGCCATTTTACTTCTGAACTTCTTTCTTGCAGTTTAATCTAAATTATACTCAAGGAATAAATTTCTTTAAAGTTAAAGTGGGTGAATAAAGTAACATAAGAAATCAAAACTATATTAATTAAAAATATTTGCATTATGTATCATTACTGTAAAATTTCTTTCTCCATTGATTTTCTTGCCTATTGATTTAAATACATACACATATGCTATATCTATAATGTATATACTTAGCAGCCATTTTATTGCTTATTACCCTTAGTTTATATTATTATCTCAGTAATAGGAAGTATTTGAAGACCAAAAAAGTGTGCATGTGTGTGTGACAGAGGATAGAGTATGAACAAATCAATGAAATTGTACAGATAATCAATAATAGAACCAAGACTGGAATATATTTTCTTCCCTCACGTGTCTTCTTAACACATGTTAATCAATGTACTTAACACATACAATTATTACCCCAAGCAAAATAAAACTAAGCACCAAATTCAAGGGGTATTTACTATTCTCCACTACTGATAATTTTTTCCCCAGAATTCAATATCATCCTCTGCCAGTAATATATCACTTCTTTGCATTTGCTAAATGGGTCTGATTAGATTCACACATGGTGTGTGTTTGTTTGCTTGCTTGCTTGTTTTTCACAACTACACAGTGGCACTCTGGTGAAGATCCTTCTTGTTGCTGTTAAAGGCAGTGGTGGTGTGCTATGTGCTGGGCTTCACACTTTACAGTTCTAACAACAGGTCACCTACAGCCCTAAGGGATGCTATCTTGGACCTTTGCATAGGCATTTAATAAACACTTGGTAAATAACAAACAAACAAAAAACTACACTGGAGATTTTTACAAACATAAAACTAGTGAGATGCAGACTTCCCTAAGCACTTCAAATCTTGTCGACCCCCCCCCCCCCACCACCACCTTTGATCCTTTCCTGAAGTCCCTCAGTAGGATGGTTTGTCCCCCAAAAATAAAAATAAATTATTCCAAAAATAAAAATAAGTGATTATACACACACACACACATACAGAGGAACATAGTACAGGGAAGATTTTGATTTTGATGTGTCGGCCCATCTTGTGTTCAGTACAAAGCTCTTACTAGGTATAACTCCATCTCACTAATACTTTTCCAGCAGGTATCCAAGGACAGTACCAGAGGGAAATTCCCTGTGCCATTTATGTATTTATTTGGGGGAACTGATTAAGAAAGACCCAAACCCCATCTAGTCTCACCATAGAAAGGGAAGCAAAACTGGATTAAGTTTAAGTTCATCTGTCACATAGGAAGCTGGGCGAAGTGACCTTACTATCATTTCAGCTCTATGAATGCTGAATTTTACTTTCTGTAATGTTTTAAGTTCATACAGTCAGGGTGATGGGGTTACTTTACAGATTTATTTTGTGCATGTCCTCCTAATGTAATTTCTATTTTTCCAAAGAGTTTCTTATTTCTTATATCCCACACTTCATACCCTGGATAGACGTGGCTTTATCTATATTAAATAATTCATGAAACAGTTCTTATAAAACAAAAGAGGGTCCCACACCCAGAAGTTAAATGCCTTTCTTTGGTTTTCTGAGTCAGGGTTATAGCCCAAATTTGTGATAAGCTTCCAAATCCATTGTCATAGCTTATACTATTATTTGTCAATGCACTGCACAGTGCTTGTTCTCCTTTTTCAACCGAGTGTTCTCCTTTTTAAACTGAGTGATTAGAAACCAGAACTGATTGATTATTTGCATTTCTTATCAAATGAGAATTGCGTCTCAGCATGAGTCAGTCTATAATGTTTACTGAGTAAAAATAGCTAGTTTTCAAAAACGGTATGTGGAAATAGAATGGAATTAAAAGATATATATTCCTACCAGAAAGCTTTCAATTTCATAGGAAGAGGAGAGGTAATTACTTTTGATGTATCTACATGGCAGAAATGCAACATTACACAAAACAAATACTAATCTTTCTGCATGCTTAGAGAGTGACTAGACTGGCTGGGATGAAAGAAAAAATCTTTGAACTTGGTAAAGTTTAAAGCGAGGGAGGGACATGATTAGGTGGAAGAAAGGTAAGAATTCCGGGGCAGAGGAATGGTATCTTTTAGGCTCTGAGACAAGTGAAAGAATGCAAAAAAAAAACCCACATAATTCAATGTAGAAGAGATAATAAGTGTGCTTTTCTGTGCTTGATGTCTTCACTTACTCATATTGCAAATACTGAGTTGCCCACTATGTAACGTGTATTATGCTGGATAGTACATAAGTATCATCATTTTAATGACAGGTTAGAAATAAATACCATTCCTTCTCAACTCCATTCTTGTCATCTCTTACCACATATGGCTATAAATTCTGACGACCATGGAAGGAAATTCCTTATGTTCAGTCTGCCATAAATCACTGCAACTGTTATCTGGTCTTGAACAGTACAGAGACTCTCAGTGCATGGCCAATTAGCATGTCAGGTTCAGAGTTTCTATTCTAACCTTAGAAATTTGAGAGTGAATTCTTTGACCTCTCATTCCAACCATTCTCCTCTGTCCTTTCCACAACAGTGAGCATTGAGTTCTACAATCTCAGGGTATTTCTCAAAGCTATCCTCTATCCCAATAAACAGTATCCCTTAAACTCCTATTCTTCATGTGCTTTTGTGCCATTTCACCCCTCCTACATATAACCTCTCAGTTGTTTTAAACCTTTTAGTTCCTATATAATAAGTATTGGGATATAGTCAAATGCATCAAACAGAAATTTAACCAGAGTGACTTACTGATATTGGAATTTGTTTTCATAAAGCAATAGGGATATGAGAGATAAGCAATCCAAGTCTTGCGAGAAGGAAATAGGCATTTTTAAATTCTCCTGCTTCTCCTTATTGTTGCAGTACCAGGAATTATAAGTATTCCAAGGAGGAAAAAGCAGGAAGTAAATGGTATCTATTCATGTACATCTCATTGGTCGAACTATATTGCATGGCTATCAGCTACTAGGAACACTGGGAAGGCAAAATGTAGGGTAAGAAAGGTTAGATAGGAGTCTAGAATGGATGATGAGTGTGCTCCTGCCACAGATTCTAACTGTGAAGTCCTACCTCTTCTTGTCTATTGCTCTGCATGAAATTCTAGTTATTGTCAAACATGTCATTAGCTATGAATTATAGTTAATAGGTTGAATATATGCGATTGCAAGAGAGGGCTGGCTGCTTCTGGTCAACAGTTGAAAAGACCAGCTGAGGTGATCTGGTCTCAGGAAACAACAGCTAAAAAATATTCAAACTTCTCCCTCTGAAGATTTACTCCTTTCTAGCTTTTCTACTGCCCTTTGTTATGCTATCAACGTGTGTATTGCTTTTCTAGCCTGAAGTTACATTGAAAAGACAACTTTTTTTTTTCAAAGATTTATTTATTTATGCACACAAGAGCTAGGGTACAGGCCAAGGTCCAGGGAAGTGAGAGGATTCACCAGAGACAGAGTGGGGAACAGAACAGGCAGACTGACTGAAACACACTGCTGAGGAGAGCAGCAGGAGAGACAGGAGAGGTCTGCTGCGCCATGTGGGTCCTCTCCCTGGCCGGCAGCAGGGATCGAACTTGTGCTGCAGTGGCTGTGGTTTGCTTCATGGTGCGTTGCTTAACCCACTGTGCCACCAGGGAGGCCCCTGAAAAGACAATTTTCTATAATTTTAGTCTCATTAGATGTCAGATTCAAAATAGAGAAAGAGAAGACAGAGAAAATCACTCTTCCATGCTTGATATTTTCACTTGGATATATAGTCATCCCATCAAAATCAACAGGTCTAAGCAAAGTCTAAGTACCTACCTTATTCTTGCCCTTCTATAAGCATTTCTTTGCTCCCACAGATGCTGTCCTGTTTTCATTAGCGGTATTATTCAGGCCTCACACTCCAAAGTTCAGAGTCATCTGAACAACTTCTCCATCACATTCATCCCTATAACCAACAGATTAACAAATCCAGCTGGTTCTTTCTTTCCAATGGTACAACTGAAAGTTACTTACTATCACCCAAAGCCAGGTTGTCATTTTGACAAATAAAGAACACTCCTAACTGGTTTTGCTGCCTTTGTTTCTCTATCTTTCGACTCAATAAATAAACCAACATGCTTAGATTACTTTCTAAACATTGACCTTTCTAAACACTTTCTAAAACATTGCATAAAAATCAATGCCCATCTAGAAAATAAACCAAAAATAAGCAGTTTGTGTGGATTCATTTATAAAAAGCACATTATACATTAAACATATTATTTTACCTTCAAACATATAAAATATGAAACATTGCTAGATGCTTAATGGAGAGTGAAAAATCTTTTAATTGAAAATAGATTTATTAACTTGGGTTTTGTTTTCTTCTAGCCCAAACATATCCATCATAAACATATTGCAAATTTTCTTGGGACGCCACCCCCCAAGCAGGCAATGATGCAAATACAGCTGCACACCTAAACACTTATACAAAATCTGATGCCTACAGTAAAGTCATTCCCACTGATGACCATGAAACCAGTTTTTAAGAAGTTTACCAAAGAATACCCAGCCTTTTCAATTTTGCAGTGCATTCCTTAGGAAGGAAGAAAGGAAATTCTGAATTGCTTTCCTTTAGCATCCCTATATCATTAAATCAGGACAACTTAAGACTAGAAGCCCCCAGGCATCCAGAGGGGGAGGAGGAGGGAGAAAGGAGAGAACAAAGTATAGTGTTTATCTTTCTCTGCCTCACTTTTCATTAAGCCAATACTAAGTAAAGTATTGTTGTAAATAACAGGTTTTCATCTTTTTATATTGCTGAGTAATATTTCATTGGGTCAATGGGCCATATCTTTTTATATTTAATCATCTGTTGAAGGGACTTAGGTTATTTCCATATGGATACTGGCTATTGTAAATAATGCAGCAATAAACATGAGGGTGCTGATATCTCCTTCATCTTTTGTTCACTGAAAATTAGTAACACTTTTTCAGTGCACATGATCTCCCAGGTATACTTCCCCTATGGGCTGTTTCAAATTCTTTCTCAACTCAACAGTCTCAGTTCCTCCTCTCTGCTTCACTTCAAGTTGATGACCTCTATTACCCTCTCGTAGCAGGAAGGCTTATGTAGTACTAGTCTGACTAAGCTTTGAGTTGACTGAAAGTAGCCTGACATTTCTGACCATCACTTTTACAATCTTGAGAATGTTCCTTTGGAGACAGATTAAAAGACATCTATCATGGAAATTCTTTTTTTTTTTAAAGATTTATTATGCATACTAGAATTGGGGTACAGGCCTGAGGTGTGTGGGGGGGTGGGTACTGAGAGGATTCACAAGAGACAGAGTGGGGAACAGAACAGGTGGATAGACTGAAATATACTGCAGAGGGGAGCAGCAGGCAAGGCAAGAGAGGTCTGCTGTGCCATGTGGATCTCCTCCCTGGCTGAAGATCGAAATTGTGCTACAGTGGCTACAGATGCTTCATAGTGCGGTGCTTAATGCCTTGTGCCACCAGGGAGGCCCTATCATGGAAATTCTTGCATATCCCTATATATTAATAGATCACTTTTACTTCTCCAAACATCTCAGAGGAAGAGAAGCCTCTTCCCAAAGATTAACAATCTTCTTTTGTTCTGAATTCTACAAACTTTTCACACTAAAACTCTCCTCCTTTTGTCTGGTGGGATACAATGGCCTATGGTTCAAAATCATGTACCCTTGTATAATCACTTCTGTGAACATTTAAATCATCTTAAAATGGATGGAGAAATATGGGAACATATAGTCACAGCTTGTCTGTATATACTAGTCAAATCATGTTTTAGCTGCTTCTTTCAGAATAAATTTCCTTTTTCTAAAGATTTATTTATTTTTTATTCCTTTTCTATTTTCATTGCTTTTTTCTCAGGAACTTTTCTAATTAACATATAGAAATTCCACTGAGTTGTGATATGCTATTACAAGTGTCCCTGTCTATTTTAATCAATGTGTGTGAATCTCCTGTCACTTCATTGTATCAAATAGGACACTGAGGTATATAGAACCAACACTAAAGAATGGAATGTCCTTGATGATGTTCATAATGAACATTTTTCCTCATGGAATCTATTAGCAACAGATAATGTCTGTGGCATTCCTTCTGTTTCTGCAGAACCTTTGAGGTTTGACTTTTACTTGACAATAAGAAAGCTTCGGAAAGAAATCCTAGGCTGGAGAAATAGAGACTACAAGGAATTTCCACCATCTCAGTCTCCTTTAGCTGTTCAAGCCCCAACCTAGAAGGGAGGTCAGGGGACTGTCTGGCCAAGAATGGATACTATGAAGTGGCCAGAAATCATTGAACCACGCTGCTCCCACACTTTACACTTATAAGCACTTCTTGGCAGGGTCTTGAGTGCATCAGATTCAAGTCTGGGTTCATGTGGAAGGTAGAACAATGCAACGTGTAGCAAAGACACATAGCAACATATGAGAATAACAAGAAACTTCTGATCTGAAAGAAGTGTGCCAGTTTTTAAATTCAGCATTTTATATAGAGCTCTCTAAAAGTCAAACCTAGCTAATTGTGACAGAGTAGCTTTCAGAAAAATGGAGAGGAAAGTAACTTACTTTTGAGTTGAAATCTTGGTAGATGACAGAAAAATTCTTGTCCTTCCTGCCTACCTTCTTTCTGAGAGAAACACAATTCCTCTACATAATACCCTCTACTCCTTTCTCCTTCTTTCTCCTACTGAATTAAGTAATTAATGAAAATACTGTAGGGAAGGAACATTATATGTTGTTAAATAGACAAATGAAGAGTTGATACCTCAAAACATTTATTTCTTACACCATGCAAGACATTGCTAGATGAAGGGTTATAACTTATAAGGATTCTGCAGTTCTCGTTTCTGAAGCTTACCCCCTGGAATAGCTCTTTTCTACCTTTTTTTTAAAAAATCATTACCCCCTAAAGAAACATTTTAGACATTGTTTTTTTGTTGTTGTTGTTTTTTCTGAATAGCCCCCAATATGCAAACTTACTACAACAGATACATTCTCTGTGTTTATGGTGCCTATAAATGAGCTTTACATGTACAAATATTAAGGTTTTTGTTTTGTTTTGTTTTGTTTTTTTATTGAGAACTAGTTTTTACCCTTTTGATATTATCCCTGTGGGAAATGTTCTAAGGGAAAGACAGATAATCAGCAAATAAATTTTAAAAATTACTGGTAATAAAATGAAAAAAACATTGGTGATAAATAAAATGAGAAAAATAAAATGAGAAATGTTAAAAATTGGGGTTTTGTGACTTAGGTAGCTATCCAGTTGCTTACACTGAATCAAAGGAAGGAAACAGTTCATATGTAGCCTTGCCTTGTCTCTGTTTCTTCTTTACTTCACTTGCGCTGGAATATGGGACTCTTTCATGCCCCCTGTGCAGCTATACTCCTGTAAGCAAGCTCTGGGTGAAGATGCTCATAACTTTAGATATTGTTTTCTCTAGAACTCAATTGCTTGCAAGTTCCCCATCTGAAACCTGTAAGAAGAAGAAAGTTGAATGTCATCCATGATACACATAACATTCTTCCTGCTTTTAGACAAATTCACCTTAAGTCTTGCTGCCTCCCTTCAACAAGCTCTGTATCCCAAATAGCAGAGTTGCCATAAAGCCAGGAATCCAAACTACTAGGTCATTTACTTCTAAGCAACTCTGAATGGGCCATTGTTCCTCAGTAAGGGCATGAGATTATCAAAGATAAATTTAATTCACCATTGTTGCAGTGGAACAGAGCATATATATTTACATAATGTTCTATCCACATAAGTGAGTTTCAGCAAAATAATATAAAGTATAAACTTAATGGTCAAAAGCAATAGGAGATGCTGGTTATATGCTCTTGTACAGGTTTTAGAGTACTGACCACTGTTCACAAATTGGCAGGTAAATTAACACTCTAAAACTCATTTTATCCAAATGTAAAATGAGAATAATGACACTCATATTGGGTTGCTATAAGGACTAGTGAAAAGTAGTATAGATGTATGCATAGATATTGTTTAGCATAATACTTGGAACATAGAAAACCTCTACAAATAGATCCTATTATAATTTTCTATAAGCAACACAGTTTCACAACCATGTTTTGTTTTGGTAATCCTTCCTATTTTTGCTAATTTTTAGAGTAAAAGGATAAAAATTTGATTAAAAACAAAGCAGGATCTCTGGAATTTAATCAAGAGTGGCATTTGTTTAATATGCTTTTTAGTTATATTTTCCCTTCAATTATACTTTTTTATTCTTTTGGCTAAGTCAGTCTATTATTTTATTTTCCCCTTTGGCTGCTAAGTTACATGTTAAGAATATACTTTTTACTACCCTTCATTTGCCACTATAAAATGCTGAATTAATACTAGTACATCAGCTAATTTATAGAGACTTGAACATTTTGAGTCTGAGAATGTACAAAAATAAACTCTTTGTTGTGCCAATTTCCTTCCTGAACCTTTATCAGCTCTCAGATCTTTAGCCTGGCTTTTAGCATTACCATCCTGATAATTATCTATGCTAATTTTTAGGGTGATGCCTTCTCTTCACAATCCAGTTTCTTTCTATGCCTAGATAATATTTCTATTATGTCTTTCTGTCTCTCCATTTTTTTAAAACTGATCTAAGTACATTTACTCAAGAGAGGTGCTATTCCCACATGCCAAACATATGCTCAGGAATAATAGACAGTACATTCATCCTCGAGCTACCTGACATTTTTAAACACCCTTCCTGTGGTTGGGGAATAGCCCATAGCTCTTTTAGTCTGCTAGTTATGGTTTAAAGATTTAGCCCAGAGGTAAAGATTCTAGTTTGGTGGAACTTAAAGTTAATACAATTTGGGAAACCTTATTTAGGAAAAAAGCAACACAATTATAAATTAAAATTTTGGTTAAAATTTAGGTACTTATTTAGAACAAGAAAAAAAATTAAAACAAATTACAAATTTTATAAAGCTGACCAGTACTATATACAAGTACAGGAAAAACAATATAATTTTTAAATTAATCAATTGCCTAAATATTCTTCTTTAATCCTTTTTCTTTATTATTTCAGGGAAATAGTCTATCATTGCCTCTATACATGAGACTTATTTTTTATTTCATTTATTTTTTCTTTTTTTTAAAGACAGAGTTGGGAGCAGAACAGACAGACAGACCAACTGAAACACACTGCTGAGGGGAGCAGCTGGCGAGGCAGGAGAGGTCTGCAGGGGCACGTAGGTGCCCTCCCAGGCCTGGGATCAAACTCAGCGCTGCACAATCCCTTGGGCCACCAGGGAGGTGTGAGATTAATTTTAAAATATCTTTTATAAAGTCAGTCTTCTTTGAGCAAGATTGATGAACACCTTTTGTCATTTTTGTTGATAGTTTAGAAAATTTACTTTTAAGACTCGCAAGTGAGTTCACAAGTGAGCTCACAAGTGAACTCTTGGTTCACAATCTTGTGTAAATTAAGCTAGTGTGACAAGAGAAGGTTAAGGTTATCTTGCAAATTTTCCAAAATCTGTGGCATTCGAGGACTCTCCCAGGGTCCTGCCTGAAAGGGGGTTTGTGCTAATGAAGGAGACTGCACCTTAGCTTCCCTAGCTCCATGATGCATTCTTTTTTTTTTAAAAGAGTTTATTTGTTCAGTACAGAACTAGGTACAGGCCAGAGGTGTGGGGGAGTGAGAGGATTCACCAGAGACAGAGTGGGGAGCAGAACAGGCAGACTGACTGAAATACACTGCTGAGGGGAGCAGCAGGTGAGACAGGAGAGGTCTACTTCGTTCGCCATGTGGGTCACCATCCTGCCCAGAGATCAAACTTGCGCTGCATTGCCTGTGGAACCTCCATAGTGTGGCGCTCAACCCCTTGTGCCACCAGGGAGCCCCCTGCATTCATTTTTGTGTGCACTTGGGCTTTACCAATAATAGTGAAGACTTCACTCCGAAGTGACCCACCGTAGGAAGCAGGAGCCCTTCCAAGCAACCATTTCACAAGAATGACAACAGAGTCATGACTATTCCAGAACTGGCTTGGTGAAATTTCTTGTGTTGAGTGCTCAGGGTGGTGGGACTGTGTTGCCTGTACTCAGCTGTGATGTTGCTACTTCCCTCTTAAGAGCCCTCACGGTAGGATGTGGGCACAGTTCGTAGCTGCAGCACCCCTCAGTCTGACTTTCCAACCCAACCCATGAGGTAGCAAATATTCTTAGTTAAATTAAAATTGCTTTCCTTTGCCTAACCTATTGTAAGGTAAATGAAGATTGGTCAGGCTTTTACACTGCAGGCCTCTGTGGCTATCACCTGTGTTATTGATTGTGCTAACACAGGAGGAGTTTGGGTGTGAGCTATTGGTACGCATGCCTGGTTGTGAACACCTGGAGTATGGTGTGGGCACACCTAAGTGTATACACCTGAGCCTGCAGGCTGACGCTATAACGACGGCTTCACACAGAGGACGGCTGTGGTGGAGACCACTACGAGAGGACTAGCAATGTCTGCAAGAGGAAGAAAGCACAAGAGAACCCTGAGAATGCCCAGAGGATGAGCATATAGAGATGCACAGGGGGCCCAGGTTGCTGTCTCCCTGCTGGCTTGTTTCCCCTGCATACTAATAAAAAATCTATGGGGATTATACCAAGGGCTTCAAGGTTTTCATTTTTTTTTATATTTATTTATGCATACAATAACTGGGATACAGGCCTGAGGTGTGGGGGGTGAGAGGATTCACCAGAGACAGAGTGGGGAGCAGAACAGGCAGATCAACCAAAACACACTGCTGAGGGGCGCAGCGGGCGAGGCAGGAGAGGTCTGCTGTGCCATGTGGGTCACCTCCCTGGCCAGAGGCAGGGATTGAACTCATGCTGTAGCAGCTGCGGTTTGCTTCATAGTGCGTTGCTTAACCCACTGCACCACCAGGGAGGCCCCTCAAGGTTCTCTTTTAAGCTGCCGGAACTGAAGGTGAACCTACCAGGCCTGGGATGGCTGCAAAGACTCCTAGCTACAGTAATTTATGTTTGCAAAGGCAAATCCAGATTGAAACAATTGGGAGTATAACAATTGGGAGTATCCTCTACCAGGTTAAGACTGGGGCTGAAGCACCATGAACTTACCTAACAGGATGAATAATCCAAAAATGGAAAAATGAATCAAAACAGAATGCCCATAGAAAATGAATGTCCAAATACCAGCAAAGCAAAGATGAAGGTCAAATGCATGTGCCCCACAGCTGAAGGTAGAAATCAAAGAGCCAAGGATGTCGATGAGTAGAAAGAGATGAAGGCAAAGGGATTTGAGAAAAGAGTATAAAGCCAAGTCACGTTTTCATTTGATGGGTCAACTGTTAATTGGAATGCATGAGATTTGGGTGGCCTTAAAAAGAAATAGAAGAAGGCTAGACAATATATTTGATCCTTTAACAACATGGAAGTTAGGAAACCAGCCCCCATGCAGCTCAAAATCCACATGTAATTCATCATTAGCTCTCCTCCGTACGCCCAGGTTCTGAATTTATGGATTTGACCACAGAACATATGCATACATTAAACCCTGTTGTTCAAGGGTCAACTATGCTATAATTCAAGATCTCTTTAGCTTGTCCTTAGAAACAAAATCCTTCTAACCTTTCTCCTGCCCTGTTTTCTGCCCTGAAGTAAATTCTTTGCAAGAAAAGCCATTTGGAGCCATTACCATTTTGCTACTTAAAATCAGTTGTGGCTCCCTGTTGCCTAGATTATTAGAGAATTCATTAGACTGGCATTTCTCACCTCCTTCATCTAGGTTAATCCATTTCTCCAACACATTCCTCATTAATCTTCTCATTCCCAGACAAGCATTTCATTTCCACAGGCACACTGTTCTTTCTGCTTGGGATATTCCCCTGTTCTATCTCAACATATCAAGTCTCACTGGCTGCTGAAGTCCAGTCCTTCCCTGAAGCACATTAATTGTATTTCTCAGGTTATTTTTTGTTTTCCATATTACAATATTGCTATTTAGACACATACTTTTTTCCTCTATGAAGCTAAAATTCACTTCGGGCAGAATTATTGACACAGTGCCTTTGATAATACAGATCCCCAAAATAGTGTTGAACAAAGGATTGAATTAAACAATTCTTGATATATTCTTTTATGTAAAACTTGAAGCAGGTGATGTTGGTCTAATGTGTGGTAGGAAAAAATTCAAGTTTCCGAGTCAGATAAGAAGTTGGAAGCACAAATATGTAGCTGACCAATGAAGAAACCTACATTACTCATAGTTTTATCACATAGGGACACTGAAACTATGGAATTGATAATCTCACCACATATTATTATTCTGAGCATCTGGAAAAATTCTAGAAGGCACCTAATATATCTCCTGGCACAAAAGAGATGCTCACTGTTAGTGATTTTCTCCCCCCTATACTCCTTTTCTTCAGCTTTAAAATCTCTAGTTCCATATACTGCTACTCACATTATTTTTCTGTCTTCCAATTCCCTCAATGTTGCTTTTTAAAATTTGACAATTAAGGGGCCTCTCTGGTGGCTCAGTGGGTTAAGCAACACACTATGAAGCAAACCACAGTCACTGCATCATGAGTTCCATCCCTGCCACCGGCCAGAGGGGTGACACATGGTGCAGCAGACCTCTCCTGCCTTGCCTACTGCTGCCCTCAGTAGTGTGTTTCAGTCGATCTGCCTGTTCTGCTCCCCACTCTGTCTCTGGTGAATCCTCTCACCCCCCACCTCTGACCTACACCCCAGTTCTTATATGCATAAATAAATAAAACTTTTTTAAAAAGCACGCTACCACCTTTTAAAAAAATGACAATTAAGATACCCCAAGTGTGACTCAAGCACTTCAAAGAAGAGTGGAAATACTACATGGCATGATCTTAAAACTATACTTGTATTTTTGCAGTACAAGATAGCCATAGCATTTGTTGACTAGCTTTAACCTTATGATTAACTAAAATCTGATTTTTTAAAAGCAACCAAGTGCCAGGTCACCTGTACATTTGATACTTAAACCAAAACACAGATGCTTATACTTATCTCTATTAAGTTTCAACTATTTAATCTAAGTTCAAAATTTTACTCTGCCAAGATCACTTTCAGCCTTGATTTTCAGAATCTTTAAAAAGTTATGGGGGAGAAAGGTGGGAGGGGCACTAAGCAATAACTGCAGAACATTCTCCTTGCTCTTACTTAATTGCAAAATAAACACCTCCCACAGCATTTGTGCTTATGTAAAGGAAAAAAAAGATGACTTTTATGCTTTGCTTCTGCCACTTACAAAGTCTACATAAGTAATTAAACATCAAAAAATTTAGTTGCTGAAGAGTAGAAATGTATTTTAGAGATCACCTTAAAGAAAATGAAAAAGGAAAAGGATGACATTCTTTTAATTTTTCAAGTAGAAATAATTCTCCCATGTTTTAATTGAACATATCCATTATTCTGTCAATAACACTGTCCCAAAACTAGTACTATTGCTCTATTACAAAAAAAAAATCCTAAGAAATTTAAGTTTCTCAGAGTTTGTGCAGGCAATATATCTTTAAAGCCTATTAAGAAAGCTCTTTTTTAGGTTGAATCATGAAATTGCTGATATTTCATCTTTCTTAACATATAAAACATCTGTCTCTCTTGGTTTAACCTACCATAATCAAAGATCTAGTCAAAAGCAAGAGAGCTTTTCTGTCAACTATATCAACACCCACGGACATTTCTAGAACTTAAATTATATTCAAATATGATAAAATGACCCACAGATAGCTGCTGGAGCTCATGCTGCTGTTTACCAATACCACTATATGAGATAAATAAAATCATTAGTCTAAATGAATGTCATCCAGCTCTGTTGAATTCTCTAGCAATATAACTTTCTGATCCCCTATTTCCAGTCTGGTGTCATCAAAGCTCCACCTGTTGCTTTGTATCAAATTAACATTTTGTGAATTATGGAGAAAAACAGATGCAAATTTAAATCATTGAGTTTTAGAGTAAGAAGAGATCTTAGCAATTACTTAGTCCACCCCTCTTTTAGTGACCATTGCTGGTGGTTGATTTTCTTTGTCAGCCCAATGTTCACCCAGTTATCTGTGATCTCTAATGTTATCAGTGTGTTTTGGCAATGGGGTTGACTTACCAGTAAGGAAGATTTCATTGGTGCAGAATCTCAGCCAAAACTGATTAGCTTATCCAAGTTCCTGCTATTGGCATGGATGTTATAGATTGAAATATGTTTGACCATTCTTCCCCACCCCAATTCATATGTTGGGGTCCTAACTCCCCAGTGCCTCAAACAGTGATTGAATTTGAAGACTTTAAAGAGGTAATTAATTTAAAATCAGGTCATTTGGATGAGCTCTAATCCAATATGAATGATATCCTAATAAGAGAAAATTTGCACACAGATGTTTACAGAGGGAAGATAACTTGAAGACACAAATCAAGGAGAGACAACCAACCCTCTGACAACACTGACACTTACCCAGACTTCTGGTAAGCATCTGTTGTTTAAGCTGCTTAGTTTGTGATTGTAGCTATGGCAGACCTAGCAAACTAATACAACAAGACTGGGCATTGGAATAAGACCCAATTTGAGTCAACAAGGAGGGTTTTCAGGAACTTCCAGGAAAAGAATATGTCTTTGTTTAAAAGGTGTTCTCCTTCCTCCTCAATATTGGGAGGTGAATATGTGAAACTTATAAATTCTGTAGCCATTTTGTCATCAAGATTGTTGCTAACCTAAGAATGAACCAATACTCAGGGTTGAGCATACCAAGAGAATTGTGAAAACAAGAACTGGCGTCACTTAATTAATCCAACCTCAAAGCTTTCTCAGTCCCTAGATTTCTAGGTTTGTGAGCCAATAAATCACAGCCATGTTTTCTGTTTCATATAGTTTCTGTTGTATTTGTTGTTACCCACCCCTTCGTTTTACAGATAGATGCGAGACCTCTTCAAATTTGTGACTTCACTGTATAAGAAAATGGAATTTAAAACAATTCAGCTTTATTAACATGTGAGGTTGAAGACTGAGGATACATACTTAACTGGTAGAAATATTTGAGATAAAAAATATACATTCTTATCTTATCAGAAGTACTAAAAAGTGGTGTGTGTGTGTGTGTGAAGAAGTTAACTCTCATGTCTTTCCCTCTAGTCTCATTTTCAGCCTCTTTCGTAGGGACTCTGCCTTATCCAACACTTATCCCATCTCTTTCTTTCTCTGCCCTCCTGCTTATGGGGTATCAAGATCCTTATGCTGCTTCAAACTTTCTTACCCCTAGAATAGCCTGCCTGCTCCTCCGCCCAGGTCTGAACATTTCAGCTACTTTCATTTGTACACTCCTGTAATGCATGATCTCTAATGCATAATTACATTTTCAAAGTAGCTTCCGTATTTTAAGTGGTTAAGACACATGTTTTATGAAAATGCAGGCCACACTGATCTCCTATATAGGAAAATAATAACCATTTGAGGAAGTAGGAATTTTACCATGTTTGGCCACTTTAAACTGCTTGACAGTTTAAAAGCACTTCATCTCAGTTATATTAACTTTGTTCCAGAAAAGGGAAAATGTCAAATCGAGATATTCTATTTATATACATCCTAAGCCATGTTTTTGTGAACAATTTCTTTTCTTTTTTTTACATTTTAAAAAGACAGGTTTATTAGGAAGGAAAAAGAAAGACACCTGCATAAATACAAGTGGGCAGAAAGAGCTGCTGCTGCTGCTTTGCAAAGGGAAAAGTTTGAGAAAAGAAACACCTGCATGACTAGGAAAGCTGGCGAATGACATCTTTCTTTTAAATTTTGGCATGGTAAGTTGTAAATAAGGTTTATCAATTAATTTCAATTTTATTTTTTATAAACATGCTATAGTCGTAATGAGAACTATAGTATAAGAAAATATTCGTTGAATAAATATCTGAATGATTTTTGACACAGCTTGGTGATATAGTTGAGTATTACAAGTTGAATAATTACATTAAATACCTCTCAGACCAGTTTAATGTTAAATCTTCAAAACTTCAAATCAATATATATGACAGGAAATGATAAGCTGTGCTTCTAGCTAGTGGACCAAAATTAGGATGTTATCATATGAACCCACCAGTTAGAGAGATGAGCTGATATCATCCAAAAAAAGCCTTGATTTTTTTTTTTTAGACGCGTTTAAGCAAGGAATCGATTGATACTATCTTTTTCTTCCTCCAAGTACAAGGAGCAATTTGTATCCAGTTCATCAAAATTGCCACATTGTCCTCTTTCAAGTGGGTGCCTCACTTTCTTGTCACCCATCTGTTTGCTATGACTCAAACCAATAAAACCAAACTGGGTTTGTATAGTTGGCATGGATAAAGTATCACACCTTTGTTTTGTTAACCCAGGTTGAAAGATCTGTGTACTTCTGGGCTAGGAAAATCTAAGGTGTGTGTGTGTGTTTATGTTAATAAACTCGGCACAGTCAAAATCCTACTTCTGTTAGTTCATACATTTATCATGGTTAGTGCTTTTTGTGTTTGCTATTCTTGTTTTAATAATTTCAAACATTGAATTGTTTGTCATCTTATTTCTTTATTACCTTAAAATACAATTGACATTACAGCTAAATATATGACCATGCCCAGGAATTTGGCATGGAAAATTACCATTTGTTGTGGTGTGGAAAATTATCATAAGTTGACATTATTTGCGTCAACTTACTTGACGCAAACTATAGATATGGCCTAGAAATTGGGTTTACATATCCTAGAAACTGCACTCCAGAATTTCTGAATTTTTGATTTAAAATCCTAAGTATCAGGTCTCCCTGGTGACAGTAGGGGTTAAAGTGTCAGCACAATGAAGCTATCTGCGACCACTGCAGCATGAGTTTGATTCCCCAGCCAGGAAGGAGACCCACATGGCGCAAGAGACCTCTCCTGCCTTGCCTGCTGCTCCCCTCAGGAGTGTATTTCACTAGATCCACCTGCTCTGCTCCCCACTCTGTCTCTGGTGAATCCTCTAGCCCCACCCCACATACACTTCTGGTCTATACCCCAGTTCTTGGGTGTATAAATAAAATAAATCCTAAATATCCTGAATACTGATCTTTGAGGTTAGTAAAGAGTAGTCATTGACACATAGGGCTGTTTTTCTATTTTAATGTACTCCATATCTTCTTTCTTCATGTCAAAAGCAAAAGAATTTCTTTTTTAAAAAAGTTGCCTACTTGGCAAAAGACTGAAAAGGAAAACATATTTAAGTTTCATTCAGTAAGACCCAGGCTTCATTGCCACTAGCTCAGCTTTCTTTACCTAACATTGTGTATCTGCCAGTTTGTAGAAATATGAAAAGAAAACTAATTAAAAAGAATGTATCCTGTTTTCACCTGTATCTAAAAAGGATTAAAAAGTGTGGCACTTAGCCCCCAATCTCTAATCATTTTCCCTCAAACTCAGTGTTCACATAACTAGGTGAATTTAATCTCAAAGCCAAGTTTTACTAAGTGCATTACTGTTAAGAGAAAACTGAACTCTTCAGTACTAAGAATTATTTCCATTTTATTTATTTTATTTTTTTGTTATCATTGATTTTATTTTATTTTATTATTTTTTATTAACTTTTTTATTTATATATATATGACATCAATTGTAATCCCCATGTATTTCCTATCACCACATCACCAGTGCACCATCACCTCAGTCCCCCATGCTCCCGTCTGTCCTCAACCCTCCCTTTCTTCCCTCCCCACCAAGTGTCCCCAATTTGTCCTTGTCTTTTCATTTTTGGTTTTGTGTCTTTATTGTTATTATTATTATTGTTGTTCTTATTCCTTTCCTTGATCCTCCTTTGGTTCCCTTATAGTCCTCCTAGGGGAGGAACCATCTGGTATTTTTCTTTTACCTTCTGACTTACTTCACTGAGCATAATCCCTTCCAGTTCCATCC
>JAGFMF010011803.1:4537515-4566885 GCA_019455555.1 Galemys pyrenaicus | reverse complement strand
GCCATTTGCATTTCCTCTTTGGAGAATTGCCTTTTTAGCTCTTTTGCCCATTTTTTGACTGGGTTGTTCACTTTGTTTTTGTTTAGTCTGGTTAGTTCTATTTTAAATGACACGGTAAATAAGTTCTCTTGGTTTTAGACTAGCTAGGAGAATTTGACAAGGTCCTATGGTTTTTCAGTTGCTTTCCAGGTCAGTAGTTTTTTTGCTTAGCCACATTTGTCATTTGTAATCACAAAGCTCCAAGAAGCTCTAAATGAGATTAGAGCAGTCACAATAGAATTTTGGCAACCAAGAAGAAAGTGTTTGACATCTCTAAAAGTGCATATGAACTTGCCCATAGACAGATTCTAAGAAATAGTACTCAAATGCAATTTCCATCCTGGATTATTAAAAATCAAAATAAAATGAAACTCTTCAGTTGTAGCCTTGTTACAGGCTATAGATTTGGGATTCAATGAAAATGCCAGAAGTAGCTGGCCATGTCTTAGGACTCATAGATACATGATACGCCTGCTGGGACCACAGACAGGTGGACACAAACCTGATCAGTTCACCAGCTTTGTTCTAGGACTTCAAATACAGCACCCACTAACTGGTGGAAAATTGTCATTTGCATTTTTTTCTAAAAAATGCTTGTAGATTCAAGGTATCTTTAAAAAGGGAAAAAGAATGAAACTTCAAATAAGTATGTGACTTCAGCCTCAATGTGAAGGATTTGCTTCTATAAGTGATCTAAGTAAGAGTTCTTGCTCTCACACCTCAAAAATCACACACAGATGCTGTCTTCTCCCCAGAGACACTAAATTATTGACCCAACAATTTCTTTTCTAGAATAAATACAGACCAGATTTTACTTTCCATTTTGTTTTTTTTTAAAGGATTTATTTATTTATGCATGCAAGAACTAGGGTACAGGCCAGAGGTGTGGGGATGAGAGGATTCACCAGGGCCAGAGTGGGGAGCAGAACAAGCAGATTGACTGAAATATACTGTTGAAGAGAGCAGTGGGCAAGGTAGGGGAGTTCTGCTGCACCATGTGGGTCACCTCCCTGGCTGGGAACCGAACTCGTGGTACAGTGGCTGCGGGAGCTGCAGTGGCTTTGGATGCTTCATAGTATGGTGCTTAACATTTTGCACCACTAGGGAGGCCCCACTTTCCATTTTGTAACTCTACATGCTATTTGATTTTTCCATGTTTATATATTATTTTAAAAATTAATTTCAGAAGCATAGGCCTTTAATGTGGCTTCAATTTCCCCATTTACTAGTAGTTATAATTTGTTTAGGTACTCAAAATACCTACCTAACATCCAAAACAGACATTTAGTTATACTTTTCAATGTATTAAATTGATAATCTAAACTCTCATGATTAAAAAAATAGATTTAAAAGTCTGGATCTTTCAACATGTAAACACAGACAAGTTCTAGAATCTCTCTGAGCCTCAGGTTCACAGACTATTGTATGGGAACTTTAACACTGCAGGTTCAGTGGCAATTAAGTGGTGTGATCCATGTAAGGCAATTTTTATATTGTAAGTGCTCAATAATGGTTTGATTAGTTATCTACCTTAACTCCCATCTCCACCCCAAAATAAGAGGTAGTTTATAGTACGTTGAACTCATTTATTCAAATTGCCTCTTCATACAAATAGTGGTTCTTCTCTACAGATGTCGACATTATACAAATGGTTCCTGAACAAAATATTTCAGCCTGGACCTAAAAGCAAATGGGACTCATTCTACAAGACTTTCTAGTTAACAAATGTCTTTTGCTAGCTTTTCCTCATCACCTGCCTTTAGTATATCCATCTCTTTTCATTGGCTTTGTTTATATATAACCACAGCTTCACAGAACTCAAATAATGCTCCATTGGACAGTGTGTTTTTAGATAGGAGGCAGATCGATTTGGAGTAAGCATGTGTCTTTGCTGTTGATGATTGTAGCATTTCATGCCTGTAGTTCAGGGACTGAAATGAATCAAGGGAACAGGTTATACAATGGCATATGTCATATGTGACCTGTGTTTGCAGCTTCATAGTTTACCCATTTACTTTACCTCATCGAGGGTCAATATCGTTATTTAGCGTTTTCCTCTCTTCTTTAGGGAGGGTCTTGGAGTGGCCTGTGGCCAGCAGTCATAGCGTCACATGGACACTTGTTAACAATCCATATCTCAGCTTCTTCCTCTCCACCTGCCATACCTGCATTTCAGTAACATCCCCATATGAGTTGGGTGTACTGTACAGTTTGAAAAGGTCTGACTTAGGGAATATTTAAGTCTTTAACCCTCCAATTGCTAAGGTTTACTGATTATCTTGAGATCTCTTTTACTTTATTGATAACTGTTGAAAACCACAGCATTCAGAATAAGTTTGCTGTATCTTCATCGCGGTATACAACATTAGTTATCATTAGTGATTTTAGAAACACTGACTTTATGGGAATGAGACTAGATAAAGGTATTATTTTTCCCTTCACCATATTTATTTCAAGATACTAGGTTTTACTACTCTTGAACCTCTCAGTCCTGTGCAAAAGTCCCAACCAATAGTATAAGGGGTCAGGTTGTTGAATGCAATGATAGGATCCGTTTGTGTACCATTTTTTAAAAAGTTTACAGGATGGTGACTAATAGAGGGATAGATGCACTTGCTCATTTCTCTACACTATGACATTTTTGGTAAATATACAGGTTTACATCACTTTGTTATTCATGTATTGTTACATATATATACTCGTAATGGACTATTAGTTAATAACCAAGAAACAAAAGAAATACTAAGAATAAAGTATGAGATTATCAGGAAGGACCATAAATACAATGCTAATTCTCCAAGTTGATTTCAGGTTGATCTTTTCCAGATCCATCAGATAAAATCAAATGAAATTCTGACGTGGAAATCCATATGTAGTGACTTTTATTTATTTTTTTTCTTTACTTGACTTCTTTAAAAAAATCAAATTTAAATACAGAGGTGTCAGCAGGATGATAAATCATACAATCATGGCTTTTTCTTTACTGGATGTGACTCACATAATGTGTCATTTGCAGAGAGGTTCTTATACCTCTACTACCTCATCATTTGTAAAGAAAGCACAAAAGCAAACAGAGAAGTTGGTTTTCTCTTAGGCAGAAATGCAAAAATCCAAAGCATAAACTTATGAGAGCATTTATCCAATTCTGATGCCATGCAGTTAAATTTTTCCCAAAAGCAAACTAAACTTATCTGTTGATAAACAAAGCTTCCTTAAATGATTAAAGTAATCTGATGAGACAAAGTAATTTTCCTAATATAATTTAAATGCAATGCTGAACTAAAATAGAATATTTTAAACTTATCACCTCTTCTTTATTGTTTCACTTTTCTTTCTTAAAGCATCTACAGGGCTGTGGTTAATGGGATTCAGAGCATGGCCTCATTACTCTATCACTTGGTTTTATCACTCTGCTGAGACCTGCTTGCCACTGAAGTTTTGTACTGTGTTACAGAAAAAGATGAGATTATTTTAAAAATTCCTAGGAGAGCCTAAGTAATCATATATCACTCTGGAAAGAATTTAAAGTCCAAAATATTGGATAGGCTGAAGTAAGTGGAATTGCTAGGCCTTCTCCAATTTCATTCAAATCCTCTTATCTCTCATATTCTCAGCAACTTCCAGCTATCTCCACTCTACTCACCACGAAAATCTGGGAATTTGCTGATAAATTTATACTCACATAAAACTGAAAGTTCAGTGTTATGAAATCATTAAAAAGAAAAAAATTCACAGTTACTTTTCAATCGCAAGACATTGAGAATCAATTGGAAATGCATTTTAACAAATTACGATAACTTGATGCTGCCTTTCAAACCACCTGTCTGCTTTACTTACTTGTAAGTCCAGTATAGCTACAAACAGATCCAATATTTTGGAGGTGACTAAGCCTATCAACAGTACTGATGTCAGTATGGAAGGAGACCATGTGCTTTTTGACTCTCCAGCAATGTTTACAATAATGAAGATCCACTTGCTAAATTTCTCCATGACGTGAAACTGACAGCATAGTAGGTTGGATCATTGTAAATTATAAACCAAAACAGAAATATCACCAAAAGAATTCAACTTCTAACAGGGACAAAATAAATTACACTGAAAACCCAGATCTACACCACACCACAGGAAAAGCTGGGTGAGATGCAATCACCTAAAGTATTCCTTGCTTCATTCATAGAAGCAGAGGGTCTAGAACCATAGGTGGCAGATCTTTCACTTCTGCACTAAGCAGGGCATCTGATGCATTTTAAAGCTGTGTTTAAAGGCCTGGAATGGAGATTATCAACCTGGGGGAGGGGGAAAGGTTCTTAAACATTCCACTTAGAAAAGATTGAAGAAACTAAACATGTTAAGATTGAAAAATACACAGGAGATTTATCTTCACATTTTTTAAAGGGATGAAAGAAAAAGAAGTATTTGACCTGTTCTTCCAGGCACTAATAGGGTAGAGCCTAACACAGTAATATAAAGAACTCTCACATTCAGAAATATCTGTAGGAAGCTTTGTTTGTCTCAAGAAGTAACAAATTCCCAAGAAAAGATAGGGCTGCAGCATAGACTGAGTTCTGCTAGGCAAGAATTGCTTCAAGTTACAGACATGTGTTTGAACTAAATGTTTTTTGTGGTCTCTTTCAGCAGTGAATTCTGTACTTTGACATTTCTATTACAGAAGTACAGGAATGGAGTAATTAAAAAAAATTAGAATAACCAGATGTTGTAGGCTTACATAGCACCTTTAAATGTTGGGTAAATTTCTCACTTACCAGCTTGGTACAGTACCTGTTAGATCATTTCCCTATTTCTTAAATAACTAAATTAGATTTTTGACTCTTATTGGCAAATAGACATACTTATCAATAATTCTGTATACTGGGGTGTTGTTTTTTTTTTTTTTTTTTGTCACACATTCTTTTGCTTTTATTTTGCAGGTGCAAAATTTTTTACTTTACTTTAAAAAAAAAAAGATTTATTTATTTATGTGTACAAGAGCTGGAGTACAGGCCAGAGGCATAGGAGGTGAGAGGATTCACCAGTGACAGAGCGGGGAGCAAAACAGGCATATCGACTGACATACACTGCTGAGGGGAGCAGCGGGTGAGGCAGGAGAGGTCTGCTGCGCCATGTGGGTCCCCTCCCTGGCCAGAGATCAAACTCGCCCTGTTGTGCCCTGAATGCTTCACAGTGAGGGGCTCAACCTGCTGTGCCACCAGGGAAGCCCCAAATTTTTTACTTTTTTCCTTTAAAAATTTGCATGCAGGGACCTCCCTGGTGGCGCAGTGGGTTAAGCAACGCACTATGAAGCAAACCACTATGAAGCAAACCACAGCCACTGCAGCACGAGTTTGATTCCTGCCGCTGGCCAGAGAGGGGACCTCTCCTGCCTCGCCCGCTGCTTCCCTCAGCAGTGTGTTCAGATGAGTCTGCCTGTTCTGCTCCCCACTTTGTCTGGTGAATCCTCTCACCTCCCACTACTCTGGCCTGTACCCCAGTGCTTGTATGCATAAATAAATAAATCTTTAAAAAATTTTTTGCATGCATTATTACAGTATATATTACACTAATATACTCTGAGTATGTTAAGTACATATTACAGTAATATACTGAGTATGTTACTTATTGATTATAAGTACAAGTGTGATGGGGGTGGTTCCCCAGGAAAAGAGTCCCCTAGGTAGGGTGGAGCTGAGCAGGAATAGAAGAAAATGCTGGAGAAGGAAGAAGGAAGGTAGGAGAGAAGAAGGAAGCAGGACGGAAAGCAGCACGGATACCTGGAGAAGACACATGTAGCAGAGAGACTTGTGAGAAACTGCGCTTGCTTTTTGGTCCTGGACTGGTTGAAACAGATGTGGGTGAGAGACCAGTGGGGAGCTTAACAATGGCGACTTTTATCTTGATTTTGATTTTGTTTTTACCCTCCCGAATTGTCTGACCCTTTTCTATGGGTCTCCACTGAAAGATACTTTAAACCCCGTGGCAGGCATTCAGGCCTCGCTTTGGGCCAATCCTGTTTGCCTGGACTTTCCCCCCACGAGGGGAATGGGTAATTTTGGGTGCTTGATTTGGAAATTATATTCTTTGTCTTTTTTGTATGGTTCCCTAATTGTATTAAAGTTCGTTTCCATTAAAGGTCTTACATGTTTTCTTGATGTAGTGGATGGCAGAACCCATTTAGATAGGACAGGTTTGGGGTTTCTGGGGTGCCCTTCTCCCTGTCCTGTAACACAAGTATTGGTTATAAGTATATAAATATGTATATATCTTATTGATTTTCCTTAGCAGAGAATTGATGTAGATACAAACCAACTCTATCAAATTACTTCTGAATAATGTAAAACTGCATGTTATTGTCAAGAGGATGATAACTTTTATATAGTTGCTCTAGTGTATATGGCCTTTAAATTAGAGATATTTTCACTACTATAAACTCTGAGTCACAAATGATTATGTAAGCATTTATAGAGTGCTTTCAATGTGTCAGACAGTGTCCAAACTGTAAGTATGCTCTCCATAAAAAGGGGAGGTTCTAGGTTCCCTGCCTTGCCCAAAGAAGGGTGGAGCTGAACAGCTAGGGGAAGCTAAAAGAGACTGAGAAAAGGTGGAACGACAGGAAGAGAAAAAAAGAAAAATATATAGTTTCCAAATGTCTTTCTGCTCCATGTGCTTCCTCCAGTCTTCTTCCAGTTTTCTTAAGCCCCTTATTTCCCAGACTTTTTCTTGTGCTCAGCTCCACCCTTTATTGGGTGGGGAGGGAACCTGGAAACTTACCTTTCTATGGATAGCACACTGTTACACTAAGGCTTAAAAAATATCAACTCCCTCGATCCTTATAACCAAGATATTATGGGCACACTTTAAATGAGGAAACAGAAGCACAGAGAAGTCAAGATCACACAAGCAGTAAGTGGCCACATAATGTGGCAATAAGTCATTCCACATGGTCATAATATCCTACATTTTGTCTCTTCTAACCAGAACCAATGCCCAAACCCACTCCCAAGGTCTACAGTTAGGTCTACTGTACCACACAATGCCACGTGCTTCAAAACTAGTATCATTTCCTGTCGATTTCATTCTCTGGTTCATTTATTTCAGCCAGTTATTAGACAAAACAGAAACCTGATTTAAGTGGATTCATACCAAGGGGTATTACATCATAAATAGATTCTGGCTTAATATAGTCACTGTTTTCATGGTTTTTCACATTTCAAAGGGGATCACTTGCTGTTTTAAAGAAATCAATCTCAATTATAATAGGCTTCAAAAGGAGGGTCAACTTTTAGGATCTAGCAGGAGGGACCTAAATCACAGCAATCTAACCTCTAACAGAAAAGCTCAACTTTTTAGTCAGGGTTATGTATAACATTTAATTTGGAAAAATATAGGTGATTCTCTGCTTAAATAATAATAAATTGAACACCCTAGCTCTTCTTCCCTTCCTCACAACCAGTGTTGGAACATATTTTTGTCTCCTTTTCTTCATGAGAAAACAGTAAGGGGGCACAGAACAGTATAAAACATACCTCTCTATGTTCAATTTCAAGAAGAGGTCCAATAAGTAATTTTGAGCAAATGCTTTGAGTCTCTCCAATAACATGAACTCACACTGCACAGGTGAACATCCTGGTGAAGGGTTATTTCCATCTGATATCTGATACCAACAGCCACAATTTCCAGTTTCAAAAAAGGCTTGCTTGACAAAGCAAAACTTTTATACTGGCTATCACAGGAACCGGAAAATCACCAGGGACCTTCAGTTCCACAGTACATTCCTCCAGCTCCCCTTATAAAAAACCTGAGTCATCTAGGATTCTGTACTCTTTGGCCCCAGGCAAGTGGCTCTTCAGGTTCCCTTTACAACTAACTGGAGGAGATTGCATAGGACCGAGTGTCTGAAACTTTGTCCTGTGGTGGAGTCAGGTTTCTGGCCACGGGTCAGGTCCCTGTTGGAGGCAGTTGCTTCCTCCACACCCAGTGCATTCTCACGGAATCATGGGAGCATATGCAGATTTCTCCAGGCAGGCACAGGAATATTAAGAAAGCTGTAAATTGTCTTCCTGGTGCTAGTCAGAGATTAACTTTGGTCAGCAACTCTTCTACAGCTTACTTAAGTGTGTGTGTGACTCTGTGTGTGTGTGTGTGTGTGTGTGTGTGTGTGAGAGAGAGAGAGAGAGAGAGAGAGAGAGAGCACAATGGGGAGAAATTTATTTAGGTGTTTTCACAAAGTTATATACCCTTTTCCCAATTAATCCAAAAGCTGTGATTGTCACTGAGTCAGAAGTAATACCATTCAGTTTTTGCGGTCGACTGCACAGCATAATGCCTATAGTTACAATTTAGTGGTATACTTAAACATTTATTGAGAGAGGGTAGACCTCACATTATCATACATTTCAAAAAAAAGGGACACACTTTAATGTTTAGAGTTGATGAATATGTTTGTTACCTGGATTTGTTAACTGGGCTGTGGCAATGGTGTGTGTGTGTGTGCGTGTTTATGTTCAAACTCCCAAAATTGTGTATATTAATTATATGTGGTTTTTTTTTTTTTTGAATGCCAATTTAACTTCCATATGCCTGGGACAGGAGGGAAGTGGAGCCTCAATCTTTCAGAAATCTCCCAATTGCCTTAACTGGGAAGTCAGAGGCTGCACAGTGGTCACCTAGGGGTTGACTAACAGTTTTTCCACTTAGTCCTTCAGTCTCTGGGAGTCCAAAGGTTAATTCAGTGACAGATGCCCAGAGGGCTTAACAACCCAGTTGCAGACAGAGTTGTTTTCATATATCCCAGAGACAAAGTCTCAGATTACTTTTCTATTAAATTCTTACCGATAATTTTCACTTTCTATAACTAAGAGTGCATTTCATCTGCTATGTACATTGGAAATATGGTTTTAGCCTGTGGTAAAGCAGATATCCTGAAGATCTTCATAATGAAGTTTTTATATGTGTTTGATGATTGTTAAATGCATCTGTCCAGCAAGTCTGCCTTCTCTTAAATTTCACTTCCTCATTTCAACTGACTCCTTAGTCTCCGCTATTTAAAAGACCCTACCAACTAAATGCATGTATTAACACATCATCTTCCCCAGACAAATACCACTTCCTCTGAATTCCCCATCTCTGTCCCCATTTCTTTAATAAATCCTTTTTCTGTGTTCTTAGGTTCAGGTTTGTGTTTAATTTACTTCTCCAAATATTTTCATAGTTTAATGGTCTTAGGTTTTGCAAGGTTATCTGATAGGACTGTTCCTTTTCTTTTTTTGGCATAATGTCAGCAGTGGAACTATGGTTCCTAGTTACAGAGTTCAATTCAGACAGACTTCCTCACATGATAGATAATTGAGTGTAAGGATTTCTTTTAAATGTCAGGGTTTGTTTATATATATATAATATATATATTAGTTAATAACCAATATATGTGCATAGTACCAATTTCAATTCTACAAAGGTTATACAATGATAGTGAAGTGTTCCTTCTAACCTACCCTCCTCCCTGCATCCTCTCTACCAGTTTTTTGTAGTTCATTCCAGAAACATGTCATTTATGTTTCTAACAGATTATTTAGTTAATTTTCTTACTGTCCATTCTCATCCACCTTCCATTATGCCTTCCTGTGTTTTAGAAACTAGAGAGCTAAAAATAAATCTCTATTGTAACTGTAACTGGGTGGTCCCAGGAAAAGGGGAAGTTCCAGGATCCAGGTTCTGCCCTAAGTAGGGTGGGGCTGAGCAGGGATAAGAAGATGCTGGAGAGAAAAGATAGGGGAGGACAGAAGGAAGGAAGAAGGAAGCAGGATGGAGAGCAGCAAGGAGATGTGGAGGAGGTACATGGAGCAAAAGAAGATGTAAAGAAACTGTGCTTGCTTCTTGGTCTTGGACTGGTTCAAACAGATGGGGGTGAGAAACCTGTGCGGAGGTTAACAATGGCAACTTTCATCTTAATTTGGATTTTCCTCTTTTCCTCTCAGATTTGTCTTACTCTATCTAGCCCTTTTCTATGGGTCTCCACTGAGAAGTCCTTTAGACTTATGGTAGGCTTTTGGACCAATCCTATTTAGCTGGACTTTTACCCTCAAAAAGATGGGTAACTTTGGATGCTTGACTTAGTAACTATATTCTTTGACCTTTCTGTATTGTTCCTTAATTTTATTAAAGTTCCTTTCCATTAAAGTCCATATATGTTTGTCTTGATGCAGTGGATGGCAGAGCCCATTTAGAAAGAGAGCAAGTTTGGGGTTTCTGGGGTGCTGCTCTCCCTGCCCTTTAACATAACTAGCATTCCTGATGAGTTTTAGATTATTCTAATCATATACTTAATATGACACTTGGTTTTTTAAACTGGGTAAGTGAGGAGGGAGGCAGGGCAAGAAAAATACATTTTGTGGGCATGAATCATGGTAGAGGCTGCACAATTCAGCAGCTTTCTGCTTGTAGTAGAAATTATATGGGTTCTGCAGACAATGGTTTTACCCACAGATTTCAGATACCATGTGTCCAATTACAAAATTTCTCAAGAAGAAAATTTTCATTTGGGAATTTCTCCCATTTTGTGATGAGAAATTAAAGTCAGGATATCAAGTTTACCATTTCATGGAGAGGAAAACCTCAAATCAAATCCAATAATATCTACACTAATTATCTTTATTCCAGCATAATAAAGATTGGAGAAATGAAAAAAAAAAAAAAGAAAGAAAGAAACAACACCCTGTTTTCTCACTAATCAAACAATATGATCCAGTTACCCCACTTACGGGTATTTGCTCAAAGAACATGATAGACTTAAAGAGATATGTGCAACCCCACATTCATTGCAACATTATTTACAAATTAAAAACAACCAAAGTACCCACTGACAGATTTGGATTAAAAAAAAAGTAAATATATACACATATAATACTATTCGGTTTTAAAAAAATAGATGAAATCCTACCATTTGTATCAACATGGATGGAACTTACTGAAATAAGTCAGTTGTAGAAAGACAAGCATTTATACATTATATATAAATAAACAAAGCAGGAACTCCCTGGTGGCCTAGGGGTTAAGTCTCATTTCAATGACCACCACAGCTTGAGTTGGATCCTGGGCCAAGGAGCTAACCCACAGGGCACAGCAGACTTTTCCTGTCTCGCCTGCTTTCCTTTAAGCAGTATCTTTCAGTAAATCTGCCTCTTTTGACCCCCACGCTTTCTCTGGTGAATCTTCTCATCCCAGCACTTCTGGCTATTCCCTAGGTAAAAAAAAAAATCCAAAAAACATTAAATTAAAAAAAAAAGCAAATGAGTAAATAAAACAAAATATACTTTTAGACTATATTATCAAATAACTGGTTATCCAAAGGAAAGGGGAAGAATGGTGGGTAAATTGGGTACAATTAGAGGTACTTTTTAGCAGTGAACATAATGTAGAATGTACAGATGATGATTTACAAAGATGTATCCCTGAGAATTATATCATGTTGTAAATCAAAGTTACTGCAATAAAATGTTTTTTAGAAGATAATTCCATATAATTTTGAACCTCTGACAACACTGCCTTAGTCAGTTACTCTTGGAAAAGGGCAGAAGCTTAAACACATGGTTTCAGTATTATAGCAACATCCTATATGATCAAGGTCAGTCTACCAGAACCTCATCCAATCACTAGCTACTGTTAAAATAAATATATTTATCAGCACTAAATATGCATAAATTGATCCCAGGAGCAAATGAGCATACAAATGTATAAGGAATGATATTTTCTATTCCATATGCCAAGCTTATATTTTAACCTTAAAATTTTTAAACAAAATTAGATTAATAATTTTTTTTTAAAGATTTATTTTTATTTATACATACAAGAGCTGGGGTACAGGCCAGAGTCCAGGGCGGTGAGAGGGTTCACCAGACACAGAGTGGGGAGCAGAACAGGCAGATGGACTGGAACACACTGCTGAGGGGAGCAGTGGGCGAGGCAGGAGAGGTCTGCCTCGCCATGTGGGTCCCTCCCTGGCCAGCGGCAGGGATCGAACTCATGTTCCAGTGGCTGCAGTTTTCTTCATAGTGCGTTGCTTAACCCACTGCGCCACCAGGGAGGCCCAAAATTAGATTAATAATTTTAATGAAAAGTTCAGATTTATTCTTCCATGCCAGAATTTTCATTTATGATGGTCACAAGTCAGCTCTGATCATAAATTCTGATGAAGACTGAGTTTAATGTTCAGTCAATTAGAATGTACTTTAATGATGGTATATTTTTAACATCCCGTCATGCTGGTGTAAAAATATTGCTGATTACTTACTGAATATTTATATGACTATTTATATGTGCTAGGTCCTGGTTAAATGGTAGTAGAAAGATAAATATATATACAAGTTACACAAGACAATTTCTTAACTTTTACCTGGCCTAGAGTTTGTTTTTGATATTGATTCACTCTTTTTTGTAAGAGCAGGACCTCTCTGAGAAAGAGTAATAATTGGGGTGAGAGAGTGAGTATTTAGCATAATTTTCTATTAAAACATTATGAAGCCTCCCTGCTGGTGCAAGAGGTTAAGTTGCAACACTATGAAGCTATCTGCAGCCACTGAACATGAGTTTGATCCCCGGGCAGGGAGGTGGCCCACATGGTGCAGCAGACCTCTCCTGTTTAACCTGTTGCTCCCCTCAGCAGTGTATTTCAGTCAGTCTGCCTGTTCTGCTCCCCATTCTGTCTCTGGTGAATCCTCTCAACCCCCTGCATCTCTGGCCTGTACCCTAGTTCCTGTATACATAAATAAATAAATCTTTAAAAAAATTTGAAAAAATTATGAAATAGTGAAATACAAGCATAGAAATAGCTAGATCAGAGTCCAGAAACTGATCAAGTATCTGCAGAATTAAGCATAATATTGACATTCAAATCCATAGAAGAAATATGGATTAGTATTCTCAAACACTATAAATAGCTAGTCACTGATGGGAAAGCAAACCTGAATTTTAATCTACTCCATGTCCTCTGAATTTAACCCATATTCATCCCTTTAAATTTAAAAAGTTAAATTATTACATGACTAGAAGTTATATTTGTAAAAATAGAGCAAGCTGTATGCTCTATTTTGTGGTTGCATATTATTTATGGTTATATATTATTTATGGTTTAAAACACTTACTTAGATATAATGATTGGTCGTTTCTTTTTAAAATTTGGAGAAAAAGCCTTTAGAGTATGGCATAAAACTCAGAAGTCATTACAGAAAGATTGATAAGTCTAATTACAACTTTGATAGCAATTTTAAACTGAATGGCATAAAAAGTCAAAAAAAAAAAAAAAAGGGGCCTCCCTGGTGGCGCAGTGGGTTGGGCAACGCACTGTGAAGCAAACTGCAACCACTGCAGCACGAGTTCGATTCCTGCCCCTGGCCAGGGAGGGGACCCACATGGCACAGCAGACCTCTCCTGCCTCGCCCACTGCTGCCCTCGGCAGTTTCAGTCAGTCTGCCTGTTCTGCTCCCTACTCTGTCTGGTGAATCTTCTCACCTCCCATGCCTCTGGCCTGTACCCCAGCTCTTGTATGCATAAATATATAAATCTTTAAAAAAAATTAAAAAAAAAGTAAACAAAAAGCTTCAAACTGGAAGAATATATTTGCAACAATTCAGATAAATGTTAGCAGTCAGATTCTAACTCAGTATCTCTACATGTCTAAAACAGAAACTCTAACACAGGCATTATTTTCATTTGACTTCTTTTATAAGCCATAAAGAAGATGGTAAGCATTTGAAGCAGTTTGTAGCATCTTAAGCCCCTGAACTAGAGGGGCAAAGGGAAGATTCAGGATTCCAAGAGTGCAGAACCAGGATCAAATAATTGAAGCCATACAGGAGGGATGTGGTGAATGCTGCTTGAAGTAAGGGGTGGGGAAGTGGGTGGAAATGTCCTACTTATTCCTTCCTTTTGCCCTCTGTATTAATCTATGACTGCTTTAGGAAATTACCACAAAAGTAGGTGGTTTAAACAACACAAATATGTCATTTTGCAGTTCTGCTGTTCAGAAGTTTGAAGTTTTCAGGGCCCGCCCTGGTGGCACAGTGGGTTAAGCAACTCACTATGAAGCAAACCGCAGCCACTGCAGCACGAGTTCGATCCCTGTTGCCGGCCAGGGAGGGGACCCACATGGCGCAACAGACCTCTCCTGCTGTGCCCGCTGCTCCCCTCAGCAGTGTGTTTCTGTCCATCTGCCTATTCTGCAGTCCTGCTCTGTCTGATAGATTCTCTCACCTCCCCACACACCTCTGGCCTATACCCCACTGCTTATGTGCATAAATAAAAAAAATCTTTGAAAAAAAGAAGTTTGAAGTATTCAATCTGTATCCCAATTCCCTTTTGCCATTTAACATAACATGTTCACTGGTTCCAGGGAACAGGTCCTATGCCTCTTCATGGAGCCATTGTTCTACCTTCCATGTCGTCCACCAGTGCCTCCTCTAGTGCAAACTCTGCTGGAACTTATTTTATTGAAGTTAGCACTCCATACATACCTCCTCCGGGCCACTCACACCCAGGAGAAAAAGGAGAAATGGACTAAGATTCCCAGAAGAATGACTAATATCCCTAGATTACAGAGTTCTTAGAAACCACTGAGAAAAAAGACGAATAGCAAATAGAAAAATACGTCAAGAATACAGGCTGGCAGGTTGGCATATTTTTAAGAGGAAGAAATAAAAATAGTCAATATCCATATGTAAAGATTCTTAGCTTTCTCAAATGATGTGGAATGATTTATAATTTTTCTTATATGTTCTAAATTTGAAAGATCATTGATACTCAGATTTGGTAAGATTCAAAACTACTAAAAAATGTAATTGGTACATTTTTTGGATGGCTTTTGATTTATCAGTCTATTTCTGTGAAAAATCCACTTCATGTAAAAATGTATGTACAAAGATTGCAGCAGTGTTTATGGTATCAAAAAATTAAAGCATTCTGCAGTTCACACATCCATTAATACAGGGTTGGTCGTGGGTCAGTACAACAATGAAATGCACCCTTAGAAGGGATGACTTGATGTGGAAAGAGAATACATTTGTATAGAATCTGTTGATAGATGGAAAAAGTATGGTGTTAGGACACTGTATATGGGATCACTGTAACTCATTTTCTGTTAGAACATAAATAAAAATTCTGGTGAGTGTAAACCAAACTGTTCATAATAGTTGTTTTGAGATGTTGAATAATTTGGGAGTTTAACCTCTTACTTTACACATTTCTATAATGTTTGAATTTTACATAAAACAAAAATGTTTATATATTCAGAAGAAAAGTAAAAAAAAAATATATATATATATATATGGCTGTGAGTACTTTGGGTTTAAGAACAAGTCATATTTTAACCTAATTTGGATACATTTGATTTCACTGTATCCCTTGAAAAATAAAATTTCAACCTGAGTCATAGTTAAAATATCCTCCTCCCAAAATGAATGAATGGATAAGAACGAATAAATAAGAGAGATTTTCTCTCAAGCCTTTTGTCTGATATTTTTCTTTGTCAATACATTCGTTTAGAGTTCCTCTTTCTCAGGGGACCTCCCCTCTAAGTGAAACTGTCCCCATGTATTTTCAATTCCTGTCTCTATAAAGTGTCTACCATGAAGTTCTTTTCCCTTTCATTTTGGTTTTAGTAATATTCAAAATAGACATATTAACACTTTCAATTTGGGAAGAGAGACCTGAATGTGAACTTACATCAAAATGGAAATGGCTGCAAGGCTCTTTCACCTGGCATTAACATAGTGTCCCTGGGGCTTTGAAAACTAAAGGTCTTAACACAACTTTGTCATGCAGTGATCACATCTTTTGGCACTGTGAATATTCTACTTCATAGTTTTATAGGATTCTGAAACATTGAGTGAATCACTGAATTCTGGGTTCATATTTCTTATCTGAACGAGGTAAAAACCACAGATGGATAGTGAATAATTCCTGAATCAGCAGGTCCTGACTCTAATAAGTTTTCAGTACAACACTATAAAGTTGTAATCGCCTGGATTGCTTCATTTTTTTTAGGGGTGAGAGGTAAAGTTTAAAGATTAAAGTGGTGGGGGCTCCCTGGTGGCACAAGGGGTTAAGGCTCAGCACTATGAAGCTATCAGCAGAGGCTTGATCCTGGCCAGGCAGCTAACCCACATGGAGCAGCAGACCTCTCCTGTCTCACCTGCTGACAGTTCTGCTCTCCACTCTGTCTCTGGTGAATCCTCTCACTCCCCATACCTCTGACCTACACTCTAGCTTTTGTGCGCATAAATAAATAAATTAAACCTATTTTTAAAATAAGATGAAAGTGGTGCTTCCATGGCTATCTGATGGTGAAAATAGGTCATGCACATACACAGAAACACAAGTATGTGTCTGCACAGAGATGGGAAAACTAAGACCTCACCTGCTTGCTCAGATGCAGACTATGAAGTCCATAAGAACATTTCATATTCTCTCATACTATCAGCATTTATTTCACTTTTCCATCCTACCCCATAATTTTTAGAAAAAAGTTATGATCTTGTAATATCATAATGTAATTCTGATGTTACAGTCATGTGCCATATAAGGGCATTTTGGTCAGTAATGGATGACATATACGAAGGTGGTCCCAAAAGGCTGTTCTCTCTCTCCTAGAGGTGTCATAGGCTATATTATCTAGGTTGTGTAAATTACAGTCTATGAAAATCACCTAGTGGCACATTTCTTAGAGTGCTTACCTGTGGTTAAATGATACATGAAAATATTTTTTTTCTTGAAAAGAAAGGTTTATTTAGGAAAAAGGGAAGAATAAAGACTCCCAGATATATGGTACCTGGGAGGGGCAAGACAGCCGACAATATATTTTTTAAGTTGATATTTCTAAGAAATTTCAGGTATGTAAAAATTAATTATTTGCTTAAGAGGAATTCTCTTCACTAAAATAGCTAAGGGACCACTGAGTTAAATATATATCTTAAGTAATCACACTCTGGCTAATTATCTCTAAGAAGTTTTCCAGTATGGAGAATCATTCATTTATAAGAAGAAACTGATCTAATCATTGAACTAATATTTTCTTCTTTTGAAATATTGAAAAGACAGAAAAAATGTGGCAGTGTCTTTCTATTGTAAGACTTCATACATAATTATGGAGAGACTTCTGTGTGTTAACTGGCAAAAATGTAAAGATAGGCAGGAAAAAGTACCAGATTTCAAGGTTTTATCATCTTCATAATAGGAAATGAAAGTTGTGTGATGATTTAAAATAAAAGTAAGAAAGTAAACCAAATGTTTAAGGAGAGGTATAAACTCATTATTTATGAGGAAGGAAAGAAAACATACAAGAGAAAAGGAGCCCTATCACAGCGGCAAGTGAGAAGTAATATACAAGACTTATATTGCATATTTACAGAATGCAGCTCTTCCCTTAGAACATAAGTAACATGTTTCTAACCCAGCAATATAAGCACGTCTTACAATACAGTGCCTGGCACAGGAATGAGTCTTGAACAAACAATTAAATTAGGGGGAAAAAATAGCATCAAATATTCACTCTGTGCCAGATTCTTTTCTGATTGATCTTTATAAGGAATCACTGAAATAGGATTCCTTTAGGTCTCCTGTCCTACCCCTTTCTCTCATCTTTCCTCTTTAAACAAAAGAAACCAGGGTTCAAGTTGCAAACTGACTTGCAATGGACTGGAACATCAGCTGATGAACAAGCCCTGAGTTCACACACAGGGCCTGCCACTTAATAGTTATGTGATCTTAGGCAACTTAATTACTGGTCTGAGTTTCCTGCTATTTAAAATAGGGATGATACAACATGTTCATTGCACTGTAATGAAGGTCATACCAGATGAAGTATATGAAATGTATAGGTCAGTGTCTGAGACTAAACTGGTCAGAGGCTATTACTGTCATTAATGTTGTTGTTGCTAGTATTGTCAAACAGGAAATAATAGTACCTACTTTACTGATTTTAAGGAAAACATTCAGATTGTGTGCAATTAATGTTTTTTAAAAATTTGCTACTTAAAATGGTCTCAGTAAGAGCTAGGTCATTCATAAAAGACTTTGGTGAGGGTGGGTGAGGAGATCAAAGAGGCTTCATATCAAAGAGGGGTTTGTTAGACCAGGCAAACTGGATTGACCATCAAAGGAGAGTGCTAATGAGTAAGGAAAGATATGGTGTAAGATAGAGAAAAAGAGTAGAGAAAGAAGAATGAAAAGGGAAGAAGGTGGTAGAGCCTAAGAATCTAAGGGTAAAGGAAAAGGTAGACCAAGTATAGAATTGTGGGAGTCTCAATCAAAGATATGATTGTTGAAGGAGAAAAAAGAAGGCATAGATCATGGAGATGAGTCAGTGCTATAAAGAAAGTAGCAGAGTGTTCAGGAAATCATGTAGAATGACTCTACATTCTTTGTTATGGACTGCAGATATTAGTACAAACACCAAGAGTAAGGAAGTGAAAGCTTACCATGTTTTACATAGATGTGGGGAAAGGCAAATGCTGCGTGAATAGGTATGTACTGACAAGCAGATGGAGGAGATGGTTTATGAGCCACATGTAGAATGTGGTGTCCTGGTGGGAGTGGGGGTCATGACCTGGAAACCAGAAGAGCACAAGTTGAATTTTCAGGAATATGCAAAAAGGAATATCTCAGTTTTTGAGCTTTTACCTAAGCAGGCATTTAATTCTGGGCATCAAAATGTTAGAAGAGGTGATTTAAAAGCTCAAGTGTCAGATGGGCTGTTAACACTGTGTTATCTGTGCAGTTCAGAAAGTTAAGTAGGGATAAAATATACTTTTTATCAGGAACAATTTCAAGATGATCAGAGATACAACAATTTGATGAGTACCTTTTAGTGTAACATTAGGCAGGTGCAGAAATAGTAATGTGCAGAGTATAATGATTGGAGACAAGATTCTGTTGAGTGTTTCCTTGGTTTTAAAAATCCTCTTTGTCATTATACAAGTTCTCCAGCAAGGAAAACACAGATCACTAATATTTGCCACCCTGTGTTAGAGAGTAACCTGTCATATGTACAAATGTTATCTTCTGATTTTTGGTAACAGGCCATTTGTATTTACTTTTTAAAATTGTCAGAATTCTAAATGAAAACACTGCAAATGCATTAATAAAATAAGAATGTCCCCATTTGCGCCATAATTCCAAATGTGGATTTTCTGAAGAAAGGTGAATTTTATTTAAATAAAGCTAAGCTCAAAACAACTCAGTTCATCTTAGCCTTCTAGAAATCACATTCCTTTAAGGCAAAACTTATGTCTGCTGACAGAGTCCACCATACAAAATGTGTTGTATAATAAACTTTTTATATTACCAAAACACATTTATTACTTGATTGAGTGCAATGAGTACCCTCAATTGAATGGCTTTGACTCAGTGAGCATTGGATTGGATTTGATTCAATGCTTATTGAGTCAAATTTTTTATACCTAATTTTTTTTGTGACCTCTGAATTTTTCCCTGTGATTTCAGATGTGACTGAAAGAACAAATCAACTTCCTCCTTAAAAATCCATATATGGCTCTCTTGTCCGCCTGTGTCAGTACATTTGCCTTTTATTTTTCCTTTTCCAATAAACCTGTTCTTTTAAAATTAACAAACAAACAACAAAAATCCTTCACATCAGTTCCAGGATAAGACCTTAAATCATTCCCATGACACATAGGGTCCTCCATGTTTGACTCTGGTTTCTCAAGTTCTGCCCCTAAAAGGCATCACAGACATGCTTATTGTCTTGGCTGTCTGAATACTCTTCCTTGTCCTTCTTGTTGGGCAACTCCAAAGTACCCCCCATAAGTTCCCTAGTACTTCCTCTTTTAAGGGCAAGAACTGTATTTTCTATATTTACGACAAAGCAGGTGCTGGTCTCTGATGGGTGATCTGTACATTCTTGTTTAATTAAATTAAGGTGTACACGTGACTGGAAAGATTTTACATAATACTGTGTGAATAACTGAATTGCCTGATGTTTGAAAATGCAAATGTATTTGTCATCTGGGCCTAAAATATCTGACTCTTTAAAAGACATTAGTTTTAACATTTTGAAGAAGTAATCCTTCTTGAAAGAGACTCTCAGAGAGTCTAAGAGGCATTCATAGACTAGACTAGTTTAATAATGACACTACCATCTGAATAAAGTACAAATCAGATTATGGAAAATGTCCCGTCAGTAAGCAAAGTGGTGAGTCATTCAGATGGGTCATCACATTTTTAATTAAAATTTTTAATTAAAAATTTTCTTAATGTGAAATGATGAAAAGTCTACATGTGTATGAGTATATTCCCCAAACTGCTAGCAGAGTAGCAGAATTCTGCTACAAGCTGACAGGGGGCCAATTTGAGCAGTGATCTCATACTATAGGCATTGTGATTGAGATTATTATTTCCTGCAATTGTTTGCTTAAGAATGATTTCTAAAATTCAGGTTATACATTGATGTAATTTGTGCTTAAGTGTATAGTAAACTAGTCAAAACAAGATAACAAGAAGAAAACTCATCAGGAAATCCAGTACTGTGGAACTTAGGAGAATAAAGAAACAGTAAAATAAAAAAAGAATTAACTCCTAAGTTTGGAACTATGTGAGTGTTTTAAAAATAATACAGTTAACATTTAATTCATTTTTCTTCAGCATAATTGTCTTGGTGAGTATATCATTTTAGCAGATGGAAAAATGTTAGATGATCTTTTCAATATAAACATTTTCTGATAATTTCCTAAGAAATGCACATTAGAAAGAAAACATGAATTTGGTTGTTCTGAACTTGTTATTCTCACTGAGATTTTAATGTTCTCATTATATCAGATCAACATGTTTAGTTTTCAGTAGAAAAAAAGGAAGAAAGTGAATGACCGTGGGTGGTATTTGTCCGGGAATATAAATAAGGGTGAGGACAGATGGATAGAAAGAAATCGTGTTCATTATAATAATCAGAAGTTAAGAAAAAAAGAAAATTTGTTTTTAGCTGAAAGAAATTTGAGGTTAAATTGGAGTATGTGATAACAATGAGATTATCTTCTCATATTTTCTATTATCTAATATTTATTGCTGAGAAATGCAATGTTTTGAGCAAAGTCCCAGCTATAAACAAATGTATACAGTGCCATACTTTAAATTTCTTAAAGTTGGGGAGGTAAGACTTAGATGATAGTTTTCACAGAATTATTAATAACAGACATTTGCTTAGTAATGCAATGTCTAGAACAACACTTGTTAGTTAAAAAAAACAAATTCTAGATCTCATTCTGTTTGACTTGGCCTGCCTTTGCCTTTGCAAAATGTCATTAATTTTATATTGTGCTTCTTAGCTTTTACTTCAGTAAACTTTTCTTTGGGTTTAATTCCCTGATTCTTTCAATTTCTATCATGATCCAATGTCTCATCATTAACAGGATATTGTCCTCTGAGTTTCAAAGTGATTTTGCTAATTTTAATTTTCCAACTTCTAAGACTTAGTTTCTTATGGAAATTACAGATCCTGAGATATTTTAGGGCAGAACTTACTGGAAATATTTTAATCTTATTAGATCACATGACCTTTTTGGTTAATAATACATGGTCACCTTATCTACTTATGACTTCCACTCATGATTCACTTATTAACTGGAAACTTTAGCTACCTTTTCACTTTTTTATTAAATATATTCTGAAATTATATTTTCACAGATAACTTTATTGTCAAAAACAGTGTTCTTTTTTTAACCATCTGTTTTTTCCTTAACCTCTCTTTAGTTCTACTCACTGGCCTTTCTCCTTGAAAATATCTAGCATCTGAAAGATGAAGGAATTTAGTTCTCTTCCAACATATTATACTGTCCTTTGTCTTCTTGTATGAATCCTCTTCTGCCTCACACTAGACTCATTCTTTCAAATAGTAAATGGTTTACTTTCTTACGGGCTGCTGGAGCCATTCAGATATCTTTATGGCTCAGGAATATTTTGTAAGCATATCCAACTTCACTCTACTTCTGGACTCTTCTAGGATCAAATTCTTGCCTTCTTTCAAATTTCAGTTCAATTTATACCTTTTCCCTGAAGATTGCCTCACCACAGTAATTTATTTTCCTTTCATTCTCAAGCGTTTGACTCTCACTACCTCATGTAAATAAACTGTGTGTTCATGTTTCACTTTCTACTTAGAATGCAAAATGTGTGGGGATAAGGACAGCTTTAGTTGTCTATTTTTGCTTGTTTGCTTGATAGGGGACAGTGAACATAATATTGAACATTCATTCATGGAAAAAAGGCACAACATATGCTGCGGTTTCAGTACAACAAAGTCAATACGTACATTATGTTTAGGTATGGTGTGCATATTATTTTTCTTTGCTCCTTGATCGTGACTGACAAGGACCATGTGCAACTTTTAGTAGAAGTAATGAAAGACTTAAAAGATGACAAAAGCAAGTCTTATAGGAGATAGGGGAAATGGATATTTGAAAGGTTGTTACTATGAGCTAGGCAGTGTACTTTGCACTGCAAAGATTTCTTTCAATAGACTCAAGAAACTGAAGTCCAGGAGGTTAAGTTAACCAAAATCCCACAAAAACCAAACGGTTGTGCTGCCTGATTCCAAAGAGTAAGGCAGTTTCAGTGTTGGATGATTATAGGAATCAAATGACACAATTTCTTCAAAAAGAACTAGGCAAGTAGCTGGGTTCAACAAATGTAAATCTGATTCATGTCTTTCAGAAATTCGTCTTAAGTAGGAGAAAGAAAAAGGCGGTTGAATGAATTATATTTATTTCTAGTCTAAGAAAGGTTCATGTTTGATTGCAACAATCCTACATCCTTTGTCAAACTGAGGTTAGAAAAAAGTGACTGGCAATATTTCAAATCAAGACTACTTCGCTCCCGGATCAGGTAACAAATTCTACTTAGATAAAAAAGGAGAGAACTCTGCAAAGTTGTCTCTAACAGAGAATAAAGGAACGGCATCGTTTATTTCTGTGAATAGAATTAATTTTGTGCCTTGGTTCTCCCTCCCCCGTCTCTCTCCCCGNTTTCTTTGAATATAATTAATTTTGTGCCTTGGTTCTCCCTCCCCCGTCTCTCTCCCCGCCCCCCCCCCCCCCATTCCCCACCTTGAAGAAGAAATGCTTCTGATTTGTAAGGAATTTTGCAAGGGAAACTTGGGTCCCAGTAGCAGCTAGGCAGTCGAAGGTCGAAATCAAGCGAACTTGCACTCCCTCTCTAACGCTTTCAAGTTTCCCAGGGCCAGAAACACTTCGCAGAAAATACTGCAAGGCTGCTGCAGAAAGTGGGACAACCCAGGTTAATGCCTAGTAGCGAAAACCCACTAATACAGATCTGAGGCAACAAATCATACAAAACACCCGTGCCACCTCTTCTGAACCTCAAGGCGGAGGAGGACTAGCTGCAGCTTCGTCGGATTTCTCCCACATCCGCCCCGCCGCACCTGGACCGGGGTCATTCAAGACCCCCGGTCCTGACGTCACTGCACCTGGCAGCAACCGGGGGTCGGGTGGTGAGTCTCAGCGCAGCGGGGGCGGGGCGGGGACTGCGAGGGATTCTCGCGAGATTTGCCTCCTCCCCGGCCCAGTTCCCAGCACCTTCCCGGCCTCTGGCCGAATCTCCACCTCGGGCTTTGGCGTAGCGTTCTAGAACTGCGGGCGCCCAGGGGGCGGCGAGGGGCGGGCTTCGAGGCTCAGCCGGCGCTCCGGTTGGAGCCTGTCGCCAGGACGCACCGGCAGGTCCCACCCGCCCTCCCGGAGCGACCGCGGCGGCGAAGCCACCGCCTGGGTGGGCGGGGGGAGGGCCTTCTGACCGCCGCGACTTCGGCGGAGGCCAGACGTGAGGAGCCGCCGCTGCCTCTTTCACGCGGGTCGGGCTGACGGGACGGACCTGAGATCCTCGCTGGCGGATGGAGGCTCCTCCTCGCCCCGCCTGAGCTCGGGAGGGGCAAAAGCGGGGCGCAGGACCCGCCTTCTGCCGCGAGAGCGGTCGCGCGAGCAGCTGTAGGAGGAGCAGCGGGCGCCGGGCTTCTCTCCGCGGGAGCCCCCAGCATGGGTAAGAGACTCGAGGGCGCTTCCCGCCGCCGGGCGGGACACTCTAGATTTGCGGAGGCGGTTCCCCTTCTTGGCAAGCGCTTGGCGGCGAGGGACCGGGAGCTCAGCCCCGGTGCGGCTCATCCTCCCAGCCGCCCCCTTTCACCTGGCTGATCTCGCGCAGAGAGGTGTGATGGCTGGCTTGCTCCCCTTCGCGCCGCTTCTCCTCGGCTTTCCCGGCTCTCTGGGTAGATGCAGGAATGGAGGGGACGCCGGGTCCCCTTTGCGCGCCAGCTGCCCAGAACACTCTGCCTCAAGCTCCCCTTCCCTTTCTCAGTCCCCTCCTAAACCACCACCCCTACCCGATGGGGGAGGGAGATCAAAAAACTTGACACAGTAGCACTTTCAACTTAATTTATCTTATGTTAGGCTTCGTATAGGTCGACCTTTTAAAAAGAACTTTTTTTTTTGTTGGTAGAAAAAGCAGTTTTATTCCCTGCTGAAATTTGCCGGGGATGCCTCAAGGACAGGAAATCTTCAGTGTTTACTCTGTTTCCACCTAGGCAAGCGTGTTAGTATTTAAATACTAAATCTTTTCCAGAGACCTGAGTTGAGTTTGATAGGATTTTAGTGTTGAACCCTTTGAGGAGCAGTTTCCTGTTTGGAGTTAGACTTCCTTGCTAGAGAAGAAGAAAAAAAAAAAAAGTACAGGGCCTTAAATATGTTATTTACTATGTGCTTTAAAGTCTTGTTTGGAGCTAGAGAAAGCAGAATGTGTTGCAGCCTGGTTTGAAAGGGAGTTTTGTTGAGTAGTGTAACAGTTCTTCTGATTATCAAGTTCGGTGTGGTCTAGCACTATGTCTCTAAATCCTTTAAAAAAGTAAAACAATTTAAGAGAGATTGCTTAAAAGAAAGTCAAATCGTTGTTCCCACAAGGTGTAGGCATGTTTTGTGAGAGTAATCAGTCTTGGTTTTGTGGAGTAAATGAGAAGATGCGTTCACTTTTTGCAGCTGAAGAAATTGGGTACTGTGTCACATCGACATACTATGAGCCAAAATCAGTAATTTATGAAACTAACATTATTTAGAAGCAGGACAAATAGAGAATACTGCTGATGTGGCATCTTTTGCCCACACATTGTTCTATGGGAAAGCTTCACGCATAGTGTTTATAGACACTCCCCTAGCTCCCATCTCTCATGCTTTCAAGTAGCTTTTTTACACAAGACGCCCTTAATTCAAACAGTACAGCCTTTGCCATTTGGAACTTTTAAATGGATTTCTAATTAGTTGCGTTTACTACCTAGTTGAAGATTTAATCCTTGAAGCATCACATTTTAAAACTACCTTAATTTGCTTTGGTGAAAATCATAATGAAATAAGATAAGCAATTTTATTTCCTAAACAGGATGGGGACTGTAATTAATATAATTTGATCTCTTGATGGCCCATGTGACTATCAGTTACTGTGACGCCTTGAGGCTCCCTTGAATTGTATATAAAACTGTTGATCAGTTTCAAAGGAAACATTTTGAAGTTACTTGAATAAATACATTTTTTTTCTGTTTTGGTATTGGGTACTTGTCACTGCGATCTGTAATTTTCTAATTCTTTAAAATGGAAATCACATTTAAATTTGTAATTCTGTGTAAGGGAAAAATAAGTAAACTTTCATATGTGAGAGCCTCTCAATAAAAATAAATGTACTTGTACAGTAAAAATAAACGTACTCAATAAAGGAATATCAGTACTTGGACACTGGTTATCTATTTTGATTGTCCAGAGACCTTTTCTTAGTGACTTCTTTGCTAAACTGTGATAAGTGAGTTACTGTATTTTCTTGGTGAAGGGTGATGTTTACAAACTCTGAACTTAACTAATCAGAATGTGTTGAAGGTCTGTTACTTGGGGGGCAACTTGTAGTTAATTTTTGAAAAGTATCTTATAAATATATTTTAGATTTAGCGGTCATGTTGAAATTACCAAATTATTAAAACGGAGTTTCCTGTTCAATAAATCATTTGCATGGGTTTGTTATCAGCAGAAAATCCGTATGATTTATGATGATAGCTTAAAGTATTTACCTGATATTTTATCTGGTTTGTCACAACAGTGAAACAATCTATATATGTTTGAATTACCTTGGGTAACTAGTTACATTTTTGTTGTATAACTAGAGAGTTAAGAGGAGGATGTGTTCTGGATTGGGAGGATTTAAGGTCAGATCTTTCACCTACTAGCTTTGTGACTGGGTCATTTACTTAACCTTTTTGTACTTCAGTTTCTTAGTGTAGAAGGTGATTAAAAATTCATAATTTATTAGGAGGATTGAATCGAGCTAATACTTGTAAAGTAGTTAGAACTATGCCAGTGCTAGTTGGTGTTTTTTCAAGTGATTTCCCTAATTCTTGTATAAACTTGAAGACAGTTCTCAGTGTTGCTTAAACAGCAGGATATTGCATTTAAAGTGTCTGTGGAATGAAGTGATTCTCTACTAATGAATAAATTGAATTTTATGTACTATATCCTTGCAAATTACATAGTGGGTTTCATTGATTTGGAAAAACATTTTAGTGGGATCAATACTCGTAGAGTTATAGAAAACTAAAACACTTTTTTAAGTGTCAACATTTATTGTGTATTCTACCATATAGAAATGTGAGGCATCCTGTGTGATAGAACTTGGGGGAGGCATTAATGAAGGGGAAAGTCAGACAATAATAATTTTTCCTGCTCCAGAATTAAAGATCTGAATTTTAGATCAGAATAAGACATAGAACAAATGACACAGTGTTACTATATGTACATATTTATTTTTGAAAAAAGTACATTTCAAGAACTGAATTTCTCTTAATGTTATATAAGGCTATGAACTTTATAGTTAAATTATTATAGCTTCACACATAAATCAGTGTTTAAATTGTGATGAAGTTTTAATGGAGGTGTTATTTTAATTTAGAGGTGTTACGCATTTTTATAAAAATGATTTATTGTATAACTTGCATAGTTTGGAGAAAATTTTGGTTCAGAAAGATACTTTCAATGTTAGGGTTCTCTTTAATCATACTAACACAGTATGAAAGAAGATTATTAGGAAATTTTTGTTTCAAAGTAGGACCAGTAGGAAAAAAAAAACAACAAAGTAGGACCAGTAGCAAATCTAACAATCAATTGTGTTTCTTGGTAAGCACTCATGATTAGAATTCTTGAAGTGTTTCAAACCATGAATAGTTAAAATTCCATTATATGATACTAAGGGTAGGAATCACAGTCATAATATTTTATTTTCCTGTAGAACCAACCTAAAGTTTGCAAAGTAAGATGACACATTAACTTAATATGATCAAAATTTTAAGTCTTTAATGTACAAGTTATAAAACAAAGTGCTTTTGTTTAATTCCATGTTGTCAATCAGAAATACATCTACATTCTTATTTGTACATAATCCATTTGTGAATCTACTCCCTCGGAATTCCCTCCCCTATTAAATGAATTTTAAATAGGAGTAAATGTTTACTTTTCCAATGTATGCAAAGAAGTGGCATTGAGAATGGGCCAAGAAAGGTGTAATGATTCTTGATTTGGGTGGGAATTTGACAGAGCAGTAGATTTGCTTAGGTAAACTGGTGAAGCAAGTTCTGAATGATCTGAATGTTTTTAGAGTTTTTGTTCAGAAAAGAAAAGGCAGTGGTTAGTAGCAGGCAGTAGGCAAAGCTTTACATTGGCATATTGGAGGAAAAGGAGGAAGAAATGGGGCTTGGTAGTTGGCCTTGAAGACGTAGCCATAGGGAGGAAAAACAAGCAAGGTTCAGACTTTTTTTTTCCTTGAGAGATACAAGGTGTAGGTATTTGATCCCAGACCAAAATAATCAGCTTGGTTATGGGAATTGTTTAGAATGAATTAAGCAATTATAGTGACAAAATGCTGAGTTCCTAGGCTATAGCTTAGGACTGTGGTCCCGGATACCTTTAATGAAATGAGATTTCTGTCTAAATGCTTGGCATTTCCTGGTCACAGTCTAGCACACACTCTCTATATTTGGTTCCAGGAATTTGACGCTTTTTATTATTTTGGAAGATTTATTTATTTATCCATACAAGAACTGGGGCAGAGGTGTGGAGGGGTGAGAGAATTCACCAGAGACAGTGGGGAGCAGAACAGGCAAATTGACAGAAATACACTGCTGAGGGGAGCAGCGGATGAGGCAGGAGAGGTCTACTGTGCCACGTGGGCCCCCTCTCTGGCCTGGTATCAAACTCAAGTTGCAGTGGCTGCGGATGCTTCATAATGCAGTGTTTAACCCGTTGCACCACCAGGGAGGCCCTTGATGCTTTTATATATTTTTTTGACTGCTGTCTCCTATTCACAGTTCCTCTCCTTTCACACCAGTGCAGAGTAGATTACAAAGTTTCAGCATACACTTCTGTTTTAGAAACAAACACAGGATCCCTAAGTATTTAGTGCAGTATTTCCCTTACTGCACCAGGGGGGTACAAGTTTCCAGAACCTTAGTGGATGCATGAAACCGCTGATAGTAAAGAACTCTATTTTTTATTTTTTCCTACACACATACACACATATCTCTGATAAAGTTTATATATTATGCACAGTGAGAGATTAACAACAAAGGTTAATAAAATAAGATAGTTACAAAAAACTACTATAATAAAAATTCGGTGAATCTGGTCTCTGAATATCTTACTGTAGGTATTATTTCCCAACTTTTGATTAACCAAGAGTAAATGAAACCATGGGAAGGAAAATTGTGGGTGAAGGGGGAGATTACTGTAGTTACAACTGTCAATCTATTAATGAGTAAGTAAGGCATAAGAAACTTGAAAGTAGAGTTGAACGCTGAATAACAGTTTTGAACTTACAGAGGTCCACTTGCATGTGCATTTTTTTCTACTGGGGTTTTACATTTATGGATTAAAGCAAAGGTCAGTGGTAGTTGGTTGAATCCCTAGATGCCAAACTCTATATCAAGGTCACACTGATTTTTCTTCGCAGGGAGTATTGGCACCCCTAAACTTGGTGGTGCTTTAGCGTCAGCTGCACTTCTAATTGTCATTCCCTTGGTTGTATTGAAGCGATTTAGGCTAGTCAGTGTTTTAGAAGGGCTTTTTTATTTTTTGATATATATGGAGATATATATATATATGTATTTGCAGTGTATCCTTTTGAATTATCCCTTAAACCTCCCATCCGCAGTTGTCTTTTTTTTTTGCATTTTTTTATTAAAATATTTTAAAATTTACATATACTTGCCATTAATTGTAATCCCCATGTATTCCCCATCACCATCTCACCAGT
>JAGFMF010011803.1:4354356-4537035 GCA_019455555.1 Galemys pyrenaicus | reverse complement strand
GAACGCTTCACGAATTTGCGTGTCATCCTTGCGCAGGGGCCATGCTAATCTTCTCTGTATCGTTCCAATTTTAGTATATGTGCTGCCGAAGCGAGCACCGCAGTTGTCTTAAGTTTATGTTAGATATTCAGACTAGTTTATAGAGTGTGCTTAATCATGACCATTAAGCAGATAAAATTCCTTTTGGACTTCTCTGATTTGAGATTATACTATAATACTGGAACTTTTCAATCATAAAATGGTTTTTATCCCAAGTCAGGAAAGTGTTTTCCTTCACACTCTTAAATGTTTTCTACTTTGTAATAAATTTAACATGCTTATCTGGATGTTCTAGTTTCTTATTGACCATTTTTATTTAACTGAAAACATATTTACTAATTGTGCTTAAAGGAGATTTTATTCTTAAGAAATTCTGCTTTTAAACATTTTGTTACTCTGAATTGATACCTAGTGTTTCCTGTTGCTTTAGTGTAAGATATTACAGAGTTATATAGACTCTTTCTAGAACCTTGTTAATTTCATGTTAATCCTTCATGGTGCCTCCAGTAAACTTAAATTTATTTTATTTATTTTTTTAAAAGATTTTTATTTTTATGCATGCATGAGCTGGGGTACAAGCCAGAATCGGGGGAGGTAAGAGGATTCACTAGAGGCAGAGAGGGGAGCAGAACAGGCAGATGAACTGATATACACTGATATACACTGCTGAGTGGAGCAGTGGGCGAGGCAGGAGAGGTCTGCAGCGTCATGAGGGTCCCCTCCATGGCTAGGGATTGAACTCGCACTGCTGTGCAACAGATGTTTCACAGTGTGACGCTGAACCCACTGCGCCACCAGGGAGTCCCCTAAACTTAAATTTATAATCTTTTAAATCTTATGCACTATCACAGTCCCATTCTGTTTCTCAACTAGTTTGCAAAACTGAGCTGGCTTAACATGGGATCCTAAATTTCAGTATCTGTCTTAGTGCCACTTAGCTCAGGTTCTTTTATTGATTTACTGTCCAGATAATTCCAGGAGAATGGCTGTGTGGCACATAATCAGTGGAGATTTCTAGTAGAAACATACTGTAAACATGACAGTAATAACAGTTTACAACCAACATTAAAAGATGGTCACAAAATCATATTATGAGGTAAGGAGGAAGGAAGCTTTAGGTGAGAAATAAATTAGGAAGTGTTTACCTTAATGTGAGAAATGTGATTAATGCCATGCTCTGTATTAGGGAGGTTAGGACAGATAACATTTTGGTACCTTTACAACAGTGTTAGGATTTGGACAGATTATTAAAATCATATAAAATACTCCCACAAATGGTAGAGATTCTAACATAAATGCTCTTGTCTTTTTCCCTCCAGGATGTGTTGGTATGTCTTACAATGTTGTGACAGGAAAAGACTAAGCATGATAGAAATAAAGCTTAACATATGGACTCATTAGAAATCCAGAGGGAATGTAGTAATTAAAGGGATATATTTTGATTTGAGAAATATTAAACTGTAATAAAAGCATAAAGATCATGTTGTAGATTGAGAGGCAAACAGGATTTGTTCATCTCTCCTTAGTTTGACCAGTAAAATAGTGAGAAATTGGCAGTAGCTAAGATAGATTTTTCTCTTCTCTGGCACTGAGAGTTTAGAGTGAAGCTAGTTATAGAGGTCAGTACTAGCCCCAGTATTGAAAGTAAAGGCATGGGTGTTACTGTTAAATTGCAGAAGGCAACCTGGTCCTCAGTGTACCCCAGGATACCCTTGAGGGAGCCCTGTGATGCCTGCTTTCACCACTTTTTTGATGTCATCATATTTGACAACTTTCTTCAGGCAGTAGGTCAGATCTACAACTGACACGTTAGGGGTGGGCACACAGAAGGCCATGCCATTCAGCTTCCTGTTCTGCTACAGCTTTGGCAATGCTGGGAAAGCAGGGATGATGTTCTGGGCAGCCCCCTTGGCCATCAGGCCACTGCTTCCCAGAAGGGCCATCCACAGTCTTCTGGATGGCAGTGATGGCATAAATCATGGTCATGAGTTACAAGGCCAGAATTGTCATAGATAACCTTGGCCAGGGGAAGCAAGCAGTTTGTGGTGCAGGAGATGTTGCTGACAGTCTTGAGGGAGTTGCCATCCTTCTCATGGTTCATGCCTATTACAAACATGGGGGCATCAACAAAAGGGTCAGAGATGATGGTCATTTTAGTCTTGTTCTTCAAGTGCACTCCCGGCCTTCTCCAAGGTGGTGAAAGCACTGATTGACTCCAGCATGTTCAGTTCCACCGTCACCCCCTTTGATAGAAGCAGGATCTCACTTCTAAAAGATGGAGATGGACTTTTGTGTTCATGACAAGCTTCCTGTTGTCAGCTTTGACTGTGCCATGGAACTTCCCTTGTGTGGAATTATATAGAACATGTAGACCATGTAGTTGAGATCAGTGAATCGGTCGTTGATGGCAACAGTATTCACTTTGCCAAAGTTAAAAACAGCCTGGGTGACTAGGTACCCAATATGGCCAGATTTGTTCATTTCAGCCTTCACCATGGTGTCTGAGGGATGTATTGACACCAGTTGTCTGTAGAACCAGGAGGAGCAGACAGCCTTTCCTGTTTTATTCATCATGGCCCCCAATAGTACAAAATTCACTGCTAATGTTGCCTGTAAGAGTAATTGTATTTATACTTCATTTTTTCTTTGTCTGAATTTACTTAGATACACAAATACTACACTTGATCTTAGCCAAAAGGCTGAGAAGCGATACTTAGATACACAAATAATCATTGTATTACAGTTGCCTATATTCTTCAGCACAGTAACATGATGGGGATGTTTAGTCTGTCATGTACAGGTGTGTAGCCTAGGAGCAGTATGCTATGCCATAAAGCCTAGATGTAGCTTATACATTCTAGGTTAAGTACGCTGATGCTCATACAACTCTGCGATTGTCTAACAATGCACGTCTAAGAACCTATCCCATCATTAAGCATGACTGTACACTGTTATGCATTCTGCATGCTTTATCTCATTGTGTTAGATACAACTGACTTAATTTACTTACAGATGTGTTTGCCTAATGTCAGAGTTTTGCATTAGACTTTAAAATTTCTACTTCTGCAGGTTGTACTCCGGTAAGTATTTTGCCTTGCTTGTTTTATCTGTGTGTGCTTGTATGTGAGTATGCATACTATATAAGGTGAAGTATCATTTTTATTTACTAATTAGATCACTGTTATAAAACACATTTTATGGAGTAGTTAAAAAATCACTATGTGATAAATCTGTTGAGAGTTAAGAATGTCCAGAACATTAAATGGGAACATGAAGGCTTTATTTCCAATCTTAAAGTAACCTTTTCCCCATAAGACTCCTTAACTTCTTGTATTCTGTACATTACATAAAACCCAGTTGAACTTATAATTAGAAACTCATTGTTTAAATTCTAAACATAAACTTCTTTGTTATTCTCCTCCTCTGCTAAGAAGTCATTAATAATCAGAAGTTACATTATTTTACCTATTTTAAAAATGTGTTAATGTCCATAATCGTTATCAGAAAATTGAGAGCCCACTCACTATGTGTCCCCTAAGTTTGTGTATATGGTGATAACAATTTGTACTAATTGAGGGGAGTCCAGTCTAATGCAAATACAAAAATTAATTATATTGAAATATGTCCACTTAAATAGACTAAGATGGTTGCCTAATAAAGCTGCTGTTTGAAGTTAATAGATGAGGTCAGTCATTTTATAGTACTAAATTTTAGTGTGAAGTCTTGATTAAAGTTGAGTTAAAATAACTGGAACATTGTTGGTTCAACTGTAAAGTTATACCATCATACATGGGTATTGTGAGTCAAGTATATAATTGATAAATTACATATATAACAAAACTTTTTAGTAGTCATGTTGAAAGAATAAAAAGTAACAGGTGAAGTTAATTTTAATATTTATGTTGGGTTAAAGAAGATAACATTGTTTGACCATTTATTCAGTATAAAAGTTATTAATGAGATAGTTTATATTTCTTTCTGCCTATGACATCTGGTGTGCATTTTACATTTATATGACATTGCAGCCACATTTCAAATGTGCAGTAGTCAGCGGTGACTGGTGGTTACTAGTTGGATGGTGTGGTTTTAGAATGTAAACCTTATAGGTTGTTGTGAATATAATGAAAGCATAGATGAAATAAAGTATCATGCACTTGTGAATTGTTATATTGTGCTATTTTAAGAGTTTGTTAATTTTGACTATATCTGATTCTGTATTAGATATTTAATTACATTGCATTTTCTCATTAAAACTCAGTGTGGTGGGTTGCATGTAATAGACCTGAAGTTTATTTCATTCTCTTTTCTAAATAAGATATGATTTTTGGCAGTTGGTCTACTGGTGTATTAGGGAATTTGAAGCTTTTGAGCAACATTTGGATTGTTATTTAGTAAATTGGTTTTAGTAATGAGAGCTTTTCTTACACTTTATAATGCTTGTTTAACTTCAAAGATAAGTATCATTTCACAAATAAATTAATGCATTGGTCAGGAGCTCAAAAGGAAAGCATATATTATTCTGATACAATATGTTCTTAGAAATGATAAGGGGGAAACATTTTCAGAAGCCTGCCAGTTTTAATCATGTAAAATTTTGCCATGGACCTTTGTGACGGAATTGTCCTGGGTAAAGAATCTTTATCCTTCATTGGATATTCAGTGAGTCTGATTTTAAAAAGTTCTGAAAGACTGTTAAATAACTGTTACATGATTGTTTCCCAAATTCTAACCTTTCTGGTTCTTTTAAATATCCCATTCCAGGCTATCCCCCCCCCCCCCAACCAGAATAATAATTATAAATGTGTCTTGCAATAAATACTTTGGCATTAATTCAACAAATATTTGTGGAGGGATTCATATATTGAGCACAGATAAAAGCACAGAAAAAGATAGACAAGATACTTGCACATCAGTTGCTTTATAGGAAATTTAGTAGGGAAATTGAAATATATTCTGATAGTTTTGACATTTAATGAGTCTTATTAGGGATTTGTATCTCAGGTATAGTTTTAAGCACTTTACAGTAGTTATTTAATTCTCAGAACGAATCTTTACATTTTGGGGTATTGTTTTTTTTTCTCATTTTATAAATTAGCAAACAGGCACAGAAGTGTAATTACTACTACCGAATCCACACAATCCTATTCCAGTGTTTATATTCTTGACCATTATAAAATGTGGAATGGACTCTTCCTCTGAGAAAATGTCATGTAGCTTATAGGCAGTAGACATTCTTAGTCTTCTTTATGTGTGTGTGTGTTTTTTTAATCCATTTTGTCCTCCATGGGGTAACTGAATTTGTAAATTAATGTTTTTTCCGTCTCACACTGTTACAACATAAACTATGAGTGCAGAGAGCTTTATGTTTTTTAGATGTACTTAAGTGCCTAAAACAAGTGCCTTTTAGTAGTGGCCACTCAGATATTTGCTGAATGAATATGGGGTATGATTATCCTTGGGTTGAAATAATTCATAATTTTAAGTAGTGTCATATGTTTCATTTCAATACCACAGTAACCATTGAATGCCTATTATATGTTAGGCACTGTTCTTGGGTTTTGGAATACAAAGATAAATAGTCTCCTGGTATTAATCCTGGCCAGATAATATTTTTTGTAATTGGTAATTTGGTAATTACCAATTTTAGTAATTGGTTAGCAATTCTTTGATTATAAAAACTTGAAGTTATTTTTGGTACGTATGCTTTTATTTGTGGGGTTATTGTTTTTGGTATGTATGCTTTTATTTGGGGGGAGGGGATCCTTAGAAACATAGAGAAATTTACATTACTTAATTTTTGTATGTTTGAGAAGACTATGTTTTTATAGTCTGCCACTTAGCCAGTGAAATTGCTTTTTTTACAGCAACTTACCTTTTTTTTGGTAAACTTAAAATTTCTTTTTAGCTGATAATTTGATGATTTTTAGCCTTTAGGGAATGCTTAGAATGCTGACCATTTTATTGACCATTTAATCCCCACAAGAGTGGGGTAAAACATTGTTCCCCAAGATCAGAGACAGGATGTGGAAAGGGCATTGTCAAACTTCTATTGATCTTGATTTCAAAGCATGTTCATTTAATTATTATTAAAATGTTTTGGGAAAGTGGGAGAGTGTTGAAATAGAGTAACAGACTGAAATCACTTTCCTAATATCATTTAAAAATAACTTCAGGTATTTATCAAACCTAAAAATTGAGACTTAGTATTCTGTATTGTTCATTATTTGGGTAGTTATTTTCTCTTAAAAAGGCAATTTTAACACATTTGAACTGTGTTACACTTTGGCCTTTTATTTATACATGTATCAAAGTGAGTTATCATAGGATATTTTGGGTGAGTTCTATAAAACATTTTGACGAAAGTTCATATGCTGATTCTTTTGTGTGAGAGATGTTTTGAAAGAAACATGCTTAAAACTCAATTCTAGTGTTTTCTCAAAGTGAGTTTATTCCTTTTTATTTCTATTTCATTGTATGACTGTACCACATTTTTAAAAAAATCCATTTGTCCATTAAAGGACATTTGGCTTTTTCTAGTAGTTGTTGCTAGATACATCTGTTCATAGATTTTTATATGAATTAAGTTTTTTAAAGATTTATGCATATACGAATTGGGGTATAGGTCAGAGATGTGGGGTTAGGGGTGAGAGGAGTCACCAGAGACAGTGTGGGAAGCAGAACAAGTAGATCTACTGAAATACACTGCTGAGGGGAGTAGTGGGCAAGACAGAGAGGTCTGCTCTGCCATGTGGGTTACCTCCCTAGCCCGGGGTTTGAATTTGTGCTGCAGTGGCTACTGACAGCCTCATAGTACTGTGCCTTACTTATTACCCTTTGAGTCACCAGGGAGGCCCCTATATGAAGTAAATTTTACTTGTTCAGATTGTAAAGGTTATTTGCTATTCTTTTTTTGTTTTTTTTTTTTTTTAAAAGATTTATTTATTTATGCATACAAGCACTGGGGTACAGGCCAAAGGTGTGTGTGTGTGTGGGGGGGTGAGAGGATTCATCACAGAGAGCTGGGAGCAGAACAGGCAGATCAACGGAAGTACACTGCTGAGGGGAGCAGGGGGCACAGCAGGAGAGGTCTGCTTGCGCCTTGTGGGTCCCCTCCCTAGCAGGCAGCAGGGATTGAACTCGTGCTGCAGTGGCTGTGGTTTACTTCATAGTGCGTTGCTTAACCCACTGCGCCACCAGGGAGGCCCTATTTGCTATTCTTTAAAAAATAAAATCTTAACAAAATTATACTTGAATGTGGTATAGAAGTATAAAAATATTACAGGATTTAAAAACGAAAACTCATTCTTCTGAGGGAAACAACTTTGAATTATCTGAGCTTTCTTTTCTGACTTTAAATTTTTATAAATAGTAGGTTCTTACAACTTTTTGATTTGGTACTTTAATTTTTAACTTTATGATACAGAGGAATATTTAGTTTAAATAATTTAAATAGTTTAACTACTATAAATTTCACATCTATTCTCTACATATCCCACTAATTATATTTTTATATTGGATACCTTTCTGAATTCTGAATATGTATTCACAACTTTCTTTTGGCAACAACTAAGATTATTTCTAGACATGCAGTTTGTATGATAAATTACTATTAATAATTCCTGCATTATTATTTCCATGTAAATATTTTTCATTGCGCAGCCAAGTAGTATACCATGTATATTTTAAACTTTGTATAAATCTTTGCTTGCTGGGAGTTTCTGATCAGTTTTTTTCCTTATCTGACTTTGTTGTTTCTTGGCACCATATTCTTAAGGATGGTGTGAAATATAACAATCTACCTCTTTGCTTTAAAATACTTCTTGGAATTTTGTCTCCTGCTTAGTTGGAATTTCTTCTTTAGATTTGTTGCACAGTTACTGTATTAGCACTTAATTTTTAGGACTGGCTCTGCTAAATTTTGGATTTTATGGTTTTCTCTGTTTTGTTTTATATTTTAATTTTTCTGGATAATATAATTTCATGTAGCAGTTAATTTTCTTTGTCTTTCCCTGTGTAAAGTGTTATACCCTATACTTCCCTGCTGATTTGAGTGAGTATAGAATTAATTTTCTTTCAATACTTAAATGATTGTCTCTTTTATTATTGTTTTTCCACAGTTGGTGTTGCCATTGAGAAGTCTTCTAATATTGTGATTACTTTGTAGCTGAACTCAATTTCCTCTAAGGGAATTCCCTAGGACATGTTCTTTTTTATGAAATTTCACCTTTTTTCTCTTTGAAGATGTGTTTTCTATTGTTTGGAGTATTTTATTTATTATTTCATAGTTAATGCTGTACTCTTTTTTTTCCCCCCCTCTGCAAACTCATGTCTGGATATTAAATTGTCTAGATTGACCATTCGTGTCATTGTCTTAATATTACTTTACTTTTTTTTTTCCCAAGAAAATTCTTGAATTTGTCTTCATCTCTCAAAAAATGGAAGATACAAATTTTCAACCCTTTTTATTTTCTCTTTTTTCATAGCATTCCATTCTGATATAAACTTTATTACATCTCCTAAGGATGCAAATTTGCATAGATGTTTACATTTTTGTTTTGAAAGCATGAGTTACAGAAATGTTAGACATACAGCGCAAAGAATTCTTTTCCTATTGTTGTTCTCTTGAATATTTTAGTGTGTAATTTCTACAGACTGGTACATTTCTTTTTTTTTTTTTAAAGATTTATTTATGCATACAAGCACTGGGGTACAGGCCAAAGGTGTGTGTGGGGGGTGGTTGGTGTGTGAGAGAATCCACCAGATAGAGCAGGGAACAGCACAGGAAGATCAACTGAAATACACTGCTGAGGGGAGCAGCGGGCACAGCAGGAGAGGTCTGCCTGCACCATGTGGGTCACCTCCCCAGCTGGCAGCAGGGATCGAACTCGTGCTGCAGTGGCTGTGGTTTACTTCATAGTGCGTTGCTTAACCCACTGCGCCACCAGGGAGGGCCCAGACTGGTACATTTCTTAATCACAGTTCAAACCATACAATTTAAGAAATTAGCATTTATACATGTATGGACTCAGTTTCTTTGTTTGTTGGAGGACAGTCTATTTCTGTCTTTATTTTGATGCTCAATTTTAGTATCACTTCTCTGTGTCCTGTAGTATCATCTCATCTTTCTTTAAGATTGTCCTTGCTTTCTAGAACAATACTTTATTGTAGGCTTATCTTGTACTTTTCCTACCTTTCCCCTAAAGTTGTATATTTCCCCAGGGATTCCTGTGTTTGTTTGTTTTTTAAAGTAAAAATTGGCACTTACAAGCTCTCCCCATTGTATTTGTTCACTGACATTAAAATGTCACTGTTTTCAGGCTCTATTAGTGAGCAGAGATAAGGAATGTATGTGTGTATATATCTCTGTATTGGAAACTAAGTTCAGGCTGGTACATTTTACTTCCATTTAATATTAAAGAATTGAATCTAGCTTTTCCCCTTTATGTTTTTAATTCCCATAAAAAACACTTGACTTTCATTATCCTTAATGTTTATTTTTATTTGATCAATCCCCCTGGATTCACATAACCTGCTTAGCTAGTACTCCCCATTCTGGTTGGTTTTACGTTCATACCTGCTCTCACTGTGCTTTGTTCTGACTCTGCACAAATGCTTTCCTCTCCTTACCTTGGTGCTCTGATAATGCTGCACTGGGAACGCCAGTGTATGTGGTTGCCCCTCTCACCCCTCTCTGGTTTTGATACAGCTTTACTTCAACCCACACCCCAACTTTGGACAACTTCTTTAGTGTTCTTAGTTTCCTTTGTACTATACTAGACCCTTCCCCTTTGCTACTGTGCTCTTCCACATTTAATGTTGATTGGATTAAATAGTTGTAGAAGGTGGGTGGGGGGTGGTGTGAGGGAGATAAATGGATGGTAAATTCACCTAGAAGTAATTTTTCAGTTTATAATGTTTCATAGGTAACTCTGTTCTGACCATATTTATGAGTAATGCTAAAAATAAAAAACTGATTGGGAACTCAGTTTATGTGGATAGGACTTAAGAATTTTAGATTTAGCAGTTGGTGAGCTTCCCATTGTTGAATCAGTATCTATATTCTGGGACTCATTTGTCACTTCTTTTAAGAAGTCAGCATTCTTTTATCCATAATGCCTGTACTGGTTTGCCAAAACTATTTAGTTTATGCCTGTGTGAATAGAATTGCTATAGATCAAGTACCTTTAGTTCTTTGCTTCTTTGACCAGTAGTCTTAGGTATCCTGGGATCTAGTCAGTCTGCATTTAAACAAGATTCCCCAAGTCAGTAATTTCTGACATTTCAGTCATTTCTGCAAGTCAAGAAGATACCCTGATTTTCAGTCCTGTATTTATCTATACTAGTCAAGCTCTAACCCCCTGGGATTGAGAGAAACTTCACTTGTAAAAGTACAGGGTCTTAAAATACCTGAACAAAATCATGGTTCAGTGAGAAGGGAGGGAGGGAGGGAGGAAGGGAGGGAGGGAGGGAGACATTTGTGTGGCAATTGCTGTTGATTTGACAATCATTAGTCTGCCCAGGTTTCCCTTTTTTACTTTTTTGATTGTAGTTGTGTGTATGTGTGTTTGTGCTTTTCCCCTATCATTCTTATAAGAAGAGTAAAGATAAGTGGAGGTATGGCTAGTATATATTTTAAATAGGAAGTACTTTTACTTTTCTTTTATTGAACTCAAAAAAAACTAATGGTATGTATATATGGTGTCTGAAATCTTACACATAAAGGAATTGAAATACAACCTTGTTAACCTTCATTTCAGTGTATGTTATTTTTCTGTTGTTCTGTGACAATATGGCCTCAAATTTAGCATCTTAAAATACTATACATTTATTATCACAGTTTTTGTGGTTCAGCAGCATTGGCATGGCTAATTAGATTGTCTCAAGACTACAGTCAAAGAGTTGGCCGGGGCTGGGTTTTTAAGTGGGGGAAGATCTGTAACAGGGTAGTCTTCACTGTTAAAGGACAGGGAGAGGGCCACCCTAGAACCCCCAAACCTGCTTGTTCTAAATAGGTTCTGCATTGTGCCACATCAAGACAAAATGGATAAGACCATTAAGGGAAAGGAGTTTTAATGCAGTTAGTGTGCAACAAAGAAAAAGACAATAAAGTTTGCAAATCAGGCATCTGAAGTTACCCATTCTCTCGTGGGTAAATTTCCAGCTAAGCAGGGTCCACCCAAAGCAGGGCCACTGAGGCCTGAAAGCCTCAAGTCTAAGGGTACCTTCTCGTGGGGACCCATAGGAAAGGGACAGAAGGGGCCCAGTACATCTGGGACAGAAGGATCAAAATCAAGACAAAAGGTCCCATTGTTAACCACCCCACGGGTCTCTCACCCATATGTTTCAACCATTCCAAGGCCAAGAAGCAAGTGCAGCTTCTTCACATGTCTCTCTGCTCCATGTGTCTCCTACAAATTTTCTTCTAGCTCTCCATCCTTCCTTCCTTCTCAGTCTCCACTTCATCTTCCTCTCTTCCCTGCTCAGCTCCATCCTCCCGTGGGTGGGACTGGGAACCTGGCACCTTCCCTTTCCTTGGAGACCACTGTGTTACAGATCTACTCCAAAGCTCACATTGTTGATATCATTCAGTTTTTTGTGGACTGTTGGACTGAGGGCCTCAGTTTTTTTTGTGGCTGTCATTTCCTAGAGCTTTATCAGTTGCTTGTTTGTAATCCTTTATGTAGACCAGTTCATCTCATGAAATTACATCTTCAAAACCAGCCAGTGAGAGAATTTCCCTGCAAGATGGATATCACAGTATTAAGTAGTCACATACAATCCGTCATCTGTGTAATATTCTGTTGTTTAGAAATGTCATAGATTATGTCCATACTTAAGAGGGAATTATACAAGGACATAATATGAAGAAATGGGGACCACCTTAGAGTTTGTCATAGGGGTTATCCATCTGACTATAAGTACATAATGGCATGGATTATACATTGTATTAAGGTTTTTACTTAAAACTTGTGTTGTGCTTTATAATAAGGAAATCAAGAAATAAGCTGATGTAGCCAAATATATAAAATCATTAAACCTTAGTGATGTTGTTGTAATATTGAGTTAAGTGAATTTCTTAAAGTTACTAATATGGTCAATAACATTTCATGAATTTTAAGCATTTTTCTTTTTTTAGTCGACTTTATTGTGGAGTATGACTATGATGCTGTACAAGATGATGAATTAACTATTCGAGTTGGGGAAATCATCAGGAATGTGAAAAAACTGCAGGAGGAAGGATGGCTAGAAGGAGAACTAAATGGGAGAAGAGGAGTGTTTCCTGACAATTTTGTTAAAGTAAGTATTTTTGGTTAAATTTCTCACTGTTGCATCATTGGATCTAATTTTTTTTTTTTAAAAGATTTATTTATTTATGCATACAAGCACTGGGGTACAGGACAGAGGTGTGGGGGGGCGGTGAGAGGATTCACCACAGAGAGCGGGGAGCAGAACAGGCAGATCAACGGAAGTACACTGCTGAGGGGAGCAGCGGGCACAGCAGGAGAGGTCTGCCGCACCATGTGGGTCCCCTCCCTGGCCGGCAGCAGGGACTGAACTTGTACTGCAGTGGCTGTGGTTTGCTTCATAGTGAGTTGCTTAACTCACTGCGCCACCTGGGAGGCCCTGGATCTAATTTTTAAGAAATATATGTTTAAAGTGTTGTAGATACATTTTTTAGTCTGCAGAATTAAGCAAGTAGAGGTTTGTAAATGCCACTATAATGCTATAATGAATGTAATTGTTATTTGGGTTTTAGTGGGTACATCAGTCTACCAATCTTTTCTAAAAATAGGTCATAGGGTAGTAGTTTGTAATTTACAAGGTCATTTTGCAGCATACATTTTTATTTGAACCTACAAAAGTTGTGTGAAATAGGGCATATGATAACCCCATTTTAAATATGGTGACATACAGACAGACTAAATGGTTTACTTAACATTGGGTAATTAATGAAAGAATCTGAACTGAAATCTCAGATAGTTTCTTCACTGAAAAGTCTAATGTCTTTATAGCTTTTCTAGCCTCTTTGAGGCTGTATTAAGTTCCTTTTTTTTAAATTTCAGCATTTCTCTGTCAGAGTAGTAGTTACTCTTCAGTTAACACCAGACTCCTTTTTAAGTAAATATTCTCATCATCTCTGCTGAAAAATAATCAAGATTCTTCCTTTAAAAACTATGTACGTTCTTAATAGTTTACAGAGGAACTAGAATGAGTATAATTACACCTCACTTATAATTGTCTTATTTTCTGTATAAAATTTCTTATACCTGAAACTGCATGCTTGGCTTCATTAAATTATGATTGAATTCTTCTGGAAAGGCTAGAATATATGTCTTTCTCTCTTTTCTTTTTAAAGATTTATTTATGTGTAGAAGAACTGGGGTATAAGTCAGAGGTGTGTGTGTTGTGGGGAGAGGATTCACTAAAGACAGAGCGGAGAGCAGAACAGGTGGATCTACCGAGTTATACTGCTAAGGGTAGCAGCAGGTGAGACAGGAGAGGTCTGCTGAGCCATGTGGGTTAGCTCCCTGGCTAGAATCAAACTCAAGCAGTAGCAGTGATAGTGCTGAGACTTAACTGGTAGGCCACCAGGGAGACCCTTAATTTTTTTTTGAAACTGCATAGTTGTTGTTAGAACACCTGCACAGTACTGCCATTTATAGTAAATTTTATTTGTTCCTTGATAATTTGTGTTTTAGTTGTGGTTCTGTCTCTTAAATATGAACACTTTACTCTGTTAATTGACTTCAGAGGAGGCCTATTTACATACTGTATATATATGTTTTATCTCAGAAAACAACTGAGAAAAGCTAGGTAGTAGGGAATTTAACTTAATCGCATATTTTTAGTGTTTGATTTAAAGGTTTTCACATAATCAGTAGTACATTGTGTGAGTTCTTTTTAGAATATCAGATGTTTAGGAATGCATATATAGTGTAGTAGAAATTGCTTTAGCATTAATTTTTTTTAACAGTTGCATAGTATTCTGTTGTATATCTTGGGTTTCATGTATATTTAGGGTTCTAAACATTTTTTAGCTTTTAATAATGCTGCAATTAACATCCTTTTGTAGGTTATATACAGAACTTCATTTAGAATGGGATTGCATCTCTATAAACCTACCATAAATAGAAATTGCATTTAATACAGCTGATATACTAAATATCATAGTTTAGCTTAGGCTACCTTAAACACTCTCGTTTAATAGTCTACAGTTGGACAGAATCATTGAACCACAAAACCTATAACATTTTATAATAAAATGTTGACTATCTCATGTAATATATTGCTTACTGTGTTGAGAGATTAAAAAAAAACAGATATGAGGGCATGTGAAACACAAAACACAACAATTCGAAAACATGCTGGCAACATAGTACACTGTAGAGTATGGACTTGATGACTGACCAGGTACTGTGGTTCATTGTTACTGCTGAAAATCACAGGAGTATAGTATCACATATTACTAGCACTAGAAAAGTGTAGTTTTTCTACTGAGTGCATATTGTTTTTATGTCATCCTAAAGTCAAAAAAAGTCAGGGATCATCTGCACAGATAAGAATTTGCTGCATCCTGGGGTATGCATATGTTCAACTTCATAGATGTTAAATTTCTCAGTGACCCTTAGCAGTGGTACAGAGGTTCCTTTCTTCTTTGTTTTAATTAGGATTTAATACCACTAGATATCCATTCTTCTTTTCATTCCTCCTTTCATTTATTTTTTTCCATGGAGTTAGTTTTGACTTGTTTTCTCATTGATTTGTAGTAACTCCTAATATACTGTGAATACTAGTTCTTCGTATTCTTTCTGATTATATTTTTTTCATTGTTCATAAGTGTTTCTTGTGACTTGTCTAGCTTAGGATCAGGGAGGTGATTAAAGATACTTTCATGATTTAAACTTAAATCCTGAGTTTCAAAGTTTTGATTTTCAGTGTGTCTTTTCATCAGTCTTGCTTTGTTTTTCTCAGTGTATATATATTGAAGTAAGTATGCCATTTTATATGGACACATTTCATGGTACCCTGAGAACTTTACAGAAGTAACATCATCATGACAGATACAGTAATAATGAATAAGTTTGAAACATGATGGGAATTACCAGTGTGAAACAGACAGGAAGTAAGCACACACATGCTGTTAGAAAAATAGCCAGCAAACTTGTTTAACACAGTTGCCACAGATTTGCAATGTCTATATAATATACTCACTGTTAATTGGAATAAAGGTGGAACCTGGCATTCCTGACTGACCTACCTTCTTTCCTCACCTTTCAGAATTTATTTATTTTTGATAAAATATCCGGAGTTTTAAACTATTGAGTGGGAGGAATAGGGGAAAGTAAATCTATTGCATTCATACGGGGAACCTCTAGATTGTGGTACTTTTTATTAGAGATTATAGTGTACATCTGTAAAAGTCTATGAACTCAGAATTACTGAAATTTTCTCCTTCAGAAGTAGTAATTCCCATACTACTTTATGCATGCAAGAGCTGGGGTACAGGCCAGAGGTGTGGGGAGATGAGAGGATTCACCAGAGGCATAGTGGGGAGCAGAACAGGTGGATATAACTGAAATACACTGCTGAGGGGAGCAACAAGTAAGACAGATGGGTGAGACAGGAGAGGTGTACTATACCAAGTGGGTCAACTCCCTGGCTGGGGATTGAACTTCTGTTGCAGCAGCTACCAATAGCTTCATAGTGATGAGATTAACCCCTTGTGCCACCAGGGAGACCTTAGGAATAACTTTTAAAAACTTGTTATTATGCCATTGTTCAGAATCAGGGTAGTTAATATTACTGTTCACACAGCGATAGGTTAATGTTCATTTAAAAGATAATAGCATGGTTGATGCCCTTTATTTTCTTTTAAGTTATGACACATGACAGTAGGTAACAGTGCAATGAACTAGTTATAGACATTTGATAAAGGTTAGTGGACTTCGTTCACTGATAAATTTCATACAAGGTCATAGTCTGATCACCTGAGTGAGTCAGAGGAGGCTGGCGTGGAACAGGAAAGGAACACAACTCTAGAAGGTAGTTTTACAAGTATTGAAGCGTAGGGAGTTATGGAAAAAGCAGAAAAATAACAATGAATAAGATATCAAAAGAAGTTAATGAATATTTTTATTAGTTGTAGTTAATAGAATACTAGCAGGATAGTATTTGTGGATAGAGGATGCTGGTCTTCAAGTTTTAGAGCAACTTTTTTGTGAGCTATATTCTGATCCTGGAGGTGTTGCATGATCTATTGTAATGGTATCTTCACTTTGATATTTAAAAAAATAAGTGGATATGTTCATAGAAGATGTCTCAGGTACTGGTAAGTGAATTGCTATTCTTTATACTTTTAGATTAAAATGAAATTTTAATTCCTTTTAAAGAGTTTTTCTGAGCTTGATACTGTTTGTTTAGGTCTCTAGATACAATAAGCAAAAAGGAAACTTACTGAAGTATTTCAGGAGGCTGGCAAATGAAGAAAAATCATTTGGGTGTTTTTTCTTTTTGAATTAAATTTCTAGTAGTTTTTTTCTCTATTTAGAAAAAGTTGTTGAAATTCTTTTTAAAAAATTAGGAAGTTTGATAATTTATGTGCATTTAAAAATGTTTCTTCTAGTTTCCATAGGTTAAATGCTTAAGTAGACCTTCATGTGTATTTCAGTTTTTATAAAAGTTACTTTTAAAGAAAAATTACAGGACAATATAGAGAATAAGATGATGTGTTGTACATGACTACTTTGGAAGGATCTTTGATTTTTTTTCCTAAATATCATATTTTTTTTCCTGTGAGAATGCTAATTTAATTAAAAAATCATTTACTATTCAGCTATGCCCATAAGAAAAAGTATTTGAAAAAAGGAATGTCAATTTGTATTTGACTTTTAGTTTTGTGAATCCCTTACTTTTGTTAGTTTGCTTAGATGAACCTCAGTAATTATTTTTTTAACTCTAAGAAGATGTGTTGGTCACTTTAATAGAACAGTTCAGTAAGCTAGTTTTGTCTCAGGAGAACAATTTTTCCCGTTTGAATTACTTCATTAAATGGAAACAGATTAGAGAATACAAATATTCTTATCAATATCAGAATACTAAATGAAGACAACTTGTTTGCTAGGATGTAAAAACAGATGAAATATCAAAGTTGAATATCAGTACATTTTTGTTAAATACTTTACAACATTAACTCTACACACTGTTTAAGCACAATTTGTTCTGGGACTTGGGTTATTCGCATTCATATTCTCAATCCTAAATAGACTGTATTCACGTACAGAAATAGGTTGATAAATGTATGCTAGAATGTGTAAGGATTTAGATGTAGTAATGTGTGTATATAAACTCTTTTGAAAAACCTGGGATAGTTTGACTTACATTATTATTATTTGGACACTCCAAATATTTTATAATGTATTAATTTTGTTTGTTCTAAGATACTTCAAGTTGGAGAAGTAATTTAAAGCAGGAAAGTTTGAATACCAGAACTTGGGTTTCTGGTTTATCTCCTAGTTTTGCTTCTTGAATCAGCAGTCAGTGCTTGCTTGTTAGTATCTTCTGGGTCCTGAAGTAATCTTGCAGCTGTGGGAGAAGAATCTCCTTATAGACTTGATATTTTTGGAGTCATAAATATTGTAGTACTCAGCTCCTGTGGTTTTTATCCTAACTCTCCTTTCATCATAGGGCTTTGAAGCACAAATAACATTTTTTAAAATCAATAAAACTATCATGAAAAATATGACCATTATGAATATCAGGGTGTTTTCAGTGCATTTCACTGAATGTGATATGTATGAAAGAACACTGATAAGAGAAGAGTACTTTTTTAAATGTTTTTCTCACTCGACTTCACATTGCTCTCATTAACATTCTTGTGATAGAAAAAGGAAAAGAGTAGGATGCCATGGACAATGAATGTACATATCTTTCCACTCTTATCCTAGTTTTGCCTTTTCTAAGTGGAGGAGGGGCAGTTGAAATAGGGAGGCCCTTTGTCCAATTGGACAGACAGCAGCAATGTGGTGAGTAGCATATTTGCGGGGAGGGGATGGATAGGTGGAGAATAAATTGACACTTTCAAAATAATTATACTGTCATTGTTTTTCTTGATGATTTTGATATGTTGGCACTTTGAAGGTACACATTTATTTCATATTAAGGAGGGTTTTTCTGTTGGTTATTTTGCTTTGAACTTACGGGTTTTTGTGATACCCAGTTCATCTTGATCATAATAAAATGGAAAATTTAATGACTTGTAGTCTTCTGCATCATTCTTTACATGAGATCGTATATTTTCCAGAAAAACCAAATATCAGTATACACTCTTGAAATGGGACAAAACCATTTTGTTAGGTTGGAAACCTAATGTTTCAAAAGAGGATATATATATACACACACATATAATATAATCTCTACTTAAAGCTAAAACAAGTTGTCCCACATAAACATTTAATGTTGCTTATTTTCCTTATTATTTTGTAATCTCATTTTTCCATGTCTTTTGATGCCATAGCTTCTTTAAAGTGGGAGGTACTAGCTCTATATCATACCTTTAGGAATTCTGAATGTTAAACTAAAAATAATTAAATCTGTTCCTTATATTTAATTTACCATAAGCAGAACTGAACTCTGTTTAGAATTTAGTGACTAGATAACCTCTTTTGAGAAATACAAAGAAACTCTTAACCTTTAATTTGGCTTTTATTATTCTTTGTGATCTTTGATTGCATATTATAGAAGTTACTGGTTTTCTATTTTCAGATCATGATAATGCACTGGCCTTGATCATATAACCAAATAATTATTTAGCTATAGTACTGATTGAGCGGTTTGTAAATTTTGATGATTATCTTTTGTAAGTTATTTTGTATAAGTTGTATGTTTTTGGTTAGTGCACTTAAAGGTCAGTATCTTTGATTACCTTAGTAGATGAAAGATATATTCTCTCCAACCTTTATAGCCCCTCCCTTCATTTGTTTATATTTTTCATCTTTCTTTAATTTGCTACTTCCTACTCCTTATTTGTGAAACAAATTATATCTTTACCTGTGTGGAAATTTTCCATGTAATTTTTTCTTGGCCACTTCTGTATTGACATTACCTAGTCTAAACACTGAGAGAGCATTTCTGAATTTGCTTTGTCAACACATGATACTCTCTAATTGAGGATTCTTACTAAGTCTCCTGGCTTCATTTTCAAAAGTCAGGAAAGGAATTGAAGTTGTCAGAAAAAAAGATCGGTAATGTTAATAAAATTTATTTACTGACTGAATAAAAGGAAATGAAGGACAAAAGGAAGAATACTAGAAATCTTATTAATAGTTCATGGGTTCTCAGTAAAATTTGTTGTGGGTGATGATAACCAAATATCATTTGGAGTCGCTGTATGTCCGGGAACTAAAGGAGAATGGATGTGAGTGAAGAGAGATAGGGAAGATTTGAGAATTAATGATTGTAGTGCTGGTGGATTGTAGCAGAAAGATAATCCAGAGAAGGAAGCGGAACCCAAAGTAAAACATTATTACCTTACTTGTAATTTTGCCAGAACCTTGTGATCCTTTGCTGTTGTGGTAATATCTTAACAGGCACTATGTATTGGGAAGATTGTAAAACTGAGTTTTCCCTATTAAGTGTAGATAGTATATATTTTTAACTTGCTTTCCCACCTTTGGATCAGATTTATTATTTTTAATATTCAGAAGGTTTATTATATCTAAAATTCATAGATGTAATTATGTTTGAGTATTGTGAAGGTACCTTAAAATGTTTAAACATTAAAATGTTTAATGTTTAAATCTTGAGAAATATGTTATGAATTGACTTTTAAAGAAATGGGACATTGTCTTAGAATTACTGTATTTATTTACATGATTCTTATTAAAAGATTACAAATATCAAAAGTTATCTATTTAGTGAGCAGGATAGAACTAAGATAAAAACACAGTCATCTATTCCCTGAACTCGTCCTCTTAATGATGACTGGTCAAATTGCGGTCATTTTCCTAGGGGAACGAGATTTGACTGTCAAGCCAAATTCTCAGTCTTGTGATCTAGAAAGCAACAGTAGCTCTCCTTAAGTAAGAGGTATGTCTTACTTAATATTTAGGAAAGTGGGTAGATCATGAGACAGGAGAATCTGAAATGAAGACTATCTTTGGCATGTTGAGATTGTAGCTGCCTGTCATTGCATCGCTTTTATATTTTCATTAGCTTCAGAAATATTTAAGTGTAGTCTGAAAACTGCAAGATTTTTAGATGTTGACATATCATGTATTATTAAAGGCAAATTGAAGTACTTTTCCTTAAGTATATTACCAATAAAATTAAAGCATGCTAAGTTATAAAATGTTTTCTGTATTCTATTATTTGAACTCAATGCTTTTTCATAATTATTCATCAGCTTAAGTTTTGCCAATATGTGACTTTTTTTTTCTGATGGCAAAGTGATAGGTATTTTTAAAAAGACCAAAAAAAGCAAATATTAGAATTTGTCAGCAGTATAAAGAAATCAAAATCATCTGACATCTTACCAACCAGAGAATAACAAAATGATTAACATGTGTAGCCATAAATACATGGAGGTACAAATTCTTTGTTAACTTGATATATGAAGGATATTTTCTAGCTAATGATTGGCTCTTTATTTTTTTAATGAACAGAAATTGTTAATTTTAATATCAAATGTGAGGTACAAACCCAATGTAATTCCCTTTTCCCTAAATTACAGAACATTAATTTTACCAGCACCATGTATTTTAATAATCAACTTTTCCCCTCAATTTTTGTCTAAGTCACGTTTTTCTGTTTTTGGGCTCTGCCTTGTTTTTTTTTTTTAATCAATATATCTGTTTTTATACCAGTACCACATACACTTGTAGTATCTGTTTTATCATATTTTCTCCTCTTATATCTCGGTTAAAGAAAGTTTCCTCCCTTTTTCCCCCTTTTAAGTAATTCTGGCTTTGGCCTTTTTTCCTTCTATACAAATTTAGAACCAGTTCATTGATTTACTCTCCCAAATCTGATGTATTTATTGAAATTACATTGTAACATTACATCAATTTTAGAGAGACTTGGCATCTTTAGGAGTTTTCAGTCATTGAACAAGCATAACTTCCTTTTTGTCTCCCAGTAAAATTTCATATTCTTTTCATGATGGTTCTATCAAGACTTAAACTCAAAATAATCACTGTTACCATACTGTGTTTCATTGGGAGAGAAAAAGTTTATAAACTATTCTCAGATTTCATATAATAATCACTGTACCTATTTTTGGGTATTTTACTTTTGAGAATTTAATAAAAGACAGCTTAATAAGCCTATTTACTAATTTCTTCTTTTATAGGAGATTAAAAAAGAGACAGAATCCAAGGATGATAGTTTGCCCATCAAACGTGAACGGCATGGGAATGTAGCAAGTCTTGTGCAACGAATAAGCACCTATGGACTTCCAGCTGGAGGAATTCAGCCACATCCACAAACCAAAAACATTAAGAAGAGTATGTAAATAATTATTTTTATGTTTAGTCAAAATAGATGTTTCTAACTGTTGATGAATTATGTTAAGAAACCCATCAACTGTAGCAGACTACAATGTAGTAACATTCTGCTTATTCTCACATTATTATTTTATTTATTTTTTAAGATTTTATTTATGCATACAAGAACTGGAGTAATTGTAAGTCAGAGCTGTGGGGAGTGAGAGGATTCACCAGAGACAGAGTGGGGAGCAGAACAGGCAGGTCAACTGACATACACTGCTGAGGGGAGCTCCAGGTGAGGCAGGAGAGGTCTGCTGTGCCATGTGGGTCCCCTCCTTTACTCAGGATCTATCTTTCACTGCTGTGGCCGCAGAAGCCCACAGTGAGGCACTTAACCCTTTGCACCACCAGGGAGGCCCTTACATTAGTTAATGACCTTGTAGTTAGTTGTTAAGATGATTATCCAGCATGAATTGCTGATAACTCTCTATAGGAATTACAAATGAAAATGTGAATGTTTTTAAATACTCTTTTACTCTTATAGGCACCCTTGAAATGTTTACATTTTGCCTTAAATTTGTTTTCATACCATTTATTTAATGGGGCGCTAAAATATTTGCTCATCCTTTAGTATGATAGATGCAAGAAATTTGATGGTGTGTTTTCTTTACATCTCAAGGTTATATGCTCCGATTTCCAAGGTGATTGGGCTCAGCAGAAGGCCTTTTAAGTGTGTGGTACACTGTGATTATGTTAGAACAATTTTGCATGGAGGGAAAGTACCACTTTTTAAATCAGATATGAGTTTGAATGTTATGGTCTTAGATTACTGAAACTCTTGAATTTTATTTTGCTTCTGGTGAGTGAGTGGTTAAGAAAGACAGGTAATATTGTTGTCCTCAAAGAGCTTGTAGTATAGGGAAAGATACCTATTAAAGTAATGAAGGTATATAAACAAGTACATTTATGGAAGCAAGCAGATAACATTTTAATGTAGGAAAAACCTGAAACTCCTTGAGAGATTGAATACTGATTCTATGTTCAATTTGAGTTACTAATTATTAAGTGAGCATTTAACCATAAATACTTCAGAGTAAGTGTCTAAAACTAGTGGTATCAAGTAGTCTACAGTAAGGAAATTTTGTTTACATACATTTTACAACAATAAGACTGCTTTTGATTTTTCTAGAGTCCCCATAAATCTCAACTTGTTTTTACTTTCTTTTTCAACCTAATACCTTCTATGCTACTATCTGTTTGGAGAAATCTTTAATTCCTGGATTATATCCTTTATTTTCATAAAATGAAAAAGAACTTCATGACACTGAGACAACTAGTTAAAGAATTTTATCTTTTTTTTGTAAATGCAGTGTATGAACAATATTTACATACTACCTATATTGTTTTGAAGCCTGCTGCTGGAAGGTGGATAGTTTTAGAAGTTCTAATTGCTCTAGACTCTGAAACTGTTTACTTAGAGCTTGGGGCACAGGCAGTAGAGCATATGTTAACATCTTTCAGGTACATAGAATTTCCATGTACAAGAAAAACTTCTAGGACCTTGGAAGGTCTATTTATGACCTCTACCTATTGTAAAACTCATTTACTACTTTCCTTTACCTTTACTGAACTATAAAGAAACAGGTTTTCTTGTTAAGTAGTGGCTAAACAAAGGGCTTCCAGGTTGTGAGTACTTTGTTTTGTCTTATAATAGAAAAGGGCAAACTAAAGTTAACTTTTCTCAAGACTGCTGGCTACAATTCTTTTTTTCTTGTGAGAAGGAAAAGCAATTATATAGTTGGTATTGCAACACTCGGGTGTTTTCCTAAAAATCCTATATAATTTGTTTTTAAGAGAATTTGCTGCAAGGATTAACTTCGTCATTTGGTGCTGGCTAACATTTAAAACAGGATACAGGTTGTTTTTGCTTTCAGATTGCTTTTCCAGAAAAACAAGCTAATGTTTTTTTTTTTTAATCTGAATCTTTTTGTTACGGTTAGTTTATATCATATCCTTAATTCACAGAATAGATTAATTACTCAAATGTGGTTCATTATATTTTTAAATAGTACTAGGTACTACTGACCAATTATCATTATTTAAAAAAATTCTCCAAACCCTGGTAGAGTTAAATGGTAAACAGTGTAGTGTGAAAGTTACATTTAAATAGCAGACAAATGAATCTGCATGTGTATTGAATTTTAGTTAAGCAATTAAAAAGAGAATATTCAAATAGATAATATAATATTAGATGCCTGAAAATGTGACTATAGAACTAGTGAGGTATTTTTCTCTAGTTTTCAAAGTCAAGAAAGCTTGGTTTTTTCTTGTGCCATCTAGTTATGAAGTCATTGAAACTTCTTTTGTTACATATATGCAAGGCAACTTTTTATAAAACAGTTATCTTCCAGAGCAAGCAGAGAATAATGTTTTCTAGAACAAAATTGATTGCTGTATGTATGTAAACAAAATGAAAATTCTGAATGCCATCGGACGTTGACTGTAAGTTACAGAAGAATACAGATTTACACTTCTTGAAGCTAGAACAGGTACAAGTCATACTATTGTTTGATGCCCTTATAAAATCAGGTACAAAGATAGCGGTAGAATATTTTGCTTGGAAAGAATTGACATCTTTCACATCACAACACTAACTTTCATTATAGAATGTTATTAGATATTTATTTCACTTTAGATTTGGAAAAAATTGGTTTCAGATATGAATCTGTTCTTGGCATAAGGTGTAAGACATTATTGCTTACAGCTTTTTTTTTCCTGCTTAGTAGAAACTCATGCTGCAGAAAAATTTTTCATCTAGTTGATAATTATTTTGAATGTCAAAGATAATTTGAGATTGATCCTAATAGGCCACTAGTATGTGTACCAAGAAGAAATGATGTGGCTGCATGAAAATTTGATGACCAGAATGTCAGTCTATATAGTGTTTCATATCTAGAAAACAGTACCAATTGATATGACTTCTTATTTGAGTTAGTGCTGAGGAAAATGAAAATTCTGAATGCCATCGGAAATGTTAACTGACTGTATGCCTTTAGAGCATATGTTTTGAAACAGTGGAGCATTATTACTCCATGAAATTCTGCTCTTTCATTGTAAAAGCCTGTAACATATACTGGGGGGAAAAAATCATTTAAATGATGCCTTCTATCTGTTATTTCACAACTGAATAGAGTAGGGTGTTTGAATTTTCTTTTTTCTTTTGAAAAACTTTAAATCTCCAGGAAAGTTGATACAATTTTGCAGTGAGCAAAAAACTACCCTTCATGTTAGTTTACTGTTAACATTTTGTCATGTTGACTTTATCTCTAATTAAATAGTCATGTTGACTTTATCTCTAAATACATTTAATTGAATAGTTGAAAGTGTATTGTGAACATAATACACTTTCACTTAAAAGCACAGGTTTGCTTCAGAGTTTGTCTTAATCAAATAATATCAGCAAAATAGTGAAGTTTGAATCTTTCATTTAATGGTCTAAGTATTATAATTTTTTATTGCAGAGGATAAGAAAGAATTTTTAAAGAAGATTTAATTGTATAGTAAATGACACAAACACTGTTTTTCTTAATGCGATTTTCTTTGCATACTAGAGTAAGAACATTGATAATTTTTTACATATTAAGAAAATCTTAGTGTTGCAATAAAGCTGTACCAAAGTGGACCCAAAAATGAATCAGGAATTACTTTGCTGCTGTTTGTCAACTTTTAAGATTCAACCTCACAGCTCCTCAGAGTGTCAGATTCTTCATTTTAGTTTTTGATGGAAAGATTAAAAATACTCTTCAGTGAAAAATGGTTTCATAATTTAAGAGATCTGTTTGATTTGAATCTATAGCTCTCTTTCTCAGAATTATGAAATACTTGCCATTCTTGATCACTTACATTTGTCTGTTTCAGTAGAAAATAACTGAGTGAAATTTCACACAATTTTGTTCTTCAAAAATATTGGCATTTTAAAATTTTTCTGAAAAGTTTTGGCATTTATATGCTAATTGCCTACATCCTTTAGGGTGCAGAAACCATGAGAACAAGCAAATAAGCCAAATAAAATTCAGTATAGATCATGACTCAAAACTCAGTTTAATGGGTGAACATTAAGTTACCATAAAACAGGTAATGATAATAATTATTATCTGACCAGGATTTTAAAGGAATTAAGTTAATTATCATAAGAAATTACTGTAATTGTTATAATGTTTTACAGTATGAAGAACTATATTAGAGTTATAATTATGACATATTAGGAAAATAATTATGTTTAGCTATTATGATAATGATATATGACTAGTTACATAGTTATGATTCAAATGAAGGGGCATTTCTATCCTGAGGTTCTTAAGCAAGAACCTTCTTTGTAGGACATATCTGTCCTACATATTTTAAACTCTTCTTTGTAGGACATATCTGTCATGCACATGTAGAATATGGCATTTCATGTAGACTTGCTACTTTGGAAGTTCTGGAGAAATAAACAAGTATATGGTATGCTTAGGGAAGGAGACTCCTTAATGACTATACTACTGTAAAGCTATGTTAAAGCACTTTGTAACTGTAAAAGAAGGCAGTATGATTTCGTGAAAAGATAAAAGAAGTGGTAACACATTCGAACTGAAAAAAATAAAACAAAAGATAAAAGAAGTGGGCATAATTCTAGTTTTGCCCATTTTTAGCTCTGATTTCTCTGACAGTATTTCAATTCTGAATTCTAGTTTTGTCACTAGTAAACGATAATAATGAGTTTATATGATCATTTGTATAGAAGAAATTTGTGAAGAACTTAGAATAGTACTGGTACATAAAAGACATTAAATATTTTCAGGCTTTTGCTGTACCTTTTTTGCTGTAGCAATAAAATATTGCTAATATTACTTTTTATTTATTTTAAAGATTTATTTATTTATGCATACAAGAGCTGGGTTCAGGCCAGAGTCACGGGAGGTGAGAGGATTCACCAGAGACAGAGTGGGGAGCAGAACAGGCAGACTGACTGAAACACACTGCTGAGGGGAGCATCTGGTGAGGCAAGAGAGGTCTGCTACGTCATGTGGGTCCCCCTGGCCAGAGCTCGAACTTTTCCTTCTGTACTGCAGATGCTTCAAAGTGCAGTGCTCAACCTGCTGCGCCACCAGGGAGGCCCTGATAGTGCTTTTTAATCGTTAATTTTGTGATCTGAAAAGCTATATGAGAAACATTTCTTTATTAAATAATTTCATTTTGTGGTTATAGTAAGTGGTGTTTTTATACAATATACAAAATTCGTTTTGAAATACTTTTGCAGAGTACTTTGTTAAAAGCCATTCTATAGAATTATGTGTATAGTGTGAGAAGGAAAGAAACAACAAAACTTGGTTGTAATGTAAATAGGCTTCTGGAAGTATTGTGATGCTTGGTGATGGCACTTTTCATACCCTTTAAATCATTAAGAAAATTGACATTCATTAAGAAGAAGCATTATACATTTTTTATAAAAAGATATAAATTTACAAAAAAGATATAAAGTATTTTCTTCTTTGATGTGTATATTAAAACATTTGGAGATGGGCAAAATAGATTTTTCTTTTCAGTAATATAGATCATTTCCCTTTCATCTATGAAGTGCTAAGTATTATAATGACCAAATTTTTGAACATGTTTTCTCAAGGATCACAAACAGTTTGCAGTTGTTGTTAAAGGACTATATTGGTGTCTTTTTTAAAGGACAAGACATTTTCTTGCATTATACGTAAAGTCACTTATTAAATTATTACTTAAAAATTTGCCTCAAGACCTGATGAAAGTGACATTTGAAAAGTGTTACTACATGTTCTATTAGTTATTAAAGTATGATTCATGTTTACTGTCTCTTGTTTGTTCATTGTAAAACATTTTAAGAAATCAGATACAATCTTTAAGAAGGGTGGGGAGACTATTACTGGAGTGTAACTTTCTTATTTGGGGACTCAGTTCTTTGGTCTACTTGTTACTCTTTTGCACCTCTTTCATGGTGTTAGTTGTATGCAAAGTGCACTTATTTTGTTAATTTTGGAGGTGCAATTGGATTTACTTTTGTTTCAATAAACAATTTTACAGGTGCATAAAGATCTAAGAGCTGAAGTAACTGTCATGGTTTCTAGTTCAGGATGTTGATTTCTAAAGAATTTAGGTCAAATAACTATGACAGATAGAACTCAGGCCTTCAGACTTTCTAAGCTGACCATATTTCTATTGTAATATAGCATCTTTCTTTAGCATATTAAAAAATTCTCTTGGAGGGCCTCCCTGGTGGCGCAGTGGGTTAAGAAACGCACTGTGGGGCAGGCAAACCGCAGCCACTGCAGCACAAGTTCCATCCCTGCTGCCGGCCGGGGAGGGGGACCCACATGGCACGGCAGACCTCTCCTGCTGTGCCTGCTGCTCCCCTCAGCAGTGTACTTCCATTGATCTGCCTGTTCTGCTCCCCGCTCTCTGTCGTGAATCCTCTCACCCCCCCAAACCTCTGGCCCGTATCCCAGTGCTTGTATGCATAAATAAAGAAATCTTTAAAAAAAAAAATTCTCTTGGAGATGGATGACATAATTTGATGCAATGAAATTCTACCAGTGTAGATTACTTTTTGGGATTCTCTTTTGTTTCCAGCTAGAACAATCTCTCTTGATCCTTGTATTACCAATTCCTAGTTCACTGGGAAAACTGTTTTCTTGATCTAGAGTATCTGCCACATCTTTCTTGCATCATGCTCATCTTTCATTCTATAATTTTTACAAATTCATCTTTGAAGCCTTTCACATCTACTCTAGTTCATTCTGTCCTCTCAATTTTGGTTATATTTATAAATTTGTACTAAATGTTTTGCTTTCATGTATTTGTGTTTTGTCACCAATTGTTTAATATGCATATAAAGCTTGTGTCCTAGGTACTGTTAGTTCTTTAAGTGTGCATTTAAATTATTAAAAAAAAATCTTAGAATTGTTGCTTAAGGAGGGTATTGATGAGTGTTTCTTGGCACTAATGCCATATTGTTAGGCTTAGATGTTTATTAATTCATTCAAAAATGCCAGTAGTATCCATTATAAACCATACACTATTCTAGATATTGGGGAGAGAGCAATGACACATTCAGCGCTCATATATCTTTAATCTAGAGAGTAGTGAGTTTATTCACAAGAAAATTGGTCATTATGGTACATGAAGAGTTGTCACAGGCTTCTGCAGTCAGTTGCGTGAGTATACAGAGTGCTTTGAAGGCACAAATAAAGAATAACTGATTCAGAAAGCTGTTTGTTAGGGAGTTTCTTCTAAGCTGAGACCTAAAGATGACTTTACCTTGTGGATGAAAGTAAAATATCCTTGGCAAAAGAAATAACTATATTTCAGTCTTATAAGAAATAGAGCATGTCATTCTCAAGGAATTAGAAATCATATAATTTGAGCATTGAGAATCACCTAGGGGTCTTAGTAGAGTAGGAATTCTGATTCATTCTGCTAAGGCTGCCAAAAGAAACTACTACAGATTGCGTGGCTTCAGAAACAGAAACTTATTTTTTCACTGCTCTGGAGGCTGGAAGTCCAAAAACAAGGTGCCTTTGCAGGACTAGATTCTGTGAGACCATCTTTTCTCGTGTGCCAATGACTGTCCTCACATGGCTGCATGAGTGCATTTGTGTTTGTGAGTGTGTGTGTGCGTGCATGTGTGTATTTTAAGGGCCACAGTCTTAGGACCTCACTTAATTGTAATTACCACCCTCTATCTCACTATCTAAATGTCTTTTACCAAATGCCATGTTGGGGATTAGGGCTTCAGCATGTGAATTTTGGAAGGATATGATTTAGTTCATAAAACAGGTATGGGATGAAGCCTCTCACATTCTACATTATTGGGAAGATCCCAAGTGATATTGTTGCTGCTGGTGTTAAAAACACACTTTGAGTAGCAAGAAATAATTCTTTAATATTATAAATGTTGTCATCTAGCCATAGCTGCTTTAATGATTCACTCTTAAAGTTGTGTGAGTTTTCAAATTTTAAAAGTTTGAAAGAAGTTGGGAATCAAAAGCCAGGAATGTTATAAAGTCCCTATTATTTGTCTGAACAAAACAAATTGTGTGAATTTGATTTTCACCTGTTAGAAAATAGAGATGCTAAAGAATATTTATTTCAGATTGGTGCACTTTGCTTCTTTTTTTTTTTTTAAATATACTTTAAGATTAGCATTTTAAATATTCTTAGACTTCGATCTGAAAATCACTGGCTTAGAGGTCTTGTCTCTGACAAATTTGTCATGCCAACATTCTTTTATTATCTGTATTTCTAATTTCAAAATTGGTAGTAGATATTTGGGTTTTGTGTAACTGGGATTAGATGTATAAATAGGTTTTGTTGCCAGGAACCTTGTACCTTTGTTTGTAGTTGGTTTGAATTTACTTTGCGATGACTGGGTGGAAAGTCAACCCGAACTGATTATGGTTAGCTGCTTAGAATGCTTTTGTGTTCTGTTTTATTCATGCATATAAATTCTATGATAATAAACACAGTGTGTGTGTAAATAAAGGTATTATTGTTTGTTTTAATGATCTTAACCTAATTTTTTATTTTGTTACTTCCTTTAGAGACAAAGAAGCGCCAGTGTAAAGTTCTTTTTGAGTACATTCCACAAAATGAGGATGAACTAGGCCTAAAAGTGGGAGATATTATTGACATTAATGAAGAGGTAAGGAAAACATGTATTAGAGATAAAGCAGCAATTAGAATTTGCTCTGGTTTTTAGAAAAATGCTTTGTAAGAATATTAATTTTCTGTAAGAATTTTTTACTGATTTCAAATTTTATAACGTCAATGTTTAAAAAAATTTAGAGTTTTAAAATGGATCTTCAATAATCTAATATGAGATTGTCTTGTGTGGACAAATAAAGTTTTGCTTATCTTTATTACACCTAATATTTGTATAAACTATCTGTATTGTCTTTAGGAATAAAAAAATTCTTTTTAAACTAAGAATTTTCATAGTGTAAGTGGCTAAGAATATAAATAAGATTTAAAAAACTCTGAATTCAGTCTAAGCATGTAGCGAAAAATAGGAGAAATTTTACCTTTTGCGTAGAAAAGAAAAAGAGCAGAATCTTTTAAAAATCTTTGCCCTGTTTGAATGATCACATTCAAATAATAATCAAAAGCACTTTTCCCACAATTTATTATCTTAGTGTGAGATTTAAAAATACTTTAAAAGTAACTTCTTATCTCTGCTTTAACCATTAAATGAATATTAAAGTTAAACGATAACCAGAAATTCCATTTTTCAAGTATTTATTTGGTATTGTCTCAGGGATTGATTTTATGCCATAATATCTTATGCAGTCTGGCACTTACATTTGTGTTCATTTCCAGAGTATTTATACAAAAGACAAGTCTTATTTCTACCAGGTGGCAATAATAATAAATATTGTTGAGCCTGTATTATTTCTGGAATACTGTGATAAGTTTTTTCACATTTCCTTTAAATTTCTAAACAACCTAAGAGGATAGGAATTTTTTTATACTCATTTTACTTATGAAACAATCACAGATTGACTGTTCTAATTAATTACTCTTATTGCATAACATGTCATCTCAAACTTAGTGACAAAGAACAACTCTTTTATTATGTTCATGGATTGTGTGGGTTAAGAATTCAGATAGGGTACAGCAAGCATGGCTTGTCTCTGTTCTGTGATTTCTAGAAATAGTCAAAGCTGGTTGCTGGAAATTCTTAGGGTTTTTCTGTATCATGTTTGGTTCTTAGAAGGTTCAAAGACAAGACTAGTTATAGAGTACCATTGTGTAACTTCTCCAATGTTTTACTCTCTAGGGCCATCAGGGTTCTTAGGCTAGTTGTCTTTACAGGCAGTCAAAGCTCTAATTGTAAGCATTTTGGTGAGTTTGGTTTTTATTATCTAACCTTGGAAATGATTGCGTCTCTTTCACCACATTCTGGTGCTTACAGGTGAGTCCAGAAGAATGGGGTAGAGACATATATTACTGCTTCTTGGTAGGAGGAATGTCAGGATTACACTGTGATTATATGTGATGAGCATGTTGGATAGGGCATCTTGTTTCACTCTTCTATGAAAAAGCTCATGTTCCAGGCATGCAGAGGAGCCAACATTTAAATCCTTACAGTCTCTGCTTTTAATTCAGTGTTCTTCACAAGTATGCTACTCTGCCTTATGTGCCAGTTGCTACCAGTTTGTCATTGTAGGTACCTATAATAGTCTACTGATAGTCTCTCTTTTTGCTGTGTCTGTTCACATTTATTCTTTATACTCCCATCATATCTGGCTTAGTGTATCCCTTAAGTCTACTAAAAATTCTGAACTCTTCACACCTGCCTTCTATTCCCTCAGACTGTATTCTAGCTACCTCATATTTCATCTCTCGCTCTCTCTCTCTCTCTATATATAAATATATATATATATTCCATGAATAACCCCTTTATTTTTATGTCATTATATTTTCACATGGTTTGTACCTGGAAAACTTTCATTCAACTGTTAACATCCAGCTTTATAATGATTACCTTTTAGGAGAGCCTTTTTTTGAATCTTTTAAGTCCATCCTTATAGCATTTTGTTCATATTTTTGTTATAGTACCTCTTATTGTTTATTTTCTTCTTTAGATGGTTTTATTTAAAGACAGATTTCTCATGCAAATTTGATTCTGTCCCTTAAATTAATACCATGGTTTTCACATAGTGAATGCATGGTGTATTTGCTTTTAGGCAAAAGCATCTAAAAATAGTTTAAGCAGAAAAAAGAGCTTTTTTAATTTTGATATTGCATTTACTTCTGCGTAAATTTTGATAACAGTTGCTCTTAAAATTTTTTTTTACCTAAATCTCTTCACATCTGATAGAAATTATATACTTTAAAACATTAATGTTACTAAATAACTTCGTGAAGTTTGTCAAACAGTATTATTCAATATAAATATTTTTATGAAGAGTTTGTTTCTGGGACCATTTTGATTGGGTTGGGCATGAGTAGGTATTTGGGAGTAACTAGCATCTGTATTCTTAAGTGAATACAGGTTTTTTATTTTTTTATGAATACAGATTACTTATTTTTCACATTTGAGCTAAGACTTACTGTTCAAATAGGAGGCTTAATTTTCTGTCCTGAATCAAGTATTTCCAAATAGTGTAAGTAATAATATGTCATAGTTACAAATTAAGGATCAGAAGTATTTAAGAGTGACATTCCAGAAGAGAATTATCTTCTAACTTTTAATATACTATACTTGGTTATCTACTACGTTGATGAAAATTATTTATATAATTTACTACGTTTTATCACATTCTCATTGTAAATTTTGCATGATGCTGCAAAATTTATTTTTGCTGATGATTCTATATTTGCTGACATAGTTAATCCATTTAATTTTAATTTGCTATAAAAGGTTTTCCTCATTGCCTTTTCCTATATATTTAGGGGGATTATATTACATCACTAACTGTTCTTACTCATTTTTTCATAGGGGAACATTTTCATGTAAGAAATTTATACTATTTGAGATATGAACTTTTTCAGGTAGAAGAAGGCTGGTGGAATGGGACTCTGAACAACAAGTCGGGACTGTTTCCTTCAAATTTTGTGAAAGAATTAGAGGTTACAGATGATGCTGAAACTCATGAAGTCCAGGAGGATTCAGGTAGACAACTTAAAAAATTTGAATATATTAAATAATTTGTTTACAATCTAGTGTTTACTTTGTATTTTTTGAAATATAAGCTTCACTTAACCTACTTCACAAAAAGCAGCTTATCACAGGACCTAAAATGAATTAAATATATAGTCTAATAATTTAATATTTTTCTTCTCTGATGTCTTCTTCAACCCTAAGTAAACTTTTAGTGCCCTGATTGTGAAATGATATTACTTATGTTATCTCATTTCTTTCCACTAAAGATACAGTACTACGTACAATATTGATCTAAGTTTGCAAATAACTCAGAAATTTTAGAAGTTAAGAATAACTTTTCTCAATTTTCCATGGTCACATAATAGGTTTTGCTTTCTCTGTGAAGACAGAATGTCACTTGATAATTTCATGATCTCTGTCAGTTAGAGACCCACAAATTCAAAACTTTTATATTTAAGCTATTTTTATTTTTTTTTAACTTTTAAGAATTACTATGGGATTTAAGAGAATTTTAAATTTTTTAAAGTTTTTTATTTTTGTGTAGAAGAACTGGGGGGGTAGACCAGAGGTGTGGGGGTGAGAGGATTCACCAGAAACAAAGAGGGGAGCAGAACAGGCGGACTGGCTGAAATGCACTGCTAACAGGAACAGTGGGCGAAACAGGAGAGGTCTGCTGCACCATGTGGTGTTAGCTGCCTAGCCTGGAATTGAACTCAGGCCATAGCTAGCGGTTGTAGCTCTCAGACCTTAACCCTTAGGTCACAAGGGAGGCCCAGGAACATTTTTTAAAGATGAATTAAATTCCTAAGTTGTAATGTTGGGGTAAGTACATTTTTTTTTTAAAGATTTTATTTTTATGTAAAGGAACTGAGGTACAGGTTAGAGGTGCTGGGGATTGAGAGGATTCACCAGAGACAGAGTGGGGAACAGATCAGGTGTATGTATGGTTGTGAACTGAAGACCTGCTTTCCAAAGTTTTCTGTTCTTTGGTATTGACTTCAGCAGTAAGATTGAGTTTCAAGAGATGATTCATTCACATTTTCTTTATTTTTTTTTAAAGAATATTTATTTAGCACACAAGAACTGGGGTATAAGCCAGAGGTGTGGGGAGTGTTAGAATTCACCAGAGACAGAGTGGTAGAGCAGAGTGCAGAGCAGGTCAATCTACTGAAACACACTGCAGAGGGAGCAGTGGGCAAGACAGGAGAGGTCTGCTGTGGGTCAGCTCCCTGGGGCTAGCTGGGGATTGAACTTTGCTGAAGTGACTGTGGATTGCTTTATAGTACTGCTATTTAAACCCTTGTGCTACCAAGGAGGCCCGATTTTTTTCTTTTTTTGGAGCCAATGTTATATCAAGATACGAAGACTGTTATCTTAGTTTTTTTAGACCACTTTACCAAAATACATGCATTGGGTAACTTATAAACAACAATTTATTTCTCTCAGTTCTGGAAGCTGGGAATTCCAAGATCAGGGAGTCACTATGATCGATTTCTGGGTGTACCTTCTTACTGATACATAGCTGGTGACTAAGGACAAACTATCTCTGAGAAGCCTCTTTCTTAAAGGCACTAATTCCAATCCTGCCCTGATTACTTAATTACCCCTCAAAATTTGCACCTTCTGCTCACTCTCTGCCCCTCCCAGGTACCCTTTACCTGGGAGTCTTCATTCTCTATTTCTTTTTTCCTAAATAAACCTTTTCAAGAAAAAAAAATTGCACCGCCTAAAATCACCTGGGGAGATGGTGTTTCAAGATACAAACTTCAGGGGGAACACAAACACTCAGGCTATTGTGACTATATATAATTCAGGACAATGAGATAAAGTCTTAAATTTGCTTAGAATGTTTCTGTATCTAACACTTGAACACTTTTCTTTGCATTACCGTGCTACACTTCAGTGTTGTTATCTATCTTTAGATAGACTGTACTGGGAAGTTAGACTTCTATGCCATGATAACAAGAACTGTTTCTTTCTTTTTTTTTTTTTAAATATTTTATTTATGTATGCATACAAGCGCTGGGGTACGGGCCAGAGGTGTCAGGGGGTGGGGGTGGGGCAGTGAGAGGAGTCACCAGAAACAGAGTGGGGAGCAGAACAACCAGATCTACTGAAATAACACTGCTGAGGGGAGCAGCAGGTAAGGCAGGAGAAGTCTGCTGCACCATGTGGGTCCACTCTCTGGCCAGGGATCGAACTTGTGCTGCAAGTGGCTGTGGAAGCTGCACAGTACAGTGCTCAACCCCTTTCGCAACAGGGAGGCCCAAGAACTGTTTCTTAGTCATCTTTCTTTCCTTTTTTTTTTTAATTTTAAAAATTTATTCATTTATTTAACCCTTTGCACTAGAACTTATTTGTGATTTCTTTGTTTGCAAAACAGGAATAATTTTACCTAGAAGCTTTGTTATGTGGGTTAGAAAGATAGTTTCTAAGTATATTTGCTATATAGTGAATTATTTTCAACTATGATTTACTTTTGCTTCCTTTTGCCACTTCCTTAGTTTGAAATTAGGAAAACATTATAAGATTCTTAGGTGTGGAAAATACATTCATAAGCCTCAGTAGGGATTAGTGGTAAGTGAATGAATACTAGAGGAAAAGCTAATTTTTAAATTTAACAGATGGTAATACAGTATTAGGACATAGTTGATAAAAAACTATCTATAAATCCTTATTGAGGTTATTCCTCAGGTTACGTGATACAGTTTAGTACTGCTATTTTATTATTAAGAAAGTTCTTTCACACTTTTATCTTCGTAATTGTGGTTTGCACATGAGTGATTTATAATGTTTCCCACACTGCTCCCTCCCCTGCAAAAAAATCTCCTTCAACTAGCTTTTATGATTTAACTATAATTGGAAATATAGTATTCATCCTGAAGAAAAGATAGTAATGAAATGGAGGAACAGCACCATAGAGCACGAGATGATAGAACCAGCTCACAAAGATCTACATAAAGAGCTGGAAAGTACAAGTCCACATTTTGTGCCTGTTATTTTGTAGAATAGGTTTTTTGTCTGATTATTCATGGTTAGTTTCAGCTTATAGTTACTGACAGAACTGACAGAACTGTTTTGTTGCATTGTTTTGGGAAGCATATGCTATCTGTGTTTTTTGTACTGGGGAAGTTAAACTTGATTAATTGGTAAAAGCTGAACTGCTACTGTAATGTTACTGTTCTTTTTCCATTATGATTAAGTGTCTTTGAGGGGAAATATTTTGAGACTAAATATTCTCTTCCTCTTCACATTTCTCTCAACAGTTTAATCAGTTTATTGCTACGGAGTTGCTAAATGATGAATTTCTAACTGAAGGGTACCATCTCTATCTACTACTTAACATTTTTCTCCGAAGAACTTTTCTTCTTCCTACTTTATCAGTGCAAATTCAATAGTGATTCTGTTTTATTTTCTAGGTACTAATTTACTACTATTTATTTTGATACTGCCATAGTTGGCCAAAAATCTCCTTCAACTAGCTTTTATAATTTACTATAATTGGAAATATAGTTGACTTAAATTATTTAAAATACACAGTTTGGAGATTTTGACAGGTATATATACATTCAGGAAAATCACTGGTACAATATGTGTACAGAATACCTCTAAAATAATCCTCATGCCCCTTTGCTGTCCATCACCTTTTCTGACTCTGGTCCCAAGAGTCATCAATATGCTTTTTTGTCCTTCGACATCAATTTTCATTGCTATGTCCTTTTGACATAGCATTTCCTTACTTTGTAATGTGAGATGTTTCAGACTCATATTAAACTTTTCCTCCTCCAGTCCTGGAATCAGCTAAACTTACACAAGCAGCTTTGGTTTTAGAGAGGGACAATATATACCAATAAGATCTGAGTGTAAATGTGCTCATTGCCCCTGGGGGTGATAATATGCTATGCATAAGTCCTCTCCCTCTGCCCCCCCCACCCCACATACACATACCTTATCTCCCATGTATTTACTTAACATCCATGTACCTACCTGCTTACCTGCTTGTCTGTACTGGTATCTCTAATCACAATTTAACACCACAGGGTGCATTCTAATCTTCATTTACTTCATTTTAAGTACCTCAGTAACTGAGTTTGCTTTATTTTGAAGGGAATTTAACTTTTTTTATTGCTATTAGTTATCTATACTTTGCAAGCCATACTTACAATGCCTGTGCATATTTGCTTTTATAGTCATTCATTAAAGAATGATTAAAAGTCAGTATCACAATCATCCATGTTATCAATAGATTGTAGTGGATATAGAAAAATGAAAAATGCAACTTCTAAATTTCTAAGTTGAATTCAGTTTCTAAAATATGTAGAAAAGATTTTGGACTTTCAGAGAATGATGGGAAAGTTTACTACTTTACACGTCTTAAAATACTGTTAATTGTTCTAGGATATAAATGTAAATAAGAGTATATAATGGATCTAGTATATAATAGAGCTAGGAATAACAAATGCGATACTGAAGAAAAATAGCCAGTCAGCTGCAGTAATGCCAAGTTTTCTGGTAAGGGTTTTCAGAGTCAGTTATAGTAATAATTAGTGTAAAGTTGTAAGTTAGTCTGATGAATAATATTAACTTTAGTTTTTATTTATTTATCTATTTTAATAATTAGATTTATTTAATTGTATTTGACATCATTTGTAGTCCCCAGGGAGTTACCACTACCATTTACCCTGTGCACCATCACCTCAGTCCCTTGTGCTCTTTTTGCCCTCATCCCCATCTCTGCCCCTCCCCCCATGATCCCTTTGGTTTATCTTTGACCTTTTGATCTTGTTGAGTTTTTTGTTTGTTTGTTTTGGTTGTAATTGCTCATTTCCTTGAGCTTTCTCTTATATTTTAAAATTTTTTATTTTTTGTTTAGTTGTTCCTTCACATTCCTCCTAAAAGTGAAGCCATCCGATATTTTTCTCTGCTTTCTGACTTGTTTCACTGAGTATAGTTCCTTCTAGCTCCATCCATGTTTCTATAATTAACTTTAGTTTTTAAAGTAAAATATATGAACTAAGAAGTAGAGGCTAGTTTAATAAGGGAATATTTCTTAAGCTGTTTATGTAATAAGTGCTATGCTGGTTTTGTAAGGATACCGATCTGGCTCTAGTCTAGAAGCTTGAGGTTCAGGCTGGGGATTGGGGTGAGGTGAGGGGAAGGGAGGCGGGGTGACAACAAATAGTAACTCAAAAGTATACTTTAATATAGGGTGAAATGATCTGAGTTAACTGGTAGATAAAAGAAGTTTGGAGAAAGATGTTTCTAAATGGATTACTTTGCTTGCAGCTTTAAAAAAAGCAAGTGCAAATTTGTGTATCAGGAGTGTTAATAGGAAACGTTAGAACTATAACCTGCAACTATTTTAGCTTGACTGTTATCTTCTTCTAAACACCTATATTTCCCCTCTAATTGGTCTTTCCTTTGTTTCTTTCAATTTTTGGGGGAAAGCATTTGTTACAAAAACACATCACATAAGTTTGATCATCTTGACCATTTTTTAAATGTGAAGTTCAGTAGTGTTTATTTATATTCACATTGTACAACAGATCTAGCTCCAGGACTTTTCCATTTCATAAAACCGAAACTCTATATTCAATAAACAATTTTTTTTATGACAGTCACTATTCTATTTTGTTTCTCTGAATTTGAATACTAGAGATCCCATAGAAATGGATTATATATTGGTCTTTTTGTGACTGCCTTACTTAGCAAAATGTTCTTAATGTTTGTCTATGTTGTAGTATATGATAGAACTTTCTTTTTTTCTGAGTATTAATGCTCCATTGTTAGTATTTTTTATTTACCCGTTCATCTATTAATGGGTATTGATAGACTTTTATTTCTTACCAGTTGTGAATGGTGTTGCTATGAATCTGGGTGTGTAGATATCTATTCAAGATCCTGCTTTTAGTTTGGAAATACACCCAGAAATGGGATTGCTGGATTATGAGATAGTTAAATTTTTAATCTTTTGAGCAGGTGACATACTGGTACTTTTCTATGCCATACTGGTGCTGTTTACACTTCTGCCAGCAGTGTATGAGGGTTCTAATTTCTGAACATTCTCAATAATTATTTTTATTAGCTAATGTCATGGTATGAGATACCTCATTGTTAATTTGATTTGCATTTCTCTAAGAATTAGTGATGTTGAATATCTTTCATACTTGTTAACCATTTGTGTATCCTCTTCAGAGAAAATGCCTGTTCAAATCTTTTGTCTTTTTAATTAGGCTGTTATTTTGTTATTTTGAATTACAGGAGTCTTTTTATTTTCTAGACATTATTCCCTTACCAGAAAAATTATGTGCACATATTCTCCAACTCTGTTGGCTATATCCTTTGATGTACAAAAGTTTTACGTTTAACGTACTCTTACTTTGTATTATCATTTGCCTGTGTATTTAGTGTCACCTTTAAGAAATCATTGCCAAATCCTGGTATGTGGCTGTACCCCCTTTTTTTTATTGTAGAAGTTTTATAGCTTTTGATCTCACATTGTGTACCTCATTTTGAATAAATTTCTGTTTCTGATTTAAATAAGGTTCAACTTCAGTCTTTTGCATGTGACTATTCATATTACCTAGCACTATTTGTTGAAGACTGTGCCTTGCCCTACTTAGTTGCCTTTACACACTTGTTGAAGTTCATCTGGCCATTCTAAGCCAACTTTTATTTCCCTATTGCATCTATACCGATTGTATGTGTTTATCTTCCTCCCCAGTGAATGTCAATGTTTATTGACAGACTATGTATTTTCTTCAGAGCTTAGCACAGAGATTATAAAACTAGATTATGATAAACCTAATTTCTGTTTCAGAGTTTTGTGTTTTGTATTATGTTACTTACGTACCTTTTTATATAGTACTATACTTTGGTGGTAGAATACTGTAAAGGCAAACTTCATACTTTATTTAAAGAGCAGGTAGCCCTCACATTAGTGGATTATGTCATATTTCCTGGAGCACTAGGCAGTAATAGTGCTGGTTACTCTTAGATATAGATAGTTATCCTTAGGGAGAGTAGATGAATATCTGTTGTGGTTGATTAGCTTACTTGCATGGAACATTGTGCTACAAGAATAAAATAAAGGCTTTAATCAGTCAGCATTTGTATGTGACAATTGTAATCTTAATCTGGCATTTCATCTTGATTATATAGGAGGTGAGAGTATTGCTTTCTTTGTATTTCTTGGTTTTTAAATACCTGTGAGCAGTTGATGAAAGCTCTGTATACTCTCTGAAAAGTATTTTCATAATTATATGACTAAAAATGTACATATTTCATGATTCATAGTTTATACATATACCCCTTTACAGACATACATATAAGTGAATAGATAATATAGCCTCATAGTTGAAAAATAAGTGTATAAAAAGATGTACGTTAGATTATTTGTTTTCATTAAACTAATCTTTTTGCTGTGTTAAAAAATTTATACTTTAATATTATCATCCTAGAGTTTGTTAATGCAGTTATAAAGCATGTATTTTTTTTTTCCCTCTTTTCTTAAATGGTAGCATAGAATATTGTCAGGATGTGTTCCAGTGAAAATAATCTGTAAATCATAGTGACTTAAAACAGAATGACAGTAACTTAGGGATTTAGACTGTTAGAGATTCCTTTTTGACACAAGCTTGCTGAGGTTGGGGAAAAGGAAAATGACTTTAAAAGTTACTGCAAATTGACATGTTATTTTCTTTAACTTTGTGTAGGCAGTAATGGCCATGTCTAAGTGCAACAGAGTGGGCATATATAATCTCGCTCCATGGAGGTGATGTCGTAATTTTGGGTTTTCAGGCCTAGTCTTCCAGCCAGGGATGGATCTCAAGCTGCAATGGCAGCACTTAGTCCCAGCCACTAGACCACTATGGGTTGATGTTTCACGAAGCTGCAGCAGAAATTTTGCAAACACTCAGGCAAGCAAGTGAGAAGAGTCAGATTTGTTTAAAGAAAGAAAAAGTTTATTGAGGAGAAAAGGAACAGAAATAAAGAGGGACTCCCAGACCAATGGAACCAGGCCCGGGAGGGGCAAGGGAGCCAAAGTGGAGTCCTGTCTCAGGGAATATACACCTTCTTTCCCTAATTATTCTGAAGCTCCACTGTCTCTTTGTAAGGTTAATTCTGGGTGGTCTCACTCCTGTCCTAATATCTCTGTGCCCAGAACTAAGTCTCTTTGTGCCCTTATCTTTGCACACTTTATCATCCTTGTTCCCACTGACCTGTTGTTCCTAGTCTTAAGGGTGTTTGATTAGTCCCTTTGGAATTTGTTATTTTCGCTTATCCCTCTTGTGGTCCTTATCTCTGAAGCTTCTTTAACTCTCCCAAACTCCCCACCTGTATTGTCCCTGAAGCTACCTAATTATCCTGAACTTGTCCTACTTGACATAGGACTCAGAGGGGCACCAGATATTTCTGAATAATAATGTATTTTACTACATATACTGTCATGGATTCCCCCTTTTAGGAATCCCTTCTTTTAAAGCGTTAGCTTTTCAAAGGAGCTCAGACATTCTTATTAGCTTCCTGCATGTGCTAAAAACTGATGAAAAGAACACATACTTTATAGCTATTTCATATGAAATCATGATGACCATTTTTAAGTTGCCTCCCATTTGCATATATTTTCTCATTAATTTTATAGTGGACTTTTTTTAAGAGTCTTAACTTTTCTAAGAATCTCTACACTGTGGATTAAAGAAACAATTGAATCCTTTAAAGCTTTTCTTTTGGTCACTTCTATCTAGAGTCTCTCTTTATGGAGACAGAAATCATGCCCTCATTTTTTAGTTTATATAAATATATAACTTGTACATATGATGTATAAATAATATATAGTAATATATAGTGATATATATTATCTCTAGAAAGAAAGAAAAACTTGGTACAGAACCTGACATTTTGAAGCATAGTACATACTGGTTTTTAATTCTAGTTAGTTCTTCATACTACTTCACTCTTGCATTTCTTTATCCCTTTTCTTTAATATCCCTCCTTGTATTTTATGTAGAGTTAACCATTTTTGAATAGTGGCATGATACATTTGTGTTAAGAAGAGCTATTTATAGTTACTTGAATAGTTGAAGTAGGGTGGGCTTGGAATGCTGAAAGTAGTGAGTGCAGATGCTGATTCATTGAAAGAGAAAATCATCAAGGTAACGATAAAGAATTCATAACAAAAAAGATTTACTGTTTTATGTTATACTTTCTTGAGAATCAATAAGATACTTGATTTTAATTCTGAAGTCAGAATTTATGTTTTAATGATGTGTAAAACCATTAAGTAATGAGAATAAATACTGATACTAATCTGGCTTAAATTTAATGGTATACTTATTAGCAAACTGTCTTTTGATTGACTTTTGATGCATATAGTAATTTTTTATGTTTCATTTTTGTCATACCTTCTATTTACTTTAACATTAAAATTGGGTACACATGAAAGCTTATGCTGAAATGATCTTTATAATGTCATATAAACCGAGCCCTTAATTTTAAGCCCATATTGGACAACTAGCAGAGAAAATCAAACTTGACTTTAGATAGTTTATTCTTTTTACAATTATAAATACTCTGAGCATTTTCTTGCCCTATTCAACCTTATTTGAATTTTAGTAACCTTCTAGAATTGTATTTGTTAAAATTGTACTCTCTTGCTTGCTTAACCCCTTTGCAATAACAACATTCTAAATGTGGAACTTTGTGATTATGGGATAGGATGTCAGTGGTTGAAGTACACTATGATTTCTTTTCTTTAAAAATCCAGTTAATTGGCAGAAAGTTTTTGTATGTTGATGTGAGTGCCAGCAAGTAAGTGCTTTACAACAAATTTAGCAGTAAAAATTCTTAGTTCTTTTAAATTTTAATGAAGAGTTTGATCTTTTGCATTATAACTTACAGAATCAGTGCTCTCTATTTCTGTGTCCTAATGAAGTATGCTATCCTATGTATACTGCTGTTTTGACAGTCTTTTTAGTAAAACTTTGTGTATTTCTAGTGGCTGTTACAAGAATTACGGTTGACTGTACATTATAAAATTTTTGCATACGATATGGGAATATCTGCCATATTTGATTAATTTCATGTAATTTCTCCTTAAACTCCTTTATATTTAGTGCAGCTCTCCTTCCTGCCAGTCTCCTGCCCTATGCTTTCTTCACTCAGTAAACTGAAATATTCTTGTTTTGGCAAGTTAAAGTCTCGTCTTAGCTAATAAATTGATCCAAATATTAGCTGATACTGCTAAGAAGATAATTTTGACTCTTGATAATAGTTGTTTTTTTCATTATTTGAGCTTTCATGGTAATTTATTTTTATGTACTAAGTTTTCATTGTAGAACTGTAGAATAAGTTATAAGGAAGCATTGTTACATTTTATTATAGAAATATGGGGAACTTATAATCTACTGTGCTACTCAGTATTTTCTGTATAAAAATCTTAAGATAAATATCTTCTAGTATTTAATTTCAGGAAAAGCTTTGCTTCTCTAGGGAAGTGCTAGCTTTCCATTTATATAATGAGGATGTGAGGGCGATCTGGCTGCGACATCTGTCACCCCATTGATCGCCAGGGTTGATTCGGCTGATCTGGCTGGCTAGGCGGGTGTCCCCTTCCTCCCTCACCGCTCCATGTGCGTCCCTCCCGAAGCTGCGTGCTCGGTCGCAGAGGACGGCCTTCCCCGAATAGAGACGGACCGGTCTTCGGTCGAGGGTATACGAGTAGCTGCGCTCCCCTGCTAGAACCTCCAAACAAGCTCTCAAGGTCCATTTATATAATGAATTGACTCATTTTTCATTTTGTCAAATATATGAAGCCCTTAGCCCTTATTTACATTCTTTTATTTTTTTTTTTTGGATTTATTTATCTATACATGTAAGAGCTGGGGTACATGTCAGAGGTGCAGGGTGAGAGCATTCACCAGAGAGAGTGGGGAGCAGCATAGGCAGATCTACTGAAATAAACTGCTGAATGGAGCATCTAATTAGACAGGAGAGGTCAGCTGTGCCATGTGGGTCAGCTCCCTAACAGGGATTGAACTGGAGATAGCTTCATAGTGCTGAGACTTAATCCCTTATGCCACCAGGAAAGCCCTTATTTACATTGTCTTTTTGTTACCTTTCTCATTCTACTGATTTGTTAATCAAAAGTTGCTTTCAACTTTTCCGTTTACTTTGAGTCCAGTGATAATACACTGACATTTTCTTCCCTTATGAAAGTTTTCTCCCTACAGTAAGCCTGTGAAGACCTTCCTTTAGAAAGGGAGTTTCTGCTGAATAGGTATCTTAAACTTAATATGGTCAAAACTGATCTCTGCCTTTCTTCTGTACTCAATTCTTTTCTGTATAGTCTTCTTCATCCGAGTTAATGACTACCTTATCTTTTACTTAGACCAAAAAGAATTAGATTCATCTTTTAGTCTTCTCTTTAGTCTGACACCCTTTTAATCTCATACATTACACTTGATTAATTATCTCATTCTGTCACCAGCTTAAAAAATGTACCAACTCTGTTTTCTTTCACCATCTACACTGATGTTACCCAGGTATTAATTATTTCATGTGGTATAATTGCAGTAGTCTGTTATTTGCCATTACCTCCCTTCTGAATGTTAAACTGATCACCCTCCAGTAGTCTCACATTTTATTTAGAATGGACCAAAGTCATTTAAAATTGTTTACAAATTCATATGCTTCCCCCTCGTTTCTCTGAGTTCATCTCCTACTTAACTCCTCCTTTGTTCACACTGATTCCTTATTCTTTTTTAAAGTTGAAATATCCAACTTTAGAATTGAAGCAACTGGGCACATAAAGAGGGTGAGATATATAAATCAAGAGGATTTGACTCTAGAGTTATGTGCATTACTGCTACATTATGCTGTCTTCCAACCATTGATTTAATCGTCAGTGTAGTACTTTTGACGATTTTTAGTCAATAAGAAGTAATCAACCTATCCTTCAGTACTAGATATTTTCCATATATATGCATTTTTTTAATGATACATGCTTTAATGATTAGTAAAGTTTATAGTCATTAAATCTAAAAAAATTTATTTTATGACCATATAATAATACTGAAAATTGCACCTTAGAATCATCTTCTGAAATTGCCTTTAATAATCTGTAATTTATTAATACCATAGATTGTTTCACTTTAAAAGTTCTTAAGTAAATATTTCATGCAATAGTCTGTGCTACAGTATTGCCTGACAACCTGGTTATTGAAAACTTTACATTAAATATGTAGACCAGGGCCTCCCTGGTGGCGCAGTGGGTTAAGCAACACACTATGAAGCAAACTGTAGCCACTGCAGCACGGGTTTGATCCCTGCTGCCAGCCAGGGAGGGAACCCACATGGCACAGCAGACCTCTCCTGCCTTGCCTGCTGCTACCCTCAGCAGTGTGTTTCGATCAATCTGCCTGTTTTGCTCCCCACTCTGTCTCTGGTGAACCCTCTCACCTCCCTGAACTCTGACCTGTACTCCAGTTCTTGTATGCATAAATAAATAAATCTTTAAAAAAAATAAAATATGTAAGACCACACTTCCAGCAATGAGAGAACTAGGTAATGTAGAATTACATACAAAGTGGAAATTTGTACAAAGTATACAAAACAAATATTTTCAGATTCGAGGCAGCATAGGACTGGGATTTTTGAGTAAAGGAGAACAAGGAAAACCATGTTGTTTTTCTGGATTTCTTCCAGAAAATAATTTTTTTAAAAAAGATTTATTTATACATACAAGATCTGGGGTACAGGCCAGAGTCCAGGGAGGTGAGAGGATTCACCAGACAGAGTGGGGAACAGAACAGGCAGACTGACTGAAACATACTGCTGAGGGGAGCAGTGGGCGAGGCAGGAGAGGTCTGCTGTGCCATGTGGGTCCCCTCCCTGGCCGGAGGCAGGGATCGAACACGTGCTGAAAGTGGCTGTGGTTTGCTTCATAGTGCATTGCTTAACCCGCTGCGCCACCAGGGAGGCCCCAGAAAATAATTTTTGAACTATAGTATAGGCAGGGAAGAATCTCTGCAGAAGATTGTTAATTTTATTGAGTTAAGGAATTTGAGATCAGAATTCAAGGAAGCCTAAGTAGTTAGAATTTATGTAACTGAGTACTTGAAGAGATATGTAAAGAAAGATCTTTAGAAATGTGATTGGGGTTGCTTTGAGTGGTTGAATGCCAGTCTGTAATAGTAGTGTGAAACCCCATGTGGTTAGATATGAACAACTTGTGAAAAAGAGCACTTACTGGAGGTTAACATGAATACTTTCCAGTGCTTATAAAAAGTCAATAATTGTTTTGAGTTCTCTACATCCAGATTGAGTATTCATTAACTACATGGGCAGTTGAATAGAAAGGTGAAGTGGGCCTTAATTAACTTTAGAAAAAAACTGTTTTAGTTTTACCCTCAAAAAACTTTATCCTAGTACGTAATTTATTGTTTGCTAGAAAAGTAATCAGTACTCTTTCAAAGCAGGGGTTTTCAACTTGTCATTGATGATATTTGAACTAGATGCCTTGTTTTCATGATTTCACTTTTAAACTTTTCAAGCAAATTTAATCTTATTAATCCGTCCTTTTTGATTTCTTAGGAGTGTATAACAGATATCACAATCTGATGCAGTTACTATAAAAAAAGGACTTTCTCTTTCATGAGCATAAATACAGAAATTTTAAAATCTGGTATCACGTCAAATCCAGAAAAAAGTAGAATAATGCACGATGACTAATGGGGATATATCCCATGCATTTGAAAGTTAGTCTACCATATTTACACTTTAAAGGAGAGAAATTACAGTCACCTTAACAGATGCAGGAAGAGAATTTTACACATTCAACATTTACTCCTGCTAAAACTTTCCACAGTGGCAACAAAAGGAAACTTCCAAATAGATAAAACTTATGAAAAACCTTCAGCTAACATTTTTCAGAGTAGATAGTAATATATATGTACAATAGAATACCAATCAGCAATAAAAAGGAATGATGTTATGGATACATGAAGCATCATGGATGAATTTTAATATATATTTTGTTTAACAAAAGAAGAAGTAGTCACAAAAGACTTAAGTACCATATACTAAATTTACTTGATACTGAAAGGTTTAATCTTTACTGACAGCATGAATATCAGTGCTTTATTTTTTGAGGCTTAGAAGAGGTGGGAGGATTACTAGGATGTCCTAGGTTTCCCTTTTGGGGTGACAGAAATGTTCTGTATTTTCATTGGTGTAATTACATAGTGCATATATTTGGCAAAAATTTGGTGCATACATTTTCAAAAGTTATTGGATTTTATTTGTATGTAAACATTCTCTCAAAATAGATTAAATATATTATAAACATATATGTAACTTAGACTTATATACTGAAAGACATTAGAATAGAGCACTGTACTTGTTAAAATTACATTTATTAATAGTTCTTGTTAACCATTTCAAAAATATTATCACATGTATTCTTAGAGGTTTCTGCTGTTTGAATTACTGTGTTATAATGTTTAAGACTGGTTTTGGGGTCATCTATAATTTATGTCAAATATTTCTTTGTACTTAATTGTCTTTATGGCCTTGGGGGTGTTCTTAGCATCTATTTGCCCAGTTTACTTATTTGTAAAATGGAGTAATAGTGCATTGTGTTAAAACCTGGGTGACTATGAGAATTATATACATAATTCCTGCACAGTGCTTAGCAAGTACCTGTTATAAATTAAGTCCTGAATAACTACCATTTTTGTTACTACCCATGTTTTTATTTTTCCTTTAAAACTTCAACAGACATATGAACATATTGAATTACTGCTCATTCTCATTTTGAAATATTTGTGGAATTTTTTCGAATGATCTACTTTAGAACTTTATTGCTTAATCGATTATTATAGCATTTGAGAATCTCATGAGTTGTGCTGCATTTTTCAAGAAAAATGATCTGAAAAATAGTTTTCCATAGGGTTGTTCTTGGAATCATCAAAATCTATAAATGAGAATCTTTTACCACTGAGAATGTGCAGACAAGTTTTTACCCATAAAATGTTAAGCTTCATTAAAATTTTTTTGTTATTGTAACTTAAATTTTCATTGCTTAAAATTTAGATGTAAGCTACTTCATTTTTGAATTAAAGTGACAGGTCTTCAGTTGTTGGCTTTCTAAAATAAAAATTTGCTTGTTTCCCAGTTTATTTGGATACTCATCCTAATTTTGATCCAGTTGAATCATAACTATAAAAAATTACTAATTTCATTTCTTTAATGTTTTAGTTTTACCTTACTCATCTGTATTCAAGAGCTGTAAGTTCTGATATGCTCTTAAGGGACCTCATCTAATATTTCCTGAATTTTTAAACTATTATTTTAGTAATTAAATTTACCTGAAATTTTTATTGTCTTAAATAGCAGTAGAACATCTATATAAAGTATATCTTTTGGATATTTTAGTACTCATCATTTAATTTTACTGTTTTTTGTTAGGACGTATAGAATGTAAACATTCAGAAGAGATGGCAAGTTTGTGGTTGTTCTATATTTAACACTACAAAAACAAATTATTCTTTCAGAAACTGTTTTGACTGGGCCTGCCTCACCTCTACCCTCTCCAGGGAATGGAAGTGACACACCACCTGGATCGATTACACAGACAAAGAAAATCCGAGGAATTGGATTTGGAGATATTTTTAAAGAAGGCTCAGTGAAACTTAGAACAAGAACATCCAATAGTGAAATAGAAGAGAAAAAAACAGAAAAGGTAGTATTGGTGAATTTAGTTAGATTCTACTCATTTTCTCATGAAGTATTTTTAAAATGTAAAAATATCAGTTAACAACTCTTACATTTTATTGTTTTGACATTACTAGTAATTATGAATGAGAAAACAGATTGGTTTAAAATTTACAGTAATTTCTTTAATGTTATGTTTGATTCTTATGAAATCAGAATGCTTTTTGATAAATTTAACAAAATTTTCTTAGTGGAGCTTTTAGTTTTATTAAAAGTAGAAAAGGCAAAGTAAGGCTGAAAGGGACTGTTTTAAATATGGACTCACAGTGAGACATTACTTAGGTGCTACTTAACTTTCCTCTGTATTTTCAGCTGTGGTGAAATCTGCTAACCTTCCTCTAAATGTATGGAAAATTATATTTTTACCAACATTTCACTGGTATCATGAAATAAATCTAAGTAAATATACCATAAATTATAAGATAATAACAGATTTAAAAATCCTTCTTTTTTTTTTTTTTTAGGGGAAAAATAGCTATAATCTGAGACATTTATTCCAAAACTCTTCATGTTGTTAGCACCTTGGAGATTAAATTCAGATTGAGTACTTTAATTGAGTACTTGACTTTTAGGATGTTGTTTTCCTTGTAGTTCTCTTTAATATCTTTTTATTTAATTTTAAGAGTAAAATATTTCACTGTTTACATGTGTAGATCATTTATAAGACTGTATTGAAAAATATTCTGAAGTTTTCTCCTTTAGCAGTTAGTTTCAACATTTTTGTCTCTTTCATCTTGTTATATTTTTTTTTTCATGTAAATGATTTAGATTTAGGAAAGAGAACTGCTTTCTTTCATTCCCTCATCAAAGTATGAGACCATCTTGTATGGAAATTATGATGCCTAGTTGATTCTTGGTTTTAAAGATGGTAATTTAAAGATGGAATTTACATTCCAGTGTTATATAGCAATAAAAGAGCTAAGAATCTTGGAAAAGCAATGTCTGAATCATGAGGGATGCTAGACTAGATGATCTGGAATCCCTTTCCAACTCTAAAGCTTATTGTTATGTTGAGTAAGTTTATTTGCTTAATTAATATGCTAAAAACCTTTCAGTTGCTATTTTTAATGTCCTCTACCTAGAGTTGTTATTAGCAAGAGTAGGTTCAGGGTCATGCTATATGATGGCCTCTTGAGGATTCCTTTGACCATTGATCTAGGAATTGTTAAAATAGGGAGCACATTTGCTATATTTGTAGATGATACCAAATTGGAAGATAGAGTAGTTAGAGAAATAAAATGATTATCTTAATAGATAAACATAATACACAGTGGTTGGTAAACAGTAGGATAGCAGGATGGATGTTCTGAATTTTAGCTTATGAAATTTAAGGTCAAATATGTTATTTCTGGGGAGAGAACTTGAGGAATACCTAGTAGTATCAGGCTGTGGAATTTACTTAATAGTAGAAAATTGTCTAGTAGAATATAGTTAAAAAGCTGTAACTTAAATGTTTTTGTTGAGATGGCAGGAATAAAATAGGAAAACTTTTTTTCACTTTGTTATTTAAAAGAAAGTATAATGCTGTTTAAGAAATTACTTTTTGTTGAGTTATTTGTAGCTTCAAATCTGGGCTTCATGATTTTACTACTGTTGTGGATAGGTTCCTCACTGCTTTTTAATCTATAAAAGGAATGAATGATAGTGCCTTCCTTATCCAGATTGTATTGAAGATTGTTACAATATATAAATACATATAAAGTGCTTAACTCAGGAATTGGGGCAAGTACATTTTCAGATGTTACTATTTATTTTAAAGGTTCTGAATTTTTTTTTAAAGATTTATTTATTTATGCACACGAGAGCTGGGGTACAGGCCAGAGTCCAGGGAGGTGAGAGGATTCACCAGACAGAGCGGGGAGCAGAACAGGCAGACTGACTGAAACACACTGCCAAGGGCAGCAGTGGGCGAGGCAGGAGAGGTCTGCTGTGCCATGTGGGTCCCCTCCCTGGCCGGCGGCAGAGATTGAAAATCGTGCTGCAGTGGTTGCAGTTTGCTTCATAGTGTGTTGCTTAACCCACTGAACCACCAGGGAGGGCCAGGTTCTAAAATTAAATCATAGTTCTATACCCATAATATTATGGGCTATTAGCATGTTTATTATCCTTAGGATAGGGAGTTTTAAAAATTAGAAGTTCTGCACTATCACGTCAATGCCTTTTGAGATCTTTCATAGATTTTCAGTCTCATCACCAACCTGGATGTCAATACCTTTAAGGAAAACTGAATTACTGTTAGTGAAAACTTTAATAATATTACTTTTATTAAAATTTAAAGTAGTTAATGTCTTCTTTTTCTGTTCTAGCCTTCAATCATACAGTCATTAAGCTCTAAAACTCAGACTGTGGAAATAACAAAAACAGACACTGAAGGTAAAATTAAAGGTAGGCTTTTGAATAAATTTTTCATACTGGGAATAAAGCATGCTTAAGTATAAGATTTGTTGAAGACATTTGTTATACTTATTGTTTGATCAGTGTGAAATCTTGTGATTAAGGAATTTGGTATGCTTTGTTCAGTGACATGCCTACAGTTCAAACACAGTAGGCACTTGTTTGATTGATTAATGAAATTGTTACTTAATTCAACTGAGAGCATTGGCCTAAATTAAAATTTAAAGGTGAATTACTAAGTTACATTATTTGCATTCTTTATTTTAGTGAAGGAATATTGTAAAACATTAATTGCCTATGATGGTACTAATGAAGATGAACTTAGTTTTAAAGAGGGAGAGATAATCCACTTGATAAGTAAGGTAAGATATTTTTCAGTGACTCATGTAATTTACTAAATAGAAATAGTTTTCAGAAGTCCTTGGACTTTGTCTTGTTTATTTCTTTATCCTAAGAACCTGGGATGACATAAGTGCTCAGAAATCTACCCCCACCTCTGCTTTTACTGTCTTTGCTTTTGTTATTGTCGTTAATTTTTCTCAATGTTAATATCTTCCCTCTCCTATTCTCTTCCCACTTCTACCCAGTTCGTTCCATTTTTTTCTCCATATACTCTTTGTAGTATAAACAGACTCTGAAAAATAAGGAAATAGTTTAAAAGGTCTGTCAGTATAGAAATGGTTTGGAATTTTATACTGTGGTAAATGATGCAGCACTTTAAAAGAATAGGTTAGTTGTATAATTTGGAATGAATTCTAAAGGAAAAGAAAACCTTTGGGATGTGGGCAGAATCTGTGGGCCGACAGAGGAAATTTGTGAAGTTTTGTGTTTGCAATAACCCTGTAGAATAAGTTTTGAAATTTCTCCCAGAGATTTAAATTTGACTTTGTTATTTGATGATTTCGTGCATGTGATTTTTTAACGTTCAAATTGTTTGGAGTAATGACAATTTAATTGCTCATGTAGTGATGGTGTTTGAGAGGAACTATGAAAAATCTTATAAAACAAATGATGTGATTAATTTTTAGTGTATATAAAGTGTTGAGAGGAATGTTAAGTAATATGATAAAGTTTAGAAATTCATATTCTTTCTGTATCCTCCTCTCCCATTTTACTTCTCTGAAGACCTTTGTCCTTGTTGATTAACTTATAATTACTTATTTAAAAAAAAATTAAGGCTGATTCCATAAATGCTGGAAGAAGCAATATGTGGGAACTATTTTCTTTGATGAGGCTCCTATGATCTCTTTTTTTTTTAAACATTTACTTATTTATGCATATAAGAGCTGGACCAGAGGTGTGGGGAGGGTTCATCAGAGACTGAGTGGGGAGCAGAACAGGTGGAAAGACTGAAGTACACTGGTGAGAGGAGCAGAGGGTGAGATAGGAGAGGTCTGCTGTGCCATGTGGGTCAGCTCCCTAGCCAGAGATCTGGGATTGAACTTCTTCTGCAGTGGTTGGCAATAGTGTCATAGTGCTGAGACTTAACTCCTTTCACTACCAAGAAGGCCCGATCTTTTGTTTAATATAAATTTTAATATAAATTTTTTTATATAAATAGTGAAAGTTTGTATTTTTCTACTTTGTTGTAAGCTTTTCTTTATTTACAGATAATTTCTGTTAACCTTCATTTTCCTTTTTAGGAAACTGGACGCTCTGGCTGGTGGAAGGGTGAACTTAATGGTAAAGAAGGTGTATTTCCAGAGAATTTTGCTATTCAGATAAATGAGCTGGATAAGGACTTTCCAGTAAGCTTTTATTTTTTAATAATAAATTTTACCAATTGCTCTTAAAACACAGATTTTTACATTATTACTGAATAATTTATATAAGGTTGTTTCAGGTTTATAAATTCAGTTAAAGGTTATTTGAAAGTGGTAAAACTAAATATTGGTTCTGTGCTTTTTTCCTGGGCCTTCTTTCGCCCCAACAATACTGAAAAATAATCTTAGATTTCATTACCTAATTAGAAAGAAAAAAGTTGACTTTACTATAGTTAGAAAAATTAACGTGGATGAAATTATATTTTTATTTAATTTGTTGGACATCTTTATTTTAAGGTAGCTTTGATCTTATTCTGTCAACGCTTTTTTTTTTTTAATTGAGTTACTTTGGTTTACCACATTGTATATGATTTAGGGAAATAAGTTCACACCTCAGATGTGTATCATATCACATCTTCTACCAGAGTACCCATCATCTTTTACCATAATGTCAACACATTTTTGTGAGGCTCAGAAGCAGTCTTTGCCTTCTTACAAGAATTAGCTGCTCTGTTCTATTTCTTACAGTGAATAAAGTGAAGCAAAAGCATTTATTGATGATCCTTTACTTTTCCACAACTTGATGCCTTTTTCCCCTATGGAGGGATGGATCTGTTTTTAAATTAGAGTTGGATGAGTTTTTAAGTTAGAAACAGTAAAGAGATTAGGGCAGGTACAGCAAGACTATCATACATGATTCAAGCTACTGCAGAACCCACTGAACTCTACAATCTTTCAATTAGTTAAATTACTAGAGGTTACTCTATAGAGGCTTATGTTCTCTGAATTTCTCCCTAGATTTCATTCAGTATTGATTCAGCTTTAAGTATCCTTTAGTTTCATACTTTTTCTCATGAACACTTTTTTTTGGTTTTTATTGTATTTATGAGGTATTATCAGTTTTAAATGGGAAAAACCAAATTCACATACATAGATACATGTCTCAAGTTTTTCAGTAGTAAGTCTTAAAATGGGTACTTGTAAGTCCAAGAGAATTTGAAACATTGAGGAAAAAAAAACACACCTTTGCCTTTAATCTTTTCTTTGAAAGTTTCCTTTTGCCTACTACCCATCTCTGACCCTTCTGCCTCAGCTGTTAAATAGAGGTAAGATGGTACATAGGAATTTTAAACTGGGGGGGCAGGAGAAAATATTTTTACTCATAATGAGGTTTTTTTAGGTTTACCCAACTCAATGACTATTTTTGAAATGCCCGAATTTTCATTAATGAGGCATTTATTCTAATAGAATGAAATTCTTTATCAATGACCTTTTATGGAGTTGTTAGGATCATAAGATGATATTTTTATGATTTTTGACAGGAATAGGATATAAAAGTATATTCATGTAACTTAGATTACTAATGATTGTAATTATATTATTCATATATAACATGTAAATGTTTAATTGTTTTAACCATTATTATTTTAATAGAAACCAAAGAAACCACCACCTCCAGCAAAGGGTCTAGGTATGTAAAAAACACATTCAGCTTTTCATGTTTAGGTTTGAAAATGGTGAAATGGGTTTTAATTTAAGCCATTGATATTTATAAGCAAAAAAACTCCACATGTGTTAAACTAACATGTTAAACAAAGTACAAACTGTATAAAATAGAGGAGTCTTAAAAACACTTTGTATACATTAGTTATTTGTCATTTTGGGTTGATATAATTGACTAAGTTTTACTCTCTTTAGAAAACAGTGTATTGACCTGGTCATTTAGTTATTCTACCATTTCAGGTGAAATCTGTTTTTTAATGTCTCAAACTAATACTCATTATTTATGTAATCTTCCTTTAGAGAATATGCATAGAAAAGGTTGAACAAACTACAAGAGTTTATTTTTTCAAGCAGGTGAATAAATTTTGTTATACTTAGAAGAATTTTCTTTAGTTAAAATGTTAGAATCTAACTATTTCTCTAAATTTAAGTTCCCAGCTTCTGATTTTAGTAAGCACAGTACAATTTTTTTTCTTGAATGACTATTATACGTCTTCCTTTGTTTAGTGATTTTGACTTTGTGTTTGTTGATATAATCCAGAGCAAGGAAAGCATAAATTTAAAATAATTTCTATAAAAGTTTATATTAGATACTTAACTTTCATAGTTACTAATCATAAGACTTTTTATAGTCACTATAATTAAGTAAAATTGAAAATTTAATTCCATACTTATAGCAGTAACATTTCACTTTTCAGTAGTTAATGTTAGCACAAAAATAGAGTATTTCCATCATCACAGAATGCTTTACTGGGTAGCAATGTTGTAGAGAGAATATGAATATCTTTATTGGCAAAAAATGAATTGAGACCACAGTGTTAGTACTTACTTATGGTAATAGTGGCAGGTATAAGATTAGAAATTGAACCCAGAAAATCTGTTCTTTCCATTGTATCGTATTTTCATTTGATGTTAATATTTAGACCTTGCTTTTTAGTAGTGTAATTGTGTTTGTGTTCTAAAACATTTTTTAAAAAGTATTGACTTTGTTTTTTCCTTAGCTCCAAAACCTGACCTTGTGGCTGCAGAGAAAAAGTATTTTCCTTTAAAGTCTGAAGAAAAAGGTGAGGTTGATTGTTTACATTCACAAAAATAATTTTTATTTTGTTGTTATTGTAAAGAAAAATATCCCCATATTGGTTCATTTACACTGATTTTTAACAGGTATTCAGTAACTGCTTTGAAATGCTTGGAGTTTTCTGGAAGGGGGATGTTTCTTGACCAAAAGTTAAGATTTTACCCAAAATGTTACCAATTTAAAAGTTATATTATCTTGATAAGGATGTTATGTTTTCATTCATTGAAAAGTTAAACTGTTCCTTCAATAAATAATGCATTTCATTATAGTTACTTCAAATAATATATAAAATTAAACATTAAATGACTTTATTTTTATTATTTTTGTAGTTCACATGAAATAAAAAATTTTCATGGATGTAAGAGTGAGTTCCTACTTAAGACACAAATACGATTTATTAAGTATTTATTTTCATTGCATATGTTTTATCATGTGATTTTGGAATGTTTTCTGAGTTACCATATGTAATTTGTTTTGAAAAAGGGAAACTGTTTTATTCCTTTTAATTTGGAGAAAACAACCTTCTCTTTTGTACTGGAAGACCGTGCTTCTGTTGTCTTTAGTAGATTAGGTTATATGTACATGCATACTAAACCTAAGTATTGTTTTAGAATCTTTTTGTTTCTGTTACCTGTCATTTTCTTATCCCTCAACTGTTATATATTTTCTTGCTTTTTGTCACTTTTACTTCCTTGTCTGACCCTTATTTTATATTTTTCAAGAGCAGTTTTAGATTAATAGCAAAATTTAGTGAAAATACAGAGAATCCCTGTATCCTGTTTACACATATGATCTTTCTCCCCCACTATTCACATCCTACACTAGAATGGTGCATTTGCTACAATTAGTATAGCTACGTTGACACATCATTATCACCCAAAGTCCATAATTAACATTAGGGTTCATTTCTCATGTTGCACATTTTATGAGTTTGGACAAATGCATAATTTGACAAATGTATAATTGTAATATTATAGAGAATAGTCTCACTGCTCTAAAAATTCTTTATGCTCTTTCCTTTGAGCCTTCCCTCCCCTGGGCCCTGGCAACCAGAGATCTTTTCATTGTCTCCATAATTTTGCTTTTGCCAGAATAACACATACTTGATTTTTCACTTTGTAATATGCATATATGTATGTTAGGTTTCTCCTTGTCTTTTCATAGCTTATTTCTTTTCACTGTTAATTTTCTAGTGTCAGAAAGTACCACAATTTATCCTTTCACCTACTGAATGTTTAGTTGCTTTCGAGTTTTAACAGTAAATAAGGCTGCTATAAGTATTCTTGTACAGATTTTTATATGAAAATATGTTTTTACTTTTCTTTGGTCAATACCAGGGATTGTGATTGCTAGATCATGTGGTAAAAAGTAAGTTTGGTTTCCTAAGACATCATCAAAATGTCTTCCAAAGTGACTGTATCATTTTCCATTACCAACAACAATGAGCTTGCTTGCTAGCTGCTCCACATACTGGCCAGCATTTGGTGTTGCAGGAAATGACTCCCATATTACATTTTTGTTAGTTTCTCTACCCTGTTTTCATGCACTAAATGTAGCAAGCACTTACACGCTGAATATGTTATAAATATAAATCATTCAATCAGATCTCAGTATCTGAGATTTTTATATTCCTATACTATTTTTCTATTTTTACATTTGATAATTTTAAACTATGATACAAAAATAATTTATAATAGAAATATTTCTTTATCTGTTTAGTCCTTTGCTTATACATTGGTAGGCCAAGTTTTAGATCAGTTTGTTTTAGTACTTAGTTGTAAGATCTAACTTATGAAAAGCTCATCTTGCAAAGATAGGTAGGAATAGTAAGAAATCTGTTGCTGGCTTATGATACTCATTTTCATAGTCTGCACCCTTAGTTAAGGGTTTTGTTAACATTTGGTGACTTAACATATTTCTCTGAAATTAGTTTCTCTTATAAACAAAATCCTCTCCATGATGAAGTAAAAGAGATTGAATTTTCTCTCCCAAGCAAAATCAGAAAACCAGTCGAAATACAGGAAACAGTGGCTTTCACACAATGGAGAGGTAGTATGGATGGGCTCTTTTGTTGAAAGAATGGAAACTCATGAAGTAAGCCCTAAAATTATCCCAGCTTATTATCTAGAAGCAGTTTGCAGATAACAAAAAAGGAGGAAGGCAAACAGCATAAGTTTTCTCCTGCTTTTTGGGAAAACTTCTTAATGCCTCCCCTTCAGTAGCTCACTTTATTTTTTGTGCCTTCTTATATTCTTAGTATGAAAAATGTATTACAGGAAGGGAGGAACTATTGTTTATTTTGGAGTGGTAGGTTGGAGGCATATAAATGTGTATGAGATAATGTAACCAAAGCCAATTCTGACTTTATAAGTACCTTAGAAAGCACTGAAATGGTAACCTTTATGTACATATTCTCCTCATAGTTCCAGTTATCAACTTAGGAAGAGTTCAAAGGACTACTGACTTCACACTTTTACTAGTGGAGACAGTGAATCTGCACTTATTTTTGCATGAACATTTCTTTCATTCTATTACTGAATTATAGAAACCCATTCTGCCTTTTTATTTTTAGTTAATTCTTAAGTAGAACACAACCAGATAATAACCCCCATTCAAGCAAGGAACCGATAGCTTAATAATGGAGCCTGGTTTCCTAATTAACAGAATGGGAAGGGAGAGTTTGCTGATAGATATTTCTTGAGGTTTTCTTGTCTCTGCATGTGGCACAGATCTTAGCCTTATATTAAATGGTAGCAAGTTACTGTTATTATTGCTGGAAAGATGTAGTCATAGTACTGGGAATTCACTATTGCTATAGAGACTACAGACTGATTTTGACTATTTGAGACTATTTGACTGATTTTGAGACTTTCAACCCCAGTAATTTGGACTGTGATTCTTACCCTACCTATCTTCCTGAAAAAAGATGTGGGTTCTACTGACTGTATAAAACGTTGTCTCTTAAAGAAGGTTATGTGGCTGTTGCTGGTATCATAATTCATTCCTGAACTAAAAGTAAGGATTATCAGAATGTGGTCTTTCGGTGTGTTATTATTGAGTCTTTGGGCAGTCATGTCAAGGCTTATGTACTCATTACCTTTTGTATGCTGGTGATTCCTGCTTTGGGTTTGGTTGGATTTATTCAATTCATTGTTCCCTTTTTCTTCCATTTGTTTGTATTTCAAATTTTGTTATAGACTTGTATACCTGTACACATTATGTTTATATAAATATATATATATGCACGTATATATGAATTTTTCTAAAGGGAAGACCAAGTGGTGGAATGTTTTAATTTTTGTAAAATAGGTTTTTCTCCTTATTCTTTTTTTTTTTTAAGATTTATTTATGCATTCAAGAGCTGGGATACAGGACAGAGTTGCGGGAGGTGACAGGAGTCACCAGAGACAGAGTAGGGAGCAGAAAAGGCAGATCTACTGAAATACACTGCTGAGGGGAGCAGCAGACAAAGTAGGAGAGGTCTGCTGTGCCATGTGGGTCTCCTCCCTGGCTGGGATTCAAACTTGCGCTGCAGTGGCTGTGGATGCTTCACAGTACAGCAGTCAACCCGCTGCACAACCTGGGAGGCCCATTCTCCTTATTCTTAAAAGATTATTATTCTCAGATTGAATTATAAGTTGGTGGAATAATAGATGTTTAGTATATAATTCAGCATATATACTTGGAATGGGAATGGAAATTTTGAGAGATCTACATGATATTTTTGCCTGGGAGTATGCCCTGTTCTTACAAATCAGTAAAAAGAAATGCACAGTTCTGTGGGCTTAAAACTTCAGAAAACTTAAATGGAATAAAAAGTTGGGTATTTTCTGATTCATCTGATGGCCATGGATTTTTAAATCAGTAGTCATCATTTTGCAGAGTGACCTGGAAATTAGTGTTCAAAATATGTTTTTAAGTATGCATTCTGAAAATTTGATATTATACAGTTTAGTGTGGAATTGAAGTTAAGATCTCTGTTTAGGGCTCGTTTTAAGGCACATTTTAGAAGTGGTAAATTCAAATGCTTTTTTATCTGTGACACAGATGGTAGTACATTCCCAGAGTTGAGAACTGTGGCAGCACTGTATTGTATTTTATATTTAGCATGCTTACCAAAAAAAGGAAACAATACTTAGATAATATTCTACAAAGGACATTTTGCTATTTACAATGTACTACTCCAATTTGGACCTAAAAATAATCTTTACTTCTTAAGAAGTAGTAAACAATATTGTTTCTTTATTATACTTACCCACATGAAATAGACTTTTAAAATGGACTTTTAAAAATGTCTAATTACATAAAAATCCATCTGTATATATGTGGCATCTGGCTCCTGCTAGTTACTAGGAAGATTAAATTTTTGTTTTCATTTTTTTACAAATGATAATCTCATTATTGCCAGTTGAATAGTTAATGTGGGTAATAATAATAATGAGGAAGTTGTGATTATGCAGAGAATTAGAAAATGAGCAGTGTTTTGACTGGAAAAGCCAAGGTAATTCCAAGTCACAGAGAGAGAATATGAAAATGATGAGAGAAATCATGGCATATTTAACAAAGGGCTGTCAGATACCTAGCAGTTGTGAAAGTTTAGCATAGAAATTAAGCTAAAAGGTAAATTGGTACAATTGTTCTTAATTCTGGTGGTATGTAGTTACTGAGTATGTTTAAGAAAATATTATGATGCCTAGGATCCTCTTCAGAATTTTATAGGGTAGGACTCAGGTGTTAGTATTTTTAAAATTTTCCTTGAGTCTGCTCTGAAGAAAAAAATTGAAAACTACTTGTGTAATTCATGAAAAGCCTTTCATTACTTTGGCACAGAGTGTGTATTTAGTTATTATTATTAATTACTTTTTTGCAGTTTCAAAAAAAATTTTAAATAGTGATGTAAGGGTTTTATTTCAGAGTTTATGCTATGAAAATTAAGTATGTCATATTGACATTAGCACAACTTAGTGTGTCTTAATCATTACTGTTGCAGTTGGGGATAACATTCAGCTTTTTTTGCTTGTCAAAACAAGACTTTCTTGACTACATTAAACTTAGCTTATCTTACCAAATTTGAAGTGATCAAGTCACTATCATACTTCTCTTTTCTTGTTCCCTGTATGTATTATATCCCCCACTGTATGATGTTCATAGAATACCAGTTATCCTCACAGTTACATGGTATCATCCCCATTCCCTGGACTCCATATTTCTCTTACATTCCCTTCATAATCTTTTCATGGCTACTTCCTTTTCATTTTTCAGGTTCCAATTTAAAATGTTGCCTCTTCAGCATCAGTCTTTACTACTCTAAGAGTAGATAATTTTTATTGTAGTCTGTCACATCCATAGTTTAGTTATTCCATATTTATTGTATTTTTTCCATACTTGAGTAAATGTCAGGAGAGTAAAGATGTAGTTTGTGTATTTATCTGTCTGAGTCTTATTTGACATTGGTTCGCTAGTTCTTTGAACAGTAGGTAGATACACAATTCATAGAATGTACTCAATACAGTATTAATTGTATAATTTAAAGACTCCACATTATATCATGTAACATGCTCAGATGTTTTTCTAGAACTTTTAGTACTCTTTGGATAGATGTAGTGGTATAGCTAAAAGGAAAAGGAAGTTGGAATGTTTTTAGAACAAAGAACAAAAAAATCCTTTCTTAAATGACTTTTACAGTGGGGAAATAGTTTCACATAATTAGAAGTCTGTAAGTAGGAGTCATATGACTTCAGTCATTTCATTATGGACCTTTATTATATCCCTGTTCATTTTGCCATACTTACTGTCTACTTGTATCTTCAGATTGGTTCCCCCTGGGATGTTGCAGAATGCTGTTACTGGCACGCATGATAGCATAGTTTCTTTTCTAGTAATAGAAAATTCTCTCCGAAACCATGGAATATAAGTCCCTTTTAGTTAATTGGACCATCTTTGGGCACATAATCACTTTGAAAACAGTAAGTCTTGTAAAAAAGATTACTATGCACCTATAACTTTTTTAAAAAAGATTTTATTTATTTATGCATACAAGAGCTGGGGTAAAGGCCAGAGTCACGGGAGGTGAAAGGATTCACCAGACAGAGCGGGGAGCAGAACAGGCAGACTGACCGAAACACACTGCCGAGGGCAGCAGCGGGCAAGGCAGGAAAGGTCTGCTACGCCATGTGGGTCCCCCCACCGCCCCGGCCGGTGGCAGAGTTCGAACTCGTGCTTCAGTGGTTGTGGTATTTGCCTCACAGTGCATTGCTCAACCCGCTGCGCCACCAGGGAGGCCCTGCACTTACTAATTGGTTTGGTATAATCATATTAAAGTAGAATGAATTTGAGTCAGTATACTGCTTGCTAAAGATATTGAAATATATTTAGGCTCTACAATAAGGATGGTGGTTTAGGTTTTGCATGAACTTATCTTGTTTGCTAAGTGACTCCCAAGAGTTGTAAAGATGGGGAGCGGAAAGCATGAAATACTTGAGTTAAACTTTGGACATGGAACTTGATATGAATGGAGGAATTATGGGATAAACTGTTGCTTAGAATTTCTGTTATGCTTTTACTTGGGCAGTACTATACTGAAGTTGCCTGTTAAATTACGGTTTTGAATAAGATGTAAAAAGATTGCCTAGTGTGACAATGAGAAGACATTTTAGTATAGAGCCTTAGAAAATATGTTCATTTAAGAAGTTGTTAGGTGAAGTGGAACACCTGAAGAAGACTGATTAGGAAGTTTCACAGAGAATGATCAGCTCGTGGTAAAAAATAGAAGTCAAGACTTTGGATATAAGTAAAGTTGAAGCAAGTGATTCTTTGTGATGTATTTCCTGCTGGAAAACTAGGAGGGTTGTGTAAAATATATACATATTTGCTGGAAGTTCTCTGTTAGACTAAAGATTAGCTATCAAGGAAAATAAAGGATGAGAGTGGAGATTTGAGATGAAGAGGGCAGCTCAATAAAGTCTGATATTTGGACCTGTATTTCATTTTGAGGCGTTTGCTAATTCTGAAAATGGTAGCTGAGTCTGAAGAGCTTTCACTAGCTTTTTGGGTTCAAAGAGGCAAAAAATGAGGCTCAAGACCAACAAAAAGGGAGGTACTGTAGTAAACACTTAGATTTTGAGTTGGGTTCCCAACAAGTTCACTTTAATAGAAAGTGTGAAATGAAAATAGAATTAACTCTCAAAATTACTTAATCCCAACTTATAAATGCCTCAATCATTTATTGGAAAAAAAAAGTGATTTGAGATTTTTATTGCCCCTTAGATTAGTTGCCAGAAACAAAGTTGTGATTATGCAGAGAATTAGAAATGAGCATATATGTTAATACATTACACAAACATACACATATATAAACAAATTCATTTACACATACATTCATTTCTATTAATCTTTACAGTCTTATGGTTTCTAATTCTGCCCCATGTTACCAATCACATCTTTTATAATTTGAGTATGTATTAAGCATAGATACTTTATAACTTGTTTCGTATCTCCATTAACCGGAACCCTTGGAAGGGGGTCCATTTTACTGATTTCTAGTCATATATCATAGCTCTAAGTGTGTCTGGTTATTTCTGAGTAAGTGTAGGACACAGATATTTATGTGAAAGCATACAGAGATAATTTAAAGTCTACTTTATGCTGTCGTCTTCAGAGAATAAAAATTTACTTTGTTACATTAATCTGGAGAACTGTAGTTGAATGTATTCATATCCTCTTACCCAGAATTTTCATGCCTTATATACCCAACAGAAATAGTGCTCTATATGTGCATCAAAAGACTCAAGTAAGAAACTTGATGATAGCAGTTTTATATTGGCAAACAATGCAAGTGTCCTCCAGCAGTTGGGTCATAGTTTGATCATAATGATTTGATCATAAATGATTTTTATGTAACCGAGGATAATATATAATAAAATTGGCATGAGTTAGTTACACACAAAATATGAATTTTATGAGTTCATTGATAAAAAGTTACAATATGAAAAACTGTGCTAGAAATCTCCTTTAGATTGGAGCAATAGGGTAGTAATTGGGAAGAAATATAAAGGCAACTTAATGTGACTGATATTCACATTAAGTGTGTAAGTTCTTGGCCTGACCGGTGGCTACTCGTATATTCTTTTCATGATACTGTTCTGAACTTTGTGTTTATGCATCTGAAAATAGATGCCAATATGCCACTAAGTGAGATAAATATGATAAAAATTTCTCCTACGTTTTTCTAAAATTCAGGAAAATATAGACCATTAATAATGCTTCTTTTTTTGGAAAGCACTGTTTTTCTCTTAACTCATCTGTAAGTGACCACTGATCAAAGAATGGAATATATGATTTTCAGTCAGAATTCATATACTTGTAATCATTCATGTCTCACTGCCAGTGTTCTTATTTTTCTATTACTAGTCTTTCAGTAGGGAACTTGCCCTCATTTGAATTAATAGATGGAATAACTTATGAACAATGTTAGTAATGCATCACTATATTCTGTAATAAATTCCTGTTTTAGTTATTTGCTCTATTTTGTTAGCTGCTATATATTTTTTAACAAAATGTTTTCTTTATACATAAAATACATCTTTCTCTATCTCTAACTATAACACCTGTATCTTGAATAGCTTTTCCTCAGGGCATTAAGTTAATTAATCTAGGATTTTATTTTAAATCTAAATTTTCTCTTGTTTTTGGTGAATTTCTAGCTAAACTAAAATTTTAGTATACACAATTGCATATCTACATGTAAAAAAATCGATTTTGATCCTCATCTCAACTATATTCAAAATTTGACGAAAAATCATTTACCTCAATATGAAGGCTATAAAACTAAAACTCTTAAAAGAGTTTATGAGTTCATTGATAAAAAGTTACAATATGAAAAACTGTGTGTTAGAAGTCTCCTTTGGATAGGAACAATAGGGCAGTAATTGGGAAGAAATATAAAGGCAACTTAATGTGACTGATGTTCACATTAAGTGTTTAAGTTCTTGGCCTGAGCACTGGCCTTGGGTTTGGTGTGAAGAATTTTTAGATATGATAACAAAAGCTCAGACAACAACAAAATGTTAACTTGGACTTCATTAAAATAAAAAAAAATCTTCAAATAGCATTATCAAAATAGAGGGCAAACAGAATGGGAGAAATGATTTCCAAATCCTGTATCTGATAAGGGTCCAGTATCTTCAGTACAGATCAACAGCAGAAAGATAAACCACCAAGGCAAAAAATGGGCAAAGGTCTGAAATAGATAATTTTTCTAAAGGTAACAAGTACATGACAAGATAATTTAATAACATCAGTATTCATTAGGGAATGCAAACCCAAACCACACTGGGTTACCATTTCACATCCACTAGGGTAACAACAACAACAATACATAAGTGGAAAATAACAAGTTTTTGTCAACAAACGAAGAAAATGGACCCCTTGTATACTGCTTATATGAATGTGAAAATTTTGAGCTGCTGTGAGAAAGAGGTTGGTAGTTTCCCGAAAAGTTAAACAGAATTACCCTATGACCCAGCCTTTTCTCCTAGATATATACCTAAAAGAAATGAAAACAGGTATTCAGATACTTGTGAATGAATGTTCATGGCAGCATTGTTTCCAGTGTATAAAGGTAGAAACAATAATATAGTTTACAGTAGTCAGAAGATGTCCTTCAATAGCACCATGTATTGTGCTAGTACATATAATAGGATATTATTCATCCACAAAAAGGAGTGAAGCAGTCATAATGTGATATATTGATAAACCTCAAAAACATTGTATTATTTAAAATAAGTCAGACACAAAGTGTTTTGTAGTCTATGATTCCATCTATGTGAAATGCCCAGAGTAGATAAGTCTGTAAACATGAGAGAGATCTGGTGGCTGTCAGAGACTAGAGGGAGAAGGAAACTGGGAATAACTGATTAATAAGAATAATGGTATTTTCATTGTTGGTAGGTAAAACTAGTATTTTTGACTGCAGGATTTACCCATCATGTGCTGTCTTTATGATTCAAAATCACTCATTTCAAATTGATGTAAAATGTCATTAAATTACCTGTGGTCTTGTGATAAACATTCTTTTCAAAGACCAAATAAATTTTGAAAATCATTCAGTATTGCACTTAGGAATTTCTTACCTTGTGATATAAGATTTACGTACATTTTCACTGACTGATGTTACAGATATCTAATGTGTGTGCAGGTGTGTCAATTTTAAGACTTGTTCTTAGTACCTGAAAGATCAGGAACTAAATATGTCTTGTGTAGTACCAAAAGCGTGCATCTTTTGGTGACAAAATGATTTTATTAATATGACATAGAATTATTTTTAGTGGTTTTTTCCCAGTATATTTCTTGTGTATTTAACACATTCATTAAATGAGATATTAATAAGGATTTTCTAATACAATATTAGAATTATAAGCTTATAATTTTCACAGCTGTGACTAATCAACCTGGCCTTAGTTTCTCTTAAATTTGTTTTTTTTTTCTTATCATGATGATTTTAAATAAGAATTTTAGTTTTTAGTTTCATATATGTTAATTACAAAAAGTCTGATAATACTGTTCTCTTTGAGAAATACTCTTCTAATACTGCTGGGAAGACAATAAGAAGCAGGCATTATTTGTTATTCAGAAGCTTATATTAGTGAGTAGCCCTCCTCCTCACCAAGGTAATCTCTCTCTCTCCTTCATACTTCTTCAGCCTGGCAAAAAATAGAAAAACCTTAGATAGCTCAGGCTACTACTAACTTACTAATAAACATTTTTTGATCAGATGAAAAACCAACACTGGAACAGAAACCTTCTAAACCGGCTGCTCCACAAGTCCCACCCAAGAAACCTACTCCACCTACCAAAGCCAATAATTTATTGCGGTCTTCTGGAACGGTGTACCCAAAGCGACCTGAAAAACCAGTTCCTCCACCACCTCCTGTAGCCAAGTAAGTTTTACCTAATTTTATGTTACCTTTGGCTTTACTGCCTTTCTGTAACTAAAAATAAGTTTTGAGTAATTGTGCCCATATTTGTTATTTAAATGTTAATCTTATTTTCACACTAAATGAATACATACTTTTAACTTGATATTTTTAGCAGTCGTTTTTGCTGTGATTAGTCTTAGGGTATATGTTTATTTCCATGAAATTAATTTTATGGAACAGAAAGAAATCAGTCTTATGCAAAACATCTTTAGCACCATTTAATCCCATTGTTAAGAAATGATCATTTTTCACATACAAGTGACTTTTTTTACATGTTTGATTTTTCTCATTTCAGGATTAATGGGGAAGTTTCTACCATTTCATCAAAATCTGAAACTGAGCCAGTATCAAAAGCAAAACTAGATTCTGAGCCGTTACCACCTAGACCAAAATCAGTAGACTTAGATTCATTTACATTTAGGAGCGCTAAAGAAATAGGTAAGTTAAGGTGTAGAAAGACGGTGTTATAAAAACATTGCCAGTAGTTTCAAAAATTATTTAAAATGAATTTGTGTATATAATTTGTGTGTGTATAGATGCTGTGGAAAGTAAAATTTATTTCAAATTTATGAAGTCAAAATAGAAAAAAGATAAATAGGTGAAAAATGTATGTTTTATATAAACTTTCTTACTGCTCAGAGAATATTAAAAGGTACCCGTTTATCATGCTATTTCTTCAAAATGCATGGCCATCCTAACTCAGCAGAGATGAATACATTTTAGTTTGAAAAGTTTCAAAAAATGTTGTAGACTTTAAATTCTAATACTGGATTATTTTAAGTCATTTTTATTTTTCCCCTAAGATAGTTTTCTTCCAACTCAGGAAAATAGACTTTTTAATGATATTTTCTCTGTATATATATAAATCAGCAGTCTTTACTTAGCTAATTATCCCTTAAGTCTTACTACTGATTTTTTTAGCCCATAATCATGTATTTGTATCCTGGTCTTTTTTTGTAGAATGAAAAAAATTTTGAAATGGAGATGCCTTAATAATAGTTTAGCTGCAGAAAGTGTTGCATAATCATTACTTTATAGTAATGGTTTTGATACTGTACTAATTAAGTAATTTTACATTTTCAAAGCATTGTCTAATATATATATGACTTTATCTTTAAGCAGCAGATGATAATTTTTCCTATTTTGTATATAAACAAAGCACATCACAAACTTACCAGATTTCTAATATCACATAAATCACGAGGACGCTTTAAATCTATGTAAAGTGCTCAAATATTGTTTAAAAATTGTCTTTTTTTTTATCTTCAGTGTTTACATTTCATATTTATATTTGAATTTCAAGGCAAGTAGCACCTTATTTTGGTCACTATTGTAAGATGTAGAATACAGTTTTTAAATTTGTTTTGGATGTTTTATTTTTCTTCTTTTCAGTTTTCCAGAACAGAAGTTGTGACCTAACTATAGCTTTATTATTTTTTTGAAATTTGAATGCTTTATGGCTCTGTCATTATGTAATGGATTCTCTCTACTCTGGATGAAGCCATATTCATTAACAGTTTCTGGAAATTGAGATGTTGATTGTATTTCAGAGCTATTCACTCAGATATATTCACTATGTTTTATCTTGTGAAGACTGTTCTTACTGTTAAATAAAATTTAAAAATTCGTTGTAGGTTATTAAACAATATCTTTTACTCTTCCCCCCCCCCCCTGTATTTTTCTGTTACTTTGTATTATTCTTGTATATTTAATTTTTCTCAGGACTGTGGAAATCANGGTTATTAAACAATATCTTTTTCTCTTCCCCCCCCCCCCTGTATTTTTCTGTTACTTTGTATTATTCTTGTATATTTAATTTTTCTCAGGACTGTGGAAATCATAAAAGAAAACACATTAAAAGAAATTTTCACTTTTTCTACAATTTTTTGAAATATAGTCACCAAGAAGTTTTGTTTCCTTTGCTGTGTTTCTTAATAGAAACAGTACAAGTAGCAATGTAAAACTACTGGTGGTTGAAAGTTTATTTTTTATAATATTTTTGGTCTCAATTATTTTTTTCTATCCATAGTCATTATTTACTTTCATTAAAAAATGAGGTTTTGTGGAGTGGATTTGAAAATTTCTTATTTCTGTTAATTTTTCTTCAAACAAATAAAGTAATTTTTAGAGTGGCTGCAGCTAAAAAGGTCAATTTCAAGTAATCAAACTACTGTCCTTCAGTCCTTGTATTACCAGATTGCCTTTCATGTACTATAGTCACACACTATAAAGTTCAGAAAACATAAGTTTTGGAAATTGAGTTTGTTAAGTACCAAATATTTACTGAGAAAATTTTATATCCTCAGTTTAGTTACAGGTACAGCTAGTATGCTAAGAGGTAGCTGTTGACAAAAATAACTTGTCTCAAACCTTAATTCAGAGGCTATTCCTAATTTCCTTGTTTTCATAAATTTTCTTTTTGTCACTATATTGTAAAATGTATTTTGCATGTTTTTGACAATGTGTGGTATAAAATATTCTTAGTACTTGTGTTATAAACATGCTTTCTACCTTTTTGAGATAATAGCACCTTAAAAATATTGTGGGTTGAATGCAGTATCAAATTTGGCATTAGATTGAGGCATAATTTATGCTTTTGGCTCAGTTTGAGATTTTAAATTTCTGAAAGCAGCATATAAAACTAGTCCTTTAACATAAGTGTCAGAAAATTTAAAACAAATTAAAATCTTTTCATTTTTTTAAAGGTCTTTTTATTTTTAAAGATTTATTTACTTATACATAGAATAACTGGGGTCTAAACCAGAGGTGCAGGGGGTGAGACACAATGGGGAACAGAGCATTTTGATTTATTGAGATACATAGCTGAGAGGAGCAGTGGGCCAGACAGGTGAGGTCTGCTGTGCCATGTGGGTTAGCTTCCTGACCGGGGCTTGAACTTATGCCTCAGTGGCTACCCAGAGCTTGATAGTGCTGAGACTTAACCCTGCACCACCAGGGAGACCCCCCCCAAATGAAAATCTTTTTAGAATTACTCTGTATAATAACAAGGTAAAACAGTATATATGACATAGTAGAAAAGTACATTGACTTTTGTTAAAAAATTGAGGTTTTAAATTATAAACTTATTGGTCACTGAGATGTTTCTTAATCTCTTTCTCATTGACCTAATAATAAAATGATCCAGGATATCTGTAACACCTATTACAGTATCTGACGTGAAAGTCCTTATAAAATTTTATTTACCCCTCTTCCATTGTTAATCCATTTCATTCAGTTTCTGCTTAAAAAATAGGATATGTATTTCTGACTCTACTCTCTTGAGATTATTTCGTTGTTTAGAAAGCCATATATGTAAATTATGTATACTGACTTTTAAACATTGAAGAAAAATATTACAATTGGTTTTTCTTTAAGTTCTTCCATATACATTGGATATATTAGTATACAGAGTTTCATATTATGGTGCTTTAGAACCAAATTTTCATTTTGTTTTTCTTTCTTTTAAACTTTATAAAATTGGTTTAAGATAATCAGTTTCACTGTCAATACTGGCTGTAAAATTCACATGGTCTAAATATTTCTAAAGTAGTAAATTTTCCAAGAAGTAAAGTTGTTTTAAAAGTAGTTTTAGAATCCCAGTAAATCCTCCTTAATGTCACTGACAGATTCTTGGAAATGTGACTTTAAGCAAAACAGTGTTTAAAGAAACCAATTTGACCACAGGCTATTTGGTATAAACAGAAGATAAATTCTCACAGCATATTTCAGTTCACAAAAACATCACCAGACTTCTTAAAAAAGACTTAATCACTTCTAATGTAAACAGTAATTTGTATTCATTCATCCATCCATCCATCCATCCATTCACTCATCAATCAGTCATGCATTTATTTGCCAACCAACTTTTTTTGAGTTCAGGGTTAAGAGTGACTGAAACCTGTTCAGGAAACTCAGGACATGAGATGGGAACCCACTCTGGACAGGACACCTTTCCATCACGGAGCACACCTCACCCATCCTCCCTCACACTTGGACAATGTAGACACAAGAAGTAACTAACTTGTTCATCTTTGGAATATGGGAGGAATCTAAGGTACCCAGAGAAAAGTTACACAAACATGGGGAGAATATGCACACTTAACATAGACAGTGGCTGGCTTCAGCCTGGAATTGTTTTTTGTTTTCCTACCAACATTACATTGAGGATCAGCTATACAAAATAAAAAATTTAGTGATAACATAGACACCGAGTAAACATAGGTGCTGAAGATTTCTTTTACTGTATGGTTTTTATCCTTACTGTTCTTCTGTGATAAATTCTTGGATTGAAAGGAAATTTTAAGGATACATTATTTTCTCTAAATGTCTTCATTCTTAAATTGCAAAACATCTTCTTTAGTTCTGTTTGATAGTTGATCTGTTTTTATTTGAATTATCTTTCCAATATTCATTTCTTTCAAAAAAAATTTCTGCTATTGAGATTCCTTAATAGCCCTTGAGTGGTAGACATTATAAAAAGTGAACTTCTATCTAAACTGATTACAAAAACAAAACACTGCACCCAAAATGTAGACTACCTTTGAGGAATAAGAGTAGATACAAACTTTTATGTTTGAATAAGGATTTCCTTGATAGTATCATTTTAGACAGTATCATATAAAGCATGATTGGATTTCCATTATGTATGAGATTTTAAGCATTGGATGGAATTGATTCTTTATAGTGAGATATTTAAAAGTAATTTTGATATTTTTCTTTTATAATGTGAATTAAAATTGTCTTTCGTTGTAATCACTATAATGTGCTAAAGACTTGACTAAAAGGTGGTTTAATTTTTGTTACAATTATTTAATGAATGTTGATTTATTGATTTATTCTGTGACCTCTAAGTAAATTTTACCACTGAAATATCCAAAAACTGTTTTGTGTCCAGTGAATATTAAAAAAGTTTTCTTTATAGCTGAATTTGTATTGAAAGTAATACTAATCAGTTTTTCCGTTTTGAAAGACAAAGGAATTAATCTAAAATTTGATACACATCTTATATAAGCTTAAGTAAACTGCAGTAATGCTAAACAAAGAAATGGTTCTATTCATTCTGCAACTGTTCCTTTTTCCTGCTTTGTGAAATAATTTTTTTGGTTTAGTCTTTTTCTAGACATTCCTATCCTTGACTTTTCTTTCCAGATTTTGTTTCCTAGCCTGTTTGCCATGTTTCCCTTCTTACGTGTCAGAAAATTATCCTACCTTTCTCCATTTTGGTAAGATGACAATTTATAAAAAAAAAAAAGTCACAGTAGTATATTCAGTATAAATAGGTGCACATTGATTTTTCTTTATAATTTTACTAAAAGTATACATGTTTGTCTGTCTATTTATTCTAACCCTTTTGGTTTTCCATTTTAAAAGAAAGTGAGAGTCACTTTCATTATTTTCCTTTTTAAAGATATACTTTGATTAAAAGCTTTTTTAATTGACAACCATAAAGAGTCATTTTGATTCTTTAAAATTTCTTGTCCACTTCGGCAATACGTGGATATGTAAATGGCAGAGTGACAGTGTGATCGCAGTTAAGTGGTTGTCATGCTTTTATGCCACATATACAGTATAAATCCATTGATATTACTCTTAGTTAATTAAAAAAATGTTCAAATAATTCATGAGTCAAAAAATGTGCACTATTTCATTTTACTAAACCAATGACTTAAATGGAGAACCTGAGAGAGTTTTAGAATAGTAAAACTGTTTGTTGTGGTATTGTAACCCCAAACTGGACATCCGAAAGGCATTTTTTACATAAGCATGGTACGTAATTTTATAAATTTACCTTTTAATTACCTTTTCAACTCATTTATCTTCATTCCTTCCTGTTTTTCTTTTTCTTTCTGAAAGTTGCTTAAATATGCATTTGAAAATAATCCCCACAGACCAAAATGATTGCATTGTACTAGTTAAGGCTTATTGAAGAGTGTCAGTACACATTTTTCAGTGTATAAAGCAGTTTGTAACTCTTCAAACTATAGCATAATTTTAAACTTAAAATATTGTTTTGCTTATGATATTTACAGATAAAATGAGGTATATATTATAAACTCAAGGTCTTTCACATTACAGATACATTTTTCATTGAAACTTCTGTTCTTCTTATGGTTTGTTATATTTTATAACTACTCATAGGCAATTAATAAATGACAACACAAAAATTGAACCAAGCACACTAGCTTGCCTATTGTAAAGTATTAGCTTAGTGATTAGATGCAAGATAAAACACAAAATAATCCCACAATGTAAAATGGAAAAAAAATTTAGATGAGGTTGACAAATACTTTGAGTTATTATAAAATACATATGACTAACCTGTGATACCTCTTTCTGTGTCTTACCTTTGTATCCTCCATGACTTAATTTTTCTTCTAGATAAACAACTTTGAATATGAAAATCGATGAATAAATTTTTAGGGGAGTTGTGATAAGTATCTTTAGATTTCTTTTGAGAAATAACAAATAACAGAGTTGGGACATCTAATTGTCAGAAAGCATTGTAAACATCTAGGCAAATGGTAATGTGGCATATAGCTTCATACCTAGAGTATTAGGCCAAAGATATGTGCTACCTTGTAGAGTCCTTGATTATTACTAATATTCCTAGTTTGGAATCTGGGCTCAAGGAATGTTATATTTACAACAGAAGTATCTGAAATAACTGTTTCCTGTGTCACTTTTCAGTATCTGGACTTTAAAATTAAAGATGATCTACAGCAAAGGTTTCTGGATCATGTAGAAAAAGGAGAACTATATACTACTGTTCCAGAGATTCAGATTGCCTAGATTTGTCTTTAAGCCCAACTTATTGAGTTAAAGGTTGGCCAGCATTTAATGGTGGGGAAACACAAGTGTATAATCTATGTATAACTTTCCCTTGATATTAGATTTGTTTTAGAATGATAACTATCTTATGATTCTGAAACATGGTAATGTCTAAGCAAAGATACAGTGAACTATAAACAGTCTTAGCGTTCCACTATATCATACTTTTCACATATATTTATACATACAATGTAAAGATATTGAATCATAATTTTATTATCTATTGAGAAGTACAGTTTGAATGAAGCAGGGTCTCAAATATAGTTGAATTTTTAAGTTTGTATATTAGGATACTGCTTGAAGTTTAAAACAAATTTTACGATTTAATTTTCTGATATATTATGAGTTGAAGCAGGTGGTCATGTTTTTTTATAAGCAAAAACTTAATATGACAGTTTTTTAAAAATATTTCCACAACTTATGGTACAGACTTCTATTTTTCAATAAGAACTTGTTTGTTGAGACCTAAGTCTCTATTTGCAAACATGAACTTTATATTGTTAATATAGTCTTACACTATAAAATGTATTAGGTAAAAGAACTTTTTAAGGGTGAGTGTTGTTTTCCAAATGCATATGAAAAGCACAGGTCAACTTGTGCGTCCTAGTGGTATTGTTTTTAATTTATAGTTTGTTGAAAGTCCAAAAGCAGTCCTTTTATCTTTATAGTTTATCTTAGTAAATATGTTTAATTTTATTCTCCAGATCTTGTAAATTTTGACGACATAGCTTCTTCAGAAAACTTACTACATCTCACTGCAAATAGACCAAAGATGCCTGGAAGAAGGTTGCCTGGCCGCTTCAATGGTGGACATTCTGTGAGTTAATACTTGGTGTTGTAAAACAGAGAATCTAGCTATTCCAGTGTCTTTCTGAAGAGAAGAATGAGGATGGGATTTATACTTCCACCTAGGTTTTAAAATCAGGAAGATAACGGTTATACTCAATGGCAAATGGTTGTGTTTAAGGAGATACAGGTTCATTTCAATACTACTTGTAATGGGAAGTTATAGAATCAGATAGCGACTTGTCCTGAGACTGTAACTTTACAGTACAGGGCCAAAACAGGACAGAGAACCTGTGCAGTCTATCTGTCCAACAACAGTAATTAGAATGGTGTGATATATGTTCAGTTTGGGAAAGAAAGAGAATTCCTCCTTCTCCCAATCTAGTCAGTTTTTTTTAATACTACTAATGTTAGTTATTTATGTAACTTCTTTTTATACTTTCTGTACAATGCTATGGATGCTGATAGTACGTTAGTGTAAATATAGTAACTCATAAGCACTGTGGTGCTTTTAAATTACTTAAGTAAGGGAATTTTTTTTTTTAAAGATTTATTTATTTATGCATACAAGAGCTGGGGTACAGGCCAGAGTCCAGGTTGGTGAGGGGATTCACCAGACAGTGGAGAGCAGAACAGGCAGACTGACTGAAGTACACTCCAAGGGCAGCAGTGGGCGAGGCAGGAGAGGTCTGCCATGCCATGTGGGTTCCCTCCCTGGCCGGCAGCAGGGCTCGAACTCGTGCTGCAATGGCTGCGGTCTGTTTCATAGTGCGTTGCTTAACCCACTGCGCCACCAGGGAGGTCCAAGTAGAGAAAATTTTTGTTGCTTAGAGGCAAATAAGCTATTTTTCCTCTTAAGATAATGCAGCATATTTTTCATCTTGAAATTATGTAATATTCTGTTAGTAATGGAATGTCTGGAACAGTAGCTACTAAAAACAGTGATAACATTTATTCAAATGTCTATTTCTTTTCCTTCCTTGATCTTTTTCTGTTGCTTAATTTTTAAAAAATCATTAGCCAACTCAAAGCCCAGAAAAAATCTTATTAAAGTTACCAAAAGAAGAAGATAGTGCCAATCTGAAGCCATATGATCTTAAAAAGGATCCGTGCTACTCTCCAAAGGTGAGGTGCATTGTGGTCTACAGTTAATAAAATTAGTAAAATTGTTTGTATATATCAAAATTGTGGGATTTAAAGAGTTTACATTATGTTAAATGAGTAATATGAATGTTACATGTTTAATATTCTTTAAAGCACTAATTTATACCTTTTTCATTTTTCCATTAAATATATCCTCTTTAAGGTAAAAAGCTACCACTTGTTTACTCCCTACCTAACTTGGTGTTTTGCGGTATAACTGAACATAATCTCCCATCTATTAACATTCTGTTAATGAAACTTTTCTAAACTCTCAACATTTTTATTCAAGATAGTATATACTGTATTTTAGAAGATTGTGTTTCCTCTTCAGTTTTGTTTTATTAGGACATTTGACTGCCATTTCAGTTTATGAGATATACTTAATCTGATTCTCTTAACTGTCAATAATCTAATGAAATTTTATTTGCTGCTATTTTGTGAAATAAAACCATGTCAGGCTGTGGGTTAACTTTACTACTACTTATATATAGATTTACTAAATTTTTCTGAATTATTTTCCATGGAACCTTTTTGGCTATTCTAAATAATAATTATTTAATATAAGTGATCAAAAAACTTTCATAATAATGCCAAAATATTCTTGCTTTTAGATGCTCCACCAAGCAAAACCATTCATAAGCTAAATCCAATGGATTTTCCTTCTCTTTCTTTTCAAAATAGTCTTAGCATTTCTCACAAAACGTTGAGTGATTACATATTTACCTTGTTTTTTGACAGTCCATATGTATACATAAAACTGCTTTTTGAGTTTCTAAATTTACCATTTATCCTGAAGTATTACTTTATCTCCTTGCTGTAAAATTGTTTGAATTTAAATATATCAATCCAAATAAAAAAACTTATATTTTCTGTTTGCTGTATTTTCAGCCATCTGTGCATAGTTCAGCACCTTCAAGTGCTGCTAAACCAAATATGACTGCTTTTGGAACTCCATTAGAAAGCAAAACTAAAATAGAAACAGATGATACAAAAATAAATTCCCTGGATGAACTTAGAGCTCAGATTATTGAATTGCTGGGTACTGTAGAAACACTGAAAAAGGATCATGGGTAAGTTGCCCTTGTTTTCTTTGTGTATTAACACGTGTGAAGAATTCTTTTAAAATATATTTTTTTAAACCAAGTAAAGATGCATTCTGCTAGACTATCATGAACAAAGAATATATTTTCATAGAAATTTTTATTAATACTACTTCTTTCCTTTTGGCACAATTGAATTAGAAAACTTGTTCTGTAACCTGGTTTTAGCAAGTTGCATATGTATCTTTAAAGCTAGAAATCTTGTGATCAGATGTAACTTAATTATTCTTGAACATATTAGGAAATACTATAATATTGCATGTTGGATCTCAAGTATTTCCATGTATTTCATTTGCTTAAAGCATTTTGAATACTGTTTCTTACTGGAGTTTAAATGGCTACCTATAGTATACATGGGTTGGGAAAGGTGATTTCTAAGTCCTCTTTTTTTGCCTTAAATATTATTATATTTTTTCCTTTATTTATATATATTTGACATCAATTGTGGTCCCCATGGATTTCCCACCACCATTTCACCAGTGCACCATCACCTGAGTCGCTTGTGCTCTTTTTGCCCTCAACCCATTCCCTCCACACTCCCTACAAAGTGTGCCTGATTTGTCCTTGTCTTTTTTTTAAATTACTATTATTCTTTTTCTTATTTAATTATTGTTATTATTCTTTCCCTTATTTGGTTGCTTATTTGGTTCCCTTATATTCCTCCTAGGAGTGAAACTATCCAGTATTTTTCTTTTGCCTTCTGACTTATTTCACTGAGCATAATCCCTTCTAGCTCCATCCATGTTTATATGAATGAATCTCATGTATCTTTTTTGATTGCTGAATAGTATTCCATCTTGTATATATACCACATCTTCTTGATCCAATCATCTTTTTTGGGCATTTAGGTTGTTTCCAGGTCTAAGTCCATTTTTTTTAAACTCTGAAAGTTTTTCATATTGGTATATGGTAAGACATTCCTTCATTAAAAACTAGGAAGTTGTTTGTTTGTTTTTTACTGTGGGTAAAACAGATCAAATCAGCTAATTTAACGGATATGAGGTTTCAGGTGTTCTACTTCAGCTTTCCTAGTAGCCTCTGAAAAGTTTTATGTATTATGGAATTTAGTATAAAAGTCACTTCCAAAAACCTTATGAACTCTGAACTTGAATTTACTATATTTTTCCCAATTCCTAGTTAACAGTGAACTCTTTATTTAAAATGATATTAGCAACATGAGGTATTCGTAATTTGCAGAACACTACTAAAAAAATTGTTTTGTTTAAGGACTTAATAGTAAATACTTTGTTTTTAGGAAAGAACTGGAAAAACTACGAAAAGATTTGGAAGAAGAGAAGGCAATGAGAAGTAACTTGGAGGTAATTAATGTCTCTCAGTGTTGAGATTTTAGTCAGTATAAACTGTGAACTTACTTTTTCTGGTCCAATTGCATGATTGGTTCCATTATGCTGTACTACTACATTTGCACACTTTTTGCTGCTTAGTAGTTATTTAATTATTATTGTCAACTCCCTGTCACATTCCTTTCATTTTTGAAGCAAATGCTACTTATGTATTAATTCTCATAGGCAGTGCGTAAGGTATGAGGCATGAGGCATATTCATGAATAAAATAAATATGGATCTTACCTCTTAGGAGTATCTAGTTCTAGATCTTTTGTACTTTTTACTGCTTCTTTCTTGTTCTGAAGTTCTTTTTTCGTTACTACTAGACTTTCTTTTTTTTTTTTAAAGATTTATTTATTTATGTATACAACCACTGGGGTACAGGCCAGAGGTGTGGGGAGTGAGAGGATTCACCACAGAGAGCAGGGAGCAGAACAGGCAGATCAACGGAAGCACACTGCTGAGGGGAGCAGCGGGCACAGCAGGAGAGGTCTGCTGCACCATGTGGGTCCCCTCCCTGGCCGGCAGCAGGGATCGAACTCATGCTGTAGTGGCTGAGGTTTGCTTCATAGTGTGTTGCTTAACCCACTGCGCCACTAGGGAGGCCCTTCTTTATTTTTTTAAAGGATTTATTTATTTATTTATTTATTTATGCCTACAAGAATTGGGGTACAGGCCAGAGTTGTGGGAGGTGAGAAGATTCACCAGAGACAGAGTGGGGAGCAGAACAGGCAGATATACTGAAATACATTGCTGAGGGAAGCAGCGGGCGAGGCAGGAGAGGTCTGCTGTCCTGTGTGGGTTAGCTTCCTGGCCAGGTATTGAACTCATGGCTGTAGTGGCTGCAGATAGCTTGATAGCATTGACTTCAATCCCTGTGTTACTAGGGGAGCCCTAAAGTTACTTTTTTGTTGTCTCATGCTACTTAGGAACTTGCATTGTGATATTTTCTTCTGATGAACTTTTTTTTATTTTTATTACATCTCTGGAAGTTGGATTTTAGATCTGAAAATCAAAATCTGGTTGCTTTAAAGTATGAACATATCTTAATGACATAGAATAAAACAAACTTTACTAAAGTGAGTTTTGCTTGGATTATGTTTTGTATTATAGGTAGAAGTAGAGAAGCTGAAGCAAGCAGTCCTGTCTTCTTGAAGAGGCACAGACCCACGGTTCTTAGTGCTCCAGGAATTCCAAAGCAACACTATGAACTTCAGCTGACTTAATACTTAAAAAATAACAAATGCTGATGTGATAAAGAAGTATATGAACTATAATATCTATTGATAAATAGGGAGAGGGTGAACTTTATATATATATATAAAGCATATATGTGTTTTGCTAATCTGAAAAAACGGAGGCCTTATTTCTTATGTGCTGGGATTGCAAACTTTTCTTTTAGTTTGCTTGAAAATACTACTGAATCTGTATAAAAAGTAAAGAAAGTTCACAATAGTTTTTTTATTGAAACTTGTATTTTTAAAGAGATCTGTGCTATAAATATGGTGATATCTTTACAAATAATCTGTAAAATATACTACTTGCGAGGGATAAAATAGCCTTATAGTAATTATAGTCACTACTTCCCAATAATACATAAGGGATATAAACTTTGTATATATGAATATTTTTTACTTTTAGCATCTTACCCAGGATTACACTGTTGTGCCTGTGTGCAGTGCTATTTATACTCTTGGTCATAAAATAGGAATTTCATAGTTATAAACCAGATCGTCCATCCATGCTATAGTACTAATAAAATAAGCAAAATAATTTCTTCAACTTTTAGAGTATTTTACATTGCTTGCACTACATAGGATTCACAGAAGGAGTTTAGTTAACATGTATTGTACTGTTAAATATACTTGGGAAACTATGAGCTCTATTTTAAATTCATTAGGTCTAGGGAACTAAAAATGTTAATTTAACCCTTAACTTGTGCCTAGAAACTGCAGCACATATAATAATGCAGACACCAGCCTTATTGTTGTACTTTCCTGTTTACTTTACAAGCTCAAATATTACTCATTTTATGATCTTGTGATATAATGCTTTATGGAGCTCCCTCTGATTTTTAATAGTGGTGGTAATAGGAAAGCAGAACTCATTTCAGAACTTCAGTGTGAGTTTTCATATTTTGACAAGTTGTCATTATGTAAATACTCAGGTTTTACCTAATAGACCAAACTAACTGTTGAAGATCTTTTGGATTGTTATTTAGGTACCAGCTTTATAAAGAATGGCCATGTATCATAAAATACAACATTATGTAAGCTTATTTAAAGCCAAATATAGTTGACTATATTCAAAGTGATTTTCACAAAATGGATGGATAGCAGTTTCTGCAGAGTCACTTAGGAACAGTTGAAAGTTTTAAAATGTTGTCTCTATAGATAATATGTCTTATATGGATTTATATTAAAAGTTTTTAAAAAATAACTTTTAATTTGTAAAATTTAAATTTTAAGCCTTATTATATATAATAAATGGCCTTCAGATTTTGAGTACCATCTTCAGTAACCAAAAAAACTGATTTTGTTATATTAAACCCAACAAAGCCAATATTTTTCTTTTTTAATTATACTGAAATCTTGTGTTAATAGTATTGTTAAGAAAATTTTATTCATCAGTATAAAATAATAGAAATTCCAATATATAAATTACTTAGTGTTAAATTCATAGCTTAAATTAGTATTTTTAGGGAAACCTTTTTGTGCGTTGAGTATGTATGTACTTTCTAACTTTAAAGTTTTGGGGCTCTTAACGATGATGAAGTCACTACTGAACAAAATTGTTTCCTCCTGTTTTAGTCTTTTAAAAATGACTTATTTGAACAATTGCCTTCTTGTTAGATAAATTAGTTATTTTCTTTTAATGAAAATCCCTAGATAGAAAAAATACCAGAAAACTTAGAGATCATCTCCAGTTTTCTGACTGGAAGATTAGTGACTCCTTCCCATCCTAATGGTGTGGGTAAAGTTTCCAGCAGATTTTAGGCTGTTCTTAAAGTTTCTGTTGATAGTTTTCTTACATTGCATAAAATCAGGATGAACATGAGCACTGAAACTATTTAAGATCTTTGTTTGTGGATTGCTCAAATAGTAAAGATTGCCCAAATAGTAAAGAAAAGAAAACCAAGCCAATTCACACTGAGAGGGATTAATGACTTATCTGACTACTTAAATCTGTTATTTGCTCTTGATGAGGGAACCTTTAATTTCTAATAATAAGCATCACAAAATGTATGTAATTATAATTACCTTGGGGTATAAATCATTAAAATTGTTCTGAGTGGGTATAAATGAAAAGAGTAGAAGTGAATAGCATAGAATTGCATTGCCAAATTATTAGTGAATGTATTTTTCAGATTGCCATTATTTGAAACACATATTTCTAATTTTCCTAATTGGTGTCTGTCTGTTTATTCACCCATCTGCCTGTGTGTCTGACTATAAAGATGTTACTCTTTTCACAATTTGTCTGAAGATAGGAAGAGAGAATGGACCTGATGTAACAAAAGATTTCTTTTTATTATGCTTTTTACTGTGATCACAGAAAAAAAATCCAAGTATTCTCTAGGTTTGTTGTAAACATTTTATGCTTGCATTTAAACTTGAAATGTATGAACAGAATGAGACAATCAGTTAAATCAGAAACGAGAAGTGTTAAAAATTTAATTACCTTGTTTTGTTGTAGCAATAAAATGACCAAGTGCAATGGCTTGATTTAATAAAATCACCTTTTAAAAGTTGCTGCTATGAATATTTTTAGCCATAAAATTTTACCCTTGTAGTCTGACTTGCCTTCACTATTACATAATACAGCTGGTGTTGTATTCTAACATTCCAAAAATAATAATATACATATATGGGAAACTCAAATAGTATATACTTCACTGACTTGTTTACAGGTGCTGTAAAATAAACATGCTTCTCTCAAAAGAAAAATTAATAATAAAGAATAGTATTGCCAGTTGTGTCTTTTTTGGTTTTCATTATTGTCAACATAAGCTTATAGCAGAGTTTGATGAAAATTATTTTACATTTGTTTTCCAAGTGAAAAAAATAATGTTAGTATAATGAAGGCAACAAAAGTCCTTGTTTGTGTCATGCTTACTGAACCTTTGTGATTCTATTTTATCACCTGAAATGGAAATACTATACCTCCAGGATTATTGACAGAATTTGAAATGATTTCTGTCAAGTGCCTTATAGAGTGCTTAGAATAGATTTTTTAAAAAGGGAGTTGCTATTTTACTCTTCTTAAAAGCATTTTACAGTGATGCTTATGATAAAAATTCAAATTCAGATTAAGAGAAAGGTGTAGCAATCCCTGTCTTCATGTTTTGAATACAGCATTCCTTTCTTGTGGGGAGATAGACCTTTTTCTCTTGTACTATGTTGTTCATGTATGGAGCTGTTACCAGCTTACAGATTCTACCTCTCTGATCCACAGTGACTGGCTCAAGGGAGAGGACTTTGCGCCAGTCAAGTCACCAATTGAGATTTTAAACATGAAAAGCAAAAGGAACCTAGTCTCCACAGTTACATTCTGTTATCACTGACTTAAAGAACAAAACTTAATCGAGCATAAAGAGATGAAAACAGAATCCAAAAGCATTTAAAATCCAATGACAGTCATTCCTGAGCCCCAACTATCTGTACATTGGTACCCTAGACAAATTTGCTCATAAACTTTTGGTGTCTGAACTCACAACAGGAAGTTCTGGTACATGAAAAAGAGAAGACATGGCTCATGTTTGCTTGCTGAAAATGTCATGTAGCTCTAAGCTTTCTACAAATCCATCAGAGTTAATAGGAAAGGAGTAAGACATTATAAAGCAATATAGAAAATAAGTGTGGGAAGTCATTTAAACACTTAGTTTGAAATCTAAAGATGTGGATCTATTTAGGTTTTATTGCCAACTAAGATACAAAGAACTAGACTGGGTCTGGATGATAAGGTTTTTTGGAGTCCTAACCACTGTTGCTTTAATTTTACCACTAATACTTTTATTACTTGTATATAATGGGGGAGGGTTGGAAATAGTATTTTTTTATAGATCCAGTTTTTTTCTTAAGATTTATTGTATTTATGCATTCAAGAACTGGGGTGTTTGGGGCCTCCCTGGTGACGCAGTGGGTTAAGCAACAAACTGAAGCAAACCACAGCTACTGCAGCATTGAGTTTGACCCCTGCGGCTGGCCTGGGAGGTGATCCACGTGGTGTGGCAGACCTCTTCTGCCTTGCCTGCTGCTCCCCTCAGCAATGTATTTCAGTTCAGTCTGCCTGTTCTGTTCTCCACTCTGTCCCTGGTGGATCCTCTCACCACCCTCACTTCTGGCCTGTACCCCAGTGCTTGTATGCATAAATAAAAAGAAGTGGGGTGTAGGTCAGAGGTGCAGGGGGTGAGAGGATTCGCCAGAGACAGAGTGGAGAATCAGAATATACAGATCTACTGAAATACACTGCTGAGGGGAGCATAGGAGAGGTCTGCTGCGCCATGAGGGTCAGCTCCCTGGCTGGGCATCAAACTCAGGACATTCTCGTGGCAGTGCTGAGACTTAACCCCTAGGCCACCAGGGAGGCCATAGATTGTTTTTCTATGATGGAAGGCAATGTTTTCATTTTGCAACTACTGGGTCATTTTTCTTATCAGATTGGAGATTTTTTTATTAGCTGCTTTAGTTCCTAGATTATCAGAGTAACTTAACTCTTCAGTATATAATGACGTTTTATAGAAATAATTTTTAGAAATATTTTTAGATGTTAATGCAACTTCTTAAAAAATGGTGTGATAGTAACGGAGTGTATTCCTCTCCATTGATAAAAAGCAATAAATAGATTGAAAAGTAGGCTTAATGAATGATTGAAAAGTGAGATGTATAATAAAAACAAACCCTGTTACAGATTTTTCCAAAATGTCCTGATTATCACAGGTCAAAATCCTACTCAGCAGAAAGAAGGGTGGTAGAACTGAAAGAAAATTTGCTCTAAAAGTGATTAATTTTAAAAGCTGTCAGCTGAGGACAGGGAAATGTGCTTTTTGGGAAGACAACAGATTTGATGAATTGGTTGATTCAGATAATCCTTTCCCCTCTGCTCCTGCGAGCTAGTCAACAAATAGCTGACATCATTCAAAGGTGAGTATAAAGCTATGCCACCTACGGACATAGATGTGTGTGTGATATTCAAATACATATTTGAAAATTGCCCTGAAGCAGCTTTGACCTGCAAATAAAAATCCCTGTTTCCTAGGAGTTTATCTATAACATCAAGAAACACTTCAATAGAACTTTAAATGTGACTATCACAAAATGAAATAGAAATTTTTAATAGACTCGTCACACCATAAATAAACAGGTATGTAAAGGAAGCTCTAGCACTAAAGACTGCAAGACCAGATGGGATCATAGCTGTGTATTAACATATTTACTCAAAGCTTAAAGAAAAAAGATGGAATGTTTTCTCAGCTCATTTGTTAGTCGTGCATGACTTTAATATCTAACCCTGGTCATAGACCAGCCTTTTAAAAATTCGGTTATCGGGAGATTGGTCAAATTTAATGTATAAAAAGGAGAAAAGCAAAGGAAACTTTTGCGGATGGCAGAGTGTGGGAGTCTGGTGGTGGAGAATACAATGATAATTTGCTATCACTGATTCATGGGAACACTAACAGTTCTCACTATTTATACCATCAGTGCAAATGTCAACAGTGAAAAAAACCAGAGTACTATAAAAGTAGATGTTGTGACCCACACCTTAGAGTACTGCTGACCTTAAATAACCTGTATGGTCCCTACCATGTAGCAGGCAATTAGTAAATAGTGGATGAAGCAATAAAGGAATGACAGAGAATATGGCCCTTCTTTAGCCCTGTGTTTACTCTCTCCTGCCCTTCTTTATTCAAAGATAAAATCTGAAATAATTTCTCAGAGCTAATCATTATCATGCCAGTTATAAAATACCCTTAATGGGCTCTGCATTAGTCTTAAAATGTCTCTTAAACTGGGCTTTTAAGTGGTCAGTTTAATTGCCCGAAGGTTTATAGTGAACTTTATTGTAAAAAACAGGCATAGTGTCAAAATCTGATAGCTAACATTTTCTGTTGTATTTAGACCATACACCTACATTGAAGTAATCAAAACGAATTCTCTCATCTATCCCCTATCTAGTCACCGCAACAATTCTATGTGATAGGTAGTGTCATTATCTTTCACATTTGAGGAAATAGGCTCAGGTTAAGCAACTTGACAGAGACTGCTCAGCTAATAAATTATGGCTGCACCTGAGCACTGAACCCAGACAGGCCCATTATGAAGCCCACTCTTGGTGATGTTATCCCTACATAGATTAAGCATAGGAAAGAAGGCACCTGAGCTGGGAATTTCCCCAAGTGTGTTCATTCTTTTTAATGCTTTATATTACCTCTGAGTGTAAATTTTCCACTGGTAAGGAATTAGTCTAAAAGCCATTTTCAAAGATCCCCTAGACTGTAGACATCTCTGTTACATGACTGCACATTTTAGGATTTTAAGGACCATTTTTCATAAAGTACATCTTTTCGAATAATTCTTTTTTAACATTTAGAAATCCTTGATTTTGAATGTTGAAAAGTTTGTTACAGAAATTTCCGTTAACCATATAGTTTATATGTATTAGAGTAACACACATTCACATCTCAATTGACTCATTTTCTTTAAAAAAGAAAGATTTCAGAGAACAGTGCTTAGTAATTTCTATTTGCACCGTATGTATATAAACTTTGTAAGTTTTTCAACATTAACGTTACCTTTGCTTAACTATTGTTTTTTACTGATGATAGTTGGGTCCCCATGATAGTGGCTGGCTGTAGGGTAAATGTTGTTCAGGTATTTCCACCCTCCCACCACTGATGATGGACACCTGAGGTGCTGCGCGCATTCCAGGGTGGACATGTGCAAGTGGGCGCACCTGTGTTGGACACGGGCATAAATGGGCGGTGTCATGAGGCCGCCAGAACTACGAGGATCAACAGAACTGTGAGGACCAACCGAGAGAACCGACAGCAGCAGCAGCAGCAGCAGCAGCAGCAGCAGCAGCAGCAGCAGCAGCAGCAGCGAGAAGCAGCAGCCTCGAGAGGGTGAGATGCGCTGGGGGCTGGGAGGCTGGCAGGCACTCCTGCCTGCCATGTACCTGGCCACCTCTATTAAATAAAAGCATGAAAAGCCACCGAGGGCTCCAAGACTCCTCCTTCCTTGACCCATCTGCCCAGAACCATCCCGAACCCTGCCTCCTGTGCCACTTCCATCCTGCCACTACACTGGCCATGATTTTAAGTATTTTTTATTCATGATATCATTAATTCTCACTCCCGTCGCAAATACGACTTTCTTATCTATTTTAGCAAGGACAGGAAAAAAAAAAACAAAAAAAAAACTACTTCTGATATAGAAATAAATGGCCACTAGGTGGCAGTCAAATATAGCGCTGCTGATTGTGGGCTGAGTAAACCACAAATCGCTCCAGTAGCTGCAAGTGAAATCTATGGGCCCCAACCTATTGAATTCACTGGGACATGACCCCTCTGCTATTCTAGACCAGCCACTACCGTGGGTAAGTTCCACTTAATAGGGTGAAAGAATTGAGGTTTTGGAATCTGAGAATACAACTGATCTGATTTTGAAAACTGGCTTAAAAAATAGCTTTGTGGATTTAGCAAATCGCTCAAGTTTTGTCACCAGAGATCTAAACAAATGTCAGCATAATGTAAAGGTTTTACATCTTGTCACATACTCAGAAAGAGGAGGGACCTGAGCGCTTCCTATTTGCTTTTCCTCTGGAAGAATCACAGCACAGCCACCACAAAACAGCTCTCTCTTGCTTGTCAACCATGCTGGATGTTGATGCTAGAAGGTTCCTTTGGCCCCAGTTGTTGCGATAGCTCCTTGACCTTTCTTCATGTGATTTACCACTGCCTGCTCTTGGTTCTCTGGGAGCTGTTCCTGTTTCTGATTTTGTTGCTTAATGTGTTCCTTTATCCGTCAAATCAAAGAGAACAAATTCCTTCCTTGATCACTTAGGTTACAGGCTCCTAAAACAATGAGCGATGCTGTGAGCTTCTTAAGAGTTCTGTTGACCTCTCACTTCCCACTTCTGTCTTGACTCCAGAGACCTCATGTAATTCACAGAGCTGGAGCCTGACTCTAGTTCAAGGCACTGGTTAGTGGAGAGTCCAGCCGGCCATCATCAGGACTGAAAAAGCAAATCTACTTTCAGATCAAATTCTATGCAGTAATTGACTTTTCTCCCCAAAAGGGGATTGAAATGTCCATCTCATGGTAACAAGACTACAAACAGGGTCATAAAACCAGAGATAATCCTGCAGGAAGGATGTGGTGACCTGGAAGACTGGATGTGGAATGACGAGTCAGAGGACAGAGTGAGCCATCACACAGAAACGTTCACCAACCAGTTAAACAGAAGCCAACCAGCTAGAGTACACTTTGGGGGAAGTAAAACCTCCATGGAAGTCAGTTGACAGTTATTTGAGCTATTTGCAAAACTTAGTGACTATTTTTATTAGCAATAAAGTTCCTGGAGTATGAGAAAAATAACTGAGGACACAGGAAAGTATTCAGATGTAAAAGGGACCATTTCCTTAATATTACCAAGTTTATCACCAATCCTGTACATAGAGGGAATGAAATGGAGAATGAAATAAACAACACATATCTATAGTTTTCATTATATATGTCAACAAACCTGTAATGCAAAAATGTACTTATGCCTATTGATTTCATTTTGATCACAGGCTTATGTTCCAAGTGTTGTCAGAAAGAAAAGACAAAAGTTGCTATTTAAAGGCAATTGTCTCATCTAGTTCAAGTTATTATATATATAAAGTAGTCATGAAACACAGCTCTTCGCAGGCTGTTTCTTCTCATTCAAAGGGCCCGCCTTTGTTCTTAGTGTGGTTTTTTGGTGTGGGCAGCGGAGAGGGGGTTGTAGAAGGGATTGGCAGTAGGAGTTGGTGAGATCTCATCACTCTCACTGCCCCCCAGTGTAGTGTTGTTTATACCGATCAGCTCCAGGACTCCTGGCCAGTGTTCATCAAAAAGCTGTTGATCCTGCCTAGTTCTTTATGGCATTGTGCTGATATGCTCTTGGCTCCTGCCAAAACCTCCAACAATGGAGCTTTGATTACAGCGCCTACTCATTCCAACTCTGGTCTTCCAAAACTTCTTGAAGTTTTTTCCCCTAACTCTAAGGCATCAACAGATTTCTGGGTCATGTTATGCCCACCCAGGGGAAGGGAGACCAACATCTCACATCTATGTGATTACATGCTATCCTCTGCACTTGCTATTCATTGTCTTGGTTTAATATTAAGCAACATTCCTTGCCCCACTTGGTGCCTCTCCAGGAAGTTTGAAATTCCCATGAACTGTCCAGGGAAATAGAGCATTAGTCCTTTATTCTTGAAAATTTTCAAGCACAGCTCTGTGTGTGTGTGCATGTGTGTGCACATCCCTGGCATTCTTCTGCCCCTTCCCCTCCTCAGTTCAATATTGACCAAGAAGATACTTACATTTTATCTCTTGTCCTGCTTATTCTTGCCCTTGCTCTTATCTGGCACCCATCCTGTCCCAGGACCTGGCAGGCTCGGTATTTGTTCTCTGTTGCTGCTATAATCATGATCAATGTAGGATTGTAAACCTGCCAGCTTGCTGCTGGGAATCAGGAGTCTGATGTGGGTTCCAGTGTGTTAAACCAAGGTTGGGCAGGGTCGAGTTCCTTTTTAAAGGCTTTGGGAGGAATTAATTTCCTTGCCTTTTCAGTCTCCAGATATTGGCCACGTTTCTTGAGTCATGATCCCTGTTTCCCTCTTCAAAGTCAGCAGTGGTGGATTGGGGCCTTGTCACTCTGCCATCCTCCATCTTCCTGTGCCGTCTCATCTCAGCCTCTCCTGACGTGAATCCTGATGGACAAAGGTTTTTGTTTTATTTTCCATCTTTTTATTTAAAGATGTATTCACTGTAAAACTCTGGAAAATATAAAAATATAAAAGTTTCTCACAAGCACTCTGGTAACAGCTCCAGAAGGGGGATTCTATACCTCTAAAATACAGACAACATTGTAAACAAGCATTACCTCAATATAAAAGAAAGAAAAGAATTCCCACAAGCCTACTAATCCAGGGAGGAGTTAACAAACATTTAAATATGCTTTTAAAAGTATTCATGATGTTGGGTCTCTCTGGTGGCACAGCACTGCACTGTGACACATCTGCGGCACGGCAACACAAGGTCGATCCCCAGCCCCCGGATGTGTGTGTGTGTGTGTGTGTGTGTGTGGAGGTGGGGGGTGATGGAGGTGGGGAACCCACATGGTGCAGCAGACCTCTCCTGCCTGGCTCGCTGCTCCCCTCAGCAGTGTATTTCAGTCAGTCTTACTGTTCTGCTACCCACTCTGTCTCTGGTGAATCCTCTCACCTCCCAGCCTCAGTCCTGTATCCCAGTTCTTGTATGCATAAATAAATAAATCTTAAAAAAATATTAATGATGTTCTATATATATAAAATATTCCATTTTAGATTATACTATTAAATATTTAATCAATTTAATTATTGAGCATTTACATGGATTTCAGTTTTTCATGATTAGTAGTTATAATAACTTTGTTTTACATGAATACTTGAACACATCTTATATCCTTAAAATAAAGACCTAGAAGTGGTATGACCAGCTAGGTTAATGGCATGAACAATTTTTGTGCTTTTGGTATATGTAGCCAATTTACACTCCCCACATGAGCAAAGAGTGGATTACATCTCAGGTTACCCAAGGAAGTCCAGGATTATGAAAGGGAAACACTTAACCCTTGGGAGTAACTCACTATCAAAGTCTGTTCCAGTAAACAGACTCTTAAAGTTGATCAGTTGACTAATTTTATGGTAGATAATAACATTGTAATAAGATAAGATCCCTAGCTGAGCAAATCTGAGCTAAAATCTTATTTAGTGATTAAGATGAGAAATGGGTTAGTGACTACTTAAACAGTGAAACTGTGGAAAGATGGGGCATGGGAAAAGAAGAAGGAATGTAAATTAAAAATGTGAGGGTGAGTTTTAGAAATTTACAAATACATTTTCTGATGACTGTGAATTCAAACCCATATGCTTTTCTATCCTGTTAAACAATGCTGGATCTGAGAATTCCTTCCTGTACCCATGTGAAATAGAATGAAAAACAAACAAGCAAACAAGTAAATATAATTTAGGTACTTGCTCTCCAGGAAGTATTTCCTCCTGGGAGCTGAACTCTGAGCCATGTATAATCATTGAGATTTCGTCAAGACTCACTGGGTATGTCTGGATTGGCCTAGATCTCCAAACTGTGATGTTATAAACTGCCCAGTTCCCCCATCTGTTCTCCAACTTTCAAGGCCTGAAAACCCTATAAATACCCTCCCCTAATTTTCATCATCTGAAACCAAGGGGGGTCATGTTGTTATATGAAAAGTGAAATGTTGCTCTCAAGTATGAAAGAAAAGCTTTATTGTATCTTGTTAAAGATGAATCCACTAGATATCAAGTTGTTTTTAAATTTAAATACTGGAAAAAAATTTGGGTTGGATATCAAGATTTCTTTGGATCCTTTAAGTAATCTTGGGTGTAGAAATCAGTGAGGAGCACATAAATTTAGGAGGCATTTGAAGTGGTTATTGACAGATGAATGGATAAACATTCAGTGTATACACACAATGGAAAATTATTTAGCTTGAAAGGTAGGAAATCCTGCCACAAACAACCATGTGAATGATTCCATTTTTACATTTTTTTCCTTGTTATTTTTAAAGATAATTTATGCATGCAAGATCTGGGATACAGGCCAAAAGTGTGGGGGCATGGTGAGAGGATTCACCAGAGCAGAGTGGGGAGCAGAACAGGCAGATACACTAAAATACACTCCTGAGGGTAGCAGCGGACTAGACAGGAGACTTCTGCTGCACTATAAAGGTCACCTCCCTGGGGATAGAATTTGTGCTGCAGTGGCTTTGGATAGCTTCATAGGGCTGAGACTTAACCCTTGAGCAACCAGGGAGGCCCTTTTTTTTTTCCTTTTTTAAATTGAGGCACTGTTGGTTCACATTGCTGTTTGTACTTTGGGTGTCTAAGATCCCCCTTCAAGCGTGACTACCATAGTGCACCCACCACCAAAACACCTGTCGTCCACCACCATAGTCCATTGTGCTCTCCCACCACTTTGCTCTCCTCTCCTGGATTCTCTCCCACTCTAGATTCCTTGGTTCTATAGTGAGATTTCAAGGGCTGGTTTTTAAGTTTGGCTTTATCTAACTCTTCAGTTTTTATAGTCCACATATATTTGACACCATCTGGTATTTGTCTTTTTCCTGACTTACTTCATTTAGCATAATCCCTTCCAGCTCCAGATGTGGATGATCCTTATGGACACCAAGCTCAGTGAAATAAGCCTGTAATGAAGAGACAAATAGTGTATGATTCCATTTGTATGAGATGTCTAAAATAGTCAGGCTCACAGAAACAGAAAATTGAATGGTGATTACCACGGGCTGTCCGGAGGGTGTGTATCATTCCATGGGTATAGAGTTTCAGTTTTGCAAGATGAGAAAGTTCTAGCAATCTATTGCAAAAAGTAGCAATCTATTGCAAAAAGTAGATTACCTAACACTACTGAACTGTGCATTTAAAAATGATTAAATGGTAAATGTTATGTTGTGTTTTTTATTATAATTATAAACACAGAAACAATGAGAAAGAAGGTGTTTCCCAAAACGGAGAAGTCAGCTGAACTAAACACCACCAAGAGATGAAACTACATGAGAACAGAATTAATGGATAGATTTATTAAGACGGAGAACAGTGGTGACACTTGTACAAATGGCATGACAATGCAAACTGGATTGCGAGAGAGCTGTGAAGTTGAGGAGTAGAGACAGCCATGGGGACAGTTCTCGTGAAGGCTAGCTAGGAAGAAAGACTTGGGTCAGGGTCAGTAGCAGAATGAGGAGCCGTGTGTGATTCTTGTTTTCGGATAGAAGATACGCAAGCCTATCTGAATGTTAATGGGATGATCACTGTAAAGGGAAAGGTGGATGATACAGGAAATAGGAAATTTAAAGGAATCCAGACATTAAGAAAGTCTGGGGGGAGAGAGACAGAACTCCTATGGAGGGAAAAATTTTGTTCTTTTAAAAAATTATATTGATGTTATAATGCATTATATTATTATATACATTCAGGTCTGGATCATATAAATCAATATGTGTATATACTGCATTACTTTAGCCACCAAAGTCCAATTCTGTAATTTACCATAGAGTTGACCCCATTAACCCATTCCCTGCCCCCTAAATTTTAAGCAGGAGGCAGCTCATTTCCTCTAACATGACAAGAGGGAAGGAAGAGGAGGCTGGAGGGTATGCAGGGGTGGGGTGTGGACTTGGAAGTGAAAGTGAGAAAGGGATCGCCCTCTCATCCCATGGTTTCCATTTTCTCTGTAAAATTGAGGTTACTGATGCCGAGACTGGGGAAAAGTTGTGTCAGTGTTTTGAAAAGAACAAATGTATGCCATTAGTCATCCAGGATTATGGGAAAACAAGCCTGCCAGAGAATTATAGTATTGACCAATCACATGGATGAACATGGAATTCCGTCTTCATTATTTTAAAGTGAAACTGTCATATTTTATGTTTATCAATTCTAAGACACACCTATGAAGTTGAGCTATATTCTAGTATTAGTCCATAGTTTGTTAGCAAATGGTGGGCATTTTACAATCCCATTGCAGGCCCTAATTACACCTTTGTGTCAGTGAAGTAGGGTAATTTTATCTGTATCAGGTGCAAGTTGCTTGTGTGCAGACATGGAGAAGGCATGTCTTTCAGGGTTGGGTTTCAACAATAAGATGAATAGACATCCTCTTGAAACAGCTGTCAAACACAATGTCAAATTACTATTTGTGCCCTCTTGGGGAATAACATAACTGCAATGGGATTGTGAATACTGCCTCCTGTGGGATTCAGTTCTTTATTACTGGAAGTTCTAGTACTTTATCACCTGGAAGTTCTAAAAGGCCAATCTCTAAGATCTTTGGCCAGGTTAAGATGATCATAAAATTCTCTGGCCTTCTTGATGATGCAAGGGGTTGGTTGCCACACTCTGGAGCTTACACAGCCACTGTAGTGTGAGTTCGATCCCTGGTCAGAGAGTGGACCCACATGGCTCAGCAGACCTCTCCTGCTGCTCCCCTCAGCAGTGTATTTCAGTCGATTTGCTTGTCCTGCTTCTCACTCTATCTCTGGTGAATCCTCTCACCCGCTGTACCTCTGACCTGTACCCCAGCTTTCATGTGCATAAATAAAATCTTAAAAAATATATAAAATTCTCTTGTAAACTCACTTATTAAGATAAGACAGTTAATTATTCCTTTTCTGAGAGGCTCACTATTGGATGCTTAGGCATTATGCCCTAGTTGGAGCAATGGTTATTGAAGAAAGGCTGCAGAGATCATATGTTTCCATTCATTCATAAAACATTTATTAATTAATTAGTATGTGTCAAATAGTCTGTTTTTTTAGGGGTGGGAGGTAAAAAACAAAGTCTGGGTCTCCGACTTTTACAGAAAAGACAGACAAGAAACTAAGAATACCAGAAGTAGTCATTCATTCAGTCATTTGTGTAACACAAATAAGCTCCTGCAACTGGCAGGCGCTGTTCTAGGTGCTGCAAACAGCAGTGCTGAATTGACAAATTTCTATTGACGTGGTCCTTATATGTGGAGGAAGACAATTAATTGATAACATACCAATAAACAATAATTTTTATTCCTGATATATATATATATACATGTATATGGAAAATGAATGAAAATTAATGGACAATGACTGGGATGCTACTTTAGCTAGGGTGTTAGGAATATCAACTAAAGCATTGGCTATAAGTAATAAGAAAGCTCAACAGTGGCGTAAATCCTAGGAGCATTCATTATTTATTTAAAAAGCCAGAGAGGGGCCTCCCTGGTGGTGCAGTGGGTTGAGCAACACACTATGAAGAAAACTAAGAAAACCGCAGCCACTGCAGCAGAGTACCATCCCTGCCGCAGGCCAGGGAGGGGACCCACATGGTGTAGCAGACCTCTCCTGACTTGCTCGCTGCTGCCCTTGGCAGTGTGTTTCAGTTAGTCTGCCTGTTCTGTTCCCCCCTCTGTCTGGTGAATCCGCTCACCTCCCGCGACTCTGGCCTGTACCTCAGCTCTTGTAGGCAAGAATAAATAAATCTTTAAAAAAATAAAAAATAAAAGTGTAGCACCTGAAAGTTAAAGGAATTATGTTCAGTGAAATATGTCAAATGTAGAAAGACAAATATGATTTTCCTCTAACAAAACAAATGATCAACAACAACAACAAAAAAAGCCAGAGAGTATTGATTCTAGGGTGGATTCCATTACTTAATGCTGTCATCAATGACAACTTTTTACATGCTTCTATTTTTCCTGTCTTCAACATATTGACATTTTCCTTGGGCTTGCTCCCTCATGGTTACAAGAAGGCTGCCACAGCTGCAGACATTACATCTTGTTACAGTGTCTGAAATCAGAAGGGAGAAAGGGGTGGCAGTAGGAGGACACGATAACTCTCCCCCAGTGTATCTTTCCCATTTTATGAGGAAAAATACCCTACTGTAGAATTTCCATCATTCTCCAGAAAACATCCCCCTAAAACTCACTGAACACAAATAATCACCTGCCTGTATCTAATTCAGTGATCAAAAGAGAACCTGTATTGGCACAACTGTCTCAAAATAATCATGAGTCATCAAGTCTAGATTTTGGCAAGAAAGAAGACAGAATGACCTTGTGTAGGTAAGGAAACATGTCAAATCAGGCAATGCTTCTCTGAAGAGATGACATTTGAGCAGAAACTTCATTGACTAAATGATGCCAGTCTTGTGTACCACATACTCTACTGGTGCAGTGCCAGAAGCTGGGCCCAGGCCATTGTCATGGAAGATCTGATCATGGAGGAGACACTTGAGGGCAAGAATGAGTCAACTGGGTGAAGCTTTAAGTGGAAATGAATGAAGGTCTTTCACGTTGTAATAGAGGCCAATGGAAAGGAAAAGGTATGTAAGTTGGTATATACAAGCAAGACAAGACAAGCAAGTTTGCAGCCCTGGTGAAGATGACTTTGGAGGGGAAGATTCAGATTCAAGCATTAGCAAATTAAAGGCAAGGGTGCTCAGTTTCATGTTGGTCTTTGGAACAGACTTCCTCAGAGTGAGGACAAGGAGCTAGTCAGCAAACTGGGAGGAAGGCTCTCCTTGATATGGAACAGGGTACAGCATGCCCAAAGGCTCAGAGGTTTGAAACAATATCAAAAAACACACAGTAAGGTTGGTCTTTTTCTGTTTCTGTTTATCTTACAAGAACAGCAAGTGGGCTTGCAAGAATGAAACAATGGGCTAAAAATTTAGCCCCTGCCTGTTTTAAAGGAGGGTAAAAAACCATATCTTTTTCATCAGTTGATAGTTGCATTTCAGAGGGTAGGACCAGAAGAGGGTGCTGTCCTCGGGGTGACCTCTCATTACTTGGACAGAAAAATAGTCCTCGAAGACAGAATTTGGATGTCTGCCTCATGGTTAAAAGGACAAGAGGCAGTAGACCCAAATTTGAATTACATTATGATTTTGTAGAAAGCACCCAATCAAACTCTACCAACTTGTTTTTTAAAAAATACTGCTTTTGTTCTTCAATCCCAGAAATACAGTTCAAAGAAAGTCACATCCTGGGAGACATTTTTGAGGTCTTGCCACCAGTCTCTTGCCAGGTGATCTTGCATTAAACTGGTGCTTTTCTCAAAAGTGAACCATATTATCTGAGTTTTGTGCCTTCAGATAGGGGGCCCAAGTTTGGCAGCATTGCCAGAATATAACAGGTCAGTGAGCGATTGATGATGAGACTGGAGTCTCCACGCTCAGTAGCCTATTTCTGCCTTTCAAAAAGCTTAGAGCCTTTCAAGGTAATAATAGTTGCATAAGTTTTCTCATTTGCATAGTGTAGGGTTGGGTGTGAATGGCTCCCAAATTTTTCAGCAATGAAGAACAATAAAGAGTCCTCTTTTACTCATCCCAATCACAGGCAAGCAGAGGCCTCTGATTATCAGCTTCTCTCCAGGACCCAGGCCGATGGAGAAGCTACCATTTTGAATTTTGGGTTTCCTTGGCGGGACAACTTCACAATCCCATCCAACCACAAGCAGGCTAGGAACTGCAGTGCTTCCTTGTGCCTGAAGCAGGGGCAACCAGAGACTTTGGAGAACCAGGCTTCACAGGCCTAGTGACCAAAGCCAGCTAAAGAGAGCCCCGAAAACAGGCATTTGTGTTTTCCAATCCCATTTTCACAGCTTTGGCAGATTCATGAGGGCGTTGATGCTGTGGCCAACTACCACAGAGCCTGGGCCGCTTGCATAGTCCATGTCTCCTTGCCGAAGAGAGAAGCCTTGGTTTTTCGTAAGAGTCCATGTGTGTTACCTCGTGTGTGACTCACCCATTCTCCAGCCCTGTGCCCCTCCCACTGCAGGAGTTACTCCCAGGCAGGACTTGTCTGTCAGGTTGCAGGGCCCCCTCCACTTGGGGACTGGAGCGGGAGTGGAATGGACAGGCTTTCTGGACCTGGGCAGAGCAGAGCCCAGCCCTCGTGCCTCAGCCTGGGGATTTGCCATTTGGGAATAAATTGACAGCTTAAAGGTACAGGAGCCCAGTCGGCCCTCTGGTCTGTGACAAGATATGACAAAAGCAAGCCACTGAAGCCTGAGTTTCCAGCTGCCAGGGAATGGGGCAAATTTGCCGGTGACTTTGTTATTATCTAGACACAGTGAGTAGTACCACATACTCCTTTTCCAGTGACTTCCTTTGGAGAGGAATTCCAGAAATAAATGGCCAGCTGTAGTTCTATAGTTATATGGTATTTTGCAATTTGGGGATTAATTAATAACCTTTATAGTAAATAAGTATTAAAAAGAAATTTGGTAACTTGAAGGCACTGTATAAAATTCTGTAAGAGCACTAGTTTGGTATGAAAATATTTTTGTTTTCATTTATCACTCTGCACCTCTGATTTCATTCATGTATCTAGGAAATTGATTCTTTAAAATAAATTGTTTTCTTTTCTGAAAACCTAAAAGTGATGAAGTACAGATATAGAGGCTATTTCTATTACTATTTCTCCTCATCAAATTTTGCCTAAAATTTTGACAATACCAAGACATCACCCGCTTTAAAGCCTTGAATACAGAAGAATATTTATACATGGTCACAATAAATCTGCACTTCCCAGGTTATCTTCTGGTATTAAGAACTTGGGTCTTAGACATTGTTTTTCTAAAATGAGATTCAAGAGTAATGGACATTCTGGTAAGATTTGTCTTGGTACATCGAACTTGTAAGCATTGTGTTGGTCTTTTGCACAGGAGGTGTGGACTCTCCAAAGCCCTAAATCCCATTGCATTTTTTACATCAGTCTTTAAAATATAGCTGGAATTGATATTGACCTCATTTAACTTTGTCCTTTTTTTCTAAAACATTCTTTGTTAGTGTTTTTGTTGAGTATGACTTTTGAAAATTTAATTTTATTTAACAATTTTTATCTTCTGAATTTTAGCAAAATGTGCAATTTCCCTCTAAGTGAAATGTATAGATAATGCAATGAGGCTTGACTATTTCTCACATTGATTATGGTTTATTAAATTCCCTCTTTGAAAATTCATTCAGATTCTTATAGCTTGGAAAAAATGAACATTTGTAGCTCATTGAAATGATTTCAAGCATAATTCTGGATAAATGGTTCACTTTACATAATATTGCTTTAGGAATAGTACCCCAAGATCATACATACATAATATTGCTTTAGGAATAGTACCCCAAGATCATACAGGTCAAAATCCCTTTGCAACAATATTTGCATGATTTAGAGTTACAGTCTATTATCTTTTTGCAAAGTGAATGAAAATGTGTAAACAGATACCAAAAACTCTTATTCATAGTTGATAAGGTTAAGGAACAGCTCCAAGTCTGGTAACTGGTTGGCCTTTCTGAAATAAGACGTGGATATAATTGTGTTTGTTTAGTTTTTAAGTTGTAGTTATTGTTTATTTAGGATAATGTTTGGTTTCGGAGCTTTTATATACCATCTTTTTGTTACACATCACAACTTTGCAAACTCTGCTCCAAAAAAGATTAGCATGATTTTTCTTAAAGTAAACTTAATATCTGAATTCTTGGTGATTTGTATATATACATAGACTATAAGAGTACCTTTCATATTGCACCACAGGAACACCTTTATAAATGAATGACTTATGACTTTTTGATTTCCATATTACCAATAATATCATGAGCCCACTATAGTTCTGTTAACTTCTGTAAATATGTATGTGTTTCCTGAAAATTTTCTCCAACCAGGGCTTAATTCTGGGGAGGGGTGAAGTTTGACACAAAGTGTAACACCTGAATTCAGATTTACCTCAAGAATTATGTTTAGATAGGAAAAAAGAAAGTTATTTTGATCTCAGGCAGAAAAAGAGATTGCTTTAAGTTTTATGTAACTTCATACTTTAAAGAAAATATAATTTATTCTGTTTAACAAAAAAAAAAATGATTTAGAAAAAAATAAAATAAAATTTGCCATGGGAGCAAGAACATAAGAATTGTGGGTAGAAGTGATTTCCCTGGGTCCAGACAATAACAGGGTTTGTAATATATCTAGTGAAAAACTATTTCTAAATATAGCTAAAAGGCTAATAGGACCAACTAAAAATCAATCTGCCATTTATTAACAGCGTGTTCTGGTGACTCTAAACCACACCATGGGGTCAGTACACGCCCACAGCCACCTCCCCTCCACATGTGATACTGCCTATGTGGGGTGCATGGTTTGCTTTAATTCAGAGGAGAAATAGTCTACTTTGAACATTGTGCTGCTACCAAAAACCTGTAGCTTAGTGGGTGTCTAAATATCTTTAATTTCATCATCTTGGAGACTCATGACTTCTGGGCTTTTAAAATAATTTCTTTCACAAAATCTCTCTCTCAAGTCAATGAACCCTCTGATTTTATTTTTATTTATGGCTAAGGCTGTGGAAACTTATTAACTATCCTATTACTTCTGAATCTTGTGATTGCAATAAACAAGTTCCCAAGTCACATTACCTCAAGCCCCAAAGGTGACTTCATTATAATGATGCTAGGGCATCTCTTAGAACCCTGAGCAGACATTCGGGATGCAGAGTGTCAGGGCTCTCTTATTCAAGCATTGTCTTTCTTGGTGTATCTGCTGCTTTTGTGCTGCTTTTCTTTCTGCAGCTGGGTGGTTCTCAACTATTGATAACTGCCACCTGGGGTTGTTCTCAATTCTGTATATTAATTGTATATTAATATCATGTAGACATGAAACCCATTCATGTCTAAATGTTGATAATCAATGTGCATATGGGTGAAGGGATGCTCACTGTGCTATTTATTCTTCCAACATTTCAGCAGTAGATTATTCAAAAAAAATTAGAGTGGGAAATATTAATTTTTGAGTCTTACCACCAGAAATTCTGATTCAGTAGATCTAGAGGAGGGTCCTAAAACTGGTACTTTTTAAAAGCTCCTCTAGGAATCATGATGTGCCATCAAAGTTGGAAATTACTGCTAGGGGCTGCTGTCTTTTTCAGCTTCTCTAGAAGAGAGTGAGTCCTTTTATTCCCTCCTGGAGTGAGGACTGCTTGGTGTAGTTTGTGGCAGTTGTCTGTTGTGCCTAAGCCAGGCAGCACCTGCCTAGCCTTAGCTAGCAGCTCAGGTTCAGGTTAGCTGCAAGCTCAGAAGACATGGCAGAAGTAAGCAGTGTCCTGGCCAGTGTGAATGGTGTGAAGGGAAGGATAGGTAATATAAATAATACTTTAGTATATTGTACTTCCGCCACCCACCCACCACCACCTCCCACCCTCCTCACCATCACCGTCACCATCACCATCACCATCAATATCACTACTCCTAAAGTGACTTCTTCCACAAAAACAGTTTTATAAACTGAGTCCCGAACTGCTAAATTGGAGAACATTTAACTGTCGATGAGTCAAAGCCATTATTTCTTATTATAGTAATTTTTGAATTTATGTCTTTGTTTCAGAGAATGGAATAATGGAGAAAGCATTGATATTTGTTAGTGTGAGACTTTTGAATATAAATTAAATTTAGTCAATAACAAAATCAAGATCCTTATATGAAAATGGGTCTTACATATTGTTATGCATCAAAATGTAAGTATTAATAGATGCAATAATGAAGGTCATTTTTAGGCCTAATATTCGAGCTGTGGCATGTACAAAGTTTATTCCCTAACACATCTGATCTTTAAATGTTGCCTTTTCATAAAGAAGCTCTCAATATCAGTTAGTAGGCTCTGAATTACAGTATCTTCCATCCCCAAACTGTCTTGTTGAAAATTCCACATTGGTGTTCTTTTTGGAGGGGCTACCTAGTAATTGGCAAGAATTCTGAGCATCTTAAGCAATCTCTAATTGTCTTATAGATGGAGAGAGTGGCACCATCACTTCTGGGCAAGTTTTGTGATGGGCCCTACTGCCTTAGAGCTCAGATTTCCAGTCCTCCTTTTACCATGAATCCCCTACAGAGGCTCTGTCCCCTCCGTGGACATTGGGTGTAAATGATCAGGGATTTCTGAGCTTTGGGAGGACATATTATCAAGGGAAAACAGGACTCCAAATGGATGAATGGTAATAGGTGTCCAGGCTATTCTGAAAAGTTCTTGCTTCCTGTAGCAAGGACTGGGCTTTAAGAGGGGCAAAAATTGTGACTTTTGGAGGAATCATAGTAGGAAGAGTGAGGAGGAGGATGGAGGAACAATTTCCCATGGGCCTGGGTAGTTGCAGAGACTGGGCCTCACCTAGACAGTCTTTGATAACTGAGAAAATAGATGGTGATCTCTGTGAATCTGACTACGAGAGAGGGAACTGGGGCACAGATGTTCAGAGGAGGTGAGACGGAGTTGAGCATCGAGAACCAAAGACCAGCAATGCTTGTACATCTCAGCAGGAACTGGCATAGCTAGAAGTCTTCTCCTAGGACCATTGTCATCACTGGGGGGAGAGGGGAAAGGTGGGGAGAAGAGGAAAAGGAAAAGAGGAAGGAAATGCTGAATTGATCACAAGAAACCTAGTTTAAGCTGAAAATCAATGTGTTTATCTTGCATGTGCAAATTTTTCATCATTGGCTCAAATAAGACCTCCTGTGCTAATTAAATTCATTTAGAGTGCAAAATTCAATTACAGGTATGCCCACCTAGTTTCATGATTGCAGATGTGTACTGCTACACAATCATTACGGTCCGGTGCACTTGTCCTAAGTAGAGGCTTTAAGGACTGACTTTTCTCCAGTTGACTTATCAGGAAAGGCTTCCCTCCAAACTGCTGCTCCATCTCCTTCACGTGAGCCCCCCTGTCGTGGTCCTTTCTCCTTGACTGTTGTCCTGCCATCTCATGCCATGAAAGCCGTATCCAAACTTATTTGGTGTAAATGTCACTTCCTGCTCAAGGACCAAACTCTAAATAACTCACTCTTTGGGTTTTTTGTTTACTTGTAATAAGTTTTATTTTGAGCTAAAGTTCACGTAACATAAATTTTACATTTTTAAGAGTATAAATCAATTTTTTCTTTAGTATAGTTAATATTGTATAGTCCTCACCACTCTCTGACCTTAGAACATTTCCATTACCCCCAAGAGAAGCCCAAACTTATCAATTTCCCTTCATGTCCAGGAAGCCACAAATTCTTTCTCTAGGCACTTGCCTAGTCTGTCTATTTCATATAAGTACTTATAATAGATGGCCTCTTGTCTCTAATTTTTAAATATAACTTTTATTGACTCATTGATAATTTACAATACTACATAAATTTCTAGAGTACACCCACAGTTCCTTTCAACCCATTTCTCCCACCCTCCTTTCTGTTCCCCTCTATCAACCACCACATTTTTCTCAGGTCTAAGAGTTAAAAAATTGCCTATTGAACAGAGACAGCGATACCTTCACCATGTACTCATCCACTTAATCAGCCTGAACTAGAGGAAAATACCAATATTTTCAGACATAAAAAGGCTGAGTTTACCATCCAAAGACTATTTTTCTTCTCTCAAGTGTTGTGAATTTGTTACTCATTCACATAACTAATTTTTGGAGTAAGATTTCACATCTTCATCTGCTACCCAGAGGTCTTCATTAACAGAAGTTTAAAAAGGCACATGCCACCAAGAAGTAAAGTGAATGTAGAGAAAAGTTATACTATATAAGAAAGAATGAGAACTGTAACAAAGAAAGGAAAAGTATCTTTTCTCAATACCTAGAACAAAACTGAATGGAAATAACCTTTCAGGTTTTGGGTTTAGCTGGTTCCTCATTTTCATATTGTTTTTATTTTTGAAGATCTACTTGAGGACATTTTCCATATGAGTTGTGACTAATTATTTTCAAATATATAAAATGATGAGAGTACTGAATTTCAAATGAGGTAGAGCTGAAACTCACAATTATGAAACTATTTCAGAAGTAATCTGAAACTACAGTTTGCAATCAAAATTTTAAAGTATCTAAAATTTAAAATATTCATATTTTATTTGCTTCTCATTTTAAAAAAAGATTTATTTATTTATGCACACAAGAGCTAGGGTACAGGCCAGAGTCGCGGGAGGTGAGAGGATTCACCAGACAGAGTGGGGAGCAGAACAGTCAGACTGACTGAAACATACTGCCCAGGGCAGCAGCAGGCGAGGCAGGAGAGGTCTGCTGCACCATGTGGGTCCCCTCCCTGGCCAGCAGCAGGGATCCAACTCGTGCTGTAGTGACTGTGGTTTGCTTCATAGTGCATTGCTTAACCCACTGCGCCACCAGGGAGGCCCTGCTTTTCATTTTTGAAATTGTTTTTATTTTATTTTAAATTAATTTATTTTAACGGGTAATATTGAGGTAACCTATCAGGTATTACTATCATAATGCTCCCACCACTTGCTCACCCAGATTTCACTACCATAGACCATTGTGCTCTCTTTGCTTCCCCTCCCCTCTTGGTGTCTCAGTTCCATAGTCAGACATCAAAGGATAGTCTTTCAGCTTGTCTTTGTGTATTAATTTAGTTTTAAATCATAAATATAAATTCTACATACTAGTGACACCCTGTGGTATTTCTTTCTCCTTTTGACTTATTTCACTCAGCATTATCTTTTTAAACTCCATCCGAATATGTATATATTAGTGTAGTTATGAAGGCATTGAGTCAAAAGATCCATGTTCTAACACTTTCACTTTATTATTACAATTTTGCGAAAATAAGCAGAATTATTATTAATGAGCAGCATTATGAGGATTAAACTACATAAGTATTCAAATTTAAACCTTTAATAGATACCTATAGGTCAGAAGTTGTTCTTATGTGATGAGCTATATTTTTATATTTTTTTAATATTTTATATTTTTGCAACAGTTATTACTATTATCTTTTTTCTAGGCTGCTTCACTTCTGAGTCTTATGTGAATGATAAAGTTCTGGAATGTGCTTTTGACAGAAGTGTGATGCATATAGCTACTGTATTCCACCACAATAATTATAACTTGACTTTTATAGAAAACACTGGGAATGCCATTAAAATCTGAACAATGCTAGATGTGCTTTCAAAGCAAATTTGAAGTAACAAAAATGCACAATTCCTGAAAAAAAATTTCCATAAAATGCTTCCTAAATATGAGATCAACTTATCATATTTATTTATTCTATTTCTAGAACACTTCTGTGTTTCCCCTCTTGATGAATGTCATCAAATTTGAACCAGAGCTTGGTCTAGAGACATTAACATCTTTTCTTTGCTACCTTTCCCACACATGCTTTCCTCCCCCAAATTTTTTTTTTTCTTTTCTAAACCTTTTTTTTTAAAGATTTATTTATTTATGCATACAAGAACTGGGGTACAGGCCGGAGGTGCAGGGGGTAAGACGATTCACCAGAAACAAAATGGGGATAACAGGCAGATTGACTGAAACACACTGCTGAGGGGAGCAGTGAGCAAGATAGGAGAGGTCTGCTGTGTAATGTGGGTTACCACCCTGGCCAGGGGCGGGGATTGAACTCATGTAGATGTGGCTGTGGTTTGCTTCACAGTACTGTGCTTTTCCCATTGTGCCACCAGGGAGGCCCTAGTAAACCTGTTTTTAATAGAATTTCCTTCTTACTCCTTTCTCTTGCTTATTTGGGTCAGGTCTTTTGAATCTACTCACTTGCCATAACTGTGTTCCTGGTCCTGTTCTTTCCACATGAACTAAAGAAAAGGCTCTTTCCTGACTTGCCGGCTCTTGTGGCTCTGCCGCCAACCTTCCCCCTACACTGTTGGCAGAATAATCTTTCTAAATGAAGTCTCATCCTGTCATTATGGGACCTGCCTGCTCCCCATGGTCTATGGAGTCCAGTTGTTTTAACGTGGGATAAAATCTGCCTCACTTTTGCACCACTGAAACTTAACTAGAGGACTACATTTATATTATTGCCTTCCCATCACACACCCAATGCTCCAGCTCTGTGATGTTCCTGGTCATCCCTGAACATGCCTGACTGTCCCTCATGTCTTGCTTGGGGCCTGCAGTTTCTCTGTCTGTAATAAAGTTATTTCATGCCAAATGCCACTTTTTTCATGACCCCCTTTCTGCCCAGACTCCCTTAGGGAAAGTTTGTCTTTTTTTTTTTTTCCACAGGTTTCTAAAGTATAGTTTGAATACTCTGCAGAGGCTACTGACGGAATTTGTTTGTTGTATTTGTATTCTCTGATTTCCTAATTAGACTGTGGATTCCTGAAGAGCCATACTATGGCTTGTTTTTCCACCATTTCTGCAGCTTCCATTTTAACTTCATGAAATAGGCACAAGGTAAATGTTTTCTGAATGAATGAAAGAATGAATGAATGAGACTCAGAAGTTATGAGTCTTGCCAAACTTCATAAAACTGGTCATGGCAGAACTGGAGAAAGAAAACAGACCTTTTGATTTTCAACTTGTTTCATGCTCTTTCCACCACAATATTAAAAAGTTCTTCTAATTATAAAAGTAATTATTTGTGGGAAATATAGAATATAGAGAGGAGAGTTTTATCCTTGTTTTTGGGTAGTTGCTAACATTTTGTTATCTTACTAGTATTTTATGTTTCCTTCTTAAAAGTAATATCTAGTGATTAGATAAAAATTTAAGTCTATATGAAAATAATAAATTATCTGCATTCATTCCTCCAGAATTACCTGATAGTAATATATTGCTATATTTGGTTTCAGTATATTTTTTACTCCCTATTTTTAAGGCATTCTTTTATTTTGGTAGAAATAAAATATGCTCATTATAAAAGAATGCAAATGGAGTAGGGAATTTAAAGGATAAAAGCAGAATAAATCACCCTATATGCTTTAACCTTCCAACTACCATTATTAATGGTTAAATATTATTCCCAATACTTTTCTGTGTGTGTGTATATATATATGTATATAAGGATATGACAGGTTAATAATTATAAAAACAGAAAGCAATACAAATATGAAGATATTATTATACCATTTGTTATTTTTAAGTTAAAGTTACTAAATTTAATTTTATTTAAGTTATATAGAAAAAACAAGAAAAGTAAAACCTGAGGTAATTTTGAACATCTAAGAGTTTTCCTCCCTCACAAAAGAGATTATATTCTAAAAGATGCTTCAAATGTTTAAAATAAGGATGATGAAAGGATATTGAAGTTCGACAGTCATTAAAAACAAAAGAATCTCTGTTAGGTTTTGGCTATGTATCACCCTCACATTTCCTTCCATTATCTCTGCACTTCTTAATGGTTGACAGGTACATTGTACTTTTATTTTTTAAAAAAGATTTATTTATGCATACAAGAACTGGGATACAGGTCAGAAGTGTGGGGGGTGACAAGGATTCACCATAGACAGAGTCGGGGGCAGAACAGGCAGATTGACTGAAGTACAACTGCTGAAGAGAGCAGCGGGGAAGGCAGGAGAGGTCTGCTGTGCCATGTGGGTCACCTCCCAGGCGGGGGATCGAACTCATGCTGCACTGACTGCAGATGCTTCACAACGCAGTGCTTGGGCCACTAGGGAGGCCCAGGTACTTTTATATTGATCTTTTCTCCTCTCTAAGTTGCAGGGAAATGCTGAATACAATTTTAATTATTGGTGTTGTCTTTCAGGGATTGTAATTATTGTTGCTTTGTGCTGAACCCTAGAAGAGACTGCCCAGTAGGATCTGTGGCCAGAGGAGAGGAGTCACTGCTAGGGTTATGATCACAGAGGGAGGGAAAAGAAGGAATATGTACACCCCCCACCCCCGTAGCTACTTTCCCACCCCCTAGTGTCCCTGTGGTAGCTTCCACTGGAACAGCCCAGCTGGAAACCACAGGGAAGACAGACTGCAGAGAGTGATTGGGGCATGAATAGGATTGTGGAAGGACAGAATAACTACAGAGAGTGATGGGGGCAAATGAAAAGCCACCTGCCCACCATGCTCAGCAAGGTTATTGAGATTTTTTTCATTGTCCCACATGAGAGTTAATTTCTTTCTCCTGTGTGAAATATACAAATAGCCAATGTTGTTAGATTCTGGATTATTTTACTGACTCTGGAATAGTTTTGGGCTTTTTGTTTCCATCAGAGAAAGCCAGTCTTATTGTTCTCTCCCACACTTCTAATTTATCACCAACATTCTATTTAAAAATTCTCCAGCTGAAGAGGAAAAACAAGAGAATCTTCACATTTTGCCTCTCTCTAGGGTTCTGGGGTTTTCCACCTGTTGTTTGGCTCAAAGGGCAAAAGAAAAGGAGAATAAAGTTCACGAACTGTACTCTGCTACTGTGTTCTTCTTCACTTCAAAAATTTCAGTCTCTTTCCTTTAAGAGCTTCTGAAATTATTCCTATAAGTTCTGATCCTTTTCTTATGTTGTCATTGGTGAAGTTTTTGCTGGTTTTCAGTACTTTCTTAGTGTTGGGAAAAACATCCCATGCTTCATTTCCTATCAAGCATCTTAACTGAGAAAGCCTGCCAATAATTTTCTATGGATGTGCACATCCTACGGAGATCTTGTTGAATGGTTTTCCCATTAATTATGTAAAATCATGATATCATTTAATACTACTACCTTCTTCGAATATATTATCAAGACTCTTCATAAATGTTAATGTAATATTATATTGTAGTCTTTTATCACATTTAACTATCTAATTTATTACTGTTTGACACCCATGCCATTTCTGTGTTCTTTTGCTGATATATATACAAGATCTACATCACGTTGGTTTGTTTTTTCTGCACATAGTAACAGCTATATGACAGACTCTCAGAAGTGCCTCAGCTACACAGTAGTTTGGACATATGTGGTTATATAGAGTTCCAAATTTTGTGTACTTTTACAGTCCCTTTAATTTATTCTGGCAGCCTCTGACAGTCAGGTTAGGTACTCTTTTTGGTTCTGTGGTGACTCATGAGGTAGAAGATTCTCGGGCACACCTTTACCAAGTGCCTGAAACAGGTACCATCTCTACCTGCTCATCCTTGTTTACTGTTTATCTTTCAGGTGTGAGTAATCAACCATCTACTACTCAGCGCGACTTGAATCCTGCGACTTAAAAGAGGACAGTGTCCAAATGAAAAGAAGTTTAGAGAAACTGGCCAACAAGTTGGGGAACTAATGAAAAGGAGGGCTTCTGGAGAAAACAGAGGGTTTACTTAAATACAGGCAGGTAGTTCTGTGGGTGTTAGGTGTGGTTTAGGGAGGGATGAGTCATCCTTACTCTCAAGAATTGGCCTTTTGACCTGAGTTACTGCCTATACTTCCTACTATTAGAGAGGTTATCTCTAGAAATTTCTGCTAAATGTACAATGACTTGAGATAATGAAAATCACAAATCCATTAGTACTCATTTTCACATGACTGGTAATCAGCATATGTGATCAGTTAACTGTCCCTTCTTTGCAGTAAGAGGAATTCTGAAAGACTAAGACTCAAGAATAGTCTTTATGTGAGGAAGTTTGCTTCAGAGTAAGACACTTTGTCCAAGGAGGGAGATTCTAGACTAGAACCAAAAGCAATTTTTGGAGCATCTAAAACAAGCATGAGAAATGATTTAGGATAAAAACAGAAAGGAGGAATTCTGAAGACAGTCTGCTTGGTTTGTAAATGTCTTTAAAATTGTTTAAACCTAGGTCTCTCTCTCTCTCTCTCTCTCTCTCTCACACACACACACACACATTTTTTGTTTTGTTTTTGCTAGGGATTGTTTGTCCCGTTTATTTTTCCGAGGAAGACAGGGACAGAATGATGCAATTTAAAAAGTCAGGATTTAAAAAAGAGAGTCTGATTCTTCTAAGAACTGGGGGGTGTGACCTTGAGAAAGCCACCTACAGTTGGATATTTTTTCTCTCTAATAATATAGGGAATATAACTTCTCTGTCTACCTCAAAATTATTATGATATCAAAATGAAAGTTATGTGTGAAAATGTTCTGAATCATCTCCAAATCATCAGTTCTTTCTTGTTTTAGAAAAGTTATATGCCATGCTGAGAAATATCTCAGACTTGGGTTCAAATCCCATCAGTGCCACTTAGTACCAGTGAGGTTGAGAAGAATCAGTCGTTTTTTTTTTTTAAAGACTTATTTATTTATGCCTACAAGAGCTGGGGCATAGGCCAGAGCAGAACAGGCAGATCGACTGAAATCCACTGCTGAGGGGAGCCGCCGGTGAGGCAGGAGAGGTCTGTTACGCCACGCGGGCCTTGCAGTGGACGCTTCACAGCGCGGCACTCAACCACCCCGCTGCGCCACCAGGGTGGGCGGGAGAAGGGTCAGTTTTTAGTCCCTTAATTTTAAAAAATTGTGGAAGTCTCTTCAGTTGCCTGGAACTCCTTGATGGCATCCCAGGAGCTAATGTATACGTAGTGGCTGGCACAGAGTAAATAAACAGACAATAAGCATTTGCTTTTTTCTTCTTCCTTCCATAATGTCTGCATTCAGACAGGCGGGATGGGATTGGTCTTTGACTAGAGATGAAACAGTGAGATGGCTAAATGAGAGACGCTATGGAATCTTCTAGCCCTGAGATCATCTGAAGTGTATTCCCACAGTCTGTGTGGGAACTTTAATAGCATTTTGTGGATCTCGCTGGAAGCCTCAGCAATTCACTACAAAACGTAATTATGCATGTAGTAGCCGCAGACTGTCAGCTGACAAAGCTGGCGACTGAAATCCTCCCTGGTGACTGATAAAGTTCTGTCTGCAATTTTGTTTACTTTTCTTTATGATTGTCATGATTGCTAGTCTAATACTTCAAGACTTAGGAGTCAAGTGGTCGTTTTTCTCTCCCCAAATCACTCTATAAAATTGCCTTGTCTCTGTAGCTTTTGTGTTTGTTTAAGTGAAGCAAATGTTTTTTCTAATGGGGCCATAAACACATGTCCTGGCTTGAGCTCAGGTGTTTGCTTTCTGCCTATTTTTTTCTTTCATTAATGATCTGTGCCTGTTGCCAGTCAACCATATGGTGTTGGGGTGGAGGTATTTGGCATGGAGATAGGAAGGGATGCTTAGAAATTAAATTGCTAACAAAAATGAGAATCATTTGGTGAGAGTCAGAACTTTGGAATACTTCCTGTTATGCCTCTTTGATGAACTCTTGCCTCCTAGGTGTGTAGGTCTCCAGGTACCCCATCCCTTGGTGGTGCTTCAAAAACTGCATTAGACTGTGACTTCCCCAAAGAGGTGAGGAAACAGGGCAAAAAGTGACCCTGGTAGTTGTTGCTTAATTTCTAGCGTGAGGACATTGCTGGGAAAGGAAGAGTTCATTTTTTTTTTTTTTGCTGAATAAACACATACATGAACACTTAGATTTTTTTCAGATTTGTAACAGAGAATCAGAAAACATTCTGTGTTAGATGGCTGGAAATGTTATTTCTGCAGATCTAGCCATTGTACTCTGCTGTTGGTTTTTTCTTTTAAAAAATAACCCTAGCACTTTGTATTTGGCACATGGTACTTTGTGAAATTTCAGTACTGAGGTAATTGCTTCATTTTTTTTTATTTTTTAAAGATTTATTTATGCATACAAGAACTGGGGTGTAGGCCAGAGGTGCAGGGGGTGAGAGGATTCACCAGAGACAGAGTGGGGAGCAGAACAGGCAAGGTGTGAATCACAGAGGATAAATTTTTTTCCAGGTTGTATGTTCTTGAGAGATAAGCTTTTCTGAAATGAATGTAATGATTTTTTTGGCTTAGGCTACATGAATTTAACTATTTCAAGCATTTGTTTGTGAGGAACAAGTTACACTCCAGATACCTCTGCATTTCAGAAGATTGTGGGACTGTGGGGAGCAAGGAGGTGTGATCTTTTTCAGATGAAAATGGGGAAGGAGTTCTGGGATGTTGGGGTGAGCTTAGTGATAGGGTCAAAAGATTGGTTCATGCTACTATTTTGTCTTTAGAATCTTTTGCTTTTTCTAAACTTTCTGCTTTCATAGAACTGGAAAAGGAACTAATAACTATGGATTAAAAGCAACAAATCTGGAAGAAAAAACAATTCTCTCTAAGCCTAGATTAAAGTATACCACTTTACTTGAAGAACAACCAATTTTTATAAGTGAATCACACAAAAAAGTCACCTTTAGAAAATGTTCCTTCTATTTAAAAGAATTGAGAATAAACTTAAAAAGAGTCACACCATTGCTGAAACTTGGGGAAAACTAGCATTCCAGAGTTGTCATCCTCAGCTCTTCTATGAGATGGTAGACTTGGATAGTAGAGAAAGTGCTAAAATATTGGTAAATTATCACACCTATCAGAAGAGGCTATACTGAAAAGTCTAGTGAGACCTTTTCCCAATGAAATACAAAGTGTTCATTTGTCTTACGTAGAAACATACTTTTAATAATAATATTTTGATAAAAGTTAAAGTGCAAATGTACTTAAACTTTAAACAAAATGACAATATAATAAATGATTTTTTTTTCAATAAACACATAGCATTTTAAGAAAACAGACTGTTAACTAGCTTTATTTGTTGACTATATCAAATCATTCATTTCCTCCTTCCCTTAAAAAATATTTGTCTAAACTGAGTAATGGTCACTATGTTTGTTGTTTTGTATCATTCCTTAAATCATCTTTTCTGTTATTTAAGAAAATATTCTGTATGATAAGAATTTTATCAAATATTATAAAGTTAATGAAACTCAGAAAACATGGACTCAGTCAGATTTTATGACAATAGTGTCAACAAATTTTTTTCAGTTTTTTTTCTAATTTTGGTGATTCTAATCTAAGCAGTAACTGAATTGGTGATGATTCTGATAAGTCACTTTGATGATTTTCAGACTGGGATTTATAATGGCATAAAGGATTAAAAATGGTTGCAATTTACTTGAAATAGGGTGTCCATCTGTTACTAAATGCTCTTAAAAGTGATGAGCATCAAAGTAATCCCTTTGCTTAAAAGATACAGACCTTCAGAGAGTTTTTAACAATTAGCTGAAGCAGGCAGTGAAAAATATTTTAAATAATTTTTGGATTCAGCTGAGTATTTCAATGCAGGAAGCATTTATTTTATTCAAATTTATTTTGTAATTGAAGTAATATTGCATTATAATATTATTAACATTCAGGTGTGCATTATTAAGAATCACAATGTGTACGCAATATATTAATTTCATGGCTAAATTTCCAGTTTCATCCTTTATCAGACCTTTGACTCTTGTCTTGGTTCACCCACCCAACTTTCCTCTTTCTCTTATGGTAACCACTAATTCTTAAAGTTTATAATTTTATTTTTCTTTTATTTAGTTCATTTCTTTTTTTTTTTTTCTCTATATACCACAAGTGGGTGAAATCATATGGTGTTTATCTTTCCCTGTCTGACTTTATTTCACAAAACATCATTCCCTCTGGTCCTTCCATGTTAATAAAAATAGCAGAATTCCATTTTTTAGTTGAGTAATATTCCATTGTGATATGCACCACATCTTCTTTAGCCTATGGGCATTTAGATTATTTCCAGTTCTTGGCTATTCTCAATAATGCTGCCATAAACATGGAAGTGCATGTATTTCTTTGAATTAGTATTTTTGTTTTTTTGGAGTAAACTGAGAAGTGGAATAACTATTTATTATGAAATTTCTATTTCTGATTTTTTGAAAAATCTCCATGCTGCTTTTTGTAATGCTGCACCAATATACATTCCTACCAACATTAGGATGGTCTTCTTCTCCCCATATCCTGTCCCACACTTGTTGAGGAAACATGATTTTAAAAAAATCATTTTGTCTCATCTTTAAAATACTAACATTGTTTGCTATGGAGTTATGCATGGTTGGGATAAAGACTATTTCTTCCTGGAAAAGAAAAAAAACGGTTAATTAGCAAATGTCAATATTGCAAAGTCCTTGCCTTTGCTGATGACTTCTGAGTCTGCTGAATCCTTCCATAGAAAGATGAAGAAACATCAAATATCTTTGAAAAAGGATCTTACTGAGGATGAAAAATATTAACATTATTAAAATATAAAATTAAAAATTTCACTTTATGCGAATCATCTAGAGAACATAGACTCTAATGCAAATGGTCAGTTCGTCCTGATCTCCTCCCCAGCTCTTTACTTCTCTTTTCTTTTACTGAGTATGTGTACCCACTATATCCAGCATCATTCTAGGTGTCAACAAATCATTTTAGTTTTGACTTCAGTTTTTTTTTTTTAAAGATTTATTTATTTATGCATACAAGCACTGGGGTACAGGCCAGGGGTGTGGGGGGCGGTGAGAGGATTCACCACAGAGAGCGGGAGCAGAACAGGCAGATCAACAGAAGTACACTGCTGAGGGGAGCAGCGGGCAAGGCAGGAGGAGTCTGCTGCGCCATGTGGGTCCCCTCCCTGGCCGGCAGCAGGGATCGAACTCGTGCTGCAGTGGCTGCGGTTTGCTTCATAGTGCGTTGCTTAACCCACTGCGCCACCAGGGAGGCCCTGACTTTAGTTTTGGTAGAAATAATAACAGATCATGTTTAAGATCAGTTTTCAAGAAAATGCTATCTACTTATGAAACATAACTTCACAGTTAGCTGGGCATAAGTCATAATAGACTCTGCCGAGAGCTTACTCTCCTACAAAAGTTCTTTCTAGACTTGAGTTTGCACATAGGAAGCCCCATTTGTCTTCCATCAGAGCTTCCCACGTATTTCTCAGCCCTGCGTAATGCAGAGTAAACTATCACTTCCACTCTCCAATCACAGCGAGTTATTTATTACACCCCAGTAGGCAGCTTCCTTTGGAGGGATTCCTTCAGTAGGAGTCACATGCCAACCGAGAGCAGAGGCTGCAGGTCTGGAGGCATTTGCTGGAGCCTCCCTATGCTCACACCTGTAACCTGTTGGTGAGGTCGATGAGGGATGCCACCTCTGGAGCAGCGCAGCCTGAATAGAGAGCAGAACCCAGTCTCATGCTGGTTCTGACTGGGTCTGCAATGGTGTGGAACTTTGAAAGACTCAGGTTGGCCTTTTTATTTATTTTTATAGAAGCAAGAGAGGCAGCTGTGTGGCGACAATGACTCATATGCTTTTGCTGTACTGCTTGGTGTTTCTTTTACCTACAGAATCCTGTAGGATACTATGCCAGGTAAGGAAAAGGGGGGGGGGGGTGTATGGGTGGGTGGGACGATATGGGGAGAGCAAAGGGAAAGTAAAACCCACCAGTTAACCAATTCTCAGTTTTCTGAGTTCAAATGTAGAGAGGAGATGATGGTAGGGTGGTCCAGCTAGAAGAAATTATAACTACAGGTAACCCAAACCCATTTTACACAATAATTGCAAATTATTTTCTGGTCAAGCATCTCTGTAAGTCCCTGAGATGTGTTGAAGCTCATATGGTTTAAAGGTGTTGAATTCTTCTCTCCCTTTTCTTTGATGGTAATGTTTTCAGTTGTTCTTAACTAGGGTGGGGACATTTCCTTAGGGCATTTGAAAATGTGGGGGTGATGAGGGCTGTCACAATGACTGATAGATGTTAATGGCATTTAGTGGGCAGAACATAGGAATGATCTGGCACAATGGTACATTGTCCCACCTCCAATGGCAATAACATCTAACTTGAGAAACTTGATAGTGAATACTATGGATGGGATCAAAGGAGCAATGGCATCTCAGATTGTTATCTAGATCTAACTTGGGTGGAGTTTACAGTAATGTACTATTTGTAAATTTTAAAGGGCAGTGAGCCCTGTGTTTCTTTCTGGAATATTTTGCCTTTTAGCATTAGAAGTCATGCAAATGTTCATGTTAGTTTGTTATTTAAAATAAGGTAAAATATTTCATGGAGATAGAGAGATAGAGTTGCGGGGGCGGGGGAGAGAGACAGAACAAAATTACTAAAAATATATTGAGCCTTTTGGGAAGAGTGTTACAGATTCTCAGTTTCTTATTCTTTCCATTTTGATGTGAGCATCCTTAGGAAAACATGACTTTGGAAATTCTTTTTCTGGTTTTCCAAGTAATATTTACTCTCTAAGTCGTTTCCTCCTGACAGAGAATTTTTTCCATGACTCCTGTTTGTTCCCAACATTGAGGTGATGTCTACTTTCTGGGAGAGCTTAGAGACCCCATCAGAAGGACCTTGTCATGGAAGTATCCCAGCCCCACAGCTCGGTACTATTCCTCCCTCCATGTCCTCATGCACATTTTCACACAAGATAGAGTATGGGAAGCAGGCAGATCATGGGAGCTTGGCTTTGCTTTTTTGATTATTGGATACCACCTGACCAGGTGCATCCATTCTTTTCTTCTCAGTTTACAAGTTGCTGGATAATGCTGTGCCTCTGGTGCTGTCCCTCTGACCTGCTTACTCATACAGGCAACTCCGCAGGTTTAGCAGGTTGCAGGTTTGCACGTGTTTTTTTCAAGGTGTTAGGTTGAGGATTGTGGGCATCTGAAGCTAAAGTGGCTCTTATCAGATGCCACGCTGGAAATGAAATGCACAGAAGGAGTCATATATGGATGTACTTTGGCAAATTAAATGGAAAAAAGTGAATCAGATCTTTCGTGTAGGAAGGTAGTTTCTAGAATTCCTTGGAAACAGGATAACATGACCTTCTGTCCACATACTGCTTAATAATATATCGTGACATCACCTTAATCTGTTTAATGGCCCAAATATCCCCCAGCGTTGGTCACTTAAGTGCTTTTTTGTGGTATATTGGTGTATGCCCCATAAAGACAGATTTAGGGCCTCTTGAGATGCTGAAACTCCCATGCACCCTCCTCTGTCTTGTCCACACAGACGAAGACTGTGTTGGTGGAAAGAGCAGTGATAAAGGAGTTAGGAGAGTTGAGTTCTACTCCCAGGGAGCTCTAAGAAGAACTTCCTTGCCTTTAGCAACATACCTCATCTATCAAAGACTCAGTTTCATTACATGTAAATAAGGGGATTGAGCAGGTTGATCTATAAGATCTTCCAAAACTCAGAAATATTCATTTAGCATTCTTGTTCAGTGGAAGAGCTTTAACTCTTCCATGTATTTAATAAGAATTGATTATTGATTGTGAAATGAGAAGTCATCTCGCATCAGTGCTTTGTATCCCATGAAACCCCAGTGATGATGCCTTCTTCACCTTCCATAGGCCTCAAATGCTTAATTCAGAGTCTGTGTAAGTTCTCATCTGGTAGAGAAAATGAAAGCTTTGACCTTATTCTTTATAACAAAGAGAGAAATATTATTGTGAAGGAGAAAGGGACAAGAATCCCAGTTGTTATTCACATAGCTGTGCCACTCAATTTGTAGTTTCTTTCCTAGTGACTTAGATGTTGGAATGCAAGTTGAAGTAATTGGAAGTTGGCCCTGTCCAGTCATTGGAAAGTGAACTTCCGGTGCACAAACAGGAAAAGTCGATCTTTGTCTTTGGAGAGTTCTCTCTCTCACTTTCTCTTTCATGAATATGATAATGAATATATTTTGAAATTAGGAATTTTTTATAAGTATGAAGCATCTTTTCAAAGTATGCTCTGCTTAAATAAAATTTAACCAAGTCAAGTAGAAGAAAAGTTTACTGTATTCAGTAGTGCTTTCTTCCATGCACATATATGTCACTAGATACAAAGATACTTACGTGTGTATATATATATGTATATGTATACTCACATTTATGTCATACACTGAACTAGGGGTAGTGGTATAAAGAAGCACAATCCCAGGTTCATGTTCTTAAGAAAATTACAACTCAACTGAGAAGTTGATATGCATATCAAAAAGGTTTAGATTGCAAGATAGCACAAGATAGCAGATCAGGTGAATATATGCCAAGCATTGAATGAGTGGTATGGTGTTATGGATAAATAAATCCAACAGGATCCATAGACAAAAAGCTGTATCATTCATGCCTGGATCAGGAAAGATTTCTTAGAAGATACAAACTTGACCTTTGCTTATAATAGACTTTCAATAAATTCATGTTCATGTTCAGAAAATAATAATGATAGCTACACATTCAGTGGCACAAAGAATATTCCAGGTATCACCCTAAGTTTCTTTCATGGATGATCTCATTTACTCCCCTAAAAAAGTCTGAGGTAAACTTCATATAACTAGAGCATTACTGTTCCTACCCAACTTTATGGATGAAGAAACTGAGGCTCAGAGAGATGACCTTCCAAAAGGTATCAAGTGGTGCTGTTGGGATTTGAACCCAGGCAGTCAGTTCCAAGAGCACATGATGTATACTGCTTTTCAATGAAGATTCTGATCTGGTCTGGATTGGTGCACTAAAGAGGGGCTTCTAATCAGGAGAGGCAGGAATTGACATGATAGGCGGATCTCCTTTAAAGAAAAATAATACAAAATTACAATTACAAAATTAAGGAAAAACTGGATATTTACTTGGAATAAGAAAAGAATAGCAATGAATTTCAAATTTAAGTAGTTAAATATCATTACATTCATTAATCAGCATTACCCAGTAAAATAATATTTTTATTATTTAAGTACATTTTATTCCTACCTTTCTGGCTGCCTATGTGCATGTTGATAATTTTGTAATATTTATTTTCTATAGAGCCAAGGAAAAGTATATTCAGTCTTTCCTTTAGCATTTTTGATTGAGGTTGTTTCTTTTAATATTATTATTCTAGTTTGGGAAAATATCGTCCAGCTTCCAATTCATTATTCATAATGTCCTGTAACTATGTAGGTTTCTTGTCAAATTTGGAAAATCTCTAATACGTTCTTTTCATATATGAGCTGCAAGGTACCAGGATACTAAGAATTTTCTTGTTCTTTGACTAGTTTTGTAAATACTCACAGACCTAATACTTCTTAGGTGTTGATGTCCTTGTAATTTGGAAATGGCTACAAACTACAGAAGTATATCTTTAAATCCAAACTAAGTGTATCCCCAACTCAACTTCTACTTGTCCAAATCCATAACCAGTTCCAGCCTCCCTAGTGCTATCCAGAATGAAGGAGAGTGTGAAGAAGGGGGAGTTGGAGTGGCAAAAATAATGATCTGAACAGATGGTGGTTAAATTATTTTGCTTTGGAAAATTTAATAAAACATAGACTCATGTGAAGACATTGTTAAACCGACTTCTAAGGTTTTGAAGAGACCCATAAAAACAAAGGGATTCTTCATTATCTTCCCAGTAAGCCCACCTCTGCTCCGGCTGCATCTCCTGGATAGAATGTAAATTGCCCCTCCTGCAAAAAAAGGAGGGTTCTTGCCCAGTAGCAGTGGGAGAGTGCACTGTTCAGGCTCAAGGGCAAAATGGGCTGTCAGGACATGTTCTTAGCCTGAGTTCTGGGTGACCACCCTAGCTTCATAATGGGTTCAGATGTGGTTGATAGTCTGTAGTTAAAGAAATCATTGGGCTGGCAAATAGGTAATTGGTTTTAATGTGAATTTTAATTTTCTTTCTCCAGGCTGCCAGCAGAAATAAGGACAAGGTGTCTGTCAGACCACAAGGTATGTTGGCTGCAGTTCCTAATCAAAAGGAAGCGTTGCTGTTCACCTTTTATAACAGAAGGTCTCAGCCCTTGTCTTATGGCTGCGCAGACTGCACTCCTTGATGGCTTGCATTTGGACTCTTTTTACTTTTCTCCTTTGAACTGTACCTTTGGCCGTTTCCCTTTCCTCCCAGCAGCCTCTGCTCCATCTGCTCTGAGAGTTCTTTGCCATAGCTCCTTTGGATTGCTCCAACTTACATTGGTGCAGTGCTTAGAACAAGTTGGCACAAATTTGTTGATGACGGTGCTGGAAGAAGCTCAGAGAACATCAGGTGCAGTGGCTTCAGAGCTCTGGGATTCTGAGAAAGTGCTTCAGGGGGTTCCTTTTGGTGTGAGCATCATCTAGGGGACAGTCAGGTCAGAGAAAAGTATCAGGCTTTTCCACCTTCAAGCCATTGGTATAATGATGGACACCTGCGATGCTGCACGCATGCCTAGGTGGGCATGCGCAAGTGGGCACACCTGGGTTTGGACACCGGCGATATGGATGGCGTCACGAGGATGCCAGCAGAACATAGGGAACAGGAAGCCAGAAGAATGAGAGTAGCAGAGCAGCAGAGAACAAGAGAAGAAAGAAGCAACAGAAGTCAGAGAGGGAAGATGTGCCGGGGGTTAGGAGACCTGCCAGCCTCCTGGCCCCCTGACCCTCCGCCTGCTGTGTACCTGGTCGCCTCTGAGATAATGACACAATAAAAACCGAAAAAGCCACCGAGGGCTCCAGGACTCCTTCCTTTACCCCGTCTGCCCAGAATCATCGAGAACTTGCTCTGTGCCCCTTTCTGCCACCACAGGAACTGAACTGTGTGTGCTTCACTCCCACTTTAACTGGACAATCCTATTATCTATTTTATGCATTAGAGGTCAGGATAAGATTTGTTGATAGCAATAGGAGTTTGTCACTGAAATATAGGATATACGACGGTCATGAATCTATTTCAAAATCTACCTCCACCGTACAAAGAAAAGACACCGGATAGGCACAGCATTTATGTGCCTTCCTGCTGTGACACCTTAGTGATTGGCTTGTGCAGCACAGAGCCCAAGCCCATCCATTTAACACCAATGTCTTTTTCCCCACAGGTGTATGTGATGGTGTCTGTCTGGCCAATTCCCACTGCAGTCAAGCTTGCCCTCCGGAAACTCAGGGAAGCATGGGGTTTTCATGCAGGCAAAAGAAATGGCAGAAGATAACTGACACCTGTCGGACTCTTAGTGCGTTCAACATCTTTGAGGTAATATCCTTTCTCTTTCATGCAAAGTGGAGCCCCAGTAGCAATGCTTATTGATCTCAGCAAGAGAGGGGAAGAGCTGAGGTAGGGTAGTAGGTATTTGTGTTCGGTATATTAAAACACAAATAACCATCTATCCTCCAGTCTGTCCGTGAGAATGGTGTTCTTAACTCTGGACATTTAAAAGTCTGTGATCCTTCCCACCACACTCTCTCATAACACAGGAACCCATCTTTTAGGTTAGAGCTGGATCACTGTCTAGAATCATAGCAGCAGCCACCCTCCCTCTTTTTACTCTTAACTGTTTAATAGCCCTAAAGTCTTGCTACTCAACATGTCCTTCCCAGACCAGCAGCTGGGAATCACTGAGAACTTGCAGATGTGTGGAATTTGGGCTCCACCCTAGATCTGTTGAATCAGAATTTGTATTTTATCAAGGTCCCAGGCTGAATTTTGTGCTCATGAAAGCATAAGGAGCCAGTTGGCCTAAAGGGAACACCTCATCATCAAACAAATGAACATAGTCCATGCATACTTAAATAATTAAAACAAGTTCTAAGAAATAAAATAACGTTAAGTGCTACATCTTCTCCTTTTATTTCCTTTTCTCCTTGGAACTTTCTGAAGGTCAACTCCTGACTTTGTCTGTGTTAGTATTTCTTTTTTCCTAAGAACTTTCCCTTTCCCTGTTTGGAGTGTGGCCCAGCAGAGGCCAGTGGGTGCCATACCTGAAGTCTCTGAGCAGAATTCAAAAGGCTGCTCTAGGGTAAATGGAAAAGTTATTAGGCTTTTCTGCCATCCCACCATTACTTTCAATGCATGCATTAATGGCCTGCATGCATGCCTAAATGGGCATGCGCAAGTGGGTGCACCTGGGCTGAGTCATGAGCTATATAAGGCGAGCGTCACGGAGCTGCCAGGAGGAAAAGCCTAAGTGTGGTGGTGCAAAGGACGGCAAAGCACAGTGGAGTTGGTGGTGTATGGTAGATAATATGAAAACAGCTAAGACAACAAAGAGACTGCTTGAACCGATAATGAACCTACCCATTCTTGGATGGTTGCAAGACAGCTACTACCTCACCAAGCTCACCTCTCGTATGAACAACCCAACTAAAGATTTAGACTAAACTTTTATTTTTGTTTTGTTTCTTTATATACCACATATTAATGAAGCCACATGTTGTTTGGTTGTCTTTCTCTGTCTTTTAATGATGCACACCTGAAATTTAAGGTTATAATGTAATGTGACTTCAAAAATTTCACCTACCATCTGTCTTAATATTTAAATGCTTAAATCAAGCTTGCAAATAAGCTTGATTTGCTAAAGAAAATATTTGTTTGCCTTCCAGCCAAAATTCCAGCCTGCACCCCTAAGGCATTGGAAAGCCAAGGTTAACCACGTGTAGGTTTGCAAACTGATGTGTGCTCCCACCTCTCAGACTTGGGTGCAAGTACACTGGTGGTTTGGTATGTCCATGGCAGTGCAGACTAAGGAATCGGCCCATACAGGGCCTGACGGGCCTCTGGGTGTCATGCAGTGGGGGAATCTGAGTTTCTGTAAATACTAATTGAATGTTCAGCCAGCAGGGACATGGGTTCTCAGGAGGCATAACCTTTAGATACATAGTGAAGGGGCAGCTGGATCCGAATGGTCAATAGGGGTCCAGTAAAGCAATTTTGGCAATTAATTTTGGTAAAGGACCTTTATGAAATATTTTAGGCTTGTGGCTTGCATGGTCCCTGTCGTGACTAGTTAACTGCTGTTTTAGTATTAAGACAGCCATAGGTGGTATTAACTGAATGGCTGGCTTAGTCCCCCAAAAACTTAACTTACAAACACAGGCAGGCAAGCTGGAGCCATTCTTTGCATTCCTACTCTGGAGTGTGGAACTCAGAACCTGAATCTGTGGGATCTACTGTCTGTCACTATTTTCAATTGTTCTTCTAGCTTGATGTTCCAGTTGATACATCCAAAGTTAGTTTGAAATTTATATTTTTAAAAATATGCTCATAACTCATGCTTTGTCCCCAGGGAATAGGAAAAATAAGAAAAATAAGCTTGAGTGGTACAAGAAAGTTACCTACACGCACAGGATGTTTATACAATATATACACCCAGAAGGGGTCGGAGGTGGTGTGCTAAAGATAACAGTTGCTATTTGGGGGGCGGTGTGAAGGAGTAGGCAGCTGGCAAGCTGGGGGCTTTACATCTCGGTATCGGTCAAGTTATCTGGCAGCAGATGTGACTCTGAAAATGTAAAGTAGAAAATATGTTATGCAATAGACAATGGTGTTATCAGGCTGTCCTACATTTTAGTAAGTTTACTTTTACATTTAAAACAATAGTAACATGATAAAAACTTTCATTTTGTCATTTCGTAGACAAAAGAAACATACTTGAGTCAACCATTTGGAGGAAATATATCATTCCATGGATATTCTGCAAGGTCTGAGACCATAACAGATATGTTGATGCGAAAGTGTCCGAAGGATTTGTCTTGTGTCATTAGGAACATTCAGCAGTCTCCTCGGATCCCAGGAAACATTGCTGTCATCGTGCAGCTCCTACACAACATATCCATGGCACTCACGACAGGTGTGGATGAGGCCAAGATGCAGGTGAGTGCCTCAGATGTTAGGTACAGCAGATCATTTTTTTGTGGGGAAAGAATGCAGATTAATTCAGCATTCTGTCGTATCCTGTGAACTTTTGGGGGATGGGCTCCCTTCCCTCTCTTTCACTTCTGTATCATCAATGCCTAGAATAACTAGTTTTAAGTAAATCTTCAATGAGGAAAAAAGTGTGTGAATGGAACAAAAGGACATGTTCAATCAACACTTAGCTGGAGCATTTATTCAGTGCTGGATTAGACACTGGAGTATGCTTTTCCAATGCATATTTTAGCTACTGAAAAACTCTAGGAACTATTCTATAACTTGCAGAGAGAAAGGCTGTTCTTTTATTTGTGAGTCAGAATAAGTTGCTAAAAATGGAAAATAACCAAACACAAAGAAAATAGTCATCCATGTCTGCTGCACAAAATGTGAGATGGGACTGGATCAATTTCTTCTGTTTTTGATCTTCAGAGCACATGATAATAAAGAGTAGCTTCCTCTCTGGGCTTAATTTCCAACTTAGTGAGATCCTACCTATAGCTGGAATTTAATAGATGCTAATTATAGAATAGGTGCTCTAACCAGGAGAATCACCTAGCTTTGCCCAGGTAAGAGGCAGAACTGATGATGGAAATGAGCACAGGGAAGGCTGCTCAATGCCAGTCTCACAGGAAGGCATGGTATAAATAGCAAGAGGGGAATTTCCTTATTACTCTGTCCTCCAAATGCAGTGGTATGCGAGTCACATGGGGATCTTCTTAAATTGCTGAATCTGATTGCTGGCTCTCGGGTGGAACCTGAGATTCTGTATCTCTAAGAAGTTCCCAGGGGAAGCTTTGATGCTGGTTGGGGGGAGCACATTTTATAAAATTGAATCTTGAATATCTTAGCAATACAGAGTGACCCCACACTAATACGGTTCTTCATTGGCAGAGTTACAGCATCATGGCCAACCATATTCTTAACAGCAAAAGCATCTCAAACTGGACCTACATTCCTGACCGAAACAGCAGCTGTGTCTTGCTGCACTCTGTCAATTCCTTTGCAAGAAATCTATTTATAAATAAACACCCCATTGACATATCAGATGTCTTCATTCATACGATGGGCACTACTGTATCCAGAGATATCAATGGAAAGAATTTTACTTTTTCTATGAGAGTGAATGACACCAACAGTGAAGTCACTGGGAGGGTATTGATCAGCAAAGATGAACTTCGGAGGTTGCCTTCCCCTTCTCAGGTCATCAGTATTGCATTTCCAACTCTGGGGGCCATCTTGGAAGCCAGTCTTTTGGAAAACATCACTGTGAATGGGCTTGTCCTGTCTGTCATTTTGCCCAAAGAGCTTCAAGGAATCTCACTGATTTTTGAAAAGATCAGCAAGTCAGAGGAGAGGAGGACACAGTGTGTTGGCTGGCACTCCTTAGAGAGCAGATGGGACCAGCAGGCCTGTAAAATGATTCGAGAAGACTCCCAGCAAGCTGTGTGCAAATGTAGGCCAAGCAAATTCTTTACCTCCTTCTCAATCCTTATGTCACCCCATATCTTGGAGAGCTCAGTCCTGACTTACATCACATATATAGGCCTGGGCATTTCTATTTGTAGTTTGATCCTTTGCTTGTTCATTGAGGCCTTGGTTTGGAGCCAAGTGACAAAGACAGAGATCTCATATTTACGCCACCTGTGCATCGCTAATGTGGCAGCCACCTTGCTGATGGCTGATGTGTGGTTCATCGTGGCTTCCTTTCTTAGTGGCCCAGTGACAAATCACAATGCATGTGTGGCAGCAACATTTTTTGTTCATTTCTTTTACCTTGCTGTGTTTTTCTGGATGCTTGCCATGGCCCTCCTTATCCTCTACGGGATCCTGATTGTTTTCCATACGTTGCCCAAGTCAGTCTTGGTGGCATCTCTCTTTTCAGTGGGCTACGGGTGTCCTTTGGTCATTGCTATTATCACAGTGGCTGCCACCGAGCCTGGTAAAGGCTATCTACGCCCTGAGGTTTGTTGGCTGAACTGGGACATGACCAAGGCCCTCCTGGCCTTTGTGGTCCCAGCTTTGGCCATTGTGGTTGTAAACCTCATCACAGTTACACTGGTGATTGTCAAGACCCAACGAGCCACCATTGGCAGCTCCATGTTTCAGGAAGTGAGAGCCATTGTGAGAATCAGTAAAAATATCGCCATCCTCACCCCACTGCTGGGGCTGACCTGGGGATTTGGAATAGCCATAGTCATCGACAATAGTTCCCAGGCCTTCCACATTATCTTCTCCTTGCTCAATGCATTCCAGGTAAGTCCAGATTCTTCTGACCAAGTCCGTAGTGAAAGGACATAGGAAGAAGTTTTGTTATCAGGGGCTTGTGGCATCGTATTTCTACAAAAAAGGCAATGGATTTGGAGTAACCTATTTTTAATAAGAAAATAAATTTTTATTCCAGAAAGCTTAGACTTAAATCTTATAATTGCAATCAATAATGTGTAACATTTCCTTGGGATATTTGCTTGATTTTCTAAGTTGTATTTTGCTCACTCTAAAGAGTGTTTGGAAAAATGAAATAGTGAAGGGAAAGTGCCAAGTATTAAATGTCATAAAGAACATAAATAGCCTAACAATAAGCTGCATTGTTATTGTTTAGAAGTTGAAGTTTTTAAAAAATATCATCTCCTGCCAAACGTAGGTATATATCTGAAGTTATTAAAATATGAATTTTTATTTGCTTTTAATTTTTATTGAAGTAACATTTGGTTTTTAACAATTTAGTTTTCAGATATCTTTCATTATAACCAACATCTACATATACTTTGTTATATATGTAGAAATGTGCACATTTCTCATATTTTATTCCATTTAGAATTTTTAGTTACCTCTGGAAACCATTTTACTTTTATTGATGCAAGTCACAGTTTCATATGTATCTTTTTCAACTTGTCTACGCTTATACATGCATATGTTTTCACATAATATGGAAGCTAAAAACAATGTATATGATCCAACTTATTTTTCACTTAAAAGTACATCCTAGTACTTTACCAAATGACTATTTATAAATATGTCTCCTTAATGACTGCATAGTGCTCCATATTCAATAATTACCTTCTTGATTAAAATTAAAGTTTCTGTCACAGTATACCAGTGAGCTGAAGCTTATTATATTCATGTTAAATATGTAGAGAGCAACTGAGTGAAAATCTTTATTTTTCTAAGAACCTCTAAAATATTAGTTTTTTAGTCTGAATGCATGTGTATATGCAAATAAATGTTTTACCTAGTAAGTAATAGAGATTTTAAATCAAATATTTCTCATTTTCCTCTCAAGCTTTAAGTATAAGAAATTTCACTTACAATAGACATTTTGATGCTTTGGAGAACAATGTTAACAATATAGCGGTGCCTCACCTTTTAAATCTGTTTTTTTTTACACTTTCATAAAAAAAACAACAACATTAATTGTACCTACCTTTATTGAATAGCTTTTAGAAATTACTGTTGCCCTCTTCACACTTATGCAGCAGGCTTGATGGGACTGGAATCAACTTAGTATTCCTCCATTTTTGCTGAGCTTATCCCATTGCTGTCATGAACCAGTAGTTGTTCACGTCTCTCACATCAGCATTTTCTTTTCCTCATCTCCCTTGGGGTCAACTCAGCTATGACTTCTGCTATGGTCAAGGCTGAGTACTTGTATTTTGGTACCATGAGCTCCTTTTCCTTTCAAAATAGAATCAACTTGTAATTTAAATTCAGTTTCTGCCTTGACTCCTGGCAGGGAAGAAAGTGGGGCCATCTCAATGCTAGGACTGATGGAACTGTGAGAAACCAAGTTCAGCATCTGGGTGAAGGCAGAACCTGGGCCAGCCATTAAGTCGTACTGTGCTGGAGCTGCCTTGTATTGCCTTATAAAAGTCTATTGTTCTATTTTCAGGAATTTTGTTAGTTGGCTGTCAACTCAGACATGATTAAAAGTTAAATTATATAGACTTGACTTAGGTGAATTAGATGAACAGAAATATCATCTATCCTTAAAATACATCACTTCTAATTGTCTACTTTTTGCAAAGCTTTTGCGATCATTTGTATGTACTGTATTGGTATCTGTATACGATGAAACTCTGTAATGATGTGCCCATCTCTTCCTGTTTCCATGCTTGGTGATGTCATTGTTAGATTTAAATCAGTCATGGTAGACAAATTTGAAGAATTACCCATAAATCAACTTAGGAAGTCCAGTGTGGAAGGAGAGAAAGGAGAGCCATGCATCTACTGAGGTGGAGACACAATCACCTGAGAAGCAGGACAAGTTGAGTCTTAGGGTGGGCTGAAATGAGGTGCAGCTGAAGCTGACAGGGAGCAAGCGGGAAGAGAGACTCCTAAATACAAGAGAAGGTCCAGCATTGGTCCTTCCAAAGACTTCTTGGTCCTTGTCCATGGAAAGAGCTTTAGTTGGGAATCTTACAGTCAGTTGCCATCTTGACTCCTCACCTTTCAACCTATAACTTGTAGAGGAATTTCTAGTTGGTATCCTCTCTGGTATTCACTGAGAGTAACTGTGGGCTAGATGAGGCTTGTAGTGGGTTTTGTGGGAGAAAACTTAGTATCTTTGTCCATTTGGGTTGCTGTAACAAAAATGTCAAACTGGATGTCTTAAGTAAACAGAAATTTACTTCTTACAGTTTTAGAGGCTGGAAATTCCAAGCAAGATGTTTGTAGATTCCTTGTCTGGTGAGAGCCTGCTTCCTAGTTCAAAGACAGGCAGCCAGCTTGCCATAACTTTATTGGTGGAAGGGGCAAGGGAGGTCTCTAAGTACTCTTTTATTCGGGTTATAATCTCATTCATGAAAACTGTGCCTACATGATCTAATCACTTCATGAAGGTGCACTTCCAATATTGTCACAGTGAGTGTTAGGGTTTAACATAGAAATTTGGAAGGTAACAAATATTCAGTCTATAGCAATAAAGCACATATTGATACTTTAAAACCTGGGAGAATACATTGAGATTTATCTGCTCAAATTGTACTTTCTTCACTAAAAGAAATTCAAAGACAATATTAACAGTTCACTCTTTTCAATCAGATATTAAACATGTCAATATTTTATCCAGATTTCATGAACGGTATTTTGGGTATCTTTTCCCAAAATGGTATGGCCCAGCAAAAAATGATCCTAATGGAACACATATTTCCCTGTTACATATATATATAGTATACAGTTTTAGGTTGCATTATAAGGCATTTTAACACACACATAGAAGCATGTACACACACATAAATACACAGAGACACCACATTTTTTTTTTAAAGATTTATTTATTTATGCATACAAGCACTGGGGTACAGGCCAGAGGTGTGGGGAGGGAGGGCGAGAGTATTCACCACAGAGAGCAGAGAGCAGAACAGGCAGATCAACAGAAGTACACTGCTGAGGGGAGCAGCGGGCACAGCAGGAAAGGTCTGCTATGCCATGTGGGTCCCCTCCCTGGCCAGCAGCAGGGATCGAACTCGTGCTGCAGTGACTGCGGTGGCTGCGGTTTGCTTCATAGTGTGTTGCTTAACCCACTGCACCACCAGGGAAGCCCCGACACCACATTTTTTGAGTGTTTATTTTATGCCAAGAATTATGTTAAATGTTGTAGGTATGAATATACATAGTCCAGACTCAAGAAATTGAAACTCTTATAGGAAAGAAATTCCTTTTAATCCTTTAGCTAACGGAACATACACCTATGGATAAAAGAGACTAGAATTGTAGTTTCCAGATCTTTAAAAAATTAATTGCTGGGTAAGATTCATGGTGATTCTGAGTTACGATGTACCTCTAGTAACAAAACCAGTTTGGGATGTCTCAGACTGAGATACTTGTCCTGAACATCTTTTTGCAAATGATACTTTATAATTGTAAAGACTAGACTGTGAAATGACAGACACAATGACAGAACTCAGTAGTTATCTTGTAGATTGAGAGCTTCACACAAAAAGCAATCATATAGAGAGGGAGAGAGAGATCCCCAAACTTTGGAGCGCTTGCTAGACTGGCTGAATGGAGATGTATATTTTAGTGGTTTTTGGGAAATAGATTCTGTACTGATACCTGTGAAGTCTTTCACACTTCAGCTGAGTTTCTCCAAATTGTAGAGGGGATTTGGTATTAAGCCTGCTGAGGATCATCTGGTTGCAATATCTTTATGGTTCCATTTGTATTAAACTCATGTGCTTTAACAGGCCTGTTCTTATCTTACCGGAATACAATGTTCCATTAAAGAGTGAGAGGACATTTTGGGCAATGGGCAACAGCCTTGCAGTTCCTGAACAATCAATAATGGAAAAACAAAAGTAGCTATGCTCAGCTTCCATTAACACTCTTACTATCCATCTGCCATTCACTATAATCAGGGACCATTATAGAACTTGCAAAGAAAAGTCAAGTACATGAATGCTCAGAAAAAAAAGGACATAAAAGATTAAAATTTTAACACAGAATGAATGCCCAGAAACAGTTGTGCCCAAAAAGATTTTAGCAGTTTGACTAGCTCACATCTCTTGTCCATACAAAGAAAGACCCCATTAAAATCAAAAGGAGACAGTGCCACTATATTGTTCATTTGAGTTTTTGGCTTTTTTCCCCCCTATAATACATATCAGCACAAAACCACCCCAGAGGAAAAAAGAAATCACCTCAGATAAGGAAAAAGGGACCTCAAAGATTAACTTTCAAAAAGGTGATAGATGATGTTATTCACTAGGCAAAATTTCTCTTGAAGACACGGTTTACTCAGGTCTTGGCTGACTTCTTTTCTCCTCTGACTCTTTCGTGGACCAGTATATTCTGGTGAGATAACCAGCTCCTGACAAATGCAAAGCAGGTTTCTTTTGCTCCAATTAAAACAAAGAAATTCCTACAGTAGTCTCATATGAGTCAGAGATCTTGGTCTGCTTGATTTGCTGAGAGACCCCATGTGCCTGGAACAGCGGCTGACACATGGAAGATAACTGATTAGTAATAATTGAATGGATAAACCTAGGTGTTGTGAGCCAAAGATGAGAGAGTCAAATATTTAATACAATTATCTTCATGTTATTGTTTCATTTCATGTTTCTTTTTATTATTTTTATGAGTTTCAGAATAGGAACTAATAAGGAATGCTGGTTGTCATAGTTATTATTATCATTCTTATTTTGGGATTTTCTTCTCTTGTCTGCCTTTTTTAGGGTTTCTTCATCTTGGTATTTGGAACAATTCTGGATCCAAAGGTACTGTAAATTCTTCTTGTTGTTTTTCCTGTATTTGGCCCTGAAATGCTCACTGGTAAGGGCCACTTATTGAAAGTTTTTCACCTCAATCATTTATGCAGACACATCTCTCCTCTTTATAGGACAAGCAGTATCTACCATCTTTCAAACTCTTTCAGGACTAAGCATTGTAAATATGCTATACAATGGCACAATATACAATACAAATATATAAGTTAAGGGTTAAGACAATTTTGGGTATTCTTTCTTTTGGTTTTGCAGATGAGGAAACAGACTCAGTGTGATTAAGTGGCTTTTCTGAAATCTCTATGGAAACTTACTTTAACTAGCAGAGAGGGATGTGGAGGCTACATTCCGGGAATACTTCCCTATTCACAGCACAGAATGCTCCCCATGAGACACTATTGCCCCTTCCCCTTGCTGGGCACAGATAACACAACTCACAAGGCCAATGTCAGACAGTGGATGCTAAGCCAGGGTTGCTTCTACTACTGCTTTCTTGGGGGTCACCTCAACTTAGCCTGCTGGGGTCTAGTGGCATCTTCTTTGCATTGTCTTATCTGATTGACTGAGCTCAGGGAGGTTGGGAAACACTTTTCTTGGCTTTTTACTTTAAGAGTAGTGGATTCAAGTAAGAATTCTCTAAATATAAATGATTATGTATAGGTGGTGGGTGGTGGAAACAAATAAATAATTAAACAAATGTGCAAAATATCAGACGTTTATTCAATCTTTATGATTACCCTTTTCCTATTGTACTACACAGCCTCTTGGGGTGAGTAAAGCAAAGTCTTAATGTAGATGCAAACACCTTTCCTTCAGCATTCATTCATTCATTCCACTATCAGTACTATTAAACTATTAAGTTAACACCCAAGATTTATAAAAGAAGCATTTCACATGGTTTTTTCATTTTCTTATGAGGATACCACATCAATCTAATAAAAACTATTCAGATGTGAAAGTTCAAATAATAGTCTTGATATTTCCTTGTACTAGCTCTGTGCTTTTGGGGGGTTCCTTAACTTTCATTAACTCCAGATCCTTCTAGTGGAAAACAAAGACAATAGTGCTTCTTTGAGTTCTCCTATAGATTAGGATTAGAAAAAAAATCCAATTTTCCTCTTTGAAAACACACAGAAAACCTGTAAGTTAATAAACAAGTGTATAGCCTATGACTATGCTCTCTGCTAATATAATAAAACAACTGGCATTTGTGACCTAAGCAGCAGCAGAAACATTATTACTCATTTGTGTAGCAATATTAGGAGTTGTGAGATGTGCAAATAACTCTGAGACATGGACTCTTCTAGAAGCATCAAAACCTCTTACAATTAAAATTATAATGTACAAGGAAGATACTCATTGTTGTTACAGGACTATGTATGATTGACAAACAGTTGTATATATCAGTAGACTTAAAACTTTTAGGGTCAATAAAAAACAGTGAGCATGTATCCCCAGATGTGTTTATTATTAACTTACAAAGTGTAATTTGTGCCTATGATGCATAGAATTAAAAAAGGGTGAGGAAAAAGAAATTTAAAGAAATGCTCCAGGCCCTAGCACCAGGGAGTGCTCCTGTCTTTGGAGCTTGTATATGAGAAAGAATACTGCATTTCCATTGAGGGGTGAGGTCAATCTGAACTGGAGCACTTTGGCATACTTTAACTTGGAAGGTGAATAACAGTATGTATGTCAGAAGTAAAGAGGGGAGTAGAAATGAGAAAAAAGTACAGGAGAGATGTAGAGACAATGACAGGATAATCTGGAGTGAAGCAATAGGAACTCAAAATCCAGCTCTTTTTAGTATTGACAGATTCTACATGCTATTTAATCTCAGAGTATTAATTTCCTCAGTTATGAAGTGGGGATAATAATAGACATCTTAGAGGATTATTTTTTGGATAAAATGAGGTGACAGGTGAAAAACAGTTTTTCAAAAAAAGTTATTAAACAATATAATTATTACTTATTATGCTTCTTTTTCTTTTTCCTTCTTTTTTTTTTTTTTTGGTTTCCCAGACCTTTGCTTTCTTGTGTGGGATTTTTCCTCATTTTTTTTTTTTTTAAATAGTGGTATGGCCCTCTTGAAAAGGAGTTTTGAGTAATTGACAAATTGTAGGAATAATGTTCAACCATTCTAGTGCTATTTAAGTGTTCAAAAACATACTATGCCCAGAATTCCTCAAAGTGGTGACCAACTATTTCTTAGCCATTGGGTTCATGTTCCTGGCCCCTGGATATGATTCTCTGATGCTAACTCCACCTTTCCTGTTTTTCTCCTTCTTTCACATTTTTCTAGATGGCATCGCCAAGTTACTGACCCCTTCATATCCCAGAAGCAGATCCTGAGGAGTAACACACTCCTGTGCCACAATATTTGTCAGGCCCATGCACTTGTATCAACTTTTTTTTCCTTTTAAATTGAAGTACCATTGCATTATAACCTGTTTCATGTATGTGTCATAAACCAACGTGTCATAAACCAACGTGTATATACCCTCCATTAAGTTCACCATTAAAAGTCCAACTTTACCCAGCACTATACAATTGACCCCTTTTACCCAACTTATCATCCCTCCCTGCTTCCTTTGTGGTAAACACTAATTTGATCTTATATTCTAGAAGCTTATTTCTGATTTATTGGGTTCATTCCTCCATGTTTCTTTATATATCCATGAGTAAAATCAGATGGTGTTTGTCTTTCTCCATCTGTCAGCTCATTATAATTTTTGAAATTTTCTATGTTCTTTATTTTTCTTAGACTTGGTGATTATTCCCCTTTATTTTTTATTAGATTTATTTAATTATATTTGACATCATTTGTAGTCCCCAGGGAGTTCCCACACCATTTCACTTGTGTGCCATCACCTCAGTCCCTTGTGCTCTTATAATTTTTTAATTTTTAACTCCTTCTGTTAACAATTCAGATAAGAGAAGCCTTAAAGGATCGAGTAACCTCGGCAAAATGGATCTCCAGGATATCAGAGGTACAGTTTTCACATTCATATTTGCATTTAAAAGTCCGGCAGGGTAACAGCAATGCTGGAGCTCTGGCATACCAGAGCGTTCCTAAAACTATCACCCTAACACTTTGTGATATGGATTTTTCAGAAGAGGCCGAGTGAGAACCTATTTGGGCTGTTTCATTCTTTCTGGACTACTGGAGCCACATCCAAAGAGATGAAGGCAGACTTAAATGCTGTTAGAGGAGAGTAACAAGCTGGTGGTTGCCAGAGGGGTAAATCTCAAATCCTGTAGCAGGAGACCAAACAGTGAAACAGGAAATGTGAGATGAGAAGTGACAGACACCTGGACAGCCCATTTGTTCTCTATGACTCCAATTGGTTCAGCATTCAATATGTGAAAAATTCCAGGGCGATTAGTTCTCATCCTATACAAAGAACTTCCAAATAGCTTGATTATCAAGAGGGGCTGGCTGCTAAGGGTTACTGGAGTTAAAAATGGTGAGGGTCCTATACAGGGATGTTGATGTTGTAGAGTAAGTTCAGCTGTTGGATAGTTACAAATCCTTTAGTTTATCTTCTATTTCTATAATTTAGGGACCATGTCCTATTATGAAAATCTGTGAGTTATTGGCTATTCTGCATAAGCGGAAAAGTTGGGAAAATTTTTAATAGCTATAAAATAACATCATGGTTGACCCAGCAAACAGAGTCAACAAGAAGAGAAAAGGTGATATGTTTTTTTCATGCCAACATCTGATACAATACACATTTCCTGGCAAGGACTTCTGTTGCAGGAGATCTACATGGAGGAGGTGACAGATTAAAAGGGGGAGGGGAGGGTGGGCATCCTGTGATCCTGACTGTTGACATTGCTCCCACCTTATAATTCTTGACTTTTCATTCCCTCTTCTTTGATTTCTTTAGCCTTTTAATCTCTCCTTTTTCTCCCCTATATTACATTATAAGATTATTTTAATTTTATTTATTCCCTGTTGCCCTCTTACTCAAGCTTTTATTTACTTCCTAGTCTTTGGTCTTTAAAACTGAGAGATTTCTGACCTCTCTGGAACCCTTTAGAAAAAAGAAAAAGAAGTTATGTTTGAGAATGTACATAACCAATTATCTAAAATTGTAGTTCTCAACTTTGGCTGAAGATCAACATCAACCAGGAAGCTTCAAAAACTGTTGCCTGGGTCCCATTCCTGGAGGTTCTAGTTTGGTCTGTCTGAAGTATGGCTTGCATTTGGGGAATGTAGTGGAGGTTGAGAACAACCCATTAAAAACCTTTCATACTATCTCAGCTTTGTAAATATTTGCTTCCAACCAGCCTTCCTAACATAAGTGTGCTCCTGCTACCTCCTTCTGGTTTGCCAGCTTGGGAGAAGGGCCTGATTCCAGCTCCCTTCCAATTCCACATTGCTCCTTCCTTCTGCATTTTCTGTATTCATGTATTCATTCATTCAGCCACCATAGAGAAATTCTGCTCTTCAATGAAAGTCTAAGTCATTTGCCTGCTTCTTTTGTGTTTTTAAAAGTAGGTCAGGGGTATAACACAGGATTATACAGAATGTTGTTATCAGTTGTTGATTGTCTGAGTCAGTTGGCTTTTAATTTTTTTTTTATTTTTTAAAAATTTATTTGTTCATGCATACAAGAACTGGGATACAGGCCAGAGGTGTAGGGGGTGAGAGGAATCACCAGAGACAGAGTGGGGAGCAGAACAGGCAGATCTACTGAAATACACTGCTGAGGGGAGCAGCAGGCAAGACAGGAGAGGTCTGCTGGGCCATGTGAGTCAATTGTTTGCTGGATATTGAACTCTTGCTGCAGTGGCTGCAGAGAGCTTCATAGTGCTGTGTGTGAACCCCTTGCGCCACCAGGGAAGCCCCTGAGTCAGTGGTTTTTAATGGTGGCTGCACCTTGGGAACACCTAGAGACTTTTAAAAAATGCAACCATTGGGCCTTCCTGGTGGTGCAGCGGGTTAAGCAATGCACTATGAAGCAAACCACAGCCACTTCAGCACGTGTTCGATCCCTGCCTCCGGCCAGGGAGAGGACCCACATGGCGTAGCAGACCTCTCCTGCTGTGCCCGCTGCTCCCCTCAGCAGTGTGTTTCAGTCAGTCTGCCTGTTCTGCTCCCCACTCTGTCTGGTGAATCCTCTCACCTCCCATGACTCTGGCCTGTGCCCCAGCTCTTATATGTATAAATAAAAATAAAAATCTTTTTAAAAAAATGCAACCATTTAGATCCTACCCAAGGGAGATTTAACCAGAAACTCTTGGGGAGGAGGGCAGTAGTGATTGTAAAATAGTCATTTTTTTTTGCACCCCCCACAGTGATTCTAATGTACTGCCAAGGTTAAGTTAAGAACCACTGGTCTAGGGTATTAGGTACATTCATCTTACCTTCTTAAAATCCTTCCTTCATTCTGCCCATCAGCTTTAGGTCACTACGAGTGAATATTTTAGCCCTCCTAAGAGGAAGGGGTTTATCATCTGGCCTCTCCTCTCCTCTTTTGTGGGCCTCTGATCCCAAGGTAACAGTCTTCTGCAGTCTTGATTTAAGTCTTTTCCCTTGTGGTACCTGCTCAGAGAGTGTCACTCCGAGCTCCCTAAACCCAGGATAGTAAATGTGCTTGTCTGCTTTCATTTTATAGCTGATGTGATAAATTAGTCTAGCTCATGTGGCAATAATTCCATAATAAGTTACTGTATTACCCACCTTAGATACATATACCTACAATACGAGGATTTTTTAGACTCAGATGCATTACACCGGATGTCTTCAGCAGCCGGAGAAGTTGTTATCTGAGAGCTAGGAGCCATTATAGTGTTTCTGCTCCCTGCACATGACTCAACGACCTTCTCCCCGCCTTCCTCTGGCATCAGAGATGTCTTCAAGACAGGGAGCTAGGCCAGGCCAGGGAGCAGGAGATATGAAGAAGGAGAGGCACAAAGTGCAGGAATTAGATAAATTGCTGTAGGTCATGATTCTCCATGTGTTTTGTTTAATTGTGATAATGAAAGCAAGCTGCTAATCACCAGTGCAATTATACTCTTATTTCCAACAGAACTTCTCTTCTGATTTCTCTTGTCACCCTACCAAAGGGCCTAGCTAACAAACCAGGCTGTCTCCTAAACTTGGGAGGTGAGTGCGAACAAGGTCCCCGTACACATACTGTGTCTATATATATATATTTTTTAAAATCACAATTTGTTTAATGCTAATTGGAATGTGTTTTTTGGATTGAAGGATTTTCCTTATGTAAGTTGTTCTTATTTAACTATGGTTAGAGAAGTATTCATATTTCTAATTCGGTAATGAAAATAATGGTAAAGCAATCAGGCATGTCTGAGAATACTTATAAATCAGCTTGAGTCTATTAAGAGGTGAATGAGCCTGAGCCTACGTGCCTGCTTTACGTGACTGTCCCCTCTCTTCCTTTTCCTCTCCTAGTTCCGCATCCCCAGGATATCCTACAAGAGACCAACAATATTCCCAGATTTCCCAGTGTGATCTGTCTTCTATAATGCTAAAAGATCAAGGGAGTGTGATAAACAGGATCTGTGAGAGGCCTCAGGGATGATGTAGAAATTTATTTACACTTGAGATAATGTCTGTAAGACAAGAGACTTAAAGAGAAGCAGAGGGAAGGGACTGGCAGCAGGAGACAAAACTGCAGAGAACTGAGACTGAGGAGCTTGGTGACTGAGGGTTGAAAGGGAGACACCAGTACACATGGACATGTGTAGACAGGCCTTCCGATGCCCCTCTAGATCTAGAGAGAGGGCTGCAGGGGTGTGTGTGTGTGTGTGTGTGTGTGTGTGAGAGAATGAGAGTGAGAGTGAGAGTGAAAGTGAGAGAGAGTGAAAGTGAGAGAGAGAGAGAGCCAGAGAGCCAGACAAATACAGAAAGAAACAGAGATGCACATAGCTGCGACTCATGCAGAGACACGTACAGAGTGACAGAAACAGAAACAGAGACACAGACAGAGGCCCTCACATATGCAGAGCACTCCCTACCCCATCCAGATATACCTGACTCTAGGCCCCTGTGGCTGTGACCTGCAGCCACCCAGAGCCTTTTGCAAAGACATGCATCTTTCCCAAGAGGAAAAGAAGTGTTCCAGTTCAGAGAAAGACAAGTTTTGTAACTCAGCATCTGCAGGCAATAGAATAACCTGTTCCCTGTGTTCCAGAATGAGTAAAAGGAAAGAGATTCCATTTGTCAAGGAGGCCCTTCCCAGAGGGACTTGTTTAAGAAAGGGAGAACCTATAGAAGAGTTGTGAGGACTTTTGCTCCTTGTACATTAAAGCTGTGATTTTCTGTTCTTGACAAGGTCATACATTCCAGGGAAGGCCCCCAGGAGCCCCCAGGAGAAATGTGCTTATTCCTGTCTTCTTGCCTCTGGGGAGTATGAAGAAAGTCTCCCACATCGTGGTGCTGATGGAGGAGTGTGTGAAGTGCAGGAAGGATGGAAGACCCTGCTGTCTCTGCTGTTCTCTGTTGCTAAACATTTCTCCCCCATCAACCATCAATATTATACACACATACACTCACCCTGCTGTGCATCCACAAGGGAGTGGCAGGGCCTTGGTCCATGCTGTTGGATCAAATTTATTCTCTGGAAGGGAGCTGAGGCTCATCTGGATGAAGGTGGCCTGGCTGTCACCTGACTGAAATCCGTGGGTTGCTGAGGGAGGTGCCCTCATGAATAGTTACCAGTGTAGGGCTGACTCTAAGTAGGTCAGTGCTGGTCCCTTTATGAAAGGAATCCAACCGACTACCAGCATATTCCACCCATCCAAATTGAAATTGATTCCATAGTCAGCCTGGTTGGGCCTACATGCAATTTATTTGGTTGTGAGCCCAATAAAAACTTTACACTTCTGAACCAGGAAGAAACTTATTTTAAGTTAAGGAGAATGGAGCCTGGAGTGACAGGTCACAGCCAATCAAGACTTGAGCCAGAGGCAGAAGCCCAAGTCTACTGGTTCCCAGCTCTGGACTTTCTCTTTACACCTTGAAGCCACTAAGAGACTTTTGGTTACTCTGAGAATGTAATATTAACCATCACCAACAATGTGGGGTTTTTTTGGAAACCTGGAATGGGAAGGGCAAAGATCATATTTCAAGTAAAGAGCTGCTCATTTTCTTAACCTTGTATGTAAACAAATTCAACATTCAAACCAGGAGTCATCTGATAGGAAGACAGTACCAAAGGTAGAAGCTTTTCCAGAAAAAAAAAGTTACTTTATAAAGCAAGCACACACATGCAGAAAAAGAAAATTGGTGGGTTAAGGAAAAGGAGCAATAAGTAGCTTCTGATTCCTGCCAAGAAGCCAATATTAATAATGTTACATCACAAATAGAAAACTGAGACCACTTTGTAAATGAGTGATCTCTCTTTCCTCCACGAATACTTCCTCTAAGTAGGGAAATCTAAGAATTCAAAAATAGAATAAAGAGGACAAACAGAAGACAGAAAAATAGCAACCTGGATTATCTTTCAAGTGGCATTGCTCATCTGGGGACAACCGCATCCTTCTCAAGTGAGGCAGAGGAGGTTTGGATTTGTCATTTCCCAGCCATCTGTAGGGTTGCCCCAAGGGCGGGATGGGGCAGATTTAGTCCTGGTTTTCTCAATGCAAAGACTTCAGAAGAGAGAATTGTCACCCAGGGTTAATATTTTGAAGTGAAGATACAATCTTTTGAAGCTAAATATTACAGTTAGAGGATTACAAATTTGAAAATGCTTCAGAAAAGACTGAGTCCAACTGCTTCATTTTACAAATGGGACTCTGGCCACTCAGGTGTGTGAGATCTATTGCCCTTTCATCTGTTTTGTGCACTGGGTGGCCATATTTGCTGTCAACGCACACCCAAGTCAGATGGACTCATTCACCAAACTAGGATGGTGGAAAAGGCAATCTACCTTGAGAGTATTGTTAACCAAGAAACACCTTTCGACGCTAACAGGAAAATTGTAAAACTGTTTGCGAATCCATTGAAGAAGATGAGTTTTCTCTCTAGGATTTTATAACCCAGTCTGCCCAATCCTGAAAGGTGCCAGTACACAGTCTGGTTTAACTTGACTAGAAGATAGTGGTTAAGACACAGTTATGTCCTGTTCACATCTCACCAAGGAAGTGATTTGCACAGGTGGCTCATGGAGAAACTGGAACTAGACTGTCTAAGGAAAATTTACAGGTAGGACATTTATTACCTGACAATCTAGATGGTAAGTTATTTAAATTCCCTGAACTTTAGTTTTCTCATCTATACACTCAGACTAATAGAACCTACCTCAGAGGTTATTAAGAGTAAATGAATAAATATAGGTAAAATACTTAGAATAGTATTTTATTTGGCAAATAATAATTGACCAATACAATGCTAGCTGTTTGTATTGGAGTGCCTGTGAATTCATGCACACACCACACACACACAAACACAAGCGAAACCACACCCAAGGCCTTGAGCATGAGTCTGTGATTAAATGTTCTCATGGGAATTAGTTCATTGACTTTCTAAAAAATTTTTTTTTAGAATTGTGTTATAATTGACATGTTAGTTTCAGGCATCATCACTTAATGATTTGATATGAAATGATCACCACAGTGGTGTAGTTAAGATTGTCCCTATGCACAGTTATATATTTTTTTATATTGATGAGGACTATTACCTACTCTCTAGACAATTTTCAAAAATGCATGACATCATTGGTGACTACAGCTGTACTGCTTCACATTTCATCCCATGACTTTATTTTAGAACTAAAAGTTCATACCTGTGACCCCTTGAACTCATTTTACCCATCTCCAAATCCCAGCTCTGACAATAGCCTCTCTGTTCTCTGTGTCTGTGACCTTGATGTTTTTTATTTCCTCTTTTTTTGAATTTTCTATTACATGTATAAGTGAGATCATATGGCATTGGTCTTCAATTTAGCATAATACTTCAAGGTCTGTTTATGTCACAAATAGGAGGAGTTCATTTTTTTAAAATAACTTAATGACATTCCATTCTATCTGGGTGTATATAGGTACATATATGTATATGTCTATTCATGGACTTAGGCTATCCCCATATCTTGGCTATTATAAACAATACGGCAATGAATATGGGGATGCCTGCATCGTCTAAATTAGTGTTTTCATTTTCTTTGGTTAAATGCTCAGAAGTGGAACTGCTCGGTCATGTGGTAGTTCTATTTTCAAATTTTAAGGAACCTCCATACTGTTTTTCATAGGGTTGCACCAATTTACATCCCCACCAACAGTGCACAAAGGTTCCCTTTTCTCCACATCCTCAGTTCACTGACTTCTAAATAAAAGGCTTAAGCATTTGATTCAGTCTGTTCAACTTTAGGGCTACCAGCCAGCAAAATCTTCTGATCAAGGATCCTTTCATTCTGTGTTACTCTGGTTGTAACACATAGTTCCTTGCCTGAGAGAGTGCATATAGCATTCTGTGTCTGTGTTCTGCCTTGATTTTTGCCTCTCTGAGAATTCTGTCCTGACAAGTCCAATGAGAAGTGTTGATTCTCCCTTATCTGATTTCCTATAATATCTATAACCTGTGCAATTCACTTATAATTAGTGTTTATTGTGTCATGTATATTTACCTTTACCTTTTTGTATGCATATATTTTCTTTCCCATATAAGACTGTAAACCTTTGGGGTCAGGATAACATACTTTTCTTACTATATTACTCATTTTTGTGTGTCCAGCGTGTACAGCAAGATACCTTACACTCTGAATATGTTCAATAAAGCTCTTTGATTACACAACCAAAGACTTGATGATACTGGTTTTTCCAATTTTCAAATGAACCACACTTAGCTAGTGACCTAAATGGAAATGACCTAGTTCCACAAATATTGCCTCCTTGATCATCATTACTATAAAGGATATTATAAAACTGCCTTTCACTTATTTCTCCTTATTATCAACATTTTCCCTTTAAATGGGAATTTAAATGTCAATTTAAATGGATAGCTTACATTAGAGATTGGGCCAGAAAAGTGTATAAGTAGAAAACACTAAAATTGGGATGTATGGTACTATTTCGCACTGAGGACAATCTAAGCTGGGCACTTTGCCTTTTATGTCTGCATTTCTGGTGGCCATATCCTCAGAGGTTCAAAAAGAATTCCTTGGCTCAGTCATTAAAGGGTAAAACAAAAATCTCTTTGGTGCCAAGGAAGGCGTCAGATCACAATTTACTGATTTACACATTGCTTAGTCTTCCCCCACCCCAAGTTCAACATCACTACAGACAAAAGTATGATAGCCTTTAAACCCATCAGCAACGGAGGCACAGACTGGTATATTATCACTTGTGTTGTAATTACACCAGTGCAAGTAGATGCAACTGTCTCAGGTGATCATGTGAGATAAAGAATTAAAAGACAAACAAATGACTCATTTTAATGTATTTGCTTCAGACAAGAGAAACCTGTAATTTCTCTTAGGCGTGCTTGACGGATCCACTGTGGAGTGAATCATAGACTTACACAAGCCTTGAAACCTCAGGCAGTTTTACAGTTCTCAGATTGGCTTCTCCCAGCAGGCGGTTGGTCTGTACCAGGGCCTCCTGGACTTCCCTTTCAAAAATGGAGAAGATGGATTCAAGCCACTGAAGGGGGGCCGTGGGAGGTGCCAGGGCAGGTACACGTGATGGTGGGGGGCCATGGTGGGAAGCTTGGTGCAGACCTTCCTGCCGGTTGACTCTCTACCTCTGGACTGCTAGATCCCCTGGATGCCGTGAGTACACATGCATGCATGCCAACCCGGTTTTTACACATATTCCAGAATAGCAAAAATGTCTGATTAATGATGGTAATTTCTGGAACTCTTCATTTTGTAGGAATCTTCCCTCACAATATTTAGAAATTGACTAAGTCAGGTTTGGAGTATGTTCTGAGTCTCTTTTAAACTTGTTTTTCTTTACAAAGTCACTTGTCAGGCTCTAATTGCTTGCTTCTAGAAGTGAAAATGCCAAGCACCTTGTCAGGCAGTTAGAACATCTGCTATCCGATTGTCCCCTTGTTTGATAAATGGAATGAGCAAACTAGATTTTAATTCCCTTCCTTTAGGCTGATTGTAAAGCTAGATGTTTTTCACACAGCTTTCTTCAGTAGTTATTTTTTCTTTTAGTGGAGCTGAAAAGCTGTCTTTATATCAAGGTGAAAGGAAGTATTTCTTCCAGTTACTGCTAAAACCTTTTTGCAAAAGCTTGTCCCCTTGTTCTGAGAGGCCAATGGTGTGCCCTTTGATGGCCTATATTCCTTATTTGTGGGAACACTAAAGCTTGTATCATGAGTTGCAAGATTTTTGTCAGTGTTCCTGTGACCTTTCTTTATGGAGAAGAGAAACTGAAGGTACAGAATTTCCTTAAAAATCATACAAGTGTTATGATAGTTGTTGCAATGCTGGGTGCTGTGCCAACTTTGAAGTCGTGGAACCTGAGAAATTTACCCAAATCTGAATTCCGATGGTAACTCTCAGAAAAGATACTGAACTACAAAGAAATTGGCTGGGAGCCATCTAAAATAGTGCAGGATGAGAGGTTTCTAATTCTAATAGATCTTTTGTTTCTTTCTTCCCACAAGGCTATTTATGAAACAGCTCATCCATGGCAAGAGAGAACTGGTAAGAGCCACTGAATACATCTTATTATTGAGGCTAAAAAATACACAAACAACTTGGTTAGCCATCTAACTCTGGTTAATGTGTCTAATTACACTAGTGGAGTAGATGGAACATACATTTATGAAATTAGGTTGAGTGGATCAAAACAAACACACACCCCAAAATCTGGATCACCTAACTCTAAGTTCTTCATCTTCTAGTTAACCTTTCTGGATTTGTCTTTCCAATCAATGGGATTGGCCAAGGACTATGAGGTGAGTTGCTGCCTGGAAGTTTAGCCAGTGAGTGAGAATAGCCCTCCCACTTACCTTGGGGCAAAGTTCAACTAAGAGGTACACTTTGGGGAAGTGTCCACTTAGTTTATGGACATTTCATGCAGCTCACCTTAGGGTGTATTGGTGGAAGAGTATGTGAGATCACAACTTTTGATGTATTTTCCTTCCTGCCTGCAGTTACAGTTCACAGATTATACCTCTTTATATTTTCTTTGAGAGTTTGGGTGCCAGCCCTGGTTCAGCATGTTCAGACAAGTGGGGAGTACCTCAGTCTGCATGAGTCACCTTTTATAAATTGTCTACTGCATCTCAGAACTGAGCTCCAGGACCCAGGCAGACTAAGTGTATTTTTTAATTCTAACTCATTCAGAAACTCAGTGCTAGGTGTAAGGAAGAAGCAAAAAACAGGACATGGTGTTTGAGAACAGTCAGTGTTCTGGTCTGTCCAGTGTTTTGATAAACTCTGACCTTGTGGAGACAGCATGGAAAGAGACCATTATGCCACTTCTCAAGTCCATGAGGACACCATGAAAGCATGACATTGTTTCTCGTGAACCTAGATGGAATGTCACAACCTTTTTCATGAAAGACACCAGGCAATACAATGAAAAGTAGATTCATAGTAGGCTGTGAGTATCCTTACTGAAATCACCAGATTCTAGAGTTATAAACATGCTCCTCTGCTCCCTAAAGAAAAGGTACTTTGTGATTTTAAGATAAGAAATTCAGAAGTGGGCATCATTCTCTGCAGGCATCATTCATTCACTCATTCATTCATTTATCCACAGTAAATAGACCTTAGTGTCTGTTTTGCACGTTATGCTCTGCCTGATGCTAGAGACAGAAACTTTCCTGTGTTCACCTTCTGATTAATGATAACCTGATCTTTGGGTCTGTTCCACTAGGTGCAGTCTAATTTCTCACAGACTCTGGGCTAAGAGCATCAAGTCCTGTTGGCATATGTTGATTGCCTTGTTATTAGGGGTTAGAGCCATAAGCAGAGCCATGGCAGGCACCCATTGCTGTGAATTTGCTGGGGGGTGGGGGGCAGACAAGGAAATCCATCCCTTTTTGGGGCTGTTGAGTCCAGCTGCAGTTTCCTTTGAGCCTTTGAGGACAGCAAATCAATCTCTCTTTCTCTCTGTGTCCTCCTTCCATTCTTTCCTCTCTTATAATCAATCACTCTGTTAGAACAGGGAGACTTTATTCCATTCAGAAAGAATCATCATTTATGATCCAGTGAAAATCAGCAGTGGATGGCGATGGGCAATTTATACCTTCATAAGGATGTCCAGATGGAGGAAGGTGGGGAAGTAGGGAGGAAGAATATCACTTTTCTAGGTCTCTGAAATACCATCCTTTAAACACTTTGGGGACTTGCTGAGGAGCTGCCTTTATTGGGTGAGTAGTATAGAAACTGGAAGAAATTTCTTTGTAAATGTCAGATACCTATTTATCTAATGACCACAGACAGCCTCAGACCAGAAGGCTTTGGCTCCATGTTTTCTTTTCTCCCTTTCATTCTCCAGTTCTGAATTAGCCTTGTGATTATCTCAAACGTCTGATTTCCAGGCCATATGAGCCTGTCTCTCCACCCCCCTCCACCCCAAGCATCATATTTTAGGATAACTCTACCATGTTTAGAGTTGTTAAAGGTAACTTGCCCAAAGCTTCCATTCAGGATTCACAGAGGCCAGGAATATTACCCTCTGAGGGGTTACTTTGGGTCATGGTGTGAGTGACTTGAGCTGCTAGGAAGGGACTGGCATGAGGTAGATCCCCATCAAATGCAAAATTCCCCCAGAACACTTTCGATAATCATGTATATTTGGTAAAAAATGGGTGAAACACTCACGTCTCAAAAGAATTCTCAGAATCTTTGCTCTTTGTGAGTGAGTGTGTAAATGTGTGTGTGTAGGTGTGGGGATGAAGATGCTGGTACACAATGTTTCCCAAACTTATTTGGCTATGGAACCTTTAATACTGGTCTTTAATGAGGCCAGTATGCCACAGAACCCCACTCCAGACACAATATCAAACACACCAGAGATCAACTCTATATTGTTTGCCTATAAGAGTAAAGCAGGCAGATTTCCTGCGTTCATAGATCATTTGATCAGCACATACAAATATCCTCATATTAAGTTTATCTTTCATCCTTTATTCCTTCACTTTTGGTGCTGGCTACAAACTGTTGGTAATCAATTGGTGGTTAATATGTGTCACTCCTAGGCATAAATATGTGATAGCACTATTCTATTAGGATTCCTGCATCTCGTTTCCAACACTCCCCCCAACCCCCCTTCCCCATCCTCCCTATTCCCCAAGGATCTCAATTTAAATAGTCAAGTGATATTTAAATTGCTGAAAATTTAACCACAAAGTATTGCCTTCTACCACACTCAAGGGGTTTACAGAACTAGGGATCTTTTTGAAGATACTTGATTTTGTTGCTCGATCCAGTGCACTGTAGACCCAGAAGTTAATAAACAGTAGAAAGATGAGCATACAGCATAGAGAGGATCATTCTAGATTCCCTATGGAGGAGATTCTCCAGGAAGGACAGGGCGTGGGCATTAACACACTTCTCTAGGGACTAGTAAACCCCCTTTTCCAGGCCAGCTAGTCTTGCGTGGCTTCTTATCAGAAAGCTTCTCTCTGCTTGAGTTTGTTTAATATTCTTCTGGATAATCTTCATTCTTCTTATCATATTTACTTTAACATTCAAATTTTGCATCCTTGTTCTTTTTTTAAATATACACATTTGCCTTTTTTTCTTACACATTTGTCCACAAGGCTGTGCAGGCTGTCTCTTCTCCTTTCCTGCAGAAGCTGGGGAAGCACAGTTGAGATGCCAAGGCAAAACTTACCAAGGGGCTGCATCCTTATTCTTTTCCTTCCTTTGTTCTTTCATGAGGTAACTTACTATAGGGAAATATTGTGGTAGGTATTGGAGAAGCACTTTATATTTGAAGACATTTTTAAGTTGGCAATTATGCAAAACTCAAAGTTCACTTTAATTATTAAATCTTTAATCTATAGTAAATCTAAGGAAGTATGTTTTCTCCATTCACAGCAGTCATTGATCATGAATTATGCTGGCAGTGCTTCTTTTCCTCTTTTAATTTCTCATCCCGGGAGCCCTTAAGTTTTGCTCATTCTTTGCTCTGCAGAGCACTCTGGCTTTTCACCTTAGTTAGCATCTGAGTTCTGGTGGGAGGGATCCCATTCAATATTTTCAGGAGAAAAGAAAAATAACCCAACTGGGATTATTTTAAAGACGTCTATCTTTCTGACCATCCTCTCCAATCAGACTGGGCAAGAATAAGAACACTATGATTCCTCTTGAGTAACATCATTAAACACCTCCTCCACCCCACACCTGTTACTAAAGGAAATATGTCATATAATTATCGTACCAAACTCTATGAGGGTCACGTACTCCATACTATAATGATATGAATGATTGATTAGCAAATGAATTGACCAAAACCCTTCAAACAACCAACTGGGGTCATTTCAAAGTTTTCTTTGAACTGTTTCTTATGGTCACTTATGATTTCATATTGCATGTAAATTTTCTACTACTAATTTTTTCTTAGTTTATATGAATACATGAAATATATCAGCATTTCACAATGTTCCACAAAGACCATAAAAATCTACAGAAAATTTGTGACCACTGGACCCTTTGCTCACTGGACACTAGGGGAGCTGTGAACTGGGAGGCCCCGGCAGTGGTTTGGAAATGTTTTAGATTCCCTAAATCACATCACATCATAGCAAATATATCTCTGTGTCATTGCCTGGCTTTCTAAAACAAGTTCAACTTTAAGCAAAGTTCCTATATTTAAAACTGTAGAAAGTAAAAGTGGTTATTCTCCTGAAGCCTAATTATTATTTATAAATGCCTCACTTTGGTTCACCTGCATTCACTTAACTGTGTGGTTTAAATTGTCTTCTCCAAGTGGAGGAGAATTGCATTTCTCCTCAGCATTTGGCCCTATTACTTGTCCCTGAATATAAGTATCTTTTCTCTCTGATTCATGTACCTGGGAATGGAGCTTTCAATAGAATTGTGAAAAATAGCAAAGAGAAAAGATCAAACTGACCACTTTAGTGAGAGAATGAACAATTTTCAACTTCATGATAAAAATGAATCTTACAGTCTATATTTCTCTTTTACAAATTGCAGGTTATAATCCATTAGAGGTTTGTGAATTCAATTTAGTTTTGCGAATTCAATTTAGTGGGTGGCAACCAATTTTTGAGAGAATGTCAGATGGAATAAAATGGAATACAAGAAAAAAATCACAGACATGTCAGAGTATCTTTCTTATAGGAGGAAGATAAAATATTTGTGCATGAAAGTTTTTAAAATATAAATTTTTGTTTGTTTCTCCAGTTTTATTGAGATATAAACGACATATAACACTGTGTAAATTTAAGGCATAGAGGATTATGATTTGATACATATAAATACTGTGAAATGATTAACACAATAGGATTAGTTAACACATCCATCACCACACAGAATTATCATTTTATTGTTGTTGGTGGTGAGAATATTTAAGATCTAGTTTCTTAACTTTCAAGTATATGATACAATCTTGTTACTAGAGTCACCATCCCCTACAATAGATGCCCAGAGGGTGTTAATCTTATAACTTGGAGTGTCCTTGACCAACATCTCCCCATTCCTCCCTTCTCCAAAAAAAATAAAACAAAATATAAAAATTATTTATTTTTCCAGTTTTCACCTGGAAGTGTGTATACACACCTATAATATGCTTATATACACTGAGTCACAGTATAAGATCTGTTTCTTATTATGTTGTGGTCAAGATTTTTTGAAAGTCACAGATGTAAATATGGAGCATATGGATACTTTTTTTTTTTAAATTTTTTTTTATTAGTTATATTTGACATCATTTGTAGTCCCCAGGGGGTACCCACCACCGGACTGCCCTGCGGGCCACCGTGGGCCGTCTCCCGCGGAGTCCCGGTGGCCAGGCCCTGGGCCCTCGGGGAGGGCGGCTGGGGCGTGGCGGGCCCTGCCGTGCCGGCCAGTGGCGCCTGCACTCGGCGGGGCTCTGGCCTGGCCGGCGGCTGTGGCTCGGACGCTAACCTGTCGGGGCGGGTCTAAACGAGCCTAAGGGCTGTGGCGTGAGCCCTGCCCACTAACTCTTCTAGTACTTCTCTCTGTGATGTCCAGTTAAAATCTACCCTAGACAACATTACTATTGCACATTGCTTACTGTGTCTATCCACCATTTTTGCATACATGAGAACTGGTTTCCACCTCCACTTGAAAGATCATGAATTCTGCATACATATCCCAACACCTATGCAAATCTATTACCACACTCTGTCATTCTGCCACATTCCATTTCCCCTGCCCAGACTTGCTATACATGATGATGTATAAAACGAAATGCTTTCCTCCTGTTCAATGGTTAGGAATTCAAAGACAGTTGGGTGCCTTCCCATAACCTGTGGCTCACCATCTCAGCTGAGTTCACTGAAGTCCTGAAAGTCTACCTAAGTCTTTACTTCTCTCAGGAAGGATTTGATTCCAGATCAGAGAGTTTTGTCTGGCCATCAAAGGTTTCCCTATGAACCTATTTGGATCAGAGTGAGTTCACCTTCATTAGAATACTTACGTTTGCTGACTGCCCACTTTCTTCTGCCTGGTCTTGTTTACAAGTGCAACATCTCTCTTTTCACTATTGATTTGACTTACCTTTGTTCCCCTCTAGACATATTTTATGGAAAGGACTTTTTAAAAGCATATTTCATTTCTCTACTCCCAGAATCTGGTAAAGTTTTTGGCAACTAGGGGACACATGATAAATGTCGATTAGGAGAACGATCATCCATTTTTATGAGAAAATAGGTTCAGTGAGGGTTAAATAGTTCAATACAAGAGATAAGTTTACAACTTAGCTCTTGCTGACTCTACAATCCATATTTTCATATTGTTACATCTGTACTTCCAGAAAAATAATTTTAAGAAACTTTCTTATCAATAAAAGGGTTTAATCACTGCTATTCCTAAGAAAAAGGATGATGTTAGTGATGGTGAGATTGGATGATTTTCAACTGTTATAAAGATTTTTTAGAGATTTAGCTTTGGAAGGTGGAAATGTGAAGAAAAGTAAAAAAATAAAACAACCACAAAGATATGACAAAAGAATAGATACTTATCTTCTAGTGCCTCTGGTTTCTCTGGGTTTATAGCTGTAAGGGGGGATTTGCTCCTGAAGTGTTTGCTCCAGTGGCAGAGATAGAGCATTTTATTTTCGCTTTGAGTTATTTGACTATAGAGACAGTACACTTGAAGATGATGATTCTCAACTGGGGTCAATTTTCTTCCCCAAGTCACACTTAGCAATGTCTGGAGGCGTTTTCCCCATTGTCACATGTGGAGAGAGGATGGATCCTAACATTTAGTGGGTAGAGGCCTGGGATATGCTGAACATCCTACAATTCACAGCACCCAAATAACAAAGAATTATCCAGTCCAAAATTGTCAGTGGTGTCATTGCAGAGAGAACCTGATGGAGAGGATAGTGCTAAGAGAAATAAGTGAGGCAGACAGGAAAAGACATACTAGATGTTCTCACTTATATGTGGAATACAGAGAAACATAACAAAGGGTTAGTCAAAACCAAACCAATAATAAAGCTTAACATCTGACAGCAAAACTGAGGCCACCAGAGGGGGGAGATTGGTAGGGGGGGGAGTAGGAAAGCGAAGGGGCCCAATGGGACATAGTGGAAGTTTGCTGGGGCCCTGCCAGTGGGCAGGGGGTGAAAGAATACATTTGTAGAGGCTTTGAAGCTATAACCCTCCCCCCCACCCCAGAGTAGATACAAAGTGTAAACTTTTTTTACCACATATTTATAATTTGGGGGAAAATGGCTCTCTAGCTGGACCATCTGGGTTGAGTTAATGGCTCCAATACTTTTCATGTGAGTGATCTTGACTCATAGTTGTTGCACTTTTTGTGTTTTAATTTCTCCATAGATAAAATGAAGATAATAGTATCTTATATCTTATGATTAAATGATCTAATACAAAAAAAGTACTTAGAGCACTTATTGGAAGATAAAATTTCTTGATAAATATTACTTACTATTAAAGACACATGTAGATTAAGTGAGAAATGATGCTTTGGTGAATGTACATCTCTCCTGGTGCTTCCTTCATTTCTGTCTATTGCTTGTAGAAGGGTCAACAGATGATATAGTCTTTTTTGTCCTTACATGTTAGCTGGCTTGAGGATAGTGATCCATGTCCTTTCCTGGGGTAGATTGTTTTGCTGTGAATGTCTCAGAATACCCACTAGGGTCACCCAGTGGTTGGTTCATCTACTAATATACGCACATTGCCAACTTCAGCTGGATCCACCTTGTTCTGTATTGCAGGTGAAGACCCCAATGTGTGAAAATGAAATCCCAGGCAACCATGATATGCTGCTTAATGTTATTTCTAGCCACAGAATGTTCTCACTCTAGACCCGGGATCCACATAAAAGTAAGTTTGATGCATTCTTACATGGACCCATGAGAAAATTATCACTTTTTTAGATGGCAAGATTTATGGTAAATAATTCATTTAGAGAAAGTTTCACATGATTATAATTTTACTAGTGTTGAGAATTTTCTAAATAAGGGAACAAAGAAAATTTGAGAGGTGGCTGGGACTCTCAATAATATGGTTGCAATAAGAGAGTTGTAAGTGCAACAGTACAGTCGAGGGTGTGACAGTACAGTCGAAAAATCACAGCCCCAGAGTATGTAGACAGGCTGCTGTTGAGAGGAAGAAGTTCTAACCTGGAAGAAGAGCAATATAGGGTTCAATCTTAACTTTGCTTCTCATTAGTTGACAAGTTACTTTACTTCCCTGAGTCTTACTCTCCTTCTCTGTAACATGATAAGGAGATGTCTTCTAAAGCTCCAAAAGAGTTTGTGATTCTATTATTGTAATCTAATGATTATTTTTGATATCTGCTCATTTTTTCCTCTCTGAAGATAAATGCTATCTGGTGGAACATACAAGCTCTATTTCATAGTTACAGTTTATACAGACAGAGAACAATTTAGTGCTATAACACAGTTTAGTCACCACTGTTTTCTTACTTAAACTCTCTAAAACATGTACCCAACCCACTGTTGGCCTTAAAAGCCCAAATAACCACTGTGATTAGTTCTCACTGAAGGGTGTTCCACACATCTATATTTCCTTCAGCAAGTTCCTGTGATATCAGTACACAGACCCACGGAAGTTTTCTTCCTAGTCCTGAACACATTTCTCTTCATATCCACATGGAGGCTCTAAGTTCAGATGAGAGAGGAGAATCCCACAGTAAAGAGAACCTTTGAAAATTTATATTTTACAGGATGGAGACAAACTTCATCATCCTGAAGGAAAATCCAAGACTGGAAAGACACAAGGTATGTGTCTTTAAAACATACCATAGAACGGTTTTCCTTTGCTTGGAGTCTGGTAGAATCAAAAAAGAACATCGATATTATAAGCCTGTCACCAGACTACATGCTTCCAAATAGCACGAGTTCTCACAATGTTTATGGTATCCAGAGTAGTATTTATTTATTACAAATGCCATTATCCACAACATAGTCAGAGAAACAAATTGGCAAATATTTGCATTTGGTTGAGTATAGTAGATACACCTTCATTTTAAAACCTTGAAGGGAAATGTTTTAACTAATGAGCTAACAAGAAGCAGAAGAGGAAAGAGGACAGGATACCTTCATTCAGTCAGATACTTTCAGGATATGTAACACTGTATGTAACGCTGGCACTGAGAAGTTATTGAAGATGTAAGAAGTTTGGCATGACTGGTCACTTTCAGAAGTGAGAGGTATACTGTGGAGGTAATCATTAGTAGTAAGATAGTGAAATCGATGATTCTCACTCAAATAGCAGGGATAACTGAATTCTGCAGTGTTATGTCCAAGTATATTTCTGGTGACAAATACGCCTCTAGATAGATGTGGAATTGAGAAAGGGAAGAGAAGAGAAAACTAATTAACATTTTTTGGGCACTTATGACAGCCCTGGTCTATGTGCTGTAGAAAATGCCTTGTCATTCAGTGTTTATAACATTGTTATCTCCAAACTATTTGGATGAAGAAATTGAGAGATCTAGCACAATATTGATACCTGTATTTTATGTCAACTCTAGTACCTTACAGGAAGATCTATTGACTCTTCTTTATGCTCTTGCTAATTATCTTTCAAAAATGAATCCAATCATAATATCTAGTAGCCCTCATATTAGTCCAACATTCAAGGTCCTTCACAACTTTACCTCTCCTTTCTAATCTTTTACTATTCTCCCTCAGAGGTGCTGAACTAGCCTTTCTGATTGTTTATTTTTCATTGAAGTGGCATTTGTTTAAAACAAATGATTCAGAGGTGTAGATGTAATGTCATTGCACCCGGCCCACCACCCTAGCACCCATACTCCCCCACCTAAGCTCATTGTTCCCCCACCCCACTTTGCTCTCATCCTTCCCCTCCTACTCAGGTAACCTCAATTTTACAGTCATATTTGTAAGGCTTGCTGTTGATTTGGTTTTGTCTGACCCTTTGTTTTGTTTCTGTATATTCCATATATGAATGAAACCATCCAGCATTTGTCTTTTTCCTTCTGAACTAACCTTTCATAATGACCTGGAATCCCTCCTGCCCATGTGCTGCTCACTCTGCCTAGATAGACATCACCTTCATTATCTGCCTGGCAGGTCTTGCTTGTTGCTGAGGCCCAGTCCAATCACCTCCTCTGGGAAGCAATCCTTAAATCTCCAGAATGAATTAGATGCCTCTGTCAGAGTGTGGAAATGCTAATATGCTAATTGGGTCCCTCCCAACCCCTCTTCTCTGTTCCTTCTCAGAGAAATGCCAAGAACCTTGCATCACTTCTTCCAACTGCAGCCAATCCTGCTCTGAGCACTTTTTTGGAGAAGTGGGTTTTATATGTAATCAAAACAAGTGGCAAAAATCAACTGAAACCTGTACAAGCCTCTCTGTGGAAACATTCTTTAAGGTGATGCATTTGCATTTATGGGTTAAAGGAGTCAATGCCCTAGATGGTGGTAGAACTTTTTTTTTTTTTTAATTTTGTTCAGCATGACAATCAGATCTGGATGTAGTAAAATCACATGTGTCTTTTTTCCCTTCCTTATCTGAACTCTTAGGTATGTCCCATTTCCCAACCTTCTTCTTCTCAAAGTCTTTTTTCAAAAAAGATCTCAGAGCTTAAATTTCAGTTCCCAAGAGGAATTTGCATACTCTCATGCTAATTATTCAACTAAATGTGTCTATCATTTTATCTTTTTTTAATGATTTCAATGATTTGACTAAAATAAAGAAATTTATGATTCAGAGGGAATAAAGGCCAATGAAAACAACAAGTCTCAAAAATATCCTAGCATATTCTTTCACTTAGTGATTGTTTCCTTCTACTCCCTCTACCTGCAAACCTGTAGATGCATACTGATTTTTATATTTCTTAAAATTTTAACAGTGATTTTATAGAAATTTTAAAAGGAATTGCAAATTAGGTTTTTGTCATTTAGCATAATCCTGTAGATTTCCTTATAAATAAACTGATGTTAAAATCTCACTTAAATGAATGAAATTATAGCTTCAACTTATCCAAAATCATATTCTGAGGAATTCTAAGTTAACAGCTGAGGAAATGAACATATAACTTTTTCTAACTAATTTTTTTCAAATTGCAGTTGCTTAGGGTTGTCTCTGAACTGCCAACCTCCAAAACCAACCATAGCCAAATTCCACATGGTTTCTCTTAAAAAAAAAACAAACAAAAAAAAGTAAAATAATTATGTAACTTTTGCTCTTAGAATTTCTCTACATCTCTCAAGAAAACTGTCTTGTTTTACTACTTCAGTTAAAACCACTGAAAAGCAAAGATCAGTATCCTGATCTTTGTGGGGAATTTGGTGGCTTTTCCTGCCTATTTTGACCCCATGTTACCTCCTGCATACTTCTTAGCTTCTAAAACACTTTTTAAAAAAATTTTTATTTTTATTTATTTTTTTATTAATATAAATTTTTTTTAATTTACATATACTTGCCATCAATTGTAATCCTCATGTATTCCCCATCACCATCTCACCAGTGCACCATCACCTCAGTCCTTCATGCTCCCATCTTCCCTCAACCCTCCCCCTCCCCTCCCCACCAAGTGTCCCCAGTCTGTCCTTGTGTCCTCATTTTTGGTTTTTGTGTCTTTATTGCTGTAAAACACTTTTTAGGAGAGTTGTGCTTCAGTTTTCTCCATGTGGGTAATTTGTGCCTCTAGCTCCTTTAGTCTTATACATGTTAGGTGCTTAATCATTTCTGAATGAAACAACCTTTTTTAAAAAACAGGACTCAAATATTGCAACCCGCCTTTCTGTGGCAGCACCATCCATCCCTCTGCATGTTCTTGATTTCCGAGCTCCAGAATCTCCCGACAGTGTTGTTGAAGGAATTCGCAAGAACTGCCCACTTGATTATGCCTGTATAATTAATGCTGTGAAATCATCAGAAGCCACATCTGGAAATATTGCATTTATAGTGAAGTTATTAAAAAATATTTCTACAGACTTGTCTGATAATGTTACTCAAGAGAAAATGAAGGTATTATTTGTTAATTTCATTAAAAAGTGACAATGTTTTTGTGAAAATTGGCATTCTAACACTTCCAAATATACTTTTCAAAGTAGAAACTGTGATAACTCACAGCAACCATAACACCAATAGACTCTTCATTTCGATCTTGTATGTTGATTCACTCATGTTATGGGAAATTTCAAGAGGTTCTTAGAATGTTTTTTATACATATTTTTGTGCAGACAACATATGCAAGTGAGTTCTATGAGCAAGTTCTTGTCTACTCCAGTGTTTCCCAAATTTCATTCTCTAGAACATAAGTGTTCTAAAAATGTTAAAGGAGTTGCCATTTTTAAAGGACAATCCCTAGTAGTGTAGCAACTCTGGGTCGAACACATTTAGCAAGTTTCCTTTTGACAAGACAGTTTAGAGCTTCTAATGAGATAACAAACTTTGGAACTCTTTATAATAGGGGCCATAGGGACATAGCATGAAGTATTTCTTAAACTTGGAGTACCATAGAATTGACCCTCAATATTCTCTATTAAACAATCATTAATTTGTCATGGAAACTAGAGGTCCTATAGACTGCTTTCTGGAAATTCTTTCCTGGCACATAATAAAACAGGTAAATCTTATCTCTTATTCTTTTTGTTTTATTTCTAACATCCTTTTAAATTTTCCCTCTCTACTGGTTTATTACTATCAGATTCTAATAAACAATGAATTTGAAAAAAATATGTGAGATAGGATCAGAAAATTTGATCTTCAGAGATTTCAGATTTTAGAAATAGACTTTGTATAATGATGTATGAATGCTTAGTATAATATCCACTTTCCTCCACTGCAGAGTTATAGCCAAGTGGCCAACCACATCCTTGACACAGCAGCTATCTCAAATTGGACTTTCATTCCTGACAAAAATGCCAGCTCGGACTTCTTGCAGTCAGTGAATTTGTTTGCTGGGCGTCTCCACATCCATAATGAATCTATGAATATTGTGGATGAACTCTTCATTCAGACCAAAGGTTTTCACATCAATCACAATACCTCAGAGCAAAGTTTCAATTTCTCCATGAACATGAACAATAAAACAGAAGATATCTTAGGAATGATAGAAATTCCCAGGCAAGAACTGTGGAAGCTGCCACCGAATGCATCCCAAGCCATCAGCATAGCTTTTCCCACACTGGGGGCTGTTCTTCAGGAAACCAACTTAGAAAACATGAGTCTTTCCAGGCCAGTAAACAGTTTGATTCTTTCTGTGATTTTGCCAGAAAGATTGAAGCAAATCTTACTCACCTTTGAGAAGATCAACAAATCCAGGAATGTCAGGGCCCAGTGTGTTGGCTGGCACTCCAGGAAAAGGAGGTGGGATGAGAATGTGTGTGAGACTGTGATGGATATCACAAACAAGGTGAAATGCCGGTGTAACTATACCAACTCACTGATGTCTTTTTCCATCCTAATGTCCCCCAAAACTATAGATGACAAAGTTCTGGACTACATTACCTGTATTGGGCTTAGCATCTCCATCCTTAGCTTGGTTCTTTGCCTGATCATTGAAGCCATCGTGTGGTCCCGGGTGGTTGTGACGGAGATCTCATACATGCGTCACGTGTGCATTATAAACATAGCTGTGTCGCTCCTGACCGCTAATGTGTGGTTCATCATAGCCTCTAATTTTAGCAAAAAGGCCCAGGACTACAACTGGTGTGTTGCGGTGACATTTTTCAGTCACTTTTTCTACCTCTCTCTCTTTTTCTGGATGCTCTTCAAAGCGCTGCTCATCATCTATGGAATACTGGTCGTTTTTCGCAGGATGATGAAACCCCGCATGATGGCCATTGGCTTTGCCATTGGCTATGGGTGCCCGTTGGTCATTGCTGTCACCACAGTTGCTACCACAGTGCCAGGGAAAGGCTACGTGAGACCTGATGCCTGTTGGCTTAACTGGGACAATACCAAAGCCCTTTTAGCATTTGCCATCCCGGCCTTGGTCATTGTGGCTGTGAATCTTATTGTGGTTTTGCTTGTTGCTGTCAACACTCAGAGGCCCTCTATTGGCAGTTCCAAGTCTCAGGATGTGACCATAATTATAAGGATCAGCAAAAATGTTGCCATCCTTACCCCACTGCTGGGACTGACTTGGGGTTTTGGAATAATCACTCTAATAGAAGGCATGCCCTTGGTGTTCCATATAATCTTTGCCGTGCTCAATGCTTTTCAGGTAAGTGCCAAGAAGCGGGACTTTTAAAATTGGTAACATTAATATTTTATTTATAAGATATTATTATTTTATAATTGGTTATTCTGGCTGTATAACAAACACTGATGTTTCAAAAATTTATCACAGAATATATTCCTTTCCTTTCCTTCCATGTCTTAGAGACATTAAGCTGGTATATCTCTCACCCTGTTGATTTTCAAGTTGGATTTAGTTAATCAGGTTGGTTGGGTAGGAAGTGACTTCTTTTCCCACTAATCCAAATGTTCCCTTCCTGAAGCTGCAATGTCAGAAGCTGACCTTTGCTAATAAAAAGACTAGTCTTTGGCCAGGAGTATGTAGGTGCCATTCACATGTTATACTTTCAAGTAAGCACAATTTTTATCATTTCTCAAGTAAGATTGCCACTGAAAAAAGTCATTTTCTATTGTATGAAGAGATAATCCTTGCCATTCACTGTGGGTATTAGCCAGTCAGGAAGTCTCACACCTCTTTCCTCGTACTCCCTGTGAAATTATTACATGTCTTTACTCAGAGAAGCGGATCTTGCCACATGCTTCTTAATCTTAGGAATGTCACTTTTCTTTGGATCTCAATCTTTTTCACCTTCAAGATAAAGTTATGGATACAAAATGACGTTTACAGCCCTTTCTTACATTAACACACTTGGTTTGGCGAGATTATCTCTAAAAGTTGTTTTCTCTATATTGGCAACTGAGCTTGCACTTTTGGGAAGCTGTCAGTAGTCAAACTGCTTTCCCTACTTATGAATAATAGAAAATTTGGCCAATTCATATTGTTAATTATGTTTTTTATCAGTGGTTGGCAAACTCTGGCCTGCTGCCTGTTTTTAAGAATTGTTTTACTGGAAAGTAGCCATACTAATTTACATTTTGCTTGTGGCTGCTTTTGAACTACAGTGATAATGTTGAGCTAGTTGTAACAGAGACTTAGGCCTGCAAAGCCTAAAATACTTATCTGGTTCTTGCAGGGGTAAAAAAACACAAAAACACAAAAAAACTTCTCCAACCATTACTTTAAATTAGACAAGCATACTGCTTAATAAAGTCACAAAGCTTTTCTATTAATGTCACTATTTTTCATTTTAAAAATTGCAATGTGAAATATGAAGCAGACTATAAAGAAATACAAGATTCAGACTGATTATATATCTTACACATAATTCTTAATGAAATGGAGAATGCTTATTTCACTCTTTCCCTTGCATTCCTTCAAAGAGAAATTTTTGACTTAGGGGGTTTTGTTTCTGGAAATCAAAAGCTCTTGGACTCTAAATCTTCACAACTCTTGAACTTCCTCTGGTAACAAATGATCTCATTCTATTTTTTACTTTGCAACTTAACTAAACCCCGGAACATTGGGCTCTGTGGTACTTTTTCAGACCCTTTAGTTTTATCTTCTCTTGCTTGGAAAAAAGAATGCAAACATTTGATTATATATACTCCACTTTCCTCAACAAACTTTCCCTAAGACTCACATTTTTTACAACAGTTACTTCAATACAAAAAATTTTAAGATAGGGCCCTCCCTGGTGGCAAAAGGGGTTAAGGCATAATAATATGAAGCTATCCACAGCCACTATATCACAAGTTCAATCTTCCGCCAGGGAAGTGACCCAGGAGGCGAGGCAGACATCTCCTGACTTGCCTGCTGCTCTCCTCAACAGTATAGTTCAGTAGCTCTGCTTGTTCTGCTCCCAACTCTGTTCCTGGTGCCTCCTTTCTCACTCCCTGCATCTCTGGGCTGTACTCCAGTTCTTGTATGCGTACATAAATAAATCTAAAGAAAATTTTAAATAAATATATAAAAATATGACTCGCCCCTCCCTCTCCCCTCCCCCACCACTATTACTCATCTAATCAGTGTTTCATTGCCATAACATTGTGCTTGCAAACCTGGATTTCCTGCCATTTTCATGAAAAGATCTTAATTTTTCCTGGACCAGAATTCCCACCATTAAAAAAAAATAAATATTAATTATTGTGTCCTTACAGATGAACAAAATAATTGAAACCCAAAGAAACCCAGATTTCTGGGTCTTCTCTCTTGTTTCATGCAGAAACTTCTTCCAGCAGCTCAGAGGCTTTGCCTGTTTCTTGACCTTTGTAACTCTAACTGAAAGTGGACTAGAATACAGGTTTCATTTTCTCCAGATGCTTTTCATGGTTATGATTTTACATGACAAGATTCCATGTCATGTATTACTGTCATTCTGATTGATAACAGCTAGATTAATTCCTGGGTAGAAAGTAAACAGATATGGGCCTCCCTGGTGGTGCAAAAGGTTAAGTCTCAGCTCTATCAAGCTATTGCCAGTCACTGCAGCACAAGTTTGATCCCCAGTCAGGGAGCTGACCCACATGGTGCAGCAGACCTCTCCTGCCTCACCGCTGCTCCCCTCAGCAGTGTATTTCAGTAGACCTGGTTGTTCTGCTCCCCACTCCATCTCTGGTGAATCCTCTCATCCCCTGCACCTCTGGCCTATACCCCCATTCTTGTATGCGTAAATATATAAGATAAATCTTTTTAAAAAAGAATGAAAGCAGATGTGATAATGTGAAAACTCTATTGTACTTCTGTAGACATTCAATAAATATCAATGACTCTAAAGCACAGGTTCATAAGGATCATTCCTTTTTCTTTCAAATATACGCAAAGAAAATATTCATCAATGCAATTTATCTGAATTCATAGAAACTGAAATTTTAATGTCTGATAATTGACCTAGATGATATCTAGAAAAATAGTAGTAAAATAACACCTGAGCTATTGTCTGCAAATCTCTCCTTCAAACTTCTATCGAATTTTGCCACAGGGGTTCTTCATTTTGCTGTTTGGAACCATAATGGATCAGAAGGTAATTTGAATTTGTTTCACTCATTGTAAACTAGTTTCTTAGATCAGCAAGCATGGTTGAAAGCAAAGGAGTTGAACTTGTGGGGTTGGTTTAGGGCATCAGCTGTGAGGAGAAAGGAGAAAACCATTCCCCCTCATTCCTTCACTTTATCAAGTCACCAGGAGGCTGTTGTGTAATAACTGGAAAAAGAATAGATATCATAACCACAGTTTTAATCTTATTTCTGAATATAGTTATAACTTTATGTTAACTTTTATCCAAGTAATAAGATTTGCCAAACACTGTACTAAGTCACCTGATGATGATTCTATTAGGATTATTTATCTCAAAGTTTCAGGACTTGGGTCTCTGTTTGGGGAATGTTGTCCTTTCATCCCTGTCATTGCTTCTTTAGATAAGAGATGCTTTGAGGATGAGAATGTCTTCACTGAAGGTCAAATCAAGGATTGCAGAGGTGAGCTTTTCTCAATTAGTAGTATTCCAGTCTCAACACTGCAATATCAGTGTTCTCAGTGAAGTCTTGTAGAAAGAAATATTATAACTTTGTATTGAGTAATTTTTAGCAAAGATAACCATTAGGGCATACGTTCATTCACTCATTTGTTCATTCTACAAACTTGAAGTTTCCTGCTAAAGTTTAACATCATGAGAATATACTCCTCAAGTGAATTTCCCACATTGGTTATATTTCAGCTTGACATTTAAGTTTTGAGATGGAACAACATGAACCTAGAATCATAGATTCATAAAATGCTAGAACTGGGAAATAATAATTTTAGAAATGAGTTTCTAGTCTAAACTACTCATTTCACAGGTAAGAAAACCAAGACCCAGATTATTTTTGAGATTTATCCAAGGTCAACCAACTAATTATGATAATTAGCATTCTCCTTTCTCAGGATTCATTTTAGTAAATCACATTCCCTTGAATAAAAGTACCTCTATTCATATAGATCTTGAAAGTGACTTTTGACTACACTATCTGTCTTTTAAAGTATTGACTAAAATAGCCATCATTGTTCTACATTAATTAGAAGGAAGCCATTTACTCAACCAATAGTTTTTCAAATAGAACAACTTTTTAAAAAGCCTGTCTGAATACACTGAGAGTCAGAATTTACCATTAGCAAATACTGAATGTGACTTCTAGTTCCATAGTTTATCAGGTCATAGATAGGCATTTTTTTCAACTTTTAACATTTCTGAGATTGGACTGCTTCTTACAATCAATGGCATGTCATAATTTAACTGACAAGCTTTTTTATTTTAGTGGAACGTGAAAATAACGATGTAGCTTTACAGGATTAGATTCAGTGAAATATGGTAACTTAATTCTGTGTACCTGGGTCAATTTGGGTATTTCTGTCATGTCTTCATTTTTATATATTCTAGGCAGGCATATACATATATATATATAAACTTGTGGGAATTTTTGTCAATGCCATTATTGATTGACACCCTATTATATTTTTCTCATTTAGAATGCATCATTAAGTCCAACCAATGGATCTAAATTAATGAATCGCTGAGGATGAGATGTGAGTATTCAAAATTCAAGGAGAAGATTTACTTGAAAGTTGTACTAATTTCCCAGTGAGCACAATGTTGTCAACTATGTGATACTGGAGTGAGAGGAGAGGGGAACAAGTGGGCATGTCCCTCGGAGCTTGGAAACTTCTTTATTTATGAAAATAGGCACATCATCCTTAAAACCTATGTCATCTCACTTTACATGACTAATCTTAAGTGCTCTTTTCCCCCATCCTCATTGAGAGGAGATGCTGTCATCACACCTGCACTGATTCAGGATACACCCTTACTGTCTGCAGCACTTATACACCTTAATTCTACCTTGCCAGTGAGTGGTAACACTTATAATAGTCCCATTGTTGAGATAGAAGACTTAATTGATTGAAGTCATGAAATAAGGCTGTCTCTACCTACACACATTGGAGCCCAGGAACATTTTTATGAAGGTGTGGTTGGGGTTGTGGCAAATTAACTTCCTACTCACAGTCAATTTCTGAGACATATTTCTGCATAAGTGAATTCAGGGAAAAATATTAGACAGCCATGAAGAGGAGAATAAGTCACAAATTGGCAGCCAGACATCTGAGAGGTAGTAGGGGAAGGTGGGCAGGGCTGATCAGTCTTGGTATGGCTTGCTATTGAGAGGTTTCATGGTCTTTCTTCATGGGTATAGATGAGCCACACAATTTTTTTTTAAACACCATCTGGTGTCAGACACATTCTCTTCTACATTCCTTTCCTTTCTGAGTCACAGTCCATCATTGAGCAATGGCACAAAGCAAAGGGTTGAAATGATCTCATAGAACCAAGACATTCTGAATTGGAAGACCCCTTAAGGGACTTCTTGTGTTATAGAGTCTGCTACAAACCTGATGTTTTGCTGCCGCAGGACACTGGTGTATGGTCTCAGGGAGAAGGAGGGAGGAAAGAGGGCTCTCTTGCAGGTATGCGATGCTGACAAAATAGAGAGGAAAATACTGCCATATTATCCTGCGTGTAATACATTTGGAAACTTATGTTAGAACTTTAGAAAGGATGTCTTCTATTTCTTCCTATTCCCTAGTCCATAGTGCTCCTAGTCCATGGCAGGACACCCCTATAATATCTGTATTAGTCAGTAATGGAGAGGTAGTTCACTTGACGTACTAAAGGTGACTCTTCCTTTAAGGTCTTAATAAGACCTGTTTTAGGAAGTTTATGAGTGTCTCACATGGGTCCTTCTTCTTGGGTATACTAGATTCAAGCATTGTGGAGAAGAGAAGCATGCTTGGAGTCTTATTTCCAGCTAACTGAGCATACCTTATTGGCTGCAGAAAAAGTTGGAGAAAGTCAGCAAAAGCCACTATCGAGGACTATACTATTTACAGAATTGGAAAGAACAAGGTTTAGAGCAGTATTAGGAGGAAGTGTAAGAAGCACTAAGAATGCACTAAGAATTCTTCCTAAATAAATCTTCACCAAATAGTCCTTCCATTTCTGACTTCTGTTTGTTCAACCAATGAAGTGGGGCATGAAGCAAAGATTGCATTATTTAGTATATCATCCACAGGTAGCTTGGAACCTTTTGAATTTTCTCAGCAATTGGGCTCAGGCTTTTGACATCTGGACACAAGGGCAGTACAAGGCCTTAGTAACTGCAGCTGAAACTTTGGCAGGTCATGCTGGGAGCCCAAGCGAGTTAGAGGCTAGAGACAGCAAGTTCTCAGTAAGTGTGATCCTCCCATGTTCAGAGTGAACTTGCAGAGTTTGCTTCTGAGTTTGATGAAAATGCCACACATCCTACTGACCTTAGGTAGGATTGTTCTAGAACAAAGTTGGGAAAGGTTTGTCAGGCAGTCTGGGGGCCAGGTATGAACACAAAAGAGAAGTGAAAACCTGGCACTTTTCTTCAGATATAGATTCTAAATAGTGGACTGAATCCTAGGAAGCTGTGCGGGTTGGGAGACGATATTCTTGTTATGATGCTGCAGCTATCCTCCCACTCCCCAGTCTGCTCGGGATTATCAGGACGCTTCTTCTGTTCCTCTAAAATCTCTTTTCATGAATTTATTTATGCCTGAAAGCACTAAAATAACTCTTCATGAGGAATGATGCGGATTTAACAAGTACTCAGAGAACCATCTTGATTTTCTATGTAAAGTTTTAAATTCAGAGTTATAGTCATTCTGGAGAGCAAGTTTAGATAGCGCAGGAGAGAGAATGGACACTGAACACTGACTTTAGTGTTGAAGTAACAAGAGGGAGAAGGCAAAGGGCACAGGAAAGAGAAACACCTTCCTACTCTGTGACCTTGATGAAATGACTCAATGCCACTGTGCCTCCATCTCCTCATCTGTAAAATGGGGTTAATAAGAGTACATATTTTTCAGGATGGTTTCAGGCTCCAATGAGCTACAAGAGATGCATAGACCATTACCTGTTTCAAATTACGTTCTCAAAAACAAATTGTTAGCTATTATTTTCCCTGTTAATCAGTGTTTCAACCATTTGGCCTAGATTGCCCCATTCTTCATGGAAGTTCCATGTCCTGGACTGATAGTTGAGTTCCAGGGGAAGAAGGCTGAAATGAGGAAGACCAGTCACACTTCCTTGAAGACTTCTTCCTGCCAAGAGTGGCAACTAAGCTCTCAGTCTGCAAATGTTTGCTGAGGAAAAACTGAGGCTAGTATTTGTGACTGGACTTAAATAGGTGGAGTCGCTCACTCTTTGATCTACCCCACCTGCATCAACCTGGCTCATTAGTCAGCCTCAGCAAGATTAAAACTCAACCTGCAAGCCATTTTATGACCACCATCATAGGCCTGGGATTACTGGGACCCTGCTCGACTTGGTCTGTTTTTACACTTGAGCCTGCTCAGTGATTCTGTGGTCCCGATCCATCCTTCATGGGGTGACATCCAGTGGTGGAGTCATTCATAACTCTGCATGGCTCCTGGGTACTTTTCAGGAGTTAGATCTGGCTTGAGGAATGGGTTGGGGATCGAAGTGGGAACTGGGATGGCAGGGGAAACAATCTACTTTAGAGACATATCAACGGTAGGTTTCCTCAAGATAGGAACAGATGAAAATAAGAGGACTTTTTAATGTATTTTTTATTTTAATCTATTTTAGACCTTCACTAAAATAATTTAACTCCTGTGCCTTTTTTGTTCTCATTTGTGAAACAGAAAAAATATTCTTGTAAGTACTATTATTTGTGTATATATATATTATGTGTATATTGGAGCCACTATAATAAAAGATATTCTAGTTGTTACTTTAGAAATAAAAATGAAAATTTTACCTTTTCAACATGCTTATGTGTGAGTTCATTCAAGATGGAAATCCCCCTCAACTTCAATGGCAAGGGAAACAAAAATAAGACCAAGTAAATTGGACTACATTAGCTTCTGTACAGCAAAAGAAACTTGCATCAGTAAGAAAAGACATTCTACTGAATGGGAAAAGATAGTAGCTCCCCTTACATCTGATAAGGTATTAGTATTCAAAATATACAAGAAACTCATAAAAATCAACAATAAAAAAGTAAACAACCCAATTAAAAAATGGGCAGAGGATATGAGTGACAATTCTCCAAAGAAGAGATATAAATGGCTAACAGACACAGGAAAAGATCCTTATTATCTTCTACTACTGGAGAAATGCAAATCAAAACCACAATGTATTATCACCTCACACTCGTGAGAATGGCCTGTATCAAAAAGACCAGAAACAACAAATACTGGTGACGGTATGGAGCAAAAGGCATTCTTGTACATGGTTGGTCTTTGTTGGAATATAAATTGGTGCAGTCTCTATGGCAATAGTATGGAGGTTCCTCAAGTTAAAAATAGATCTACCTTATGATCCAGTAATTCCACTTTTAGGTATCTATCAAAAGAATATAAAAACATGAATCCAAAAAATATTCACTCCTATGTTCATTGCAACACTATCCACAATAGCTAAGAAATGGAAACAACTTCAGTGTCCATTAATTGACAAAGGGATAAAGAAGATTCTGTTTATAAACACAAAGGAATACCATTCAGCTGTGAAAAAGATGAATCTCGCCATTTGCAACAACATGGAATGGATGTATAAGGAATTGTGCTTAGTGAAATAAGTTAGATGGAGAAAAAATGCTATATGATTTCACTCAAAAATGGTATATTGAGAGAACAAGAAAATAGATGAAATAAATTAAAAAAAATTAAACTTTTATACTCTAAGACCAATTAGTGGTTACCAAATGAGAAGAGCAAGGTGCGTGGATAAGTTGGGATAAAGGGAGCAATTATTTCATGAGGAATAGGATTAGAATCTTGGCAGTGAACTTAATGAAGTTAATAGACTCTCAGTGATGCACACCTGACACATGAATTTATAATGTAATGTTATCTCAATTAAAAAATAAGTTGAAAATCCCCCTGGATTACAACATTTTTGGGTATCTCCCCTGTTATCAAAAAACCTCAATTCATTGAACAGAACTACATGAAGACCCAGAAAACTTGACCATGTACTACAAATTAAGAACATGGAAATATTTGGCAAATAGCACTACCGATTTTCTGTGATTCTCAGTGAATTTTCTATCACTTTAAAATGCAAGCAGTTTAATTTCACTTTAAATTCAATACGTAGGGTTGATTATTGTCATGTGGAAGGAAATAAAACAATTTAATCAAAGCAAAAGTCATAAAATGTGCTTCATAAACAAACAAGTACCTCTTTGTAGGACTGCTTTTTAAAACCTTTATTATTGGTAGTTTAGAAACAACAAAAGGATTTCCTTCAAACCAAACAGGTTTTTATTAAAAATTTCCAGTCAATAGGAGATCGTAACCCTCTCATAAAATTGAAATGATTTTTCATAGTGAGGGTCATGAGTCTGCCTTCCAGATTCATAAAATTTTCTGAGCATTAATATATTAAGCCACATTCTCTCTGAAACGTGTCACCATAAAAAGTTATTCATCTCAATCTAAGATCTAGAAATTCCAGAGCATCATGTAGTTCCAAGCCAAGAAATTTTCTTTAACTCAGCCAATATATTTGAAACTGTAACAAGGTCAAAATGATAATTTCTTTATGCTGATACCACTTAGCCTCTTTCTTATGTTTTTTTTTTTTTTTTTCAGATCTTCATCTTTCTAGTGCATATTAAGAAAATATGGTGCTGAGTACAGTTAGTTCTGCAATGGCATGACATGCACATTAAAAATAATACCACACTATGTAAAATTGACAATAAAAAACCACAAAACCTAGGGAAAATGGAATTAGGGATATAATATGCCAAAATGAGTTAAAAAGAAAAAGAACACACTAGATGTTGCAGCACAGTTTTATGTATTGCAAATAGTTAAGAAATACATGAATAATATACCATTATGATGTTTTACTTTGAAAAAGACATGAAATTTGCTTTTGGACATGGACATACAAAAGGTTGAAGCTTTCCAGTTATTGTGGAGTAATGAGCAGAAGTTTCCTGAGACTTACAGAAAGTTCTAACACAAGATGTGAATGGGCACACTAGGTGAACTGAGGAGCTGGTGGAGCATGTGCACATGCATGTGTGTGTATGTGTGTGTGCATGTGCATGTGACTGGGCACATATTTCTAAATGGTTTGAGCAAGGCAGGGGAAGGGAGGTGGATCAAAATAGGGGAAGGAAGAGCACAATGGACTATGGTGATAGTTCATGGGTGATGTGGTGATAGGCAACTTATAGGGACTACACATGAACAGAGAAGTCAATGATTGTACAAAAATAAACAATGTACAAAAATAAAAATGTGAGAAAATAAAGTAAAAATACAGACTAATAAGAAAAAATAAATTGTTTATCTGAGGAAGGTTTTGTGTTCAACGATTTCTTGCAGCTGATAGCTCATGTAAGCAAATGTGAAACTTGTGCTATATTCAAATTATCCCCTAACATATTAATCTGGTTAAAACAGATTCTGCCTTTTAAGCAAGCATTATAGCAGAACTGACTACAAATCATACTGAGTACCATATGGAACAACAATCATCACTCTTGCAGCCCATTAAAATCACCTGGGAAACTTCTAGCAATTATGGAAGCCTGAGTCTGAGCCCTAGCCCTAATCAGAGATTTAAATTCAACTATTCATTAGTGGGATAAAATTTCCCAAGTGATAGAACAAAGAAAGGAACAAGATTCTTGCTCAAAAATTTAATTCAGTAAATGATTATTGACTTTTACTATAGACTCTTACTTGGGAAATGAAGAAAAATGAAATCTCTCAGTCTTTTATTATGACCAAATGTCTATCTTAAAAGATGATATGTTATAAGACAACATCATCCAATGTTGAATTGCCATACAAGAAGTTGATGCAATGCAATTAAGAGAACTGAGATATTGCTATGACCAGGGATGCGTAAGGATGGGTAAGGATGGTCTTAGAGATGGTGGAACCTAGGTTGGGCCCAGTGGCTTGGAAAGATTTGAACAAATATGGGTAAGTGCTTTTTTAGGCAAGGAGGAGCACATGAGACTAAAAATGGTGCTTGTGGGAGAACATGAAACAAATAGCCTAACCCCAATGGAGAGCCATGTTGGTTATAGGCAGAGCCAATGTCAGATAACTGAAGGCCTTTAGGCCCAATGGGGGTATTTGGGTTTGATTTGAAAGGTCAAAATAAAGATATTCAATAGTACTGTATTGTTTTCTGTTTTGGAGAAAAGTGGATCACCACCTAATTTATACCTTGGAGTAAGAGAAATGTTGAGGGAGGAAAAAGGAAATGAAAGGATACAGGTTGTACAGTTGGAAAATCAGCTCTAACTCCAGCATCTAAATATAAACCTTAGTCAGAAATATCTTTGAGCAACTCAGCTTGGAGACAAATTTTCTTCTAGGAATTTTTTCCCTCCTAGTTATACTCATTGTTGGCCATACATCAGACTCAGTGGTTACACTCCCACTGTATTATTTTTAAAAAAGAAATCCACTTTTCACCTGCATATCATGACTGAGTGAAATTTTTCATCTCTCCCCATTTTACCTCCCATTCATTCTATGAAGAGGTGTGTCTGAAAATTTGAATTCCAACTAGCCAGAGTGTTTTTTGCCTGGTGTTTGGTTTTCCAACTCAGTTCTTTCAGAAGCAACAATCTGTCAGGCAGGGAGGGGAATTAGTTTCCAAAGAGATGCAGAATCTTTGGGAATTAATCATACAAAAAGTGGCACCATTAAATGAGGCAACCAGAGAATGGAAGTCATGTCCTGCACCTTTCCAGCTTCCTTTGGGAAGGATTCTGCTAAGACTTAAGTGTTCACTGTGCAGGATATGATGAGTCACCAAAGACAAGATCTTAGTTTTTACAACAAATGAAGAATGTCGAAACTCATTAAACAGGAGATGACCTAATGCATACAGCAGACATTTTAAGAGAGTGGATAGAAACTTTTTCAGACATAGAAAGTCAGAGACTGTAGACCAAGATTGTGAGCATCTCAGTCTTCAGGGCAGATGATTTTTGGGTAGGGTAGGCACTGATTGGGCTTGGCTCTGTAATATCTTTCATACATAAACAGTAGGTTAGTGATTCAACTCTGTCCTTTCCACATTCTAATTGGTGGTTCAGGAAAGTTTTTTGGTCTCTGGAGTTGTCTCATTCACCATCCACAAAATGCTAATATTGTAGCATAATTGTAGAAAGTAAGGAAGACAATATCTGTGAAAACACCTGTTAAGGTGTTGAACATGTGTCCCCTTTATCCATGTATTTTTCTAGGGGGCTGAATAATTGCACAGTTGGAAAATCAGCTCTGAATCACACAAATGTTTTTCTACAAATTATGTCTTCTTTCCACTAGCCTACTGTTTATACATGAAGGATATGACAGAGCCAAGCCCAATCAGTGCCTACTGTTTTTTTTTTTTTTTTTCTTTGTAGATGTTTTAGGCTCTGTGAAACAACAGGGGTTGTGGCGTGGACTAGAGAAGTGAAATGTAGGGCTTATATATTAGGACTTTCATTAGACTCAAGAACAAGTGTTAAAAGAGAACTTCAAACGTCTTTTCAGTGCTTTGGGCTGGTCACGGGGTAGATAGGAAACGGACAGGGTTTCAGAGCAAGGGCTATACTTTAAGAATAAAAGTAAAACTGAATCTGGAAACCTGGTGCAAGAGAGCAAAGAACGCTATATGGGATGACAATAATTTCTATAGTAATGATTTATTGAGAAGAAAAATTCCTTTCTTGAACTTTAGTCACTGAATTCCACAGTCTACAACAAGCTTCATGGAGGATTAGTGCTAAGCATCTTCTGTATGTTAAAATGAATAAGAGTGAACAGAGTGTTCTGTGGGGAGACATGTCCCTACATTCACCTTTAAGAAGATATAATCTTGGGCCTCCCTGGTGGCGCAGTGGGTTAAGCAACGCACTATGAAGCAAAACGCAGCCACTGCAGCACGAGTTCGATCCCTGCTGCTGACCGGGGAGGGGACCCACATGGCATGGCAAACCTCTCCTGCCTCGCCCGCTGCTCCCCTCAGCAGTGTACTTCTGTTGATCTGCCTGTTCTGCTCCCCGCTCTCTGTGGTGAATCCTCTCACCCCCCCACACCTCTGGCCTGTACCCCAGTGCTTGTATGCATAAATAAATAAATCTTTAAAAAAAAAAAAGAAGAAGATATAATCTTTGAGAAAGGTAACATGAACTGTGCATTGAACCAACAGCCCTGTCTTAGTTTCTCCATATAAAACATGACAGGAAAAGCATGGGCTTTTTAATTCTTCCCATATGCTGTTATGGGTTGAGGTACATCCTCAGATAATTCACACATTAAAGTCCTAACCCCATTACTTCAGAATGTGACTGTATTTGGAGATAGGGCCTTTGAGGTAATTAAACCAAAATAGATCATAAGGATGAGTCTTAGCCTTTGTGTCTGGTGTTCTAATAAAAAGAGCACATGAAGATTCAAACAAGTGCAGAGAAAAGAGCATGTAAAAACACAGGGTCAAGGGAGCCGTCTGTAGCCAATGAGAGAAGACTCAGAAGAATCCAAGTCTGAATACCTTGATCTTGAACTTTTAGCATTCACAATCATGAGAAAATAAATGACATGTATCCACTCAGCATTCTCCCTCATTATCAAAATCCTTCACCACAGTAATACATTTGTTATACTTGATGACTTACACTGAAACATCATAATTACCCAAAGTTCATAGTTTACCTTAGAGTTCACTCTTGGTTTTATCCATTGTATGGTTTGGACAAATACACAATGACATGTATTTATCACTGCATTGCCATATAGAGTATGAAATATTAATATAATAACATACCAATAATAGGGCAAATTCTTTTTTAAAGATTAATTAATTAATTAAATTATATTTGACATCATTTGTATTCCCTAGAGAGTTTCCACCACCATTTCACCCATGCACCATCACCTTAGTCCCTTGTGCTCTTTCTGCCCTCATCCCCATCTTTGCCCTCCCCATCTTCCCCTCCCCAACATGGTCCCTTTGGTTTATCTTTCACTTTTTGGTCTTGTTGAGTTTTTGTTTGCTTTTGGTTGTAATTGCCCGTTTCCTTGAGCTTCTTCTTCTTTTTTGTTGTAGTTGTTGCTCTTTCACATTCCTTCTAATAGAAAAGCCATCCAATATTTTTCTCTTGCCTTCTGACTTGTTTCACTGAGTATAATTCCTTCTAGCTCCATCCATGTTTCTATAGATGGCTCTAGTTTGTCATTTTTGATTGCTGATTAATGTTCCATTTTGTATATGTACCACATCTTCTTGATCCAGTCATCTACTTTTGGGCATTTGGGTTATTTCCAGGTCTTACCAATTATACATAGAGTTGCAGTAAACATGGGGGTATAGGTATTCTTTTGGATCGGTGTTTTTGTGTCCTGTGGGTAGATTCCTAGGAGTGGGATTGTCAGATCATAAGGCAGTTCCATCTCTAGTGGACTGAGGAACCTCCATATGGCCTTCCATAGTGGTTGGATTAACTTGCATTCCCACCAGTAATTTACTAGGATTCCTTTTTCTTCACATCCTCGCCAGCATTTGTTGTTGTTGTTGTTGGTTTTTTGATGTGTGCCATTCTTACCAGTGTAAGGGGATACCTCATTGTGGTCTTAATTTGCATTTCCCTGATTATGAGGGATGCTGAGTATTTTCTCATGTGCCTGTTGGCCCTGTGTATGTCCTCTTTGGAGAAGTGTCTTTTAAGTTCTTCTGAATAGGGCAAATTCTATTAAAGAAAAATCTAATTCCAATATTTATTGAAGCTTATTTACAAAGGACATCAGAGCAGCTAGCAGAGTAGGTGTAGACAAATAAGATGTGATGTTATACTGCAAAAGTTTTTGTGAAATGAGCCACCCATTTACATTCCCAAGGCAATCATTTTAAAGAAACCAGTTGTAGTGGAGGATGTGAAGCACTCCAGGGTATTCTCTTCAGGACTAAGACACACTTCTAGCTGCCAGGAGTGTGGCTGGCTGATGACTCACAACCAAGATCTTCTCTACGAATTACCCATTAAGGACTGAACAATGCGGTGTTTCCCCAGGTCACACCAAGATGGACTGCCTCTAAGGACTGAGTGATGGTTTGTATAAAGACCCAGCATGCTGGTATAAATGTGAAACATTCCTGAGGGACCCCTGATCTCATTATCTTATTGGATCAGCCTCTGTAGTGGCTGATAAGTCACTCTTCCTCTGCTGCCCTATGTCCCCCAAGGTATTCCTGAGAATATGCTAAAAAACTTCATGCAAGTCAATTTCCATCTTAGTCTTTTCTTCCCAGGCAATAACACCATTCATGAGGCACTATTTTTGTTGGTGCACTAATAATATTATTTGCTCAGATTAAATTGAAGTAATTTACTGATTATTCTACGTGGAAGACAGAGGTAATGTTGGTGAAACTTTTCTGATGATATGTTGAGCCTAACAAAAATAAGTTTCACTTATAAAAATATAAGCTACATGATAACTGAAGTGACCTAGGATCCAAATACTTCCAGTAACACAATCAGTGACCATGCAGGCTGCTAGAATGTGTAAAGAGAAAATATAACCCCAACTTTGAGTGTTTTTGCCCAAGATGATTACACCTTTAGATGTGAATTTCTACCTGACGAGTGGGCAAGCAGTTTCTGAATAAGTATTGAGGCTTCTCATCTTGATTTTTAGAGAAGTTATATAGAAAAGAACAAGGAAAACTCAGGCTCTAGAAATTGCTATGGACTCTGAGAACACCTGAGAGCTATGCCATGTGACCTGGGGAAAGCTGAACCCTTCCCTCCATCTGTTGCCTCGCCTGTCACTTTGGACAAAGAGGAAAGACTGTTGGATGCAATTCCGAATCTCTAATTCCTTGACCTACTATTGTCAGAAACTCACAGAGAATGCCAGAAGTGGGGGTGCTTCAGTCATTTCTCTTTCTCAGAAAGACTTCTGAGGGCAATAATCCTCCTATCAGGAAGTCAATCTTCTTGAACTGGACTGGACCAGGTACCTGGGTGCCCAAAGAATGTATTTTGTCCATCTGGCCTAAATCCATGTGTCCTCCTTGGTTACTTTGTTCTCTAATCTTAAATTCCACTGTCTAAAATGAACTTAAGGAGAAGTGCTTCAAATAGTAGATATTTCTTTTTAGATCTTTAAAACAGTGATCTAAGCTGCAGGCTCCAGGTGTCCCAGGTGAGCTAGCCCTGTGGTCCCTGGAGTCATATCTGAATCATGTTCTCTGCAAAGGATCTGAGCTTCAGCCTTTGCTTCTCAACTTATGTCACTATAATAATGAAAACTGTTCTTTTTTTTTTTTAAAGATTTATTTATTTATGCATACAGTCACTGGGGTACAGGCCAGAGGTGTGGGGGGTGAGAGGATTCACCACAGACAGAGTGGGGAGCAGAACAGGCAGATCAACGGAAGTACACTGCTGAAGGGAACAGTGGGCAAGGCAGGAGAGGTCTGCCTCACCATGTGGGTCCCCTCCTGGTCGGCAGCAGGGATCGAACTCATGCTACAGTGGCTGCAGTTTGCTTCATAGAGCGTTGCTTAACCCACTGCACCACCAGGGAGGCCCCGAAAACTGCTCTTAAAGCTCAGATCTGATCATTTTTGAGCTAATTCCAGTCATTTTGAAAAGCATGATCAGGGCCTGGGGTTTGTGGCCATCAGTCTGATGTAGGTGTGGTGAGAATGAATCCCTAATTCTTTAGTCATTTGATATTTCCTTTATTTCTTACATTAGCAGGCTTTTTGAGCATGCCGTGCCCTGTCTGCATTCCACCTTACAGGTCTCCTCCTTTGGTCAGTTTCTTCTTTGGAAGCTGCTCCCTTGCCTATTCCACTGACCATTAGATAGACTGTCATTGCCTATGTGTTTTGACAGAAGATGCAAGTAGGGTCTTGCTCCTTAGACAGTGCTCATAGTCTGGATCAAGCTTCAGTTACCCAGTCCCTCAGGATTCTGGGAATTGAATGGCTCCCACTCCCTGTGAGGACCCATCCAGCTTTAGCTTCCTCTCTTTGCCCGTTACCTTTATCTGCTGAGGCCTCAAAATACTGCAACAGAAAGCAGCTTCTTTATCATCCCACATCCTAGTATTGCTGTCCAGCACTACAGGCAAAGGAGTTCAGTAGCAAAGTTACTAAAAATAACAAGTTCTCTCTAGTAAGGATATTTTTAAAACCAAAACCCCAATTATTTTATGTTTTAAACAATCCATATAGCAAAGTCCTCTAATAGATAAATGCGTCTACTTTTACCTCCATGTTTATCCCAGTAAGCAGTCACTTGATCTTAAACTTCAAGATCAGCACTGCCTTAGACTTCAGAATGGAGACTGACCTTACTCTGGAAGAAATATCATAAGTCTTGATTGGTGTAAGCTAACTGTTCAATATCTATAACTCTTATTTTTTTCATCATGTGCCCCAGTTGTAGTAACTGGACTTCCATGTTAGTCCTGCATCCAACTTCTCATATTGTACCAATTCTAATAATAAGCCCTGTTCTGTGTTCACAGACTTCTGTGATTTTGGGCCTGATCTTCGTATTGTTTCAATGCCTTTATTTTCCTATGGGATAGATTTCCAGATCTTCCCTGTCTCAAGCCTATACCCATTCTCAGATGCCCTTTACATGTTCTATCTGCTTACTTACTGGGAAACCCATTTACCTCTTACAGGAATTGCCTCTTGTCCAATATTTGCTTGAATTGCCAGTTTCACTATTTCCAAATATATTTATTGATTCACCATTGATTGAGCATCTACAATGAATTTATAATTATGAACAAAACCCAGACCGTGTCTTTGAAAGGTTTACAATGTACTAAAGGGGAGAAACAATTGAACAGGACTACTAGTCCAGTTATTGTTTAAATTAGACTATTTTATCCTCACAGGAAATCCATAGCGATATTATCTCTATTTTATAGCCATAGAAAGTGAGGTTCAGGTAGGTTAAGTACACTGGCCAGGGAAAGAATGAAGGAAAGGGTAGCATTAGGCTTAGAATCCAGAGGAAGCAGACTTTGCCAGACTATTCATCCTCACCTTGTGCTATAATGTGTCCAAGTATAGTTTATCAGTTATTGGTTGGAATCATATTGACTTGCACCACCAAGGAGGTGCAAGGGGTTAAGAAATGTACTATGAAGTATCCACAGCCACTGTAGCACAAGTTCGATCCCTGGCCAGGGACATGACTCACATGGAGCAGCAGACCTCTCCTGCCTTGCCCACTGCTTCCCTCAGCAGTGTATTGCAATCAATCTACCTGTTCTATTCTCCACTCTGTCTCTGCTGAATCTGCTCACCCCCACACCTCTGACTTGTACCCTACTTCTTATATGCATAGATAAGTAAATCTTTTTTAAAAAGAATCATATTTATTTTATAGACAATTACTTTGCAAGATTTTGCCTTATAATTTATTAATAGTTTATCCATGTTTGTCTCTTGGTCTATGAGTCTTCTTCAGATTCTATGCATGTTTTGTGGTTTTCTGTATAGGTGGCTGCACCCTTTTCATTAGATATATTCTTAGGTATTTGGTAAGTCTGTTTTGAATATTTTGGTATTACTTTAGACTTATTAATGTCTAATTGCCTGTTGCTATAATGTAGAAATAAAAAAATAATCTTTGTATATTGAACCTACATCCAGCAGCCTTGCTAAACCCCTTTTACATCCTAGGAATTGCTTCTTGCCCAAAATTTGCTTGAATTGCCAATTTCACTATTTCCAAATACATTTATTGATTTTACATAGATCGAACAGCTATACTGAGTTGCATTTACGAAAAATATATGTCCTAATAGCTTATCTTCATATATATATATATATATATATATATACACACACACACACAACCTAGCTATATACAAATGAAGGCAGTGCTCTCTTTTCTGATACTATTTTATTTTTCTTTCTTGCCCTACCTTTTTTATGTCATATCAATACCTGGATAACAAAGGATGATTAAGGTGTAATAAGATATACTTTCTCTGCCTGATTACACAAGTTTCTGTTTTCTTTACTATATTCAAACTAAGCCTTATGCAGCAGTGGCCCTTATGTAGCCTATCCTCTGAAGTCAGGCAGACTTATGAGTGGGTGGCACCTAGTTGCAAAGAGTACCTGTATGAAGATGTCTCTCTATGACTCATTTATTAGTAAAGGTTTCATTCTATTTTCCATAGCTCACAGAAGACTTATTGGCATTAATTTGTATTTTTAAAATTTCTTTATGTACTGACAACACCTCAGTAGTGTGTGTGTTTGTGTATGTGTGTGTATGACACAGAGTGAGAGTGAGAGCGAGAGTGAGAGAGAATGAGAGAGAGAGAGAGAGAGAGAGAGAGAGAGAGAGAGAGAGAGAGAGAGAGACTGAAACGTCTTTACTTGTTAAAAGACTTGACAAGGTCTTATTCTGCTTTCCAGTCAACACTACCTACAAAGCCTTGAGAACCTCTTGCATGTTTTCTCTTCACTGCTATGAGACCTATGAAGTCTCCACAAAGGTAGAGAATCAAGTGATGGTTAATTTTGGATGCACACAATGCTCACTTCATTCTTGGGCTGAAGAGGCTCATACTGCCCAACCCCCCAATTCAGGAAGTCACACTGCCATCTAAGAAAATATTCTTCTGGGTTTGTCTTTGTCTTATTGATAATACCTCACCCAGTGATAAACTTGATACCCACTTCTTAGTTTTTTCTTCTTATACTTAGTATAGAAAAAGCATATTTGCAATTGTGCTAATGTATAGAATTAAGACTTACACAGTATAATGCTGTATATTTCAGGTATTTAGATTTATGGACATTAGACAAGTATCCCCCAAAGTACCTTAACTTATTGGCTGGTACTTACTGGCCAGTAGAAATATGAGAAAGATGCACTTGAGCACCAACATTTCCTCCTGTGAGAAAGAGGATAAAGGCAATAGAAAGAAAATCAAAGTTACTTATTGATTAAAATTCAGTTTTTGTAGCTAGTAGGAAATATTCTCCATATCTGATGTTACACCTATAATACTAATGTGATTGCATAGTTTGAACTAAAATTAGTGAATAAAGCTTGGCAACTCTTTCTGCTAACTGTTTTTTATATATCTATATCCAGTAACCATATAATTTCAAGCCATGCACTCATGTGCATGAGAAGTAATTTATATTGGCAAGGTAATCTTCAATTTTCTCATTGTTTTGCCTTAACCAAAAAGAATATTATCGTATATTATACATAATTCTTATTGTATACATATGTAATATTTAATACTTTTGTACATTATCAATTGCATGAACTGGTATATATCATCCATTAAGGTTACTTATTCTAAGAAAATATTCTGCTTATTCCATCCCTGCTCTGATTTTCTTGAGATTGAATTTCCAAGAAATTCCCTGAGCTTCATACATCAATGGAAAGTAGACCTCAAATCCTTGGGCATACTCTAGCATATATTGGCACCTAATGTGTGCCATCTGGTCCTTGGGAACAGTTATGCTTCCATACTATCAGCTGCTGAGATTTCTGTAAATATATCTGGTGATTGGCCACATGGCTTGTCCAACTTCTCCTTCTAACTTCCATTCCCTAGTCTCAGGTATGTAGAAGGATTTAGCCACATTACTGCCTAGCTTTCAAGTCATGGGACATATAATGAGGCTGACTATCCCTCTCTTCTGACAACCTCCTAGCCTCTTTCCACTCTATACTACTTGCCAGTATAGGATGGAGAATGTTTGTAAGTTATCCATCTTTCAGATAAGTTTCCAGCTTCCAGAATTCCAGGTAGGAGTGAGAACAAAAATCTCTCTTTTCCAGGATCCTCAAATTTATTGTCTATTTTTTCCTATCCTCTCAGTCAATATAAGGTCTAACCTTAAGTTATAGGACCTGATTCAGATATCTTCAATGGTAGCAAATTATCTTCTGGCTTCTCCATTTCTTTTTTATCTTATAGCCAGGAAAATCCATTTTGTAGGTTTTTTAAAAACTGAAAAGTTAAGAATTTGATGTTTAATTTTGCTTAACTTTAACTGTAGAATTAAGACTACCAGAGGGAGAAGGACGAGGATGGAAATCAAAGTGTGGAGGGCCTATAAGCCCAAATGGGAGGAAGGAAATGGTTATGAAGTTAAAATGGGTTTGCGTGTGTGATATATGTTGATTAATGGCCCTCATTGTCTGAATAGCCATTCATGCATGCATGCATGTATCCATCTACCCATCCATTCTTTTATCCATTGACTTTCTAATACTCCAGAAAAATTTTTGAGGATATTATTTGATTTGGGAATGATGGGGTAAAATATTTCAATATCTGTTTGAAATTCCAGAACACAAGGTAGCTGTGGATATACAGGTCCTGTTCACTGAAACCTGAGATTATGTTAGTCTACCTGGCAAGACACAAGAATGAAAATAGATGGAATTAAGTTTGCTTATCAGCTGAGCTGAGATGGGAAGCTTATTCATGTGAGTCAATGTAATTACATAATTTCTATATGTGAAATGGGGAGGTCAGTCACATTCAGAGATTGAAGATGCTACAGTGCTGGGTCTGAAAATCAAGGAACAAGGATCCACTAAAATCTGGAGAAAGAAATGAAGCAGATTCTCCCTTAGAGCCTCCAAAGGCATGTAGTCTTGCCAATGACTTAATTTCAGTGTTGTGAGACCCATTTTTGAATTCTGACTTGCAGAATTGTGAAATAATAAGATATTATTTTATTTTTTTAATTGAGGTTTTTTTTTTTTTTTTGTATTGGTTTACAATAGTGTATATGACTCAGAGGTATAGGATTACACCTCCATAAATGCATGTTTCCACACCATACCTACTACCAAAGGACCCATAGTCCTCCACCATAGTCTACTGGGCTACTTCCACACTTTGATTTCTATCTTCTCCCTTCCTCCTATGGTAATATTAATTCTAGAGATAGATATCTAGCATTTGTTATAGGATTGTTTGGATTGACATTTTAGTTTTATGTGCATATATATATATATATAACTTATAAATGAAATTATGGTACATATATTTCTCCTTCAGACTTACTTACTTTGCATTATTCCACTCTAGTTCCACCCATGTGGTTGCAAATGATAATTCTTTTTTATTGCTGAATAGTACTCCATCGTGTATCATTATATTCTTTTAAGCCAAAAAATTTGCCACAATTTCTTACAGCAGAAATAGGAAACTAAAGTACTATGACTGTGATTATATAGTCATAAATAATTCGTTGGCAAATTAATTTAAAACTTGGCAAAACAACAGACTAGACAATTGGTTCTAAGGAATTAAAGTCTTAGGTGCCACCTGGTGGCTGAAATCTTATAGTGAATGACTTGACATCAATGTATAGTTATTTTTTAAAAAGAGAAGTACTATGCTCCAAATTGACAGTAGGCTTGTTAAGAGTTACACCATTTTATTGCAAGAACACATGATAGAATACAGGCAGTGAGACATGCCTAGGAATCATTAACCAATGATGGTGGCAGCAGATGGTTTGAGGGAATTTTCACTCCACTCAAATGTTGTTCCACAAAGTCTAACAAATCTTCCTTCTCTGATTAATATTGACAATTGACATTTTTTTCAACCTCATATAAATTACATTGCAAGTGCAGCATTGTTTCAACCAGAAAGCAACCTTAAACACTCTCTATTGAGAAAATCTGGATTCATCTGTGTTTACTTGGTTTAGTGAAATGTACGAAGTACCTACTGCCCAATAAGATGGCTATTATCACAAGACCAGAAGAGTGGTGGAAATATGGAGAATTTGGAATTCTATGCATTTTTGGTGGAATTGAAAAATGGTGCAGCTGCTACAGAAAATAAAAAGGAGTTTCCCTAAAAACGTAAAAAAGGAACTATCACATGATCCAGCAGAGCCACTTCTAGGTGTATATCCTAAAGAATTGAAAACTGGGATCTAAAGAGATATTTATAAATTCACGTTTATAGTAGCAGAATTCCCAATAGTCAAGAGATGGAAGCAGACGCCCACTAATATACAAATAAAGAACAAATGTGGTGTATATGTGCGGAAGAATGCTGTGCAGCCTTAGGATGGAAGCAAATCTGCTCACATGCTAAAACATGGGTGAACCTTGAGGATATTATACCAAGTGAAATAAACAAGTTACATTCACACACAAATACTGTGCAATTCTAAAAGCTATCTAAATGGTTAAATTTATAGAAACAGAAAGTAGAAAAATGATTATCAGGGACTAGAGGGAAGGGAGTCGTTGACAGGTATAAAGTAACAGTTTCGGGAGATGAAAACATCCTGGAGATCTGTTTCACCAGAATGTAAATATACTTAATGCTACAAAACTTTACACTTAAGAATTACTAAGATGATGCAAACATGTGCTTTTTACTAGGATTAAAACAAGCACAGGACTTTGGAGTGTGCACAGTTCAGGACAAAGGATGGCAAATGCACTCCCTCACAGGTCATGAAGGTCTCCCACTGAGGCACCATGCAGGTCCTTGTGTACTGGAGAGGCAGGGTGGTGGCTGTGACATTTGAGCAGTCTGCATCCTAGCAAGTAGGGCCTATGCAGATGGTCTCAGAGCTGCCTGCCCCTTGGTGCTGTTATATAACTCAGTGTAGTGTCAGAGAAAAGTGTCAGGCTTTTCCGCCCTTATGCCATTGGTGTAGACCATGGACACCTGCGATGCTGCATGAATGCCTAGGTGGGCATGCGTAAGTCGGCACACCTGGGCTTAGACATGGCGTATAAGGATGGCGTCACAAGGATGTCAGCAGAGAGAGAGAGAAGAGAAGCAGAGACGAGAAAGCATAAGCAGAAGAGAACAGAGGCTAGAGAGCCCAGAGAGTGAAGATGCACCAGGGGCTAGGAGGCCTGCCAGCCTCCTGGACCTTGGGCCCCCGCCTGCCATGTACCTGGTCGCCTCTGATAATAAAAGCCTGAAAAAGCCACTCAGGGCTCCAGGACTCCTCGACCTGTCTGCTCGGAATTATTGAGAACTTGCTCCGTGCCTTGCTGGCACCACACTCAGGTAGGAACATAGCTTTATTCTTCTCATCCTCCAGCATGATTTTCTGCTTATCATTGAAAAGCCTAATTCTCTCATCAGCCATCAGTCATGTCCTGTTGGTATAAAGATGGGTCATGTTATGCTCAGGTTTTCCCATCACAATTTTTCATGTTTATTACATTATAATCCTCTGACTTTAAAGGTTAAGCTTAATCACATAAGCTATTCGAAGGGAGTCTTCTAGGACTTGAATTCATTTAATTCTCCTAGATTTTTACAGCCTACCTGATAGGCTGGTAAAACACAGTGAGTAGAGGTAAAGAGGTAAGAATGCACACCTGTTCCTCTCTTGAATCCTGGGTTCACTGTTTGCCTGCTTATGTGACCTTGGGCACCTCACTCAGTTTATGAACCACTTAGTTGGTCCTTCTAAAATGGACCTTACAATCTAATTGCCAACAAAGTAAACCTAGGGATCGTCAGCAATTAATGGCGGAATGTGAAAAGACTGGCCTAAGAAATATGTCCTTGCCCTGTTATCTCCTGGCTCTGTTCCCTAATCCAGAGGTATAAAAACCCCTCACCCTAGGCAACCTGCCACGCAGCTTCCCGCCCCTGGTTTGTTGGCCCCGGGAGCTCGAGCAAGAGCGCAGTCAGTAAAACTTCTGTCTTTGTTTCCACTATGATGACTCTGCCTATCTTTTCTAGCGCCTCTGACTTTTTGTCTGATCTTACGGAGATGTCATGAAATTAATCAGTATTTTGCCTTATGTTGGTAGTTTTGTGGTTTTATTTAAAGGAATTCTTTTGTGGTCCAGTTTCCCAAAGATATTTCCCTATATTTAGGCCTTTACCCCATCAATAGAAGTTGTTCTCAACTGAGGGGTGGTTTGTCCCTTGGGGGGTCATTTGGCAATATTATGGAGACATTTTATTGTTATGATTTGTGTGTGTGTGCTACTCACAGATGACATACTTCACGGTTACTGATCCTGAAAGGATAGAGCGTTAATACCTTTTACCTATTAGATTGTCAGTATTATCTCCACATTTTTGTAACTTTTTTAAAAAATAAATTCAATACTTACCTGGCAGGGAGAAACCATTATCACAAAGGTGCCTGTACCAGCTTCCTACAGCTGCCCACTTTCCTAGTCGGTCTTCTGCTATCATCAGTCAGCAAGGAGGGATGGAGTCTAACACTGAATCCCTTTGACCTCTTCTTCTGCAGAAATAGCTCTCTCTGCCTCACTCTTCTGACTCCGTTTTATAACTTTTAAGAATCCTTGGATTCTATTGGACCTACCCAGATAATGCAAGCTAGTATGAAAAACCTTAATAACATCTTCAAAGTTCCTTGTTCATGAAAGATAACATAATCACAAACTTCAGGGATTAAAATATGACATCTTCTGCTATATGTGGGAATACAATCCTGCCTCTATTATAAGGAAAGCACTTTAATTGTTTTTACATTTGAGCTATATAAATATTTTACATATTTTTAAATTAACAAACTGAAATAAGAAAAAGAAAGCAAACATGAAAAAAATACATACCAGGCATGTTTTGCATGATTTAATGCATTTAATATTCAATAAAATATATGAGGCAATGCTATCATATTTATCCTAGAAAGCTTTGCTACTTAATAATAGTAAAGACCTTTGCTATTTAATAATTTAGTCAAATCATAAAACCAGTTGGTGGCAGAATTATGATTCAAACTCATTATAATGATTCTGGAATATTTCCAGAATATTACTTAGTAATAGATTTTAACCCCTAAATGAATATTATTTCCATCTTTTCATTACTTTACATGTGTCTGTGGCAAATTATAATGTTCCTGCATCATAAATCTTCTCTTCAATCCATTCTCTACCCTAAGAATAACTGCAAAATCTCTTGTAACTGACAAATTGTTATGAAATGTCCCTCTGAATTTTCTTTTGAAACTCCTTGCATTTGGGAACTATTAACATGAGTCTCACATGTAAAATGTCTCTTGACTGTGATCCAGTATCAGGTGTTGGGGCCAATTTTAGAGAAGTAGCAGCTCTAATAGCAGGTAGAAAGATTCATTGAATATTGATGCTGATGTGTGAGCAGCAGTGTTGCTGGGAGTCTGTGAAACTTCTTTTTAGTAGCTTCAATTTTCTTGGAGAAATAGAAAAAAAGGTCATTGTGAATAAGGATAAGAGAAGGTGTGATAAGAATTTGGGAGAAAAAAGAGTGTGTAGACAAGTCATTATGTTACAGGGCAACCCTAATATAAAAATGGGTTTCCCTCAGTGGGTTCTCAGCCGCGCGCTCAGAAGACTTTTATAATAAGTCCCAACTTCAGGTACATGTGACAAAAGTTATTAACGGGTTTCATTTTATGAAAGAAGGGGAATAAAATAGTAATAATACCAAGGGAAAGAGAGGGATACAAATCCGTAAATATCCTACCAGATCCTCTAAGCTATGGCGCATTGAGAGCTGACTCCAAGTCAAGTGAGGTTGTTACAGGGAAAATCTGTTACAGGGCAGGGAGAGGAGCACCCAGAACCCCCAAGCCTGCCCTCTCTGAATGGGTTCTGCCATCCGCCGCATTAAGACAAACACATAAAACCTTTAATGGAAAGGAACTTTAATACAACTAGGGTACAATAAAGAAAGAACAAAGAATATAGCTACTAAGTAAAGCATCCAAAGTTACCCATCTCCTTGAGGGTAAAAGTCCAGCCAAATAGGATTGGCCCAAAGCAAGGCCCAAAAACCTGCCACACATCTAGAGGACTTTTTAGTAGAGACCCATAGAAAAGGGTCAGAAAGAGTCA